>CM038673.1:141126512-142326512 GCA_021605145.1 Aegilops bicornis
AACGCACTATCAACTTCAAGAGATTGACCTTCAAGAAGATCTCTTATCATGAGCACCCCTGCTGTTATTCTTCAAGAAACCGAAAGCGCAAGACTCGCAACAAGTCAACCAAATTTCGAAAGTGAAGTGGTCACACCCATTCCGACCCCAGAAGCTACCCGGGAGCGCCGAGGATCACCCTCCGCTCCGAATATCCGGAGTTCTTTTTCAGTCCTAGATCTCGACGAGATCCTCTTGTAGTGGTGGAGTGTTGTAACAATTCCCCTGATGTAACTTTCCACATTTGTAACTCCAACTCTTGCCATTTTCTGCATTGTGATATGATATTCTCCTGGTTGGGTTTTTTTCTTCATTTTGCATTTTTGTCCATGTCATGCATTTTATATCATGTCATCATGTGCATCGTGATTTGCATAATGCGGTTCGCCTCTTGATTCCGAGCATTTTTCCCGCTGTCCGCTTTGCAATCCGGACATTCCTATCTCTTGGGCGGTCCCTTTTACAAGCTTCCGTAGTGCGGTACTAAACCTTCTCGAAATGGACCGAGGTTTGTCTAGTGGCCTTGGGATACCACCGAGACCACCGGGTCAAGTTTCGGGTCATTTGAGCTCGTTTGGTACTCCAACGGTTAACCGCAGACTCTCGAAAGGCCTCTTTGTTGCAGCCAAACACCCCCTCCAAAACAGCCCAATAACCCATCTAAGTCATTTTCCATGTTCTCCGCCGCTCGATCACGATCGTGGGGCGAAAACTACACCTCATTTGACTCTCCTAGCTCCCTCTATGCCTATTTAAGCAAACCCTCCAACCGGATCATCCCTTCCCCGAAAACCCTAAAATCTGCTCTTCATACGCCGACACGTCCGGCGAAGCCGACGACGTCACCATTACCGCTGCCAACCAGGGCTGCCACGTCAGTTCACAAGAGTTCCCACTGCCGCCTACCGGGCCCAGATCCGCCCGCCTGCCGAACCGGGTCAGCTGGGCCCGGCTGGGCCTGGCCATTTCGCCGGGCGCCCTCCGCCGCTGCCGGGCCACGCCACCGCCGCCTCCGCCGCCTGCGTTCTCAAGGCCACCACCGGATCACGGCGCCGCCTCGCTGTTGCCACGGGCTGGCCTCCCGCTGCCGCCACTGGATCTCGCCTCAGCCTGCCACACCGCTGCCGGCCTCTCCGGCTGGGCGCCGCCTGCTGCCGGAGCCTGCTGCTGTTCTTCCTCCTCCCCCGCCTCGATCCGCCTCGGGAAGCCTCATACCGCTGACCTCTCTCCCCTCATTTTTCTCTAAGTCTTTTCATATCTATGATTTTGTTGCATTTTCTCGGTAGTGTAACTTTGCATCTGTAGGTCCATTTTGCACGTATAATATGTAAAAATGTTCGTCTCGAAGAGTAGATCATTTCATCTCATTGCATCATTTTCATTTGAGCTCATCTTGATGCCCGAAATGCTGTTGGAAGAGTGCTATGTGATGTTAGTTTCTGATTTTTATCAGAACTTGCACTTTTGTTATTTTTTCCATGGTTAATGTGTGCACCCTATGAATTTGAGTCCTACATGTGTTTTGTAATACGCCATGCCATCTTTCCAGGGGTGTATGCCATGTATTTTTGTGATCTATGTGGTGACTAGAACAAGCATGCAAAGTAGGTGTCCTGATGTTGCTGTTTTCAGCCCTGTTTTAGCTGATTTTGATGCCATGTTAACTTGATGCTACCGAGAGATCCATGTATATTTTGAGATACTTCAGTAAGGATGTTTTGTTAAACATGTCTTGCTCTATCCATCCATGTTCTTGTTTGCAATTATGGAGTACCATAGCTTGAGTCAATCGAGCTCTACTTTTGCTATAAAATGTTTCCTGGCAGATTGTTTACATGTTATTCAATTTTTGCCAAGGTTGTTGTGGTTGATCCATTTATGCTATGTTATTGTTCTTGCCATGTATGTCTTCTATTCCATGTCTTCTTGATGTATGTATGCTTAGTTTATCATTTAAGGCTCCGTAGTGAGTGCATTGAGCTTGTAAACATGCCTACTTGTTATCAGTTTTTGACATGCCATGTTGCTGAATCTGTTAATCTAAACTTTCAATATTGACATGGGTGTTACTATATTTTCAGATCCTTTTTGGCTTATGGTCAGTAAGGGACTTTTGTTCTATGCTTTGAGTAGATTCATGCCATGCCATGGTTTGCTATTTTAAGTTCCTGTAGAATGTAGTTTTCTTGCTCTGAACATTGCAACCTGATGCTGTTTTTGCCATGTCCAGCCTGATATTTTGTTTACTTTTGCCATGCTTGTTTGAACCTGTTATGATGTGAATTAGCCGAAGCTCAGTGCTCATCTTTTGTCAAGCATCTTGTGTAGATCACTGCCATGTACTTTGTTGATACGTTTGGGTGCAGTAGCTTAATTTCTTGTTGCTTGCTAAGTGGCATCATGCTGTTAATGGCAGATTTGTGCCATTCTTGTTTTGCTTGTCATTTGCAAAACCGTGCATCCGATTCCGGTGATCTTTATATCGATTTCAACCGAAATCATCTCATCTTTCCAGTGGCATACTTGGTTTGCCGTTGATGCCTGGTTCATCATTTCCTTCCGGAGCGCCGCAAGATACGCATTGCATATCACATCCCCGCATATCATGCCATGTTTTGCATCATGTTGATTGTGCATTGCACCGTGATTTATTGTGGTTCCTTTGTTTGTGTTGTTGCTTTGGGTAGAGCCGGAGACGCAGTACGTGAACGAGGGTCCTGTTGAGAACGCCACGAGGATCAAGCTTTCGACAACTCGAGAACATTGCAGTGCAAGATGACCATACCCTCGTAAATCACTTCTATCTTTGCTATGCTAGATGCTCGCTTCTTTGCTATGCCTATGCCGGGCGATGCTCACCACTTGCTATATCATGCCACCCATATTGCCATGTCAGCCCCTAACCATCTTTTTCCTAGCAAACCGCTGATTGGCTATGTTACCGCTTTTGCTCAGCTTCTCTTATAGCTGCTAGTTGCAGTGAAGTTGAAGTTTGTTCCTTGTTGGAACATGGAGATGTTGTTCTCATCGAACATGTTTACTTGTTGGGGATATCACAATATATATCTGCTATAATTAATACATCTATATACTTGGTAAAGGGTGGGAGGCTCGGCCTTATGCCCGTGTTTTGTTCCACTCTTGCCGCCTCTAGTTTCCGGCCATACCGGTGTTATGTTCCTTGATTTCGCTCCTTACACGGGTTGGGTGATTTATGGGACCCCTTGACAGTTCGCTTTGAATAAGACTCCTCCAAAGAAGGCCCAACTTTGGTTTTACCATTTGCCACCCAAGCCTTTTTCCCCCGGTTTTCGCGAGCCCGAGGGTCATCTTTTATTTTAAACCTCTGACCAAAGGTTCTTTCGAAAGTGCTGGCCCAACCTGGCGATGTCCGGCGCTCGGGCAATGACCTCCGGAAGTCCTCGTGTTGCATTCCTTTTAATTATTTTTTGCGCCAGGACAAACATATCGCACTTGGCGCGATATATATTAACCCCGTTATATTATTTGTGACGCTTGTGATATGTTTTAGCTCGCTGCTCATTGGTCACGCTGCCTAGAGGCGGCTTTGTGGCACGAGGAGCGCTGCTCGAAAGGGGTGAAAAATACGTGTTGGTGTGGTATAGAGGGAGGGTGGAAACCGTGGTAAACTCGCTCCGTGTTTGAGGGGGAGAGTAAGTAGTATATACAGGGCATTATCCATTATTAGGCAACGGTTGTAATGGTAGTAAGAATGACAATCATCTTTGCAGTGGACCCGGGAGTGGCAAGCATAAGGGACGCAGGCGGGGGTAACATGTCGGATGCGATCATACCAGCACTAAAGCACCGGATCCCATCAGAACTCCGGGTTAAGCGTGCTTGGGCGAGAGTAGTACTAGGATGGGTGACCTCGGAAGTCCTCGTGTTGCATTCCCTTTTAATTATTTTTGCGCCAGGACAAAACATATCGCACTTGCGCGATATATATTAACCCCTGTTATATTATTTGTGACGCTTGTGATATGTTTTAGCTCGCTGCTCATTGGTCACGCTGCCTAGAGGCGGCTTTGTGGCACGAGGAGCGCTGCTCGAAGGGGTGAAAAATACGTGTTGGTGTGGTATAGAGGGAGGGTGGAAACCGTGGTAAACCTGCTCCGTGTTTGAGAGGGAGAGTAAGTAGTATATATAGGGCATTATCCATTATTAGGCAACGGTTGTAATGGTAGTAAGAATGACAATCATCTTTGCAGTGGACCGGGGAGTGGCAAGCATAAGGGACGCAGGCGGGGGTAACATGTCGGATGCGATCATACCAGCACTAATGCACAGGATCCCATCAGAACTGCGAAGTTGAACGTGCTTGGGCGAGAGTAGTACTAGGATGGGTGACCTCCTGGGAAGTCCTCGTGTTGCATTCCCTTTTTAATTATTTTTGCGCCAGGACAAACATATCGCACTTGGCGCGATATATATTAACCCGTTATATTATTTGTGACGCTTGTGATATGTTTTAGCTCGCTGCTCATTGGTCACGCTGCCTAGAGGCGGCTTTGTGGCACACGAGGAGCGCTGCTCGAAGGGGTGAAAAATACGTGTTGGTGTGGTATAGAGGGAGGGTGGAAACCGTGGTAAACTCGCTCCGTGTTTGAGGGGAGAGTAAGTAGTATATATAGGGCATTATCCATTATTAGGCAACGGTTGTAATGGTAGTAAGAATGACAATCATCTTTGCAGTGGACCCGGGAGTGGCAAGCATAAGGGACGCAGGCGGGGGTAACATGTCGGATGCGATCATACCAGCACTAAAGCACCGGATCCCATCAGAACTCCGGGTTAAGCGTGCTTGGGCGAGAGTAGTACTAGGATGGGTGACCTCCGGAAGTCCTCGTGTTGCATTCCCTTTTTAATTATTTTTGCGCCAGGACAAAACATATCGCACTTGGCGCGATATATATTAACCCCTGCTATATTATTTGTGACGCTTGTGATATGTTTTAGCTCGCTGCTCATTGGTCACGCTGCCTAGAGGCGGCTTTGTGGCACGAGGAGCGCTGCTCGAAAGGGGTGAAAAATACGTGTTGGTGTGGTATAGAGGAGGGGTGGAAACCGTGGTAAACTCGCTCCGTGTTTGAGGGGAGAGTAAGTAGTATATAGGGGCATTATCCATTATTAGGCAACGGTTGTAATGGTAGTAAGAATGACAATCATCCTTGTAGTGGACCTGGGAGTGGCAAGCATAAGGGACGCAGGCGGGGGTAACATGTCAGATGCGATCATACAAGCACTAAAGCACCGGATCCCATCGTAACTCCGGGTTAAGCGTGCTTGGGCGAGAGTAGTACTAGGATGGGTGACCTCCGGGAAGTCCTCGTGTTGCATTCCTTTTAATTATTTTTTGCGCCAGGACAAACATATCGCACGGCGCGATATATATTAACCTTGCTATATTATTTGTGACGCTTGTGATATGTTTTAGCTCGCTGCTCATTGGTCACGCTGCCTAGAGGCGGCTTTGTGGCACGAGGAGCGCTGCTCGAAGGGGTGAAAAAATACGTGTTGGTGTGGTATAGAGGGAGGGGTGGAAACCGTGGTAAACTCGTCTCCGTGTTTGAGGAGGAGAGTAAGTAGTATATATAGGGCATTATCCATTATTAGGCAACGATTGTAATGGTAGTAAAAATGACAATCATCCTTGTAGTGGACCCGGAGTGGCAAGCATAAGGGACGCAGCGGGGTAACATGTCGGATGCGATCATACCAAAGCACTAAAGCACCGGATCCCATCGTAACTCCGGGTTAAGCGTGCTTGGGCGAGAGAGTAGTACTAGGATGGGTGACCTCCGGGAAGTCCTCGTGTTGCATTCCCTTTTAATTATTTTTGCGCCAGGACAAACATATCGCACTTGGCGCGATATATATTAACCCCAAGTTATATTATTTGTGACGTTTGTGATATGTTTTAGCTCGCTGCTCATTGGTCACGCTGCCTAGAGGCGGCTTTGTGGCACGAGGAGCGCTGCTCGAAGGGGTGAAAAATACGGTTGGTGTGGTATAGAGGGAGGGGTGGAAACCGTGGTAAACCTGCCTCCGTGTTTGAGGGGAGAGTAAGTAGTATATAGGGCATTATCCATTATTAGGCAACGGTTGTAATGGTAGTAAGAATGACAATCATCCTTGTAGTGGACCCGGGAGTGGCAAGCATAAGGGACGCAGCGGGGTAACATGTCGGATGCGATCATACCAAAGCACTAAAGCACCGGATCCCATCGTAACTCCGGGTTAAGCGTGCTTGGGCGAGTAGTACTAGGATGGGTGACCTCGGGAAGTCCTCGTGTTGCATTCCCTTTTTAATTATTTTTGCGCCAGGACAAACATATCGCACTTGGCGCGATATATATTAACCCCATATATTATTTGTGACGCTTATGATATGTTTTAGCTCGCTGCTCATTGGTCACGCTGCCTAGAGGCGGCTTTGTGGCACGAGGAGCGCTGCTCGAAGGGGTGAAAAATACGTGTTGGTGTGGTATAGAGGGAGGGTGGAAACCGTGGTAAACCTGCCTCCGTGTTTGAGGGGAGAGTAAGTAGTATATATAGGGCATTATCCATTATTAGGCAACGGTTGTAATGGTAGTAAGAATGACAATCATCCTTGTAGTGGACCCGGGAGTGGCAAGCATAAGGGACGCAGCGGGGTAACATGTCGGATGCGATCATACCCAAAGCACTAAAGCACCGGATCCCATCGTAACTCCGGGTTAAGCGTGCTTGGGCGAGAGTAGTACTAGGATGGGTGACCTCGGGAAGTCCTCGTGTTGCATTCCTTTTAATTATTTTTTGCGCCAGGACAAAACATATCGCACTTGCGCCGATATATATTAACCCATTATATTATTTGTGACGCTTTGTGATATGTTTTAGCTCGCTGCTCATTGGTCACGCTGCCTAGAGGCGGCTTTGTGGCACACGAGGAGCGCTGCTCGAAAGGGGTGAAAAATACGTGTTGGTGTGGTATAGAGGAGGGGTGGAAACCGTGGTAAACTCGCTCCGTGTTTGAGGGGAGAGTAAGTAGTATATAGGGGCATTATCCATTATTAGGCAACGGTTGTAATGGTAGTAAGAATGACAATCATCCTTGTAGTGGACCTGGAGTGGCAAGCATAAGGGACGCAGCGGGGGTAACATGTCGGATGCGATCATACCAAAGCACTAAAGCACCGGATCCCATCGTAACTCCGGGTTAAGCGTGCTTGGGCGAGAGTAGTACTAGGATGGGTGACCTCACGGGAAGTCCTCGTGTTGCATTCCCTTTTTAATTATTTTTGCGCCAGGACAAAACATATCGCACTTGCGCGATATATATTAACCCCATTATATTATTTGTGACGCTTGTGATATGTTTTAGCTCGCTGCTCATTGGTCACGCTGCCTAGAGGCGGCTTTGTGGCACGAGGAGCGCTGCTCGAAAGGGGTGAAAAATACGTGTTGGTGTGGTATAGAGGGAGGTGGAAACCGTGGTAAACTCGTCTCCGTGTTTGATGGGAGAGTAAGTAGTATATATAGGGCATTATCCATTATTAGGCAACGGTTGTAATGGTAGTAAGAATGACAATCATCCTTGAAGTGGACCTGGGAGTGGCAAGCATAAGGGACGCAGCGGGGTAACATGTCGGATGCGATCATACCGCACTAAAGCACCGGATCCCATCGTAACTCCGGGTTAAGCGTGCTTGGGCGAGAGTAGTACTAGGATGGGTGACCTCGGGAAGTCCTCAGTTGCATTCCCTTTTAATTATTTTTGCGCCAGGACAAACATATCGCACTTGGCGCGATATATATTAACCCCGTTATATTATTTGTGACGCTTGTGATATGTTTTAGCTCGCTGCTCATTGGTCACGCTGCCTAGAGGCGGCTTTGTGGCACGAGGAGCGCTGCTCGAAGGGGTGAAAAATACGTGTTGCTGTGGTAAAGAGGGAGGGGTGGAAACCGTGGTAAACTCGTCTCCGTGTTTGAGGGGAGAGTAAGTAGTATATATAGGGCATTATCCATTATTAGGCAACGGTTGTAATGGTAGTAAGAATGACAATCATCCTTGAAGTGGACCTGGGAGTGGCAAGCATAAGGGACGCAGCGGGGTAACATGTCGGATGCGATCATACCAAAGCACTAAAGCACCGGATCCCATCGTAACTCCGGGTTAAGCGTGCTTGGGCGAGAGTAGTACTAGGATGGGTGACCTCGGAAGTCCTCGTGTTGCATTCCCTTTTAATTATTTTTGCGCCAGGACAAACATATCGCACTTGCGCGATATATATTAACCCTTATATTATTTGTGACGCTTATGATATGTTTTAGCTCGCTGCTCATTGGTCACGCTGCCTAGAGGCGGCTTTGTGGCACGAGGAGTTGCTCGAAAGGGGTGAAAAATACGTGTTGGTGTGGTATAGAGGGAGGTGTGGAAACCGTGGTAAACTCGTCTCCGTGTTTGAGGGGGAGAGTAAGTAGTATATATAGGGCATTATCCATTATTAGGCAACGGTTGTAATGGTAGTAAGAATGACAATCCTCCTTGCAGTGGACCCGAGAGTGGCAAGCATAAGGGACGCAGGCGGGGGTAACATGTGGGATGCGATCATACCAGCACTAAAGCACCGGATCCCATCAGAACTCCGAAGTTAAGCGTGCTTGGGCGAGAGTAGTACTAGGATGGTGACCTCCTGGGAAGTCCTCGTGTTGCATTCCCTTTTTAATTTTTTTTGCGCCTTGTGACAAACATATCGCACGCGCGATATATATTAACCCGTTATATTATTTGTGACGCTTGTGATATGTTTTAGCTCGCTGCTCATTGGTCACGCTGCCTAGAGGCGGCTTTGTGGCACGAGGAGCTGCTCGAAAGGGGTGAAAAATACGTGTTGGTGTGGTATAGAGGAGGGGTGGAAACCGTTGTAAACTCGTCTCCGTGTTTCAGGGGGAGAGTAAGTAGTATATATAGGGCATTATCCATTATTAGGCAACGGTTGTAATGGTAGTAAGAATGACAATCATCCTTGTAGTGGACCTGGGAGTGGCAAGCATAAGGGACGCAGGCGGTTGTAACATGTCGGGTGCGATCATACCAAAGACTAAAGCACCGGATCCCATCGTAACTCCGGGTTAAGCGTGCTTGGGCGAGAGTAGTACTAGGATGGGTGACCTCGGAAGTCCTCGTGTTGCATTCCTTTTTAATTATTTTTTGCGCCAGGACAAAACATATCGCACTTGGCGCGATATATATTAACCCCGTTATATTATTTGTGACGCTTATGATATGTTTTAGCTCGCTGCTCATTGGTCACGCTGCCTAGAGGCGGCTTTGTGGCACGAGGAGCGCTGCTCGAAAGGGGTGAAAAAAATACGTGTTGCTGTGGTATAGAGGGAGGGGTGGAAACCGTGGTAAACTCGTCTCCGTGTTTGAGGGGGAGAGTAAGTAGTATATATAGGGCATTATCCATTATTAGGCAACGGTTGTAATGGTAGTAAGAATGACAATCATCCTTGCAGTGGACCCGAGAGTGGCAACCATAAGGGACGCAGGCGGGGGTAACATGTCGGATGTGGTCATACCAGCACTAAAGCACCGGATCCCGTCAGAACTCCGAAGTTAAGCGTGCTTGGGCGAGAGTAGTACTATGATGGGTGACCTCCTGGGAAGTCCTCGTGTTGCATTCCCTTTTTAATTATTTTTTGCGCCAGGACAAAACATATCGCACTTGGCGCGATATATATTAACCCCGTTATATTATTTGTGACGCTTTGTGATATGTTTTAGCTCGCTGCTCATTGGTCACGCATGCCTAGAGGCGGCTTTGTGGCACGAGGAGCGCTGCTCGAAAGGGGTGAAAAATACGTGTTGGTGTGGTATAGAGGGAGGGTGGAAACCGTGGTAAACCTGCTCCGTGTTTGAGGGGAGAGTAAGTAGTATATATAGGGCATTATCCATTATTAGGCAACGGTTGTAATGGTAGTAAGAATGACAATCATCCTTGTAGTGGACCTAAGGTGTGGCAAGCATAAGGGACGCAGGCGGGGGTAACATGTCGGATGCGATCATACCAAAGACTAAAGCACCGGATCCCATCGTAACTCCGGGTTAAGCGTGCTTGGGCGAGAGTAGTACTAGGATGGGTGACCTCGGGAAGTCCTCGTGTTGCATTCCTTTTAATTATTTTTGCGCCAGGACAAACATATCGCACTTGGCGCGATATATATTAACCCTGCTATATTATTTGTGACGCTTGTGATATGTTTTAGCTCGCTGCTCATTGGTCACGCTGCCTAGAGGCGGCTTTGTGGCACACGAGGAGCGCTGCTCGAAGGGGTGAAAAATACGTGTTGGTGTGGTATAGAGGGAGGTGGAAACCGGGGTAAACCCTCCTCCTTTTTTTTGGGGAGAGTAAGTAGTATATATAGTGCATTATCCATTATTAGGCAACGGTTGTAATGGTATTAAGAATGACAATCATCCTTGTAGTGGACCCGGGAGTGGCAAGCATAAGGGACGCAGCGGGGTAACATGTCGGATGCGATCATACCAGCACTAAAGCACCGGATCCCATCGTAACTCCGGTTAAGCGTGCTTGGGCGAGAGTAGTACTAGGATGGGTGACCTCCGGAAGTCCTCGTGTTGCATTCCTTTTAATTATTTTTGCGCCAGGACAAACATATCGCACTTGGCGCGATATATATTAACCCCTTATATTATTTGTGACGCTTATGATATGTTTTAGCTCGCTGCTCATTGGTCACGCTGCCTAGAGGCGGCTTTGTGGCACGAGGAGCGCTGCTCGAAGGGGTGAAAAATACGTGTTGGTGTGGTATAGAGGGAGGGTGGAAACCGTGGTAAACCTGCCTCCGTGTTTGAGGGGAGAGTAAGTAGTATATATAGGGCATTATCCATTATTAGGCAACGGTTGTAATGTTAGTAAGAATGACAATCATCCTTGTAGTGGACCCGGGAGTGGCAAGCATAAGGGACGCAGCGGGGTAACATGTCGGATGCGATCATACCAGCACTAAAGCACCGGATCCCATCGTAACTCCGGGTTAAGCGTGCTTGGGCGAGAGTAGTACTAGGATGGGTGACCTCCGGGAAGTCCTCGTGTTGCATTCCCTTTTTAATTATTTTTGCGCCAGGACAAACATATCGCACTTGCGCCGATATATATTAACCCCGCTATATTATTTGTGACGCTTTGTGATATGTTTTAGCTCGCTGCTCATTGGTCACGCTGCCTAGAGGCGGCTTTGTGGCACGAGGAGATGCTCGAAGGGGTGAAAAATACGTGTTGGTGTGGTATAGAGGGAGGGTGGAAACCGTGGTAAACCTGCTCCGTGTTTGAGGGGAGAGTAAGTAGTATATATAGGGCATTATCCATTATTAGGCAACGGTTGTAATGGTAGTAAGAATGACAATCATCCTTGAAGTGGACCCGGGAGTGGCAAGCATAAGGGACGCAGCGGGGTAACATGTCGGATGCGATCATACCAAAGCACTAAAGCACCGGATCCCATCGTAACTCCGGGTTAAGCGTGCTTGGGCGAGTAGTACTAGGATGGGTGACCTCCGGAAGTCCTCGTGTTGCATTCCCTTTTTAATTATTTTTGCGCCAGGACAAACATATCGCACTGGCGCGATATATATTAACCCCTGCTATATTATTTGTGACGCTTGTGATATGTTTTAGCTCGCTGCTCATTGGTCACGCTGCCTAGAGGCGGCTTTGTGGCACGAGGAGCGCTGCTCAAAGGGGTGAAAAATACGTGTTGGTGTGGTATAGAGGAGGGGTGGAAACCGTGGTAAACCTGCCTCCGTGTTTGAGGGGAGAGTAAGTAGTATATAGGGCATTATCCATTATTAGGCAACGGTTGTAATGGTAGTAAGAATGACAATCATCCTTGTAGTGGACCCGGGAGTGGCAAGCATAAGGGACGCAGCGGGGTAACATGTCGGATGCGATCATACCCAAAGCACTAAAGCACCGGATCCCATCGTAACTCCGGGTTAAGCGTGCTTGGGCGAGAGTAGTACTAGGATGGGTGACCTCCGGAAGTCCTCGTGTTGCATTCCCTTTTTAATTATTTTTGCGCCAGGACAAACATATCGCACCGCGCCGATATATATTAACCCCGCTATATTATTTGTGACGCTTGTGATATGTTTTAGCTCGCTGCTCATTGGTCACGCTGCCTAGAGGCGGCTTTGTGGCACGAGGAGCGCTGCTCGAAGGGGTGAAAAATACGGTTGGTGTGGTATAGAGGGAGGGTGGAAACCGTGGTAAACTCGCTCCGTGTTTGAGGGGAGAGTAAGTAGTATATATAGGGCATTATCCATTATTAGGCAACGGTTGTAATGTTAGTAAGAATGACAATCATCCTTGTAGTGGACCCGGGAGTGGCAAGCATAAGGGACGCAGCGGGGTAACATGTCGGATGCGATCATACCAAAGCACTAAAGCACCGGATCCCATCGTAACTCCGGTTAAGCGTGCTTGGGCGAGAGTAGTACTAGGATGGGTGACCTCCGGGAAGTCCTCGTGTTGCATTCCCTTTTTAATTATTTTTGCGCCAGGACAAAACATATCGCACTTGGCGCGATATATATTAACCCGTTATATTATTTGTGACGCTTGTGATATGTTTTAGCTCGCTGCTCATTGGTCACGCTGCCTAGAGGCGGCTTTGTGGCACGAGGAGCGCTGCTCGAAGGGGTGAAAAATACGTGTTGGTGTGGTATAGAGGGAGGGTGGAAACCGTGGTAAACTCGCCTCCGTGTTTGAGGGGAGAGTAAGTAGTATATATAGGGCATTATCCATTATTAGGCAACGGTTGTAATGGTAGTAAGAATGACAATCATCCTTGTAGTGGACCCGGGAGTGGCAAGCATAAGGGACGCAGCGGGGTAACATGTCGGATGCGATCATACCAAAGACTAAAGCACCGGATCCCATCGTAACTCCGGGTTAAGCGTGCTTGGGCGAGAGTAGTACTAGGATGGGTGACCTCCGGAAGTCCTCGTGTTGCATTCCCTTTTAATTATTTTTGCGCCAGGACAAACATATCGCACTTGGCGCGATATATATTAACCCCTGTTATATTATTTGTGACGCTTTGTGATATGTTTTAGCTCGCTGCTCATTGGTCACGCTGCCTAGAGGCGGCTTTGTGGCACGAGGAGCTGCTCAAAGGGGTGAAAAATACGTGTTGGTGTGGTATAGAGGGAGGTGGAAACCGTGGTAAACTCGCTCCGTGTTTGAGGGGAGAGTAAGTAGTATATATAGGGCATTATCCATTATTAGGCAACGGTTGTAATGTTAGTAAGAATGACAATCATCCTTGTAGTGGACCCGGGAGTGGCAAGCATAAGGGACGCAGCGGGGTAACATGTCGGATGCGATCATACCCAAAGCACTAAAGCACCGGATCCCATCGTAACTCCGGGTTAAGCGTGCTTGGGCGAGAGTAGTACTAGGATGGGTGACCTCCGGGAAGTCCTCGTGTTGCATTCCCTTTAATTATTTTTTGCCAGGACAAAACATATCGCACTTGGCGCGATATATATTAACCCGTTATATTATTTGTGACGCTTGTGATATGTTTTAGCTCGCTGCTCATTGGTCACGCTGCCTAGAGGCGGCTTTGTGGCACGAGGAGCGCTGCTCGAAAGGGGTGAAAAATACGTGTTGGTGTGGTATAGAGGGAGGTGGAAACCGTGGTAAACTCGCCTCCGTGTTTGAGGGGAGAGTAAGTAGTATATATAGGGCATTATCCATTATTAGGCAACGGTTGTAATGGTAGTAAGAATGACAATCATCCTTGTAGTGGACCCGGAGTGGCAAGCATAAGGGACGCAGCGGGGGTAACATGTCGGATGCGATCATACCCAAAGCACTAAAGCACCGGATCCCATCGTAACTCCGGGTTAAGCGTGCTTTGGGCGAGAGTAGTACTAGGATGGGTGACCTCCGGGAAGTCCTCGTGTTGCATTCCCTTTTAATTATTTTTGCGCCAGGACAAACATATCGCACTTGGCGCGATATATATTAACCCTTATATTATTTGTGACGCTTTGTGATATGTTTTAGCTCGCTGCTCATTGGTCACGCTGCCTAGAGGCGGCTTTGTGGCACGAGGAGCGCTGCTCGAAGGGGTGAAAAATACGTGTTGGTGTGGTATAGAGGGAGGGTGGAAACCGTGGTAAACTCGCTCCGTGTTTGAGGGGAGAGTAAGTAGTATATCTAGGGCATTATCCATTATTAGGCAACGGTTGTAATGGTAGTAAGAATGACAATCATCCTTGCAGTGGACCCGGGAGTGGCAAGCATAAGGGACGCAGGCGGGGGTAACATGTCGGACGCGATCATACCAAAGACTAAAGCACCGGATCCCATCGTAACTCCGGTTAAGCGTGCTTGGGCGAGAGTAGTACTAGGATGGGTGACCTCTGGAAGTCCTCGTGTTGCATTCCTTTTTAATTATTTTTGCGCCTCGTGACAAACATATCGCACGTCGCGCGATATATATTAACCCGTTATATTATTTGTGACGCTTGTGATATGTTTTAGCTCGCTGCTCATTGGTCACGCTGCCTAGAGGCGGCTTTGTGGGCACGAGGAGCGCTGCTCGAAAGGGGTGAAAAATACGTGTTGGTGTGGTATAGAGGGAGGGTGGAAACCGTGGTAAACTCGCTCCGTGTTTGAGGGGGAGAGTAAGTAGTATATCTAGGGCATTATCCATTATTAGGCAACGGTTGTAATGGTAGTAAGAATGACAATCATCCTTGCAGTGGACCCGGGAGTGGCAAGCATAAGGGACGCAGGCGGGGGTAACATGTCGGATGCGATCATACCAAAGCACTAAAGCACCGGATCCCATCGTAACTCCGGGTTAAGCGTGCTTGGGCGAGAGTAGTACTAGGATGGGTGACCTCCGGGAAGTCCTCGTGTTGCATTCCCTTTTAATTATTTTTGCGCCAGGACAAACATATCGCACTTGGCGCGATATATATTAACCCCTTATATTATTTGTGACGCTTTGTGATATGTTTTAGCTCGCTGCTCATTGGTCACGCTGCCTAGAGGCGGCTTTGTGGCACGAGGAGCGCTGCTCAAAGGGGTGAAAAATACGTGTTGGTGTGGTATAGAGGAGGGGTGGAAACCGTGGTAAACCTGCCTCCGTGTTTGAGGGGGAGAGTAAGTAGTATATAGGGCATTATCCATTATTAGGCAACGGTTGTAATGGTAGTAAGAATGACAATCATCCTTGTAGTGGACCCGGAGTGGCAAGCATAAGGGACGCAGCGGGGTAACATGTCGGATGCGATCATACCCAAAGCACTAAAGCACCGGATCCCATCGTAACTCCGGGTTAAGCGTGCTTGGGCGAGAGTAGTACTAGGATGGGTGACCTCCTGGGAAGTCCTCGTGTTGCATTCCCTTTTTAATTATTTTTGCGCCAGTGACAAACATATCGCACTTGCGCGATATATATTAACCCGTTATATTATTTGTGACGCTTTGTGATATGTTTTAGCTCGCTGCTCATTGGTCACGCTGCCTAGAGGCGGCTTTGTGGCACGAGGAGCGCTGCTCAAAGGGGTGAAAAATACGTGTTGGTGTGGTATAGAGGGAGGTGGAAACCGTGGTAAACCTGCCTCCGTGTTTGAGGGGAGAGTAAGTAGTATATATAGGGCATTATCCATTATTAGGCAACGGTTGTAATGGTAGTAAGAATGACAATCATCCTTGTAGTGGACCTAAGGTGTGGCAAGCATAAGGGACGCAGGCGGGGGTAACATGTCGGATGCGATCATACCAAAGACTAAAGCACCGGATCCCATCGTAACTCCGGTTAAGCGTGCTTGGGCGAGAGTAGTACTAGGATGGGTGACCTCCGGAAGTCCTCGTGTTGCATTCCCTTTTAATTATTTTTGCGCCAGTGACAAACATATCGCACTTGCGCGATATATATTAACCCTTATATTATTTGTGACGCTTTGTGATATGTTTTAGCTCGCTGCTCATTGGTCACGCTGCCTAGAGGCGGCTTTGTGGCACGAGGAGCGCTGCTCGAAAGGGGTGAAAAATACGTGTTGGTGTGGTATAGAGGAGGGGTGGAAACCGTGGTAAACTCGCTCCGTGTTTGAGGGGAGAGTAAGTAGTATATATAGGGCATTATCCATTATTAGGCAACGGTTGTAATGGTAGTAAGAATGACAATCATCCTTGTAGTGGACCCGGGAGTGGCAAGCATAAGGGACGCAGCGGGGTAACATGTCGGATGCGATCATACCAAAGCACTAAAGCACCGGATCCCATCGTAACTCCGGGTTAAGCGTGCTTGGGCGAGAGTAGTACTAGGATGGGTGACCTCCGGAAGTCCTCGTGTTGCATTCCCTTTTAATTATTTTTGCGCCAGGACAAAACATATCGCACTTGCGCGATATATATTAACCCTTATATTATTTGTGACGCTTTGTGATATGTTTTAGCTCGCTGCTCATTGGTCACGCTGCCTAGAGGCGGCTTTGTGGCACGAGGAGCGCTGCTCGAAGGGGTGAAAAATACGTGTTGGTGTGGTATAGAGGGAGGGTGGAAACCGTGGTAAACTCGCCTCCGTGTTTGAGGGGAGAGTAAGTAGTATATAGGGCATTATCCATTATTAGGCAACGGTTGTAATGTTAGTAAGAATGACAAACATCCTTGAAGTGGACCCGGGAGTGGCAAGCATAAGGGACGCAGCGGGGGTAACATGTCGGATGCGATCATACCAAAGCACTAAAGCACCGGATCCCATCGTAACTGGGTTAAGCGTGCTTGGGCGAGAGTAGTACTAGGATGGGTGACCTCGGGAAGTCCTCGTGTTGCATTCCCTTTTTAATTATTTTTGCGCCAGGACAAACATATCGCACTTGGCGCGATATATATTAACCCCGTTATATTATTTGTGACGCTTGTGATATGTTTTAGCTCGCTGCTCATTGGTCACGCGCCTAGAGGCGGCTTTGTGGCACGAGGAGCGCGCTCGAAAGGGGTGAAAAATACGTGTTGGTGTGGTATAGAGGAGGGGTGGAAACCGTGGTAAACTCGCTCCGTGTTTGAGGGGAGAGTAAGTAGTATATATAGGGCATTATCCATTATTAGGCAACGGTTGTAATGGTAGTAAGAATGACAATCATCCTTGTAGTGGACCCGGGAGTGGCAAGCATAAGGGACGCAGCGGGGTAACATGTCGGATGCGATCATACCTGCACTAAAGCACCGGATCCCATCGTAACTCCGGTTAAGCGTGCTTGGGCGAGAGTAGTACTAGGATGGGTGACCTCCGGAAGTCCTCGTGTTGCATTCCCTTTTAATTATTTTTGCGCCAGGACAAAACATATCGCACTTGGCGCGATATATATTAACCCCGTTATATTATTTGTGACGCTTGTGATATGTTTTAGCTCGCTGCTCATTGGTCACGCTGCCTAGAGGCGGCTTTGTGGCACACGAGGAGCGCTGCTCGAAGGGGTGAAAAAATACGTGTTGCTGTGGTATACAGGGAGGGGTGGAAACCGTGGTAAACTCGTCTCCGTGTTTGAGGGGGAGAGTAAGTAGTATATATAGGGCATTATCCATTATTAGGCAACGGTTGTAATGGTAGTAAGAATGACAATCATCCTTGCAGTGGACCCGGGAGTGGCAAGCATAAGGGACGCAGGCGGGGGTAACATGTCGGATGCGATCATACCAAAGCACTAAAGCACCGGATCCCATCGTAACTCCGGGTTAAGCGTGCTTGGGCGAGAGTAGTACTAGGATGGGTGACCTCCGGGAAGTCCTCGTGTTGCATTCCCTTTTAATTATTTTTGCGCCAGGACAAACATATCGCACTGGCGCGATATATATTAACCCGTTATATTATTTGTGACGCTTTGTGATATGTTTTAGCTCGCTGCTCATTGGTCACGCTGCCTAGAGGCGGCTTTGTGGCACACGAGGAGTGCTCGAAAGGGGTGAAAAATACGTGTTGGTGTGGTATAGAGGGAGGGTGGAAACCGTGGTAAACTCGCTCCGTGTTTGAGGGGAGAGTAAGTAGTAAATATATGGCATTATCCATTATTAGGCAACGGTTGTAATGTTAGTAAGAATGACAATCATCCTTGTAGTGGACCCGGGAGTGGCAAGCATAAGGGACGCAGCGGGGTAACATGTCGGATGCGATCATACCGGCACTAAAGCACCGGATCCCATCGTAACTCCGGGTTAAGCGTGCTTGGGCGAGAGTAGTACTAGGATGGGTGACCTCCGGAAGTCCTCGTGTTGCATTCCCTTTTAATTATTTTTGCGCCAGGACAAACATATCGCACTTGGCGCGATATATATTAACCCGTTATATTATTTGTGACGCTTTGTGATATGTTTTAGCTCGCTGCTCATTGGTCACGCTGCCTAGAGGCGGCTTTGTGGCACGAGGAGCGCTGCTCGAAAAGGGGTGAAAAATACGTGTTGGTGTGGTATAGAGGGAGGGTGGAAACCGTGGTAAACTCGCTCCGTGTTTGAGGGGAGAGTAAGTAGTATATATAGGGCATTATCCATTATTAGGCAACGGTTGTAATGGTAGTAAGAATGACAATCATCCTTGTAGTGGACCCGGAGTGGCAAGCATAAGGGACGCAGCGGGGTAACATGTCGGATGCGATCATACCAAAGCACTAAAGCACCGGATCCCATCGTAACTCCGGGTTAAGCGTGCTTGGGCGAGAGTAGTACTAGGATGGGTGACCTCGGGAAGTCCTCGTGTTGCATTCCCTTTTAATTATTTTTGCGCCTCGGACAAACATATCGCACTTGGCGCGATATATATTAACCCGTTATATTATTTGTGACGCTTGTGATATGTTTTAGCTCGCTGCTCATTGGTCACGCTGCCTAGAGGCGGCTTTGTGGCACGAGGAGCGCTCGAAAGGGGTGAAAAATACGTGTTGGTGTGGTATAGAGGGAGGGTGGAAACCGTGGTAAACTCGCTCCGTGTTTGAGGGGAGAGTAAGTAGTATATATAGGGCATTATCCATTATTAGGCAACGGTTGTAATGGTAGTAAGAATGACAATCATCCTTGTAGTGGACCCGGGAGTGGCAAGCATAAGGGACGCAAAGGGGGTAACATGTCGGATGCGATCATACCAAAGCACTAAAGCACCGGATCCCATCGTAACTCCGGGTTAAGCGTGCTTGGGCGAGAGTAGTACTAGGATGGGTGACCTCCGGAAGTCCTCGTGTTGCATTCCCTTTTTAATTATTTTTGCGCCAGGACAAACATATCGCACTTGCGCGATATATATTAACCCCGTTATATTATTTGTGACGCTTTGTGATATGTTTTAGCTCGCTGCTCATTGGTCACGCTTATAGAGGAGTCTATGTGGCACACGAGGAGCGCGTTCTGAAAGGGGTGAAAAAATACGTGTTGGTGTGGTAAAGAGGGAGGGGTGGAAACCGTGGTAAACTCGTCTCCGTGTTTGAGGGGGAGAGTAAGTAGTATATATAGGGCATTATCCATTATTAGGCAACGGTTGTAATGGTAGTAAGAATGACACTCATCCTTGCAGTGGACCAGGGAGAGGCAAGCATACGGGACGCAGGCGGGGGTAACATGTCGGAGGCGATCAAACAAGCACTAAAGCACCGGATCCCATCGTAACTCCGGGTTAAGCGTGCTTGGGCGAGAGTAGTACTAGGATGGGTGACCTCCGGGAAGTCCTCGTGTTGCATTCCCTTTTAATTATTTTTGCGCCAGGACAAAACATATCGCACTTGGCGCGATATATATTAACCCGTTATATTATTTGTGACGCTTGTGATATGTTTTAGCTCGCTGCTCATTGGTCACGCTGCCTAGAGGCGGCTTTGTGGCACGAGGAGCGCTGCTCGAAGGGGTGAAAAATACGTGTTGGTGTGGTATAGAGGGAGGGTGGAAACCGTGGTAAACTCGCTCCGTGTTTGAGGGGAGAGTAAGTAGTATATATAGGGCATTATCCATTATTAGGCAACGGTTGTAATGTTAGTAAGAATGACAATCATCCTTGTAGTGGACCCGGGAGTGGCAAGCATAAGGGACGCAGCGGGGTAACATGTCGGATGCGATCATACCTGCACTAAAGCACCGGATCCCATCGTAACTCCGGTTAAGCGTGCTTGGGCGAGAGTAGTACTAGGATGGGTGACCTCCGGAAGTCCTCGTGTTGCATTCCCTTTTAATTATTTTTGCGCCAGGACAAAACATATCGCACTTGCGCGATATATATTAACCCCGTTATATTATTTGTGACGCTTGTGATATGTTTTAGCTCGCTGCTCATTGGTCACGCTGCCTAGAGGCGGCTTTGTGGCACGAGGAGCGCCGCTCGAAGGGGTGAAAAATACGTGTTGGTGTGGTATAGAGGGAGGGTGGAAACCGTGGTAAACTCGTCTCCGTGTTTGAGGGGAGAGTAAGTAGTATATATAGGGCATTATCCATTATTAGGCAACGGTTGTAATGGTAGTAAGAATGACAATCATCCTTGAAGTGGACCTGGGAGTGGCAAGCATAAGGGACGCAGGCGGGGGTAACATGTCGGGTGCGATCATACCAGCACTAAAGCACCGGATCCCATCGTAACTCCGGGTTAAGCGTGCTTGGGCGAGAGTAGTACTAGGATGGGTGACCTCGGGAAGTCCTCGTGTTGCATTCCTTTTAATTATTTTTTGCGCCAGGACAAACATATCGCACTTGGCGCGATATATATTAACCCTTATATTATTTGTGACGCTTGTGATATGTTTTAGCTCGCTGCTCATTGGTCACGCTGCCTAGAGGCGGCTTTGTGGCACGAGGAGCGCTGCTCGAAAGGGGTGAAAAATACGTGTTGGTGTGGTATAGAGGGAGGGTGGAAACCGTGGTAAACCTGCTCCGTGTTTGAGGGGGAGAGTAAGTAGTATATATAGGGCATTATCCATTATTAGGCAACGGTTGTAATGGTAGTAAGAATGACAATCATCCTTGTAGTGGACCTGGGAGTGGCAAGCATAAGGGACGCAGGCGGGGGTAACATGTCGGATGCGATCATACCAGCACTAAAGCACCGGATCCCATCAGAACTCCGAAGTTAAGCGTGCTTGGGCGAGAGTAGTACTAGGATGGGTGGGAAGTCCTCGTGTTGCATTCCCTTTTTAATTATTTTTGCGCCAGGACAAACATATCGCACTTGGCGCGATATATATTAACCCGTTATATTATTTGTGACGCTTGTGATATGTTTTAGCTCGCTGCTCATTGGTCACGCTGCCTAGAGGCGGCTTTGTGGCACACGAGGAGCGCTGCTCGAAAGGGGTGAAAAATACGTGTTGGTGTGGTATAGAGGGAGGGTGGAAACCGTGGTAAACTCGCTCCGTGTTTGAGGGGAGAGTAAGTAGTATATATAGGGCATTATCCATTATTAGGCAACGGTTGTAATGGTAGTAAGAATGACAATCATCCTTGTAGTGGACCCGGGAGTGGCAAGCATAAGGGACGCAGCGGGGTAACATGTCGGATGCGATCATACCAGCACTAAAGCACCGGATCCCATCAGAACTCCGAAGTTAAGCGTGCTTGGGCGAGAGTAGTACTAGGGTGGGTGACCTCCTGGGAAGTCCTCGTGTTGCATTCCCTTTTTAATTATTTTTTGCGCCTCGTGACAAACATATCGCACTTGCGCGATATATATTAACCCCGTTATATTATTTGTGACGTTTGTGAAATGTTTTAGCTCGCTGCTCATTGGTCACACGTGTAGAGGCGGCTTTGTGGCACGAGGAGCTGCTCGAAAGGGGTGAAAAATACGTGTTGGTGTGGTATAGAGGAGGGGTGGAAACCGTGGTAAACTCGCTCCGTGTTTGAGGGGAGAGTAAGTAGTATATATAGGGCATTATCCATTATTAGGCAACGGTTGTAATGTTAGTAAGAATGACAATCATCCTTGTAGTGGACCCGGAGTGGCAAGCATAAGGGACGCAGCGGGGTAACATGTCGGATGCGATCATACCTGCACTAAAGCACCGGATCCCATCGTAACTCCGGGTTAAGCGTGCTTGGGCGAGAGTAGTACTAGGATGGGTGACCTCGGGAAGTCCTCGTGTTGCATTCCTTTTAATTATTTTTGCGCCAGGACAAACATATCGCACTTGCGATATATATATTAACCCGTTATATTATTTGTGACGCTTGTGATATGTTTTAGCTCGCTGCTCATTGGTCACGCTGCCTAGAGGCGGCTTTGTGGCACGAGGAGCGCTGCTCGAAAGGGGTGAAAAATACGTGTTGGTGTGGTATAGAGGGAGGGTGGAAACCGTGGTAAACTCGCTCCGTGTTTGAGGGGAGAGTAAGTAGTATATATAGGGCATTATCCATTATTAGGCAACGGTTGTAATGGTAGTAAGAATGACAATCATCCTTGTAGTGGACCCGGGAGTGGCAAGCATAAGGGACGCAGCGGGTAACATGTCGGATGCGATCATACCGCACTAAAGCACCGGATCCCATCGTAACTCCGAGTTAAGCGTGCTTGGGCGAGAGTAGTACTAGGATGGGTGACCTCCGGGAAGTCCTCGTGTTGCATTCCCTTTTAATTATTTTTGCGCCAGGACAAACATATCGCACTTGCGCGATATATATTAACCCCGTTATATTATTTGTGACGCTTGTGATATGTTTTAGCTCGCTGCTCATTGGTCACGCTGCCTAGAGGCGGCTTTGTGGCACGAGGAGCGCTGCTCGAAGGGGTGAAAAATACGTGTTGGTGTGGTATAGAGGGAGGGTGGAAACCGTGGTAAACTCGCTCCGTGTTTGAGGGGAGAGTAAGTAGTATATATAGGGCATTATCCATTATTAGGCAACGGTTGTAATGGTAGTAAGAATGACAATCATCCTTGTAGTGGACCCGGGAGTGGCAAGCATAAGGGACGCAGCGGGGTAACATGTCGGATGCGATCATACCGCACTAAAGCACCGGATCCCATCGTAACTCCGGGTTAAGCGTGCTTGGGCGAGAGTAGTACTAGGATGGGTGACCTCCGGGAAGTCCTCGTGTTGCATTCCCTTTTAATTATTTTTGCGCCTCGGACAAACATATCGCACTTGCGCGATATATATTAACCCCTTATATTATTTGTGACGCTTGTGATATGTTTTAGCTCGCTGCTCATTGGTCACGCTGCCTAGAGGCGGCTTTGTGGCACGAGGAGCGCTGCTCGAAGGGGTGAAAAATACGTGTTGGTGTGGTATAGAGGGAGGGTGGAAACAGTGGTAAACTCGTCTCCGAGTTTGAGCGGGGAGTAAGTAGTAAATATAGGGCATTATCCATTATTAGGCAACGGATGTAATGTTAGAAAGAATGACAATCATCCTTGTAGTGGACCCGGGAGTGGCAAGCATAAGGGACGCAGCGGGGTAACATGTCGGATGCGATCATACCGCACTAAAGCACCGGATCCCATCGTAACTCCGGGTTAAGCGTGCTTGGGCGAGAGTAGTACTAGGATGGGTGACCTCTGGAAGTCCTCGTGTTGCATTCCTTTTAATTATTTTTGCGCCAGGACAAACATATCGCACTTGCGCGATATATATTAACCCCTTATATTATTTGTGACGCTTTGTGATATGTTTTAGCTCGCTGCTCATTGGTCACGCTGCCTAGAGGCGGCTTTGTGGCACGAGGAGCGCTGCTCAAAGGGGTGAAAAATACGTGTTGGTGTGGTATAGAGGGAGGTGGAAACCGTGGTAAACCTGCTCCGTGTTTGAGGGGAGAGTAAGTAGTATATATAGGGCATTATCCATTATTAGGCAACGGTTGTAATGTTAGTAAGATTGACAATCATCCTTGTAGTGGACCCGGAGTGGCAAGCATAAGGGACGCAGCGGGGTAACATGTCGGATGCGATCATACCAAAGACTAAAGCACCGGATCCCATCGTAACTCCGGTTAAGCGTGCTTGGGCGAGAGTAGTACTAGGATGGGTGACCTCCGGAAGTCCTCGTGTTGCATTCCCTTTTAATTATTTTTTGCCAGTGACAAACATATCGCACGGCGCGATATATATTAACCCCGTTATATTATTTGTGACGCTTGTGATATGTTTTAGCTCGCTGCTCATTGGTCACGCTGCCTAGAGGCGGCTTTGTGGCACGAGGAGCGCTGCTCGAAAGGGGTGAAAAATACGTGTTGGTGTGGTATAGAGGGAGGGTGGAAACCGTGGTAAACTCGCTCCGTGTTTGAGGGGAGAGTAAGTAGTATATATAGGGCATTATCCATTATTAGGCAACGGTTGTAATGGTAGTAAGAATGACAATCATCCTTGTAGTGGACCCGGGAGTGGCAAGCATAAGGGACGCAGCGGGGTAACATGTCGGATGCGATCATACCAGCACTAAAGCACCGGATCCCATCGTAACTCCGGTTAAGCGTGCTTGGGCGAGAGTAGTACTAGGATGGGTGACCTCCGGGAAGTCCTCGTGTTGCATTCCCTTTTAATTATTTTTGCGCCTCGTGACAAACATATCGCACTTGGCGCGATATATATTAACCCCGTTATATTATTTGTGACGCTTGTGATATGTTTTAGCTCGCTGCTCATTGGTCACGCTGCCTAGAGGCGGCTTTGTGGCACACGAGGAGCGCTGCTCGAAAGGGGTGAAAAATACGTGTTGGTGTGGTATAGAGGAGGGGTGGAAACCGTGGTAAACTCGCTCCGTGTTTGAGGGGAGAGTAAGTAGTATATATAGGGCATTATCCATTATTAGGCAACGGTTGTAATGGTAGTAAGAATGACAATCATCCTTGTAGTGGACCCGGGAGTGGCAAGCATAAGGGACGCAGCGGGGTAACATGTCGGATGCGATCATACCGCACTAAAGCACCGGATCCCATCGTAACTCCGGTTAAGCGTGCTTGGGCGAGAGTAGTACTAGGATGGGTGACCTCCGGGAAGTCCTCGTGTTGCATTCCCTTTTTAATTATTTTTGCGCCAGTGACAAACATATCGCACTTGGCGCGATATATATTAACCCCGTTATATTATTTGTGACGCTTTGTGATATGTTTTAGCTCGCTGCTCATTGGTCACGCTGCCTAGAGGCGGCTTTGTGGCACACGAGGAGCGCTCGAAAGGGGTGAAAAATACGTGTTGGTGTGGTATAGAGGGAGGTGGAAACCGTGGTAAACTCGCTCCGTGTTTGAGGGGAGAGTAAGTAGTATATATAGGGCATTATCCATTATTAGGCAACGGTTGTAATGGTAGTAAGAATGACAATCATCCTTGTAGTGGACCCGGAGTGGCAAGCATAAGGGACGCAGCGGGGTAACATGTCGGATGCGATCATACCAGCACTAAAGCACCGGATCCCATCGTAACTCCGGGTTAAGCGTGCTTGGGCGAGAGTAGTACTAGGATGGGTGACCTCCGGAAGTCCTCGTGTTGCATTCCTTTTTAATTATTTTTGCGCCTCGTGACAAACATATCGCACGGCGCGATATATATTAACCCCTTATATTATTTGTGACGCTTGTGATATGTTTTAGCTCGCTGCTCATTGGTCACGCTGCCTAGAGGCGGCTTTGTGGCACGAGGAGCGCTGCTCAAAGGGGTGAAAAATACGTGTTGGTGTGGTATAGAGGGAGGTGGAAACCGTGGTAAACTCGCTCCGTGTTTGAGGGGAGAGTAAGTAGTATATATAGGGCATTATCCATTATTAGGCAACGGTTGTAATGGTAGTAAGAATGACAATCATCCTTGTAGTGGACCCGGAGTGGCAAGCATAAGGGACGCAGCGGGGTAACATGTCGGATGCGATCATACCGGCACTAAAGCACCGGATCCCATCGTAACTCCGAGTTAAGCGTGCTTGGGCGAGAGTAGTACTAGGATGGGTGACCTCCGGGAAGTCCTCGTGTTGCATTCCCTTTTAATTATTTTTGCGCCAGTGACAAACATATCGCACTGCGCGATATATATTAACCCCTTATATTATTTGTGACGCTTGTGATATGTTTTAGCTCGCTGCTCATTGGTCACGCTGCCTAGAGGCGGCTTTGTGGCACGAGGAGCGCTGCTCGAAGGGGTGAAAAATACGTGTTGGTGTGGTATAGAGGAGGGGTGGAAACCGTGGTAAACTCGCTCCGTGTTTGAGGGGAGAGTAAGTAGTATATATAGGGCATTATCCATTATTAGGCAACGGTTGTAATGGTAGTAAGAATGACAATCATCTTTGCAGTGGACCCGGGAGTGGCAAGCATAAGGGACGCAGGCGGGGGTAACATGTCGGATGCGATCATACCAGCACTAAAGCACCGGATCCCATCAGAACTCCGTTGTTTAGCGTGCTGGGGCGAGAGTAGTTCTAGGATGTGTGACCTCCTTGTATGTACTCGTGTTGCTTTACTTTTTATTTTTTTTTTCGCCTCGTGACAAACATATCGCACGTGCGCGATATATATTAACCCCGTTATATTATTTTTGACGTTTGCGATATGTTTTAGCTCGCTGCTCATTGGTCACGCGTCTAGAGGCGGCTTTGTGGCACGAGGAGCGCGTTCTGAAAGGGGTGAAAAATACGTGTTGGTGTGGTATAGAGGGAGGGTGGAAACCGTGGTAAACTCGCTCCGTGTTTGAGGGGAGAGTAAGTAGTATATATAGGGCATTATCCATTATTAGGCAACGGTTGTAATGGTAGTAAGAATGACAATCATCCTTGTAGTGGACCCGGAGTGGCAAGCATAAGGGACGCAGCGGGGTAACATGTCGGATGCGATCATACCGCACTAAAGCACCGGATCCCATCGTAACTCCGGTTAAGCGTGCTTGGGCGAGAGTAGTACTAGGATGGGTGACCTCCGGGAAGTCCTCGTGTTGCATTCCCTTTTAATTATTTTTGCGCCAGTGACAAACATATCGCACGCGCGCGATATATATTAACCCCGTTATATTATTTGTGACGCTTTGTGATATGTTTTAGCTCGCTGCTCATTGGTCACGCTGCCTAGAGGCGGCTTTGTGGCACACGAGGAGCGCTCGAAAGGGGTGAAAAATACGTGTTGGTGTGGTATAGAGGAGGGGTGGAAACCGTGGTAAACTCGCTCCGTGTTTGAGGGGAGAGTAAGTAGTATATAGGGCATTATCCATTATTAGGCAACGGTTGTAATGGTAGTAAGAATGACAATCATCCTTGTATTGGACCTGGGAGTGGCAAGCATAAGGGACGCAGCGGGGTAACATGTCGGATGCGATCATACCGGCACTAAAGCACCGGATCCCATCGTAACTCCGGGTTAAGCGTGCTTGGGCGAGAGTAGTACTAGGATGGGTGACCTCCGGGAAGTCCTCGTGTTGCATTCCTTTTAATTATTTTTGCGCCAGTGACAAACATATCGCACTTGGCGCGATATATATTAACCCGTTATATTATTTGTGACGCTTTGTGATATGTTTTAGCTCGCTGCTCATTGGTCACGCGTCTAGAGGCGGCTTTGTGGCACGAGGAGCGCGATCTGAAAGGGGTGAAAAAATACGTGTTGGTGTTGTATAGAGGGAGGGGTGGAAACCATGGTAAACTCGTCTCCGTGCTTGAGGGGGAGAGTGAGTAGTATATATAGGGCATTATCCATTATTTGGCAATGGTTGTAATGGTAGTAAGAATGACAATCATCTTTGCAGTGGACCTGGGAGTGGCAAGCATAAGGGACGCAGGCGGGGGTAACATGTCGGATGCGATCATACCAGCACTAAAGCACCGGATCTCATCAGAACTCCAAAGTTAAGCGTGCTTGGGCGAGAGTAGTTCTAGGATGGGTGACCTCCTGGGAAGTCCTCGTGTTGCATTCCCTTTTTAATTATGTTTTGCTCCTCGTGACAAACATATCGCACGTGCGCGATATATATTAACCCCCGTTATATTCTTTTTGACGTTTGTGATATGTTTTAGCTCGCTGCTCATTGGGCACACGTCTAGAGGCGGCTTTGTGACACGAGGAGCGCGTTCTTGAAGGGGTGAAAAAAAATACGTGTTTGTGTGGTATAGAGGGAGGGGTGGAAACCGTGGTAAACTCGTCTCATTGTTTGAGGGGCGAGTAAGTAGTATATATAGGGCATTATCCATTATTAGGCAACGGTTGTAATGGTAGTAAGAATGACAATCATCTTTGCAGTGGACCTGGGAGTGGCAAACATAATGGACGCAGCAGCCGGTAACATGTCGGATGAGATCATACCGGCACTAAAGCACCGGATCCCATCGTAACTCCGGGTTAAGCGTGCTTGGGCGAGAGTAGTACTAGGATGGGTGACCTCCTGGGAAGTCCTCGTGTTGCATTCCCTTTTTAATTTTTTTTGCGCCTCGTGACGAACATATCGCACGTGCGTGATATATATTAACCCTGTTATATTATTTGTGACGTTTGTGATATGTTTTAGCTCGCTGCTCATTGGTCACGCGTCTAGAGGCGGCTTTGTGGCACGAGGAGCGCTGCTCGAAAGGGGTGAAAAATACGTGTTGGTGTGGTATAGAGGAGGGGTGGAAACCGTGGTAAACCTGTCTCCGTGTTTGAGGGGAGAGTAAGTAGTATATATAGGGCATTATCCATTATTAGGCAACGGTTGTAATGGTAGTAAGAATGACAATCATCCTTGTAGTGGACCCGGGAGTGGCAAGCATAAGGGACGCAGCGGGGTAACATGTCGGATGCGATCATACCGGCACTAAAGCACCGGATCCCATCGAACTCCGGGTTAAGCGTGCTTGGGCGAGAGTAGTACTAGGATGGGTGACCTCCGGGAAGTCCTCGTGTTGCATTCCCTTTTAATTATTTTTGCGCCTCGTGACAAACATATCGCACTTGCGCGATATATATTAACCCGTTATATTATTTGTGACGCTTTGTGATATGTTTTAGCTCGCTGCTCATTGGTCACGCAGCGTCTAGAAGTGACTTTGTGGCACGAGGAGCGGCGTTACGAAAGGGGTGAAAAAATACGTGTTGGTGTGGTATAGAGGTCGGGGTGGAAACCGTGGTAAACTCGTCTCCGTGTTTGAGAGGGAGATTAAGTAGTATATATAGGGCATTATCCATTATTAGGCAACGGTTGTAATGGTAGTAAGAATGACAATCATCTTTGTAGTGGACCTGGGAGTGGCAAGCATAAGGGACGCAGCCGGGGGTAACATGTCGGATGCGATCATACCAGCACTAAAGCACCGGATCCCATCATAACTCCGAAGTTAAGCGTGCTTGGGCGAGAGTAGTACTAGGATGGGTGACCTCCTGGGAAGTCCTCGTGTTGCATTCCCTTTTTAATTATTTTTTGCGCCTCGTGACAAACATATCGCACTTGCGCGATATATATTAACCCCGTTATATTATTTGTGACGTTTGTGATATGTTTTAGCTCGCTGCTCATTGGTCACGCATCTAGAGGCGGCTTTGTGGCACACGAGGAGCGCGTTCTGAAAGGGGTGAAAAAATACGTGTTGGTGTGGTATAGAGGGAGGGGTGGAAACCGTGGTAAACTCGTCTCCGTGTTTGAGGGGGAGAGTAAGTAGTATATATAGGGCATTATCCATTATTAGGCAACGGTTGTAATGGTAGTAAGAATGACAATCATCCTTGTAGTGGACACAGGAGTGGCAAGCATAAAGGGGCCTTGACGGGGGGGTAACATGTCGGATGCGATCATACCAGCACTACAGCACCGGATCCCATCAGAACTCCGAAGTTAAGCGTGCTTGGGCGAGAGTAGTACTAGGATGGGTGACCTCCTGGGAAGTCCTCATTAACCCCGTTATATTATTTGTGACGTTTGTGATATGTTTTAGCTCGCTGCTCATTGGTCACGCGTCTAGAGGCGGCTTTGTGGCACACGAGGAGCCGCTCGAAAGGGGTGAAAAATACGTGTTGGTGTGGTATAGAGGAGGGGTGGAAACCGTGGTAAACCCGCCTCCGTGTTTGAGGGGAGAGTAAGTAGTATATATAGGGCATTATCCATTATTAGGCAACGGTTGTAATGGTAGTAAGAATGACAATCATCCTTGTAGTGGACCTGGGAGTGGCAAGCATAAGGGACGCAGGCGGGGGTAACATGTCGGATGCGATCATACCAGCACTAAAGCACCGGATCCCATCAGAACTCCGAAGTTAAGCGTGCTTGGGCGAGAGTAGTACTAGGATGGGTGACCTCCTGGGAAGTCCTCGTGTTGCATTCCCTTTTTAATTATTTTTCGCCAGTGACAAACATATCGCACTTGGCGATATATATATTAACCCGTTATATTATTTGTGACGTTTGTGATATGTTTTAGCTCGCTGCTCATTGGTCACGCTGCGTCTAGAGGCGGCTTTGTGGCACACGAGGAGCGTTCGAAAGGGGTGAAAAATACGTGTTGGTGTGGTATAGAGGAGGGGTGGAAACCGTGGTAAACCTGCCTCCGTGTTTGAGGGGAGAGTAAGTAGTATATATAGGGCATTATCCATTATTAGGCAACGGTTGTAATGGTAGTAAGAATGACAATCATCCTTGTAGTGGACCCGGAGTGGCAAGCATAAGGGACGCAGCGGGGTAACATGTCGGATGCGATCATACCGGCACTAAAGCACCGGATCCCATCGTAACTCCGAAGTTAAGCGTGCTTGGGCGAGAGTAGTACTAGGATGGGTGACCTCCGGGAAGTCCTCGTGTTGCATTCCCTTTTAATTATTTTTGCGCCAGTGACAAACATATCGCACGTGCGCGATATATATTAACCCCCGTTATATTCTTTTTGAAGTTTGTGATATGTTTTAGCTCGCTGCTCATTGGTCACGCGTCTAGAGGCGGCTTTGTGGCACGAGGAGCGCGTTCTGAAAGGGGTGAAAAAATACGTGTTGGTGTGGTATAGAGGGAGGGGTGGAAACCGTGGTAAACTCGTCTCCGTGTTTGAGGGGAGAGTAAGTAGTATATATAGGGCATTATCCATTATTAGGCAACGGTTGTAATGGTAGTAAGAATGACAATCATCCTTGAAGTGGACCTGGGAGTGGCAAGCATAAGGGACGCAGCGGGGTAACATGTCGGATGCGATCATACCAGCACTAAAGCACCGGATCCCATCGAACTCCGGGTTAAGCGTGCTTGGGCGAGAGAGTAGTACTAGGATGGGTGACCTCGGAAGTCCTCGTGTTGCATTCCTTTTAATTATTTTTGCGCCTCGTGACAAACATATCGCACGGCGCGATATATATTAACCCGTTATATTATTTGTGACGTTTGTGATATGTTTTAGCTCGCTGCTCATTGGTCACGCTGCCTAGAGGCGGCTTTGTGGCACGAGGAGCGCTGCTCGAAAGGGTTTAAAAATTACGTGTTGGTGTGGTAATGTGGGTGGGGGGCAAACCGTGGTAAACTCGTCTCCGTGTTTGTGGGGAGAGTAAGTAGTATATATAGGGCATTATCCATTATTAGGCAACGGTTGTAATGGTAGTAAGAATGACAATCATCCTTGAAGTGGACCTGGGAGTGGCAAGCATAAGGGACGCAGCGGGGTAACATGTCGGGTGCGATCATACCAGCACTAAAGCACCAGATCCCATCAGAACTCCGAAGTTAAGCGTGCTTGGGCGAGAGTAGTACTAGCATGGGTGACCTCCTGGGAAGTCCTCGTGTTGCATTCCTTTTAATTATTTTTTGCGCCTCGTGACAAACATATCGCACGCGCGCGATATATATTAAACCCGTTATATTATTTGTGACATTTGTGATATGTTTTAGCTCGCTGCTCATTGGTCACGCGTCTAGAGGCGGCTTTGTGGCACGAGGGGCGCTGCTCGAAAGGGGTGAAAAAATACGTGTTGGTGTGGTATAGAGGGAGGGGTGGAAACCGTGGTAAACTCGTCTCCGTGGTTGAGGGGGAGAGTAAGTAGTATATATAGGGCATTATCCATTATTAGGCAACGGTTGTAATGGTAGTAAGAATGACAATCATCCTTGTAGTGGACCTGGGAGTGGCAAGCATAAGGGACGCAGGCGGGGTAACATATCGGATGCGATCATACCAGCACTAAAGCACCGGATCACATCAGAACTCCGAAGTTAAGCGTGCTTGGGCGAGAGTCGTACTAGGATGGGTGACCTCCTGGGAAGTCCTCGTGTTGCATTCCATTTTTAATTATTTTTGCGCCAGTGACAAACATATCGCACTTGCGCGATATATTAACACCGTTATATTATTTGTGACGTTTGCGATATGTTTTAGCTCGCTGCTCATTGGTCACGCGTCTAGAGGCAGCTTTGTGGCACGAGGAGCGCGTTCTGAAAGGGGTGAAAAAATACGTGTTGGTGTCGTAAAGAGGGAGGGGTGGAAACCGTGGTAAACTCGTCTCCGTGTTTGAGGGGGAGAGTAAGTAGTATATATAGGGCATTATCCATTATTAGGCAACGGTTGTAAAGGTAGTAAGAATGACAATCATCCTTGTAGTGGACCTGGAGTGGCAAGCATAAGGGACGCAGCGGGGTAACATGTCGGATGCGATCATACCAGCACTAAAGCACCGGATCCCATCGAACTCCGGGTTAAGCGTGCTTGGGCGAGAGTAGTACTAGGATGGGTGACCTCCTGGGAAGTCCTCGTGTTGCATTCCCTTTTTAACTATTTTTTGCGCCTCGTGACAAACATATCGCACGTGCGCGATATATATTAACCCCGTTATATTATTTTTGACGTTTGCGATATGTTTTAGCTCGCTGCTCATTGGTCACGCGTCTAGAGGCGGCTTTGTGGCACGAGGAGCGCGTTCTGAAAGGGGTGAAAAAATACGTGTTGCTGTGGTATAGAGGGAGGCCCGGAAACCGTGGTAAACTCGTCTCCGTGTTTGAGGGGGGGAGTAAGTAGTATATATAGGGCATTATCCATTATTAGGCAACGGTTGTAATGGTAGTAAGAATGACAATCATCCTTGCAGTGGACCCGGGAGTGGCAAGCATAAGGGACGCAGGCGGGGGTAACATGTCGGATGCGATCATACCAGCACTAAAGCACCGGATCCCATCAGAACTCCGAAGTTAAGCGTGCTTGGGCGAGAGTAGTACTAGGATGGGTGACCTCCTGGGAAGTCCTCGTGTTGCATTCCCTTTTTAATTATTTTTTGCGCCTCGTGACAAACATATCGCACGTGCGCGATATATATTAAACCCGTTATATTATTTGTGACGTTTGTGATATGTTTTAGCTCGCTGCTCATTGGTCATGCGTCTAGAGGCGGCTTTGTGGCACGAGGAGCGCGTTCTGAAAGGGGTGAAAAAATACGTGTTGGTGTGGTATAGAGGGAGGGGTGGAAACCGTGGTAAACTCGTCTCCGTGTTTGAGGGGGAGAGTAAGTAGTATATATAGGGCATTATCCATTATTAGGCAACGGTTGTAATGGTAGTAAGAATGACAATCATCCTTGTAGTGGACCTGGGAGTGGCAAGCATAAGGGACGCAGGCGGGGGTAACATGTCGGGTGCGATCATACCAGCACTAAAGCACCGGATCCCATCAGAACTCCGAAGTTAAGCGTGCTTGGGCGAGAGTAGTACTAGGATGGGTGACCTCCTGGGAAGTCCTCGTGTTGCATTCCTTTTAATTATTTTTTGCGCCTCGTGACAAACATATCGCACTTGCGCGATATATATTAACCCGTTATATTATTTGTGACGTTTGTGATATGTTTTAGCTCGCTGCTCATTGGTCACGCAGCGTCTAGGCGGCTTTGTGGCACGAGGAGCGTTACGAAAGGGGTGAAAAAATACGTGTTGGTGTGGTATAGAGGAGGGGTGGAAACCGTGGTAAACTTCGTCTCCGTGTTTGAGGGGAGAGTAAGTAGTATATATAGGGCATTATCCATTATTAGGCAACGGTTGTAATGTTAGTAAGAATGACAATCATCCTTGTAGTGGACCTGGGAGTGTCAAGCATAAGGGGCAGCGGGGTAACATGTCGGATGCGATCATACCAGCACTAAAGCACCGGATCCCATCGAACTCCGAAGTTAAGCGTGCTTGGGCGAGAGTAGTACTAGGATGGGTGACCTCTGGAAGTCCTCGTGTTGCATTCCCTTTTAATTATTTTTGCCTCGTGACAAACATATCGCACGTGCGCGATATATATTAACCCCGTTATATTATTTGTGACGTTTGTGATATGTTTTAGCTCGCTGCTCATTGGTCACGCGTCTAGAGGCGGCTTTGTGGCACGAGGAGCGCGTTCTGAAAGGGGTGAAAAATACGTGTTGGTGTGGTATAGAGGGAGGGGTGGAAACCGTGGTAAACTCGTCTCCGTGTTTGAGGGGGAGAGTAAGTAGTATATATAGGGCATTATCCATTATTAGGCAACGGTTGTAATGGTAGTAAGAATGACAATCATCCTTGCAGTGGACCTAGGAGTGGCAAGCATAAGGGACGCAGGCGGGGGTAACATGTCGGATGCGATCATACCAGCACTAAAGCACCGGATCCCATCAGAACTCCGAAGTTAAGCGTGCTTGGGCGAGAGTAGTACTAGGATGGGTGACCTCTTGGGAAGTCCTCGTGTTGCATTCCCTTTTTAATTATTTTTTGCGCCTCGTGACAAACATATCGCACTTGCGCGATATATATTAACCCCGTTATATTATTTGTGACGTTTGTGATATGTTTTAGCTCGCTGCTCATTGGTCACGCGTCTAGAGGCGGCTTTGTGGCACACGAGGAGCGCGTTCTGAAAGGGGTGAAAAATACGTGTTGCTGTGGTATAGAGGGAGGGGTGGAAACCGTGGTAAACTCGTCTCCGTGTTTGAGGGGAGAGTAAGTAGTATATATAGGGCATTATCCATTATTAGGCAACGGTTGTAATGGTAGTAAGAATGACAATCATCTTTGCAGTGGACCCGGGAGTGGCAAGCATAAGGGACGCAGGCGGGGGTAACATGTCGGATGCGATCATACCAGCACTAAAGCACCGGATCCCATCAGAACTCCGAAGTTAAGCGTGCTTGGGCGAGAGTAGTACTAGGATGGGTGACCTCCTCGGAAGTCCTCGTGTTGCATTCCCTTTTTAATTTTTTTTGCGCCTCGTGACAAACATATCGCACTTGCGCGATATATATTAACCCCGTTATATTATTTGTGACGTTTGTGATATGTTTTAGCTCGCTGCTCATTGGTCACGCGTCTAGAGGCGGCTTTGTGGCACACGAGGAGCGCGTTCTGAAAGGGGTGAAAAAATACGTGTTGGTGTCGTAAAGAGGGAGGGGTGGAAACCGTGGTAAACTCGTCTCCGTGTTTGAGGGGAGAGTAAGTAGTATATATAGGGCATTATCCATTATTAGGCAACGGTTGTAATGGTAGTAAGAATGACAATCATCCTTGTAGTGGACACAGGGAGTGGCAAGCATAAAGGACGCAGGAGGGGGTAACATGTCGGATGCGATCATACCAGCACTAAAGCACCGGATCCCATCAGAACTCCGAAGTTAAGCGTGCTTGGGCGAGAGTAGTACTAGGATGGGTGACCTCCTGGGAAGTCCTCGTGTTGCATTCCCTTTTTAATTTTTTTTGCGCCTCGTGACAAACATATCGCACGTGCGTGATATATATTAACCCTGTTATATTATTTGTGACGTTTGTGATATGTTTTAGCTCGCTGCTCATTGGTCACGCATCTAGAGGCGGCTTTCTGGCACGAGGAGCGCGTTCTGAAAGGGGTGAAAAAATACGTGTTGGTGTGGTATAGAGGGAGGGGTGAAAACCGTGGTAACTCGTCTCCGTGTTTGAGGGGGAGAGTAAGTAGTATATATAGGGCATTATCCATTATTAGGCAACGGTTGTAAAGGTAGTAAGAATGACAATCATCCTTGTAGTGGACCTGGGAGTGGCAAGCATAAGGGACGCAGGCGGGGGTAACATGTCGGGTGCGATCATACCAGCACTAAAGCACGGGATCCCATCAGAACTCCGAAGTTAAGCGTGCTTGGGCGAGAGTAGTACTAGGATGGATGACCTCCTAGGAAGTCCTCGTGTTGCATTCCCTTTTTAATTATTTTTTGCGCCTTGTGACAAACATATTGCACTTGCGCGATATATATTAACCCCGTTATATTATTTGTGACGTTTGCGATATGTTTTAGCTCGCTGCTCATTGGTCACGCGTCTAGAGGCGGCTTTGTGGCACGAGGAGCGCGTTCTGAAAGGGGTGAAAAAATACGTGTTGGTGTGGTATAGAGGGAGGGGTGGAAACCGTGGTAAACTCGTCTCCGTGTTTGAGGGGGAGAGTAAGTAGTATATATAGGGCATTATCCATTATTAGGCAACGGTTGTAATGTTAGTAAGAATGACAATCATCCTTGTAGTGGACCTGGGAGTTTTAGCTCGCTGCTCATTGGTCACGCGTCTAGAGGCGGCTTTGTGGCACACGAGGAGCGCGTTCTGAAAGGGGTGAAAAAATACGTGTTGCTGTGGTAAAGAGGGAGGGGTGGAAACCGTGGTAAACTCGTCTCCGTGTTTGAGGGGGAGAGTAAGTAGTATATATAGGGCATTATCCATTATTAGGCAACGGTTGTAATGGTAGTAAGAATGACAATCATCCTTGTAGTGGACCTGGGAGTGGCAAGCATAAGGGACGCAGGCGGGGGTAACATGTCGGATGCGATCATACCAGCACTAAAGCACCGGATCCCATCAGAACTCCGAAGTTAAGCGTGCTTGGGCGAGAGTAGTACTAGGATGGGTGACCTCCTGGGAAGTCCTCTTGTTGCATTCCCTTTTTAATTATTTTTTGCACCTTGTGACAAACATATCGCACTTGCGCGATATATATTAACACCGTTATATTATTTGTGACGTTTGCGATATGTTTTATCTCGCTGCTCATTGGTCACGCGTCTAGAGGCAGCTTTATGGCACGAGGAGCGCGTTCTGAAAGGGGTGAAAAAATACGTGTTGGTGTGGTATAGAGGGAGGGGTGGAAACCGTGGTAAACTCGTCTCCGTGTTTGAGGGGGGAGTAAGTAGTATATATAGGGCATTATCCATTATTAGGCAACGGTTGTAATGGTAGTAAGAATGACAATCATCCCTGTAGTGGCCAGGGGAGGGGCAAGCATAAGGGACGCAGCGGGGTAACATGTCGGATGCGATCATACCAGCACTAAAGCACCGGATCCCATCAGAACTCCGAAGTTAAGCGTGCTTGGGCGAGAGTAGTACTAGGATGGGTGACCTCCTGGCAAGTCCTCGTGTTGCATTCCCTTTTTAATTATTTTTTCGCCTCGTGACAAACATATCGCACGTGCGCGATATATATTAACACCGTTATATTATTTTTGACGTTTGTGATATGTTTTAGCTCGCTGCTCATTGGTCACGCGTCTAGAGGCGGCTTTGTGGCACGAGGAGCTCGTTCTGAAAGGGGTGAAAACATACGTGTTGGTGTGGTATAGAGGGAGGGGTGGAAACCGTGGTAAACTCGTCTTCGTGTTTGAGGGGGAGAGTAAGTAGAATATATAGGGCATTATCCATTATTAGGCAACGGTTGTAATGGTAGTAAGAATGACAATCATCCTTGAAGTGGACCTGGGAGTGGCAAGCATAAGGGACGCAGGCGGGGGTAACATGTCGGATGCGATCATACCAGCACTAAAGCACCGGATCCCATCAGAACTCCGAAGTTAAGCGTGCTTGGGCGAGAGTAGTACTAGGATGGGTGACCTCCTGGGAAGTCCTCGTGTTGCATTCCCTTTTAAATTTTTTTTGCGCCTCGTGACAAACATATCGCACGTGCGCGATATATATTAACCCTGTTATATTATTTGTGACGTTTGTGATATGTTTTAGCTCGCTGCTCATTGGTCACGCATCTAGAGGCGGCTTTCTGGCACGAGGAGCGCGTTCTGAAAGGGGTGAAAAAATACGTGTTGGTGTGGTATAGAGGAAGGTGTGGAAACCGTCGTAAACTTCGTCTCCGTGTTTGAGGAGAGTAAGTAGTATATATAGGGCATTATCCATTATTAGGCAACGGTTGTAATGGTAGTAAGAATGACAATCATCCTTGAAGTGCACCTGGGAGTGGCAAGCATAAGGGACGCAGGCGGGGGTAACATGTCGGGTGCGATCATACCAGCACTAAAGCACGGGATCCCATCAGAACTCCGAAGTTAAGCGTGCTTGGGCGAGAGTAGTACTAGGATGGATGACCTCCTAGGAAGTCCTCGTGTTGCATTCCCTTTTTAATTATTTTTTGCGCCTCGTGACAAACATATCGCACGTGCGAGATATATATTAACCCCGTTATATTATTTGTGACGTTTGTGATATGTTTTAGCTCGCTGCTCATTGGTCACGCGTCTAGAGGCGGCTTTGTGGCACGAGGAGCGCGTTCTGAAAGGGGTGAAAAAATACGTGTTGGTGTGGTATAGAGGGAGGGGTGGAAACCGTGGTAAACTCGTCTCCGTGTTTGAGGGGGAGAGTAAGTAGTATATATAGGGCATTATCCATTATTAGGCAACGGTTGTAATGGTAGTAAGAATGACAATCATCCTTGTAGTGGACACAGGAGTGGCAAGCATAAGGGGCGCAGCGGGGTAACATGTCGGATGCGATCATACCAGCACTAAAGCACGGATCCCATCGAACTCGAAGTTAAGCGTGCTTGGCGAGAGTAGTACTAGGATGGGTGACCTCTGGAAGTCCTCGTGTTGCATTCCCTTTTTAATTATTTTTTGCGCCTCGTGACAAACATATTGCACGTGCGCGATATATATTAACCCCGTTATATTATTTGTGACGTTTGTGATATGTTTAAGCTCGCTGCTCATTGGTCACGCGTCTAGAGGCGGCTTTGTGGCACGAGGAGCGTGTTCTGAAAGGGGTGAAAAAATACGTGTTGGTGTGATATAGAGGAGAGGTGGAAACCGTGGTAAACTTCGTCTCCGTGTTTGAGGGGAGAGTAAGTAGTATATATAGGGCATTATCCATTATTAGGCAACGGTTGTAATGTTAGTAAGAATGACAATCATCCTTGTAGTGGACACGGGAGTGGCAAGCATAAGGGACGCAGCGGGGTAACATGTCGGGTGCGATCATACCAGCACTAAAGCACCAGATCCCATCAGAACTCCGAAGTTAAGCGTGCTTGGGCGAGAGTAGTACTAGGATGGGTGACCTCCTGGGAAGTCCTCGTGTTGCATTCCTTTTAATTATTTTTTGCGCCTCGTGACAAACATATCGCACTTGCGCGATATATATTAACCCGTTATATTATTTGTGACGTTTGTGATATGTTTTAGCTCGCTGCTCATTGGTCACGCAGCGTCTAGAGGCGGCTTTGTGGCACGAGGAGCGTTACGAAGGGGTGAAAAAATACGTGTTGGTGTGGTATAGAGGGAGGTGGAAACCGTGGTAAACTTCGTCTCCGTGTTTGAGGGGAGAGTAAGTAGTATATATAGGGCATTATCCATTATTAGGCAACGGTTGTAATGGTAGTAAGAATGACAATCATCCTTGAAGTGGACCTGGGAGTGGCAAGCATAAGGGGCAGCGGGGGGGTAACATGTCGGATGCGATCATACCAGCACTAAAGCACCGGATCCCATCAGAACTTCGAAGTTAAGCGTGCTTGGGCGAGAGTAGTACAAGGATGGGTGACCTCATGGGAAGTCCTCGTGTTGCATTCCTTTTAATTATTTTTTGCGCCTCGTGACAAACATATCGCACTTGCACGATATATATTAACCCCGTTATATTATTTGTGACGTTTGTGATATGTTTTAGCTCGCTGCTCATTGGTCACGCGTCTAGAGGCGGCTTTGTGGCACGAGGAGCGTGTTCTGAAAGGGGTGAAAAAATACGTGTTGGTGTGGTATAGAGGGCGGGGTGGAAACCGTGGTAAACGTGTTTGAGGGGGAGAGTAAGTAGTATATATAGGGCATTATCCATTATTAGGCAACGGTTGTAATGTTAGTAAGAATGACAATCATCCTTGTAGTGGACCTGGGAGTGGCAAGCATAAGGGGCGGTAGGGGGTAACATGTGGGATGCGATCATACCAGCACTAAAGCACCGTATCCCATCAGAACTCCGAAGGTAAGCGTGCTTGGGCAAGAGTAGTACTAGGATGGGTGACCTCCTGGGAAGTCCTCGTGTTGCATTCCCTTTTTAATTATTTTTCACGCCTCGTGACAAACATATCGCACGTGCGCGATATATATTAACCCCGTTATATTATTTGTGACGTTTGTGATATGTTTTAGCTCGCTGCTCATTGGTCACGCGTCTAGAGGCGGCTTTGTGGCACACGAGGAGATCGTTCTGAAAGTGGTGAAAAAATACGTGTTGGTGATGTATAGAGTGATGGGTGGAAACCGTGGTAAACTTCGTCTCCGTGTTTGAGGGGAGAGTAAGTAGTATATATAGGGCATTATCCATTATTAGGCAACGGTTGTAATGTTAGTAAGAATGACAATCATCCTTGTAGTGGACACAGGAGTGGCAAGCATAAGGGGCCTTGGGGTAACATGTCGGATGCGATCATACCAGCACTAAAGCACGGATCCCATCGAACTCCGAAGTTAAGCGTGCTTGGCGAGAGTAGTACTAGGATGGGTGACCTCTGGGAAGTCCTCGTGTTGCATTCCCTTTTAATTATTTTTGCGCCTCGTGACAAACATATCGCACTTACGCGATATATATTAACCCGTTATATTATTTGTGACGTTTGTGATATGTTTTAGCTCGCTGCTCATTGGTCACGCAGCGTCTAGAGGCGGCTTTGTGGCACGAGGAGCGTTACGAAAGGGTGAAAAAATACGTGTTGGTGTGGTATAGAGGGAGGGTGGAAACCGTGGTAAACTTCGTCTCCGTGTTTGAGGAGAGTAAGTAGTATATATAGGGCATTATCCATTATTAGGCAACGGTTGTAATGGTAGTAAGAATGACAATCATCCTTGTAGTGGACCTGGGAGTGGCAAGCATAAGGGACGCAGGCGGGGGTAACATGTCGGATGCGATCATACCAGCACTAATGCACATGATCCCATTAGAACTCCAAAGTTAAACGTGCTTGGGCGAGAGTAGTACTAGGATGGGTGACCTCCTGGGAAGTCCTCGTGTTGCATTCCCTTTTTAATTATTTTTTGCGCCTCGTGACAAACATATCGCACGTGCGCGATATATATTAACCCGTTATATTATTTTTGACGTTTGTGATATGTTTTAGCTCGCTGCTCATTGGTCACGCATTTAGAGTCGGCTTTGTGGCACGAGGAGCGCGTTCTGAAAGGGGTGAAAAAATACGTGTTGCTGTGGTAAAGAGGGAGGGGTGGAAACCGTGGTAAACTCGTCTCCGTGTTTGAGGGGAGAGTAAGTAGTATATATAGGGCATTATCCATTATTAGGCAACGGTTGTAATGGTAGTAAGAATGACAATCATCCTTGAAGTGGACACAGGAGTGGCAAGCATAAGGGGCCTTGGCGGGGGTAACATGTCGGATGCGATCATACCAGCACTAAAGCACGGATCCCATCGAACTCCGAAGTTAAGCGTGCTTGGGCGAGAGTAGTACTAGGATGGGTGACCTCCTGGGAAGTCCTCGTGTTGCATTCCCTTTTTAATTTTTTTTGCGCCTCGTGACAAACATATCGCACGTGCGCGATATATATTAACCCCGTTATATTATTTGTGACGTTTGTGATATGTTTTAGCTCGCTGCTCATTGGTAACGCATCTAGAGGCGGCTTTGTGGCACGAGGAGCGGCGTTACGAAAGGGGTGAAAAAATACGTGTTGGTGTGGTATAGAGGGAGGGTGGAAACCGTGGTAAACTTCGTCTCCGTGTTTGAGGGGAGAGTAAGTAGTATATATAGGGCATTATCCATTATTAGGCAACGGTTGTAATGGTAGTAAGAATGACAATCATCCTTGTAGTGGACACAGGAGTGGCAAGCATAAGGGACGCGGGGGGTAACATGTCGGATGCGATCATACCAGCACTAAAGCACGGATCCCATCGAACTCGAAGTTAAGCGTGCTTGGCGAGAGTAGTACTAGGATGGGTGACCTCTGGGAAGTCCTCGTGTTGCATTCCTTTTAATTATTTTTTGCGCCTCGTGACAAACATATCGCACTTGCGCGATATATATTAACCCCGTTATATTATTTGTGACGTTTGTGATATGTTTTAGCTCGCTGCTCATTGGTCACGCGTCTAGAGGCGGCTTTGTGGCACACGAGGAGCGCGTTCTGAAAGGGGTGAAAAAATACGTGTTGGTGTGGTATAGAGGGAGGGGTGGAAATCGTGGTAAACTCGTCTCCGTGTTTGAGGGGGAGAGTAAGTAGTATATATAGGGCATTATCCATTATTAGGCAACGGTTGTAATGTTAGTAAGAATGACAATCATCCTTGTAGTGGACACAGGGAGTGGCAAGCATAAGGGGCGCAGCGGGGTAACATGTCGGATGCGATCATACCAGCACTAAAGCACGGATCCCATCGAACTCCGAAGTTAAGCGTGCTTGGCGAGAGTAGTACTAGGATGGGTGACCTCACAGGAAGTCCTCGTGTTGCATTCCCTTTTTAATTAGTTTTTGCGCCTCGTGACAAACATATCGCACGTGCGCGATATATATTAACCCCGTTATATTATTTGTGACGTTTGTGATATGTTTTAGCTCGCTGCTCATTGGTCACGCGTCTAGAGGCGGCTTTGTGGCACGAGGAGCGCGTTCTGAAAGGGGTGAAAAAATACGTGTTGGTGTGGTATAGAGGGAGGGGTGGAAACCGTGGTAAACTCGTCTCCGTGTTTCAGGGGGAGAGTAAGTAGTATATATAGGGCATTATCCATTATTAGGCAACGGTTGTAATGGTAGTAAGAATGACAATCATCCTTGTAGTGGACACAGGAGTGGCAAGCATAAGGGGCAGCGGGGGTAACATGTCGGATGCGATCATACCAGCACTAAAGCACGGATCCCATCGAACTCCGAAGTTAAGCGTGCTTGGGCGAGAGTAGTACTAGGATGGGTGACCTCACAGGAAGTCCTCGTTTTGCATTCCCTTTTTCATTTATTTTTGCGCCTCGTGACAAACATATCGCACGTGCGCGATATATATTAAACCCGTTATTCTATTTGTGACGTTTGTGATATGTTTTAGCTCGCTGCTCATTGGTCACCCATCTAGAGGCGGCTTTGTGGCACGAGGAGCGCGTTCTGAAAGGGGTGAAAAAATACGTGTTGGTGTGGTATAGAGGGAGGGGTGGAAACCGTGGTAAACTCGTCTCCGTGGTTGAGGGGGAGAGTAAGTAGTATATATAGGGCATTATCCATTATTAGGCAACGGTTGTAATGGTAGTAAGAATGACAATCATCCTTGCTATGGACCTAGGAGTGGCAAGCATAAGGGACGCAGGCGGGGGTAACATGTGGGATGCGATCATACCAGCACTAAAGCACCGGATCCCATCTGAACTTCGAAGTTAAGCGTGCTTGGGCGAGAGTAGTACTAGGATGGGTGACCTCCTGGGAAGTCCTCGTGTTGCATTCCCTTTTTAATTATTTTTGCGCCTCGTGACAAACATATCGCACGTCGCGATATATATTAACCCGTTATATTATTTGTGGCGTTTGTGATATGTTTTAGCTCGCTGCTCATTGGTCACGGCGTCTAGAGGCGGCTTTGTGGCACGAGGAGCGTTACGAAAGGGGTGAAAAAATACGTGTTGGTGTGGTATAGAGGGAGGGTGGAAACCGTGGTAAACTTCGTCTCCGTGTTTGAGGGGAGAGTAAGTAGTATATATAGGGCATTATCCATTATTAGGCAACGGTTGTAATGGTAGTAAGAATGACAATCATCCTTGTAGTGGACACAGGAGTGGCAAGCATAAGGGGCAGGGGGTAACATGTCGGATGCGATCATACCAGCACTAAAGCACCGGATCCCATCGAACTCCGAAGTTAAGCGTGCTTGGCGAGAGTAGTACTAGGATGGGTGACCTCTGGAAGTCCTCGTGTTGCATAACCTTTTTAATTATTTTTTGCGCCTCGTGACAAACATATCGCACGTGCGCGATATATATTAACCCTGTTATATTATTTGTGACGTTTGTGATATGTTTTAGCTCGCTGCTCATTGGTCACGCGTCTAGAGGCGGCTTTGTGGCACGAGGAGCGCGTTCTGAAAGGGGTGAAAAAATACGTGTTGGTGTGGTATAGAGGGAGGGGTGAAAACCGTGCTAAACTTGTCTCCTTGTTTGAGGGGGAGAGTAAGTAGTATATATAGGGCATTATCCATTATTAGGCAACGGTTGTAATGGTAGAAAGAATGGCAATCATCTTTGCAGTGGACCTGGGAGTGGCAAGCATAAGGGACGCAGGCGGGGGTAACATGTCGGATGCGATCATACCAGCACTAAAGCACGGATCCCATCGAACTCCGAAGTTAAGCGTGCTTGGGCGAGAGTAGTACTAGGATGGGTGACCTCTGGGAAGTCCTCGTGTTGCATTCCTTTTAATTATTTTTTGCGCCTCGTGACAAACATATCGCACGTGCGCGATATATATTAACCCCGTTATATTATTTGTGACGTTTGTGATATGTTTTAGCTCGCTGCTCATTGGTCACGCGTCTAGAGGCGGCTTTGTGGCACGAGGAGCGCGTTCTGAAAGGGGTGAAAAAATACGTGTTGGTGTGGTATAGAGGGAGGGGTGGAAACCGTGGTAAACTCGTCTCCGTGTTTGAGGGGAGAGTAAGTAGTATATATAGGGCATTATCCATTATTAGGCAACGGTTGTAATGGTAGTAAGAATGACAATCATCCTTGTAGTGGACACAGGAGTGGCAAGCATAAAGGGACGCAGCGGGGGTAACATGTCGGATGCGATCATACCAGCACTAAAGCACGGATCCCATCGAGAACTCGAAGTTAAGCGTGCTTGGCGAGAGTAGTACTAGGATGGGTGACCTCAGGAAGTCCTCGTGTTGCATTCCCTTTTTAATTATTTTTTGCGCCTCGTGACAAACATATCGCACGTGCGCGATATATATTAACCCCCTAATATTATTTTTGACGTTTGTGATATGTTTTAGCTCGCTGCTCATTGGTCACGCGTCTAGAGGCGGCTTTGTGGCACGAGGAGCGTGTTCTGAAAGGGGTGAAAAAATACGTGTTGCTGTGGTATAGAGGGAGGGGTGGAAACCGTGTTTGAGGGGGAGAGTAAGTAGTATATATAGGGCATTATCCATTATTAGGCAACGGTTGTAATGGTAGTAAGAATGACAATCATCCTTGCAGTGGACCTGGGAGTGGCAAGCATAAGGGACGCAGGCGGGGGTAACATGTGGGATGCGATCATACCAGCACTAAAGCACCGTATCCCATCAGAACTCCGAAGTTAAACGTGCTGGGGCGAGAGTAGTACTAGGATGGGTGACCTCCTGGGAAGTCCTCGTGTTGCATTCCCTTTTTAATTATTTTTCGCGCCTCGTGACAAACATATCGCACGTGGGCGATATATATTAACCCCGTTATATTATTTGTGACGTTTGTGATATGTTTTAGCTCGCTGCTCATTGGTCACGCGTCTAGAGGCGGCTTTGTGGCACGAGGAGCGCGTTCTGAAAGGGGTGAAAAAATACGTGTTGGTGTGGTATAGAGGGAGGGGTGAAACCGTGGTAAACTCGTCTCCGTGTTTGAGGGGGAGAGTAAGTAGTATATATAGGGCATTATCCATTATTAGGCAACGGTTGTAATGGTAGTAAGAATGACAATCATCCTTGAAGTGGACACAGGAGTGGCAAGCATAAGGGACGCAGCGGGGGTAACATGTCGGATGCGATCATACCAGCACTAAAGCACGGATCCCATCGAACTCCGAAGTTAAGCGTGCTTGGGCGAGAGTAGTACTAGGATGGGTGACCTCTGGGAAGTCCTCGTGTTGCATTCCCTTTTAATTATTTTTGCGCCTCGTGACAAACATATCGCGTCTTGCGATATATATTAACCCCATTATATTATTTTTTATGTTTGTGATATGTTTTAGCTCGCTGCTCACTGGTCACGCGTCTAGAGGCGGCTTTGTGGCACGAGGAGCGTGTTCTGAAAGGGGTCAAAAAATACGTGTTGGTGTGGTATAGAGGGAGGGGTGGAAACCGTGTTTGAGGGGGAGAGTAAGTAGTATATATAGGGCATTATCCATTATTAGGCAACGGTTGTAATGGTAGTAAGAATGACAATCATCCTTGTAGTGGACCTGGGAGTGGCAAGCATAAGGGACGAGGCGGGGGTAACATGTCGGATGCGATCATACCAGCACTAAAGCACCGGATCACATCAGAACTCCGAAGTTAAGCGTGCTTGGGCGAGAGTAGTACTAGGATGGGTGACCTCCTGGGAAGTCCTCGTGTTGCATTCCCTTTTTAATTATTTTTTGCGCCTCGTGACAAACATATCGCACGTGCGCGATATATATTAACCCCGTTATATTATTTGTGACGTTTGTGATATGTTTTAGCTCGCTGCTCATTGGTAACGCATCTAGAGGCGGCTTTGTGGCACGAGGAGCGCGTTCTGAAAAGGGTGAAAAAATATGTGTTGGTGTGGTATAGAGGGAGGGGTGGAAACCGTGGTAAACTCGTCTCCGTGTTTGAGGGGGAGAGTAAGTAGTATATATAGGGCATTATCCATTATTAGGCAACGTTTTTAATGGTAGTAAGAATGACAATCATCCTTGTAGTGGACACAGGAGTGGCAAGCATAAGGGGCGCAGCGGGGTAACATGTCGGGTGCGATCATACCAGCACTAAAGCACCAGATCCCATCAGAACTCCGAAGTTAAGCGTGCTTGGGCGAGAGTAGTACTAGGATGGGTGACCTCCTGGGAAGTCCTCGTGTTGCATTCCTTTTAATTATTTTTTACGCCTCGTGACAAACATATCGCACTTGCGCGATATATATTAACCCCGTTATATTATTTGTGACGTTTGTGATATGTTTTAGCTCGCTGCTCATTGGTCACGCGTCTAGAGGCGGCTTTGTGGCACGAGGAGCGTTACGAAAGGGGTGAAAAAATACGTGTTGGTGTGGTATAGAGGGAGGGTGGAAACCGTGGTAAACTTCGTCTCCGTGTTTGAGGGGAGAGTAAGTAGTATATATAGGGCATTATCCATTATTAGGCAGCGGTTGTAATGGTAGTAAGAATGACAATCATCCTTGTAGTGGACACAGGGAGTGGCAAGCATAAGGGGCCTTGGCGGGGTAACATGTCGGATGCGATCATACCAGCACTAAAGCACGGATCCCATCGAACTCCGAAGTTAAGCGTGCTTGGGCGAGTAGTACTAGGATGGGTGACCTCTGGACGTCCTCGTGTTGCTTTCCCTTTTTAATTATTTTTTGCGCCTCGTGACAAACATATCGCACGTGTGCGATATATATTAACCCCGTTATATTATTTGTGACGTTTGTGATATGTTTTAGCTCGCTGCTCATTGGTCACGCGTCTAGAGGCGGCTTTGTGGCACGAGGAGCGCGTTCTGAAAGGGGTGAAAAAATACGTGTTGGTGTGGTATAGAGGGAGGGGTGGAAACCGTGGTAAACTCGTCTCCGTGTTTGAGTTGGAGAGTAAGTACTATATATACGACATTATCCATTATTAGGCAATGGTTGTAATGGTAGTAAGAATGACAATCATCTTTGCAGTGGACCTGGGAGTGGCAAGCATAAGGGACGCAGGCGGGGGTAACATGTCGGATGCGATCACACCAGCACTAAAGCACGGATCCCATCAGAACTCTGAAGTTAAGCGTGCTTGGGCGAGAGTAGTACTAGGATGGGTGACCTCCTGGGAAGTCCTCGTGTTGCATTCCCTTTTTAATTATTTTTTGCGCCTCGTGACAAACATATCGCACGTGCGCGATATATATTAACCCCGTTATATTATTTGTGACGTTTGTGATATGTTTTAGCTCGCTGCTCATTGGTCACGCGTCTAGAGGCGGCTTTGTGGCACACGAGGAGCGGCGTTACGAAAGGGGTGAAAAAATACGTGTTGGTGTGGTATAGAGGAGGGGTGGAAACCGTGGTAAACTTCGTCTCCGTGTTTGAGGGGAGAGTAAGTAGTATATATAGGGCATTATCCATTATTAGGCAGCGGTTGTAATGGTAGTAAGAATGACAATCATCCTTGTAGTGGACACAGGAGTGGCAAGCATAAGGGACAGCGCGGGGTAACATGTCGGATGCGATCATACCAGCACTAAAGCACGGATCCCATCGAACTCGAAGTTAAGCGTGCTTGGGCGAGAGTAGTACTAGGATGGGTGACCTCACAGGAAGTCCTCGTGTTGCATTCCTTTTAATTATTTTTTGCGCCTCGTGACAAACATATCGCACGTACGCGATATATATTAACCCGTTATATTATTTGTGGCGTTTGTGATATGTTTTAGCTCATTGCTCATTGGTCACGCAGCGTCTAGAGGCGGCTTTGTGGCACGAGGCGCGTTACGAAAGGGGTGAAAAAATACGTGTTGGTGTGGTATAGAGGAGGGTGGAAACCGTGGTAAACTTCGTCTCCGTGTTTGAGGGAGAGTAAGTAGTATATATAGGGCATTATCCATTATTAGGCAACGGTTGTAATGGTAGTAAGAATGACAATCATCCTTGTAGTGGACACAGGAGTGGCAAGCATAAGGGACGCAGCGGGGGTAACATGTCGGGATGCGATCATACCAGCACTAAAGCACGGATCCCATCGAACTCCGAAGTTAAGCGTGCTTGGGCGAGAGTAGTACTAGGATGGGTGACCTCTGGAAGTCCTCGTGTTGCATTCCCTTTTTAATTATTTTTGCGCCTCGTGACAAACATATCGCACGTAGCGATATATATTAACCCGTTATATTATTTGTGACGTTTGTGATATGTTTTAGCTCGCTGCTCATTGGTCACGCAGCGTCTAGAGGCGGCTTTGTGGCACGAGGAGCGCGTTACGAAAGGGGTGAAAAAATACGTGTTGGTGTGGTATAGAGGAGGGTGGAAACCGTGGTAAACTTCGTCTCCGTGTTTGAGGAGAGTAAGTAGTATATATAGGGCATTATCCATTATTAGGCAACGGTTGTAATGGTAGTAAGAATGACAATCATCCTTGTAGTGGACCTGGGAGTGGCAAGCATAAGGGACGCAGGCGGGGGTAACATGTCGGATGCGATCATACCAGCACTAAAGCACCGGATCCCGTCAGAACTCCGAAGTTAAGCGTGGAAGTCCTCGTGTTGCATTCCCTTTTTAATTAATTTTTGCGCCTCGTGACAAACATATCGCACGTGCGCGATATATATTAACCCCGTTATATTATTTGTGACGTTTGTGATATGTTTTAGCTCGCTGCTCATTGGTCACGCGTCTAGAGGCGGCTTTGTGGCACACGAGGAGCGCGTTCTGAAAGGGGTGAAAAAATACGTGTTGGTGTGGTAAAGAGGGAGGGGTGGAAACCGTGGTAAACTCGTCTCCGTGTTTGAGGGGGAGAGTAAGTAGTATATATAGGGCATTATCCATTATTAGGCAACGGTTGTAATGGTAGTAAGAATGACAATCATCCTTGTAGTGGACCTGGGAGTGGCAAGCATAAGGGACGCAGTCGGGGGTAACATGTCGGATGCGATCATACCAGCACTAAAGCACTGGATCCCATCAGAACTCCAAAGTTAAGCGTGCTTGGCGAGAGTAGTACTAGGATGAGTGACCTCCTGGGAAGTCCTCGTGTTGCATTCCCTTTTTAATTATTTTTTGCGCCTCGTGACAAACATATCGCACTTGCGCGATATATATTAACCCCGTTATATTATTTGTGACGTTTGTGATATGTTTTAGCTCGCTGCTCATTGGTCACGCGTCTAGAGGCGGCTTTGTGGCACACGAGGATCGCGTTCTGAAAGGGGTGAAAAAATACGTGTTGGTGTGGTAAAGAGGGAGGGGTGGAAACCGTGGTAAACTTCGTCTCCGTGTGTGAGTGGGAGAGTAAGTATTATATATAGTGCATTATCCATTATTATGCAACGTTTGTAATGGTAGTAATAATGACAATAATCATTTTAGTGGACATGGGAGTGGCAAGAATAAGGGACGCAGGAGGGGTTAACATGTAGGGTGCGATCATACCAACACTAAAGCACTGGATCCCATCAGAACTTTGAAGTTAAGCGTGCTTGTCGAGAGTAGTACTAGGATGGGTGACCTCCTAGGAAGTCCTCGTGTTGCATTCCCTTTTAATTATTTTTGCGCCTCGTGACAAACATATCGCACTTGCGCGATATATATTAACCCGTTATATTATTTGTGGCGTTTGTGATATGTTTTAGCTCGCTGCTCATTGGTCACGCAGCGTCTAGAGGCGGCTTTGTGGCACGAGGAGCGTTACGAAAGGGGTGAAAAAATACGTGTTGGTGTGGTATAGAGGAGGGTGGAAACCGTGGTAAACTTCGTCTCCGTGTTTGAGGGGAGAGTAAGTAGTATATATAGGGCATTATCCATTATTAGGCAGCGGTTGTAATGGTAGTAAGAATGACAATCATCCTTGTAGTGGACACAGGAGTGGCAAGCATAAAGGGACGCAGCGGGGTAACATGTCGGATGCGATCATACCAGCACTAAAGCACGGATCCCATCGAACTCGAAGTTAAGCGTGCTTGGGCGAGAGTAGTACTAGGATGGGTGACCTCACAGGAAGTCCTCGTGTTGCATTCCCTTTTTAATTATTTTTGCGCCTCGTGACAAACATATCGCACGTGCGCGATATATATTAACCCCGTTATATTATTTGTGATGTTTGTGATATGTTTTAGCTCGCTGCTCATTGGTCACGCGTCTAGAGGTGGCTTTGTGGCACGAGGAGCTCGTTCTGAAAGGGGTGAAAAAATACGTGTTGGTGTGGTATAGAGGGAGGGGTGGAAACCGTGGTAAACTCGTCTCCGTGTTTCAGGGGGAGAGTAAGTAGTATATATAGGGCATTATCCATTATTAGGCAACGGTTGTAATGGTAGTAAGAATGACAATCATCCTTGTAGTGGACCTGGGAGTGGCAAGCATAAGGGACGCAGCGGGGTAACATGTCGGATGCGATCATACCAGCACTAAAGCACGGATCCCATCGAACTCCGAAGTTAAGCGTGCTTGGGCGAGAGTAGTACTAGGATGGGTGACCTCTGGAAGTCCTCGTGTTGCATTCCCTTTTAATTATTTTTGCGCCTCGTGACAAACATATCGCACGTAGCGATATATATTAACCCGTTATATTATTTGTGGCGTTTGTGATATGTTTTAGCTCGCTGCTCATTGGTCACGCAGCGTCTAGAGGCGGCTTTGTGGCACGAGGAGCGTTACGAAAGGGGTGAAAAAATACGTGTTGGTGTGGTATAGAGGGAGGGTGGAAACCGTGGTAAACTTCGTCTCCGTGTTTGAGGGGAGAGTAAGTAGTATATATAGGGCATTATCCATTATTAGGCAGCGGTTGTAATGGTAGTAAGAATGACAATCATCCTTGTAGTGGACACAGGAGTGGCAAGCATAAGGGGCGGCGGGGTAACATGTCGGATGCGATCATACCAGCACTAAAGCACGGATCCCATCGAACTCCGAAGTTAAGCGTGCTTGGGCGAGTAGTACTAGGATGGGTGACCTCTGGGAAGTCCTCGTGTTGCATTCCTTTTTAATTATTTTTGCGCCTCGTGACAAACATATCGCGTCTTGCGATATATATTAACCCCGTTATATTATTTGTGACGTTTGTGATATGTTTTAGCTCGCTGCTCATTGGTCACGCGTCTAGAGGCGGCTTTGTGGCACACGAGGAGCGCGTTCTGAAAGGGGTGAAAAAATACGTGTTGGTGTCGTAAAGAGGGAGGGGTGGAAACCGTGGTAAACTCGTCTCCGTGTTTGAGGGGGAGAGTAAGTAGTATATATAGGGCATTATCCATTATTAGGCAACGGTTGTAATGTTAGTAAGAATGACAATCATCCTTGTAGTGGACACAGGAGTGGCAAGCATAAGGGGCGGCGGGGTAACATGTCGGATGCGATCATACCAGCACTAAAGCACCGGATCCCATCAGAACTCCGAAGTTAAGCGTGCTTGGGCGAGAGTAGTACTAGGATGGGTGACCTCCTAGGAAGTCCTCGTGTTGCATTCCCTTTTTAATTATTTTTCGCGCCTCGTGACAAACATATCGCACTTGCGCGATATATATTAACCCCGTTATATTATTTGTGACGTTTGTGATATGTTTTAGCTCGCTGCTCATTGGTCACGCAGCGTCTAGAGGCGGACTTTGTAGCACGAGGAGCGTTACGAAAGGGGTGAAAAAATACGTGTTGGTGTGGTATAGAGGAGGGTGGAAACCGTGGTAAACTTCGTCTCCGTGTTTGAGGGGAGAGTAAGTAGTATATATAGGGCATTATCCATTATTAGGCAACGGTTGTAATGGTAGTAAGAATGACAATCATCCTTGTAGTGGACACAGGAGTGGCAAGCATAAGGGACGCAGCGGGGTAACATGTCGGATGCGATCATACCAGCACTAAAGCACGGATCCCATCGAACTCGAAGTTAAGCGTGCTTGGGCGAGAGTAGTACTAGGATGGGTGACCTCCTGGAAGTCCTCGTGTTGCATTCCCTTTTAATTATTTTTTGCGCCTCGTGACAAACATATCGCACGCGTAGCGATATATATTAACCCGTTATATTATTTGTTACGTTTGTGATATGTTTTAGCTCGCTGCTCATTGGTCACGCGTCTAGAGGCGGCTTTGTGGCACTAGGAGCGTTACGAAAGGGTGAAAAAATACGTGTTGGTGTGGTATAGAGGAGGGTGGAAACCGTGGTAAACTTCGTCTCCGTGTTTGAGGGAGAGTAAGTAGTATATATAGGGCATTATCCATTATTAGGCAACGGTTGTAATGGTAGTAAGAATGACAATCATCCTTGTAGTGGACACAGGAGTGGCAAGCATAAGGGACGCAGCGGGGGTAACATGTCGGATGCGATCATACCAGCACTAAAGCACGGATCCCATCGAACTCGAAGTTAAGCGTGCTTGGCGAGAGTAGTACTAGGATGGGTGACCTTCTGGGAAGTCCTCGTGTTGCATTCCCTTTTTAATTATTTTTGCGCCTCGTGACAAACATATCGCACGCGGCGCGATATATATTAACCCGTTATATTATTTGTGGCGTTTGTGATATGTTTTAGCTCGCTGCTCATTGGTCACAGCGTCTAGAGGCGGCTTTGTGGCACGAGGAGCGCGTTACGAAAGGGGTGAAAAAATACGTGTTGGTGTGGTATAGAGGGAGGGTGGAAACCGTGGTAAACTTCGTCTCCGTGTTTGAGGGGGAGAGTAAGTAGTATATATAGGGCATTATCCATTATTAGGCAACGGTTGTAATGGTAGTAAGAATGACAATCATCCTTGTAGTGGACCTGGGAGTGGCAAGCATAAGGGACGCAGGCGGGGGTAACATGTCGGGTGCGATCATACCAGCACTAAAGCACGGGATCCCATCAGAACTCCGAAGTTAAGCGTGCTTGGGCGAGAGTAGTACTAGGATGGGTGACCTCCTGGGAAGTCCTCGTGTTGCATTCCCTTTTTAATTATTTTTGCGCCTCGTGACAAACATATCGCACGTGCGCGATATATATTAACCCCGTTATATTATTTGTGGCGTTTGTGATATGTTTTAGCTCGCTGCTCATTGGTCACGCGTCTAGAGGCGGCTTTGTGGCACGAGGAGCGCGTTCTGAAAGGGGTGAAAAAATACGTGTTGGTGTGGTATAGAGGGAGGGGTGGAAACCGTGGTAAACTCGTCTCCGTGTTTGAGGGGGAGAGTAAGTAGTATATATAGGGCATTATCCATTATTAGGCAACGGTTGTAATGGTAGTAAGAATGACAATCATCCTTGTAGTGGACATGGGAGTGGCAACCATAAGGGACGCAGCGGGGTAACATGTCGGGTGCGATCATACCAGCACTAAAGCACCGGATCCCATCCGAACTCCGTAGTTAAGCGTGCTTGGGCGAGAGTAGTACTAGGATGGGTGACCTCATAGGAAGTCCTCGTGTTGCATTCCCTTGTTAATTATTTTATGCTCCTCGTGACAAACATATCGCACGCGGCGATATATATTAACCCCGTTATATTATTTGTGACGTTTGTGATATGTTTTAGCTCGCTGCTCATTGGTCACGCGTCTAGAGGCGGCTTTGTGGCACACGAGGAGCGCGTTCTGAAAGGGGTGAAAAAATACGTGTTGGTGTGGTAAAGAGGGAGGGGTGGAAACCGTGGTAAACTCGTCTCCGTGTTTGATGGGAGAGTAAGTAGTATATATAGGGCATTATCCATTATTAGGCAACGGTTGTAATGGTAGTAAGAATGACAATCATCCTTGAAGTGGACACAGGAGTGGCAAGCATAAGGGACGCAGCGGGGTAACATGTCGGATGCGATCATACCAGCACTAAAGCACGGATCCCATCGAACTCGAAGTTAAGCGTGCTTGGGCGAGAGTAGTACTAGGATGGGTGACCTCTGGGAAGTCCTCGTGTTGCATTCCCTTTTAATTATTTTTGCGCCTCGTGACAAACATATCGCACGGCGCGATATATATATTAACCCCGTTATATTATTTGTGACGTTTGTGATATGTTTAAGCTCGCTGCTCATTGGTCACGCGTCTAGAGGCGGCTTTGTGGCACGAGGAGCGTGTTCTGAAAGGGGTGAAAAAATACGTGTTGGTGTGATATAGAGGGAGGGGTGGAAACCGTGGTAAACTCGTCTCCGTGTTTGAGGGGCAGAGTAAGTAGTACATATAGGGCATTATCCATTATTAGGCAACGGTTGTAATGGTAGTAAGAATGACAATCATCCTTGCAGTGGACACAGGAGTGGCAAGCATAAGGGACGCAGCGGGGTAACATGTCGGATGCGATCATACCAGCACTAAAGCACGGATCCCATCGAACTCCGAAGTTAAGCGTGCTTGGGCGAGAGTAGTACTAGGATGGGTGACCTCTGGGAAGTCCTCGTGTTGCATTCCCTTTTAATTATTTTTGCGCCTCGTGACAAACATATCGCACGTAGCGATATATATTAACCCGTTATATTATTTGTGACGTTTGTGATATGTTTTAGCTCGCTGCTCATTGGTCACGCAGCGTCTAGAGTGACTTTGTGGCACGAGGAGCGTTACGAAAGGGGTGAAAAAATACGTGTTGGTGTGGTATAGAGGGAGGTGGAAACCGTGGTAAACTTCGTCTCCGTGTTTGAGGGGAGAGTAAGTAGTATATATAGGGCATTATCCATTATTAGGCAACGGTTGTAATGTTAGTAAGAATGACAATCATCCTTGTAGTGGACACAGGGAGTGGCAAGCATAAAGGGGCCTTGGCGGGGGTAACATGTCGGATGCGATCATACCAGCACTAAAGCACGGATCCCATCGAACTCGAAGTTAAGCGTGCTTGGGCGAGAGTAGTACTAGGATGGGTGACCTCACAGGAAGTCCTCGTGTTGCATTCCCTTTTAATTATTTTTGCGCCTCGTGACAAACATATCGCACTTGCGCGATATATATTAACCCGTTATATTATTTGTGGCGTTTGTGATATGTTTTAGCTCGCTGCTCACTGGTCACGCGTCTAGAGGCGGCTTTGTGGCACGAGGAGCGTGTTCTGAAAGGGGTCCAAAAATACGTGTTGGTGTGGTATAGAGGGAGGGGTGGAAACCGTGGTAAACTCGTCTCCGTGTTTGAGGGGAGAGTAAGTAGTATATATAGGGCATTATCCATTATTAGGCAACGGTTGTAATGGTAGTAAGAATGACAATCATCCTTGTAGTGGACACGGGAGTGGCAAGCATAAGGGACGCAGCGGGGTAACATGTCGGATGCGATCATACCAGCACTAAAGCACCGGATCCCATCAGAACTCCGAAGTTAAGCGTGCTTGGGCGAGAGTAGTACTAGGATGTGTGACCTCCTGGGAAGTCCTTGTGTTGCATTCCCTTTTTAATTATTTGTTGCGCCTCGTGACAAACATATCGCACGGACGCGATATGTATTAACCCCGTTATATTATTTTTGACGTTTGTGATATGTTTTAGCTCGTTGCTCATTGGTCACGCAGCGTCTAGAGGCGGCTTTGTGGCACGAGGAGCGCGTTACGAAAGGGGTGAAAAAATACGTGTTGGTGTGGTATAGAGGGAGGTGGAAACCGTGGTAAACTTCGTCTCCGTGTTTGAGGGGAGAGTAAGTAGTATATATAGGGCATTATCCATTATTAGGCAACGGTTGTAATGGTAGTAAGAATGACAATCATCCTTGTAGTGGACACAGGAGTGGCAAGCATAAGGGACGCAGCGGGGTAACATGTCGGATGCGATCATACCAGCACTAAAGCACGGATCCCATCGAACTCCGAAGTTAAGCGTGCTTGGGCGAGTAGTACTAGGATGGGTGACCTCTGGAAGTCCTCGTGTTGCATTCCCTTTTAATTATTTTTTGCGCCTCGTGACAAACATATCGCACTTGCGCGATATATATTAACCCGTTATATTATTTGTGGCGTTTGTGATATGTTTTAGCTCGCTGCTCATTAGTCACGCAGCGTCTAGAGGCGGCTTTGTGGCACGAGGAGCGGCGTTACGAAAGGGGTGAAAAAATACGTGTTGGTGTGGTATAGAGGGAGGGTGGAAACCGTGGTAAACTTCGTCTCCGTGTTTGAGGGAGAGTAAGTAGTATATATAGGGCATTATCCATTATTAGGCAACGGTTGTAATGGTAGTAAGAATGACAATCATCCTTGTAGTGGACACAGGAGTGGCAAGCATAAGGGACGCAGCGGGGTAACATGTCGGATGCGATCATACCAGCACTAAAGCACCGGATCCCATCGAACTCGAAGTTAAGCGTGCTTGGGCGAGTAGTACTAGGATGGGTGACCTCTGGGAAGTCCTCGTGTTTCATTCCTTTTAATTATTTATTGCGCCACTTGACAAACAAATCGCACTAGCGCGATATATATTAACCCCGGTATAATATTTGTGACGTTTGTGATATGTTTTAGATCGCTGCTCATAGGTCACGCATCAAGAGGCGGCTTTGTGGCACGAGGAGCGTTACGAAAGGGGTGAAAAAATACGTGTTGGTGTGGTATAGAGGGAGGTGGAAACCGTGGTAAACTTCGTCTCCGTGTTTGAGGGGAGAGTAAGTAGTATATATAGGGCATTATCCATTATTAGGCAACGGTTGTAATGGTAGTAAGAATGACAATCATCCTTGTAGTGGACACAGGAGTGGCAAGCATAAGGGACGCAGCGGGGTAACATGTCGGATGCGATCATACCAGCACTAAAGCATCGGATCCCATCAGAACTCCGAAGTTAAGCGTGCTTGGGCGAGAGTAGTACTAGGATGGGTGACCTCCTGGGAAGTCCTCGTGTTGCATTCCCTTTTTAATTATTTTTTGCGCCTCGTGACAAACATATCGCACGTGTGCGATATATATTAACCCTGTTATATTATTTGTGACGTTTGTGATATGTTTTAGCTCGCTGCTCATTGGTCACGCGTCTAGAGGCGGCTTTGTGGCACGAGGAGCGCGTTCTAAAAGGGGTGAAAAAATACGTGTTGGTGTGGTATAGAGGGAGGGGTGGAAACCGTGGTAAACTCGTCTCATTGTTTGAGGGGAGAGTAAGTAGTATATATAGGGCATTATCCATTATTAGGCAACGGTTGTAATGGTAGTAAGAATGACAATCATCTTTGCAGTGGACCTGGGAGTGGCAAGCATAAGGGACGCAGGCGGGGGTAACATGTCGGATGCGATCATACCAGCACTAAAGCACCGGATCCCATCAGAACTCCGAAGTTAAGCGTGCTTGGGCGAGAGTAGTACTAGGATGGGTGACCTCCTGGGAAGTCCTTGTGTTGCATTCCCTTTTTAATTATTTTTTGCGCTTGTGTTGCATTCCCTTTTTAATTATTTTTTGCGCCTCGTGACAAATATATCGCACGTGCGCGAGATATATTAACCCCGTTATATTATTTTTGACGTTTGTGATATGTTTTAGCTCGCTGCTCATTGGTCACGCGTCTAGAGGCGGCTTTGTGGCACAAGGAGCGCGTTATGAAAGGGGTGAAAAAATACATGTTGCTGTGGTATAGAGGGAGGGGTGGAAACCGTGGTAAACTCGTCTCCGTGTTTGAGGGGGAGAGTAAGTAGTATATATAGGGTATTATCCATTATTAGGCAATGGTTGTAATGGTAGTAAGAATGACAATCATCCTTGCAGTGGACCCGGGAGTGGCAAGCATAAAGGACGCAGGAGGGGGTAACATGTCGGATGCGATCATACCAGCACTAAAGCACCGGATCCCATCAGAACTACGAAGTTAAGCGTGCTTGGGCGAGAGTAGTACTAGGACGGGTGACCTCCTGGGAAGTCTTCGTGTTGCATTCCCTTTTTATTTATTTTTTGCGCCTCGTGACAAACATATCGCACGTGCGCGATATATATTAACCCCGTTATATTATTTTTGTCGTTTGTGATATGTTTTAGCTCGCTGCTCATTGGTCACGCGTCTAGAGGCGGCTTTGTGGCACGAGGAGCGTGTTCTAAAAGGGGTGAAAAAATACGTGTTGGTGTGGTATAGAGGGAGGGGTGAAAACCGTGGTAAACTCGTCTCCGTGTTTGAGGGGGAGAGTAAGTAGTATATATAGGGCATTATCCATTATTAGGCAACGGTTGTAATGGTAGTAAGAATGACAATCATCCTTGCAGTGGACACAGGAGTGGCAAGCATAAGGGACGCAGCGGGGGTAACATGTCGGATGCGATCATACCAGCACTAAAGCACCGGATCCCATCAGAACTCCGAAGTTAAGCGTGCTTGGGCGAGAGTAGTACTAGGATGGGTGACCTCCTGGGAAGTCCTCGTGTTGCATTCCTTTTAATTATTTTTTGCGCCTCGTGACAAACATATCGCACTTGCGCGATATATATTAACCCCGTTATATTATTTGTGACGTTTGTGATATGTTTTAGCTCGCTGCTCATTGGTCACGCGTCTAGAGGCGGCTTTGTGGCACGAGGAGCGCGTTCTGAAAGGGGTGAAAAAATACGTGTTGGTGTGGTATAGAGGAGAGGTGGAAACCGTGGTAAACTTCGTCTCCGTGTTTGAGGGGAGAGTAAGTAGTATATATAGGGCATTATCCATTATTAGGCAACGGTTGTAATGGTAGTAAGAATGACAATCATCCTTGTAGTGGACCTGGGAGTGGCAAGCATAAGGGACGCAGGCGGTTGTAACATGTCGGGTGCGATCATACCAGTACTAAAACACGGGATCCCATCAGAACTCCGAAGTTAAGCGTGCTTGGGCGAGAGTAGTACTAGGATGGATGACCTCCTAGGAAGTCCTCGTGTTGCATTCCCTTTTTAATTATTTTTTGCGCCTTGTGACAAACATATTGCACGCGGCGCGATATATATTAACCCGTTATATTATTTGTGACGTTTGTGATATGTTTTAGCTCGCTGCTCATTGGTCACGCAGCGTCTAGAGGCGGCTTTGTGGCACGAGGAGCGTTACGAAGGGGTGAAAAAATACGTGTTGGTGTGGTATAGAGGAGGGGTGGAAACCGTGGTAAACTTCGTCTCCGTGTTTGAGGGGAGAGTAAGTAGTATATATAGGGCATTATCCATTATTAGGCAACGGTTGTAATGGTAGTAAGAATGACAATCATCCTTGTAGTGGACACAGGAGTGGCAAGCATAAGGGACGCAGCGGGGTAACATGTCGGATGCGATCATACCAGCACTAAAGCACGGATCCCATCGAACTCGAAGTTAAGCGTGCTTGGGCGAGAGTAGTACTAGGATGGGTGACCTCCTGGGAAGTCCTCGTGTTGCATTCCCTTTTAATTATTTTTGCGCCTCGTGACAAACATATCGCACGCGGCGCGATATATATATTAACCCGTTATATTATTTGTGACGTTTGTGATATGTTTTAGCTCGCTGCTCATTGGTCACGCGTCTAGAGGCGGCTTTGTGGCACGAGGAGCGTTACGAAGGGGTGAAAAAATACGTGTTGGTGTGGTATAGAGGGAGGGTGGAAACCGTGGTAAACTTCGTCTCCGTGTTTGAGGGCGCGAGTAAGTAGTATATATAGGGCATTATCCATTATTAGGCAACGGTTGTAATGGTAGTAAGAATGACAATCATCCTTGCAGTGGACCTGGGAGTGGCAAGCATAAGGGACGCAGGCGGGGGTAACATGTCGGATGCGATCATACCAGCACTAAAGCACCGGATCCCATCAGAACTCCGAAGTTAAGCGTGCTTGGGCGAGAGTAGTACTAGGATGGGTGACCTCCTGGGAAGTCCTCGTGTTGCATTCCCTTTTTAACTATTTTTTGCGCCTCGTGACAAACATATCACACGTGCGCGATATATATTAACCCCGTTATATTATTTTTGACGTTTGCGATATGTTTTATGTCGGCGTTCTAGGAACGGGGGTACCCAGACTTGCCTGCCATCGGCCTGCGGCGTGGCTCAAGGGGTGGCCCAGTACGGCCCATCTTCATCAGCACAAGCTCAAGACCCTCGCGAGGGGCCAAGCCTCGCGGGGTGGACGACAGGAAGCTTCCTCAGGCACGGCCTCGCCAGGTTGGCTCGCGAGGAGGCGGAGAGATCAAGGCGGGGTACCTCACGAGGTGCCCATGACGCAAGCCATGACGACCAAGGGCGCCAGGCGGGCGCCAGCCCGCGCAGTGTCCCCATTTCCTCTGTGGTGCAAAGGGGGCAAGCGCAGGCGAGAGTATCAAGCAAAGGCACCCGTTTCGGTGCAACAAGACCAAGACCGTCGCAACGGCATGAAGGGGGTCATCGTGGAGCCCAAGTCGGCGTCACCACCAGAGCCTTTGACAGGCGAGGACCAACTTTAGTCAGGATAAGTGTACTAGATGTTCCCCTTCAAAATGGCCAATTGTTGACGCCCTTCCCGCTCAATATTTGGGAAGAGGCCCATGGCCTCTGCCTATAAGTAGAGCTAGCCACCAAAGTAGAGCGAGGGGATCTTAGCTTGATCCACAGTAGAGGCATCTCATCTTAGCTTGATCCAATCCGATCGAGAGCCTAGCCACAAGAACGCCTCACCCTCGCGAGATTGTTCTTCCTTGTATTGTTCATTATCAGCCCAAGAGGCAATCCACCACACCACACACTGGAGTAGGGTGTTACACCACAATGGTGGCCCGAACCAGTATAAACCATGTGTATCTTGTGTTGCTCTTTTGATAGTTTAGATCCTTGCGTGGCGACGAGGTGCAGGTAGGTAGGGGGTGAGATCTCCGTGTGCACCCCAGAGTTCGAACCTAGAGGGTTTGCCTGAACCCAATCCGACATTTGGCGCGCCACGTAGGGGTGCACCGGAATCCGTCTTCCGCCGCCCTGTTCTTCGCCGCCCATCGCATCCATGTCAGACGCTCGTCGGGCCCGCGCCGAGCGCCGAGCCGCTCTCGCTACCCGCGTCGCCCAGATGGCCCCCGTCGGCGGCCGCCCCCGCCGTTCCCCGTCGCCTGCCGTCAACGCCGCCACCGGCCCGGCGGGGAACGAGCAGTGCATCGCCCCAAAGATCCGTCTGTGAGGCGAGACGGCCGCACCGCTACTCCTTCACTCGCCCCAGCTGGTTCTTCGTCTCGCGCGCTCCACGCGCCCATGGAGGCTCGGGCCGCGCTCATCGTGGCAAACGAGCTCTTGCGCTACCGCCCCGTCGAAACTGTCTACGAGGAGTGGCTCAACCGCTGCCGAAGCTCGTCACGCGCGCAGGGGGCTCTCGCGCCATCCTTCGGCTGCAGACCGCGCCCGGGCGCGGGCGATGAAGCTCCTGGGGCGCCTCAGCCGCCTCTCCCTCAAGAAGGCGCCTTGGCCCCAAGGCGCGTGGCCCCTGGGCGGAACCCACTTCGTCCGGCACCAGCACAGCAAGAGCAGAGCTGTCAAGAGGTCCCTTGTCCCCAAGAAGCTGCCCGAGTGCTCCCTGCGCCGGCCCGTCACGCATCAAGGCCTGCTCCAAAGACGCCAAGACCCCGCGCTGCTCCCAGCGGCAGCGCATGGGGACCCGCAAGACCAGGCCCTTCGTCACCAAAGGCCCCCCGTGGCCATAGCAGGCTGCCGTGCCTTCACCACGGAGCTGCGCAACGTCGCGTGGCCCGGCAAGTTCAAGCCAGACCTGTCTCCTTGCTACGACGGCACGGCCGACCCAGCGGAGATCCTCCAGCTCTACGAGCTGGGCATCGAAGCCGCCAACGGGGACGAGAAGGTCATGGCGAACTGGTTTCCCATGGCGCTCAAAGACGGTGCCCGCACTGGCTCTCGAACACGCTCTCGCACGATCTCCTCCTGGGACGAGATGCGCACCCGCTTCATCGCCAACTTCCAAGGCACTCGCGACCGGCACCCTGCCGTGAGCGACATGTGCCGCATCAAGCAGCAGCCAGGAGAGACCCTGCAGAAGTACATCCAGCGCTTCAACAATGCACGCCTCAAGATTCCCAAGGTGACCGAGGAGGCCATCATCTCAGCCTTCTCCGACGGTGTGCGTGACGTCAAGATGAAGGAGGAGCCGACGATGCATGAAGATCTGTGCACATCCTTGGAGATGTTCACCTTGGCGACCAAGTGCTCCAGGGCTGAGGAAGGGCACCTTTCCCTCCTCGAGCTGCCAGCCGCAGACCCAGAAGAGAAGAAGCCCAAGGTCAAGGACGTGAAGCGCAAGGGGGATGCCGTGCTCGCGCAGTAACTGCATACACCAAGCGAGGCAGAGATCAGCCCGAGTCTTCCAAGGGCAGCCGGTACTGCGTGTACCACGACCTCCACACCCACAACACCAACGAATGTCAAGAGCTCCGAGCCGTGCGAGAAGGGAGAATCGGTCGACGCCTCGACCACAACGATCGAGGCTACGGACGAGGAGGAGGAAGAAACACAAGACGCTGGGAAGACTGCGGCCCTCACCAAGGGTGGCGTGACCAACCTCGCGAGGACCGCTGGCAGGATCAGCCTCGCGAGGGAGGCTGGAGGGATCAGCCTCGCGAGGATCGCCTGCAAGGAAACGCAGGCCTCCCTCCTTTGCCGCCGCAGCCAAGGAGAAATGAGGACCACCATCAGACGAGGGGCTGGGGCTTCAGGAGCCGCGCGATCGCTTGCATCCTGGGCGGAGCTCAAGCCCCACCTCTCAACGCATCTTCAAGCCAGTTCGCCCATGAAATGAATGCAGTCCTCCCAAGCTCGAAGCCACGCGCCCGTCTCGGTGGTCAGCGGCGCCATCACGCTCAGCTTAGCGGATCAGCTCAAGTCGCGCGGCCACAGCCGAGTCCTCCCGATGCTTTGTTCCCCAATCATCAGCAACGTGCAAGTCACCAGGACCCTCATCGATGGCGGAGCAGGGCTCAATGTCCTGTCCATAGAAACATTCAACAATCTCCAAGTGCTTTACAATCAGCTTCAGCCGACCAAGCCTTTCTCCGGAGTCACCGATGGCTCCACAGTTCCGATTGGGCAGGTCCGCCTCCCTGTCACCTTCGGGGCGCGCGACAACTACCGCACCGAGCTCATCGACTTCGATGTCGCCCACATTCGCTTGCCATACAATGCCATCCTCGGGTACCCAGCTCTGGCCAAATTCATGGCCGTGACTCATCACGGCTACAACGTCCTCAAGATGCCAGGGAGCGGCGGAGTCATCACGGTGCATTGTGAAGAGAGAGACGCAGCAGTGCTCCTGGAGCGAGCTTTTCAAGCCGCGTCACTTGAAGACCCAGATCGCAGGAGCGGAGGCTCCCAGACTGCTCCCAAGAAGAAGAAGACATCGCCTGGCACGACCCCTGGGAGGTAGGCCCTCGGGATCCGAGCCTGTTCAGGGGGCACCTCCTGGTCAAGATAGGAAGGCGCGCCCGGCGCCCTCCTCGAGCAAGGCCCGGGGGCTCTCTCCTGGAGGGCCACCGACCTTGCTAAGGTCACGAGGGAGGCGCTTGGGCACCACTTGGAGGCATGTTTCAAAGCACGTATCCCTCAGGAAGGAGCGAGGCAAGGAGGGCCAAACCCTCAGGAGTTCATCAGCCAGATCATTCACGAGCTGCAGGAGTCAAGAGTCATGAGTGGCAGCCGCCGCCACTCCGCCATAGCTCCCCATCCAGCGAGGATGGTGGGCTGCGCGTCTGCATCGACATACCAGGGCTCAACCGAGCCGCCTCTCAGGAGCGCTTCTGGCCCTCACGCGTGGGGCGCTGCGAAGGTCCACCCCACAGCTATGTTCGCATGCCCTACGGTGTGCCGAACGCGGCCGCCACGCGCCAGCGCCTCATGGGGAGCATCCTTGAGGCTCAAGAGGCCAGGCGTTCCGCAGTCCTGGCGGAGATGGAGATGTTCTGCGAGGAGCCACCAGCGCCTCCGGAGCCACCCGAGGCTCCTGGGCCTGGGGGCTCGTGAAGATCGGCTTCCGCAGCCCACGACGTCTGCTACTTCAGCATCCCTTCGTCTTCAACGTTATCAAGTGACACCCTTCAAGTTTCATTTCCACCGAGCGCCCTGTGGCTGCATCATTCCTGTGCCGCGTGGGTCCGTCCCAGCGGCGTGTATCCCTTTTACTTCATGTTCCTAGCTTACCTTATCGGGGGCGCCCCTCGGGCTGCATCATCCCCAAGCCACGCGGGCCAGACCCAGCGGCATGTACCCCTCTTGCGTTTATTCAGGTCGTGCGTTCGACCCATCATGATTGTTATTTGATGCCTGTCCACGGCACCCCTTCTTCCTCCATGTCGGCCGCTTGCACGTTAAAGGGGGGGGGGGTAACTGAGCATCGTGACTCATGGGCTCCTACTGGCTCTCCACCCTCACCCTCCGCCTTGTCCACGGCATCGCGACACAGCATACCAAATGACGGCCGAGACCCGCCGAGGGTCGGGACCCGAGGACGAGAGCGTCGCCATCTAACCAAATTTGCAAGAACACATCACAAGTTAAGGCTCTGCAGTGCGCAACCCGCTTGAGGTAGGGGCCCCGTGGAGTCCCACGCTGGCTCACGGGTGCCCAGATACACCTCGTCAGCCCTACCCTGCCAGCCACGTGTCGTATGGGTCAGACACGCCCGAGGGCTCCTCCCGGAGGGAGCCCTCCCACGCCGCTGGAAGCACCATGCTCGCTACCGGCTGACGACACTGCCAAGGAGCGGCTATGCCCGTACACAAAAGGAAGCGCTATGCTCCGCGCTGGTGATAAACAACTGAGGGTGGCCCCCGGCTGCATCAACCTCAGGGAGCTCAGAGCTCAATGTCTGGCCTCATCGCAACGCCTCCCCTCGGGAGTGCCACGCGAGGGGGCTGGGCACGGGGGCTACGCCTGGGTCACGCCCAGACGCACGCCACCCAGCCAGGCCCCTCGGCCCTGGTTCGTCGCGTGTCCCTCCCCGAGGGAGCCAAGGTACGAAGGGCGTTTGAACGTCAAGGGGGACTCCTGAGCATCGTGACTCAGGAGCCTAACTGGTCACGTAGCCCCTCACTCCTTAGTTCCGAAAGGCTAACAGCGGTTGAGGTATGCGCGGGGCCGGGCTCTGCAGACGTAGAATGGTAAATTCACCTATACATCTCACCTCCCTACTTGCTGTTCATGCGCCAAGGGGGACTCCTGAGCATCGCGACTAAGGAGCCTAACTTGTCACGTAGCCCCTCACTCCTTGGTCCCGTCCTGGTTTCTGGTCGGGGCTAACGGCGGATGAGGTATGCGCGGGGCCGGGCTCTGCCGGCGTAGAACATAAGCAAGTAGGAAGGAAAAGCGCAAATCTCAAGGAATTCAAAAGCAAATATTACAGTCCATAACTGTTGTCACAACACCAAACGCAAGTTTAAATGCCTCCCCGAGGCATGATGCATGTTGCAGGAGCTGAAAGCAGAACAGGAGCCGCGAGGGAGTCACTTGTTGGCGGCGGAGCTGCGCTGGGCGGGTTCGCCTCGTGAGGCCTCAGGGCCGGCAGCGCTTCGCTTCGGCTTGGTGCTGAAGGCCCGGAACTTCGCCAGCAGAGCCTCCGCTCGACCCTTCACGGCCTCAGAGCGGCAGCGGCAAGCTCGCCACGCACGGGCTCCAGCAGGCTGTCGAGGTCAACATTGGGGTCGCGAAGGTAGACGTGGGTAAGGACGCGCGTCAGCGCTGCAGAAGACAGGACACACGCCTCAGCCTCAGCCGTGGGGCCAAGGCCAAGGGTGATATCTTCAAGGGCGCGGACCAGGAAGGGAAGCAGCTTGGTAGGACCGTCCTCGGTGCCGGCCAGCGGGCTTTCCAGGCCGCTGTCGTAAAGCGACCGCAGCAAGGTGTGAGCCTTCGCCTCCATCTCCGCGAAGGCCACGCGATCCTCGGCGAGGACCAGTGCCTTGCCGTCCAGCTCAACCCTCTTCGCCTCCAACTCCTGCTCCAGTGCACCCAGGCGGTCACGACGCTTGTCAAGCTTGGCACTCCGGTCCTTGACGGCCGCCTTGCGAGCCTTCATGTCTTCCTCCTTCTCTTGACGGACGCGGCCCTCCTTGGTGAGCTGGTCGCGCAGGCCATGCAGCTCGCTCTCCAGCGCCTTGCAGCGACTTCAGACATCGGCTACCTCCCCCATGGCGGCGTCGCGGGCAGCCTTCGCCCCAAGGACGGCCTGCTTCTCCTCGTCGCAAGCTGTCGCAGCCTGAACCAACGCCGCTCGAATCGAAGCGTCAGAGCGAACCCAGCCAGAGGCCAGCTCCAAGCGCCCGGCCACCAAGCGAGGGTCGGCGCCCAGAAGATCTTGCCGCAGCCGGTCCAGTTCAGCAGCAGCACGATCCAGGACAGTGGGAGGAGTCGGAGAGACAGCAGTTGGTGGAGTAGGAGGAGAGGACGGCAGCGTAACCACAGCATCCTGAGGCGGGACCTTCTGCGCCCCGACAGCTGCGGCAGTGGCATCAGGCAAGGATACCTCGGGAGTCACTTGGGCCATGGGGGCTGAGCTCGCCCCAGCTAGCTCCGCCAGGCCTCGCGAGGATGACCGGGCAGGAGAGGCCCGTGTCCTGCCATCACCTTCTTTCGCGGGCGGAGGCATCGCCTGCACGAAGCCTCGGGAGCTCCCTTGACTTCTTCGCCAGCGCCAGCCTAGCCAAGGAATACAGATATCAAGCCTCAGCGACAAAGCAAGGAATAAAACAAGAATCAAGCACTTACTGTTCGTCGCTCGCGGGCTTCGAGCATCCTCCGGCCAAACTTGAAGCCCGAGAGCCGGCTGCAGGGATCAGCCTCACGAGGCCCGGGAGTAGGAGGCACGTCTGCAGATCGCCTCGGAGCCGGGGCAGACCCGCGGGGGACCAGCCCCGTCCTGTCCTTCTTTGGGATCGGGGGCAAGCTCTCGCCGCCCCGCTCATCGCCATCCTCGTCGTCGCTTAGCAAGAGGCGGAGAGCACGGGACCTGCGCCGGGGGAGGGGCGCTCTCGACTCCCCGTCGGTCGCCTCGGAGTTAGGCCCCTCTCCCCGCTCCTCATCTTCCTCCTCTCCGCCGGAGTCGCCGGAGGACACGTTCACCGTCGCCAGGGCCGCCAGGTCCTCGGGAACCTCCGCGGGCACGGACCCGTCCCCATTGAAGACGGGCATGGAGTCCACCACCTGCTCCCAATCATCTCGAAGGAACAGGGGTACAGGAGCGCCCTCCAGCCTCGCCACGTCTCCCCCGGCCAAAGATTGGAGGACCGTGGCCAGATCTTCGTCGGCCAAGACTAGGGGCTCGGGCGGGGCCTCCACAGCGAAGCAATCTTGCAGCAAGCGGGGCCACCTGGTGCTCCAGGAACTCCCTCAGGAGCGACGCCCCGGTTATCTTTGCCGTCGCCATGTTGCCCGGCCACAGGTCCGCGTTCATCTTCTCCAGCACTGGCTTCGCGCGGGTGTCAGGACCCCGATTCCAAGTCACATCGATCTAGCCGGTAACACCTCATATCACTTTGCGGCCTCACGCACGGTATTCCCACGGGTGTCGCCTTACCATGGCCGGGACCGTTTGCGCCTTTTGGCTCACGTATATGATAGTGTCGCTAGCATCTACATGACAGAGAACCCGGGCCGACATGGCTAGTCGTGAACCCAAAGCGGCACTAACCCATGGGGACAGGCATACATGAATCACATCGAGCATGTCGGTCATCAACATGTGAATCCGGGCTGTAGCACTGGGCTAACAGGAATCGGTAACCGGGCTGTAGCAGGCTAGGTAGGACTCGGATGTCACCACGTGACATTTCCCGAAGAAGCGTATACAGAACGAAGTGAAACATATGTCGGCCAGTCAAGTGTCCAGAGCAGTAGTGCTGGGCTAGCAGGACTCCGGTGAACCGGGCTGTAGCGGACTACTATCCCTCATGAAGCACTAGACTACATTTCCCCATATGAGAGGCTGCCAAGGATAAACAACTAGATTGTCGGATCCCACACATACCAAGCATTTCAAACATACACACAATATGCTTGATATGTGTAAATACAACATGGCATCACAACATAACTCTACGACTCAAGTATTTATTCATTAGGCTCCGAGGAGCGAGATATTACAAACATGGGTCTCTCGACCCAGCATTCAGAGCATACAAATCAAACACATGCGGAAGCTAAACATGTCTGAGTACAGACATCTATAAATGAAAAAGGCTGAGAAGCCTGACTATCTACCAGATCCTGCCGAGAGCACAAGATCGTAGCTGAGGTAACAAGCTAAACGTCGAAGTCCACGCGGAACTACTAGCAAGACTGACGTCTCTCTGCAAAACATAAAATAAGCAAATGTGAGTACAAATGTACTCAACAAGACTTACATCAGAACTATCTACATATGCATCATTATCAACAAAGGGGGTGGTGGAGTTTAACTGCAGCAAGCCAGCTTTGACTCGGTGGCTATCCTGAACTACGCATCGCAAGTAACTCTTTTGAGGTGGCGCACACGAGTCCACATATTCACCATAACAATACACCACTATGGATCCGCTCCGTCTCTACGAGAACGCCATTCATAGCACTCACGCTTATCTTGCGCATTTTAGAGTATCCACTTTCACTTGTCTATGAACTGATATAGGCAACCCAGAAGTCCTTTACCGCGGACACGGCTATTCGAATAGATGATGTTAACCCTGCAGGGCTGTACTTCTTCACACACGCTCTCGCCAATTACCACCATGTACACGTCATGTATCTCGGCAACCTTCAAGCGGAAGCCTGGCGAGGGAGTCGGCCACGACCTGACTAACCACACAAGTCTCTAGTCCAGGTTTATCGCCTATTCGGGTTCCATCCGCAAGGAGATCCGGTCGGGGTGTCGCTCACGGCCCCAAACGATGTGTGCAGGGTTCCCGAGACACCAAACGGGCGCTCGGTACACCTGGCCACGGTGTATCTACCGCATCATAGCCCACCCCTAGGGTCAGCGCTACGCACGTCCTCCAACACATATCCTACAAACACCAGAAACTAGTTGCAACTCTTGGACGGAGATCGAGGCGATTAATAAGCCGAGAGGGGCCGATTTACCGGAAACCAATGTGTGGTAGTAACTGTTTCATGGATGACAATCACAGAACTCAGTTCCTGAGGACGGCTGCAATGAGACAACCCACCATGTACTCCTACATGGCCTCTCACCGCTACCTTTACCAAATCGTGTTCACACACTTAGCTCACAAACAATAGGACATGTTCACCCACCTTTGATTCATCCCTGATGAATCAGACCTGACACAACTCTAAGCAATAGCAGGCATGAATGAGTAGGCACAACAGGGCTCAAACAACTCCTACTCATGCTAGTGGGTTTCATCTATTTACTGTGGAATGACAGGTCATGCTGAGGATAAAGGGGTTCAACTACCGCAGCAAGTAACAGATGAATCGTTGTTGTCCTAATGCAGTAAAAGGGAGCAGGAGCGAGAGAGTGGGATTGTATCGGAATGAACAAGGGGGTTTTGCTTGCCTGGCACTTCTGAAGATAATATAGTTCTTCATCGGTGTCATCGAACAATCGTCGGAACGTCGTCTGCTGAGAGGGGACAATCACCGGCAACTGAGAAAGAACACAATCAATGCAATGCGACAATATGATGCATGATCATGACATGGCAATATGATGTGAGTTGAGCTAATGCATCTAGCAACGGTTTAAATGAAGTTGGTTTGAACCCAAGGTTGAAATTCAAACTCCATGTAAGGCATTTCAAATGCCATTTATTCAAATTGTTTTATACAGCAACTTTAAGTTGCTCAAACATGCATGAAAATGGTACATATGGATAGGTTAGATTTTTCTGATCATTTTTCATATATAATTTATTCCATTTGGAGTTACGGTTGATTTTCTATGATTTTTTAGAAGTTTAGGCATTTTTCTGGATTTTTCTGAATAAGAATAAATCCAGAAAAGGCATTACTGCGTCAGCCTGACATCATCATGACGTCAGCAGGTCAACGGGGCATGGTCCGGGTCAAACCTGACCTGTGGGGCCCGCGTGTCAGTGGTTAGTTAAACTAATCTAATTTAGTTAGTACTAACCCGGGTCAATCTGATTAAGTTACGGCGGCGACATGGCCGGCGGCGAAGAGCTCTCGGCTCCGACGGGCATCGGTGTTAGAAGGACAAAACGAGCCAGGGGAGAGGGGGGAATGACACAGGAGCTCACAGCGGGTGCGGCGGTGGCCTCGGCGAGCTCGGGGAGGCACCGAAGCGAGCGGAGCATCGAGGGGGATCTCCGGCGGCCGGCGATGGAAACGAAGACGGTGGCATCGTTTCAGGCGTCCCGCGGGTGCGTGGCTCGGTGAGGGGGTCGAGGACGAAGTGGCGGAGCTTGGCAATGCAGCGGGCGAGGGGTGGCCGGTGGCCACGGGTACGGGCGACGATGACGACGAGCTCCGGCCGGTGGTGCTGTGAGAGGGGAGCAGAGAGGAGGGATGGGGTCCAGGGGAGAGAGGAGAGGTGCGGGGGGCGAGGGGAGGCGTGGCACTTGGGGCTAGCTCGTAAGCGGGCGGAAGCATGAGGTGGCTCAAGGCCAGGCTGCAAGGTCTGGTGGTTACACGCCTCCCGCCTCTTGGCAGGAGGTTGAAGACGGTGGCGGCTGCGGTGGGCTGGGCCGCCGGAGTTGGGCCAGGTGGGCTGCGAGGTGAGCGCCAGGTACTTCTCTCTCTATCTCTCTTTTCCTGTTTTTCTTTTTCCTTCTCTGTTATTTGTTTTGATTTAGTTTTAAGCACTAAACCATTTTGCTTGTTTCTGATAATTTCGTAGGGGCTAAAAGGATTATTCCAAAGCCCCTCACAAAGAATTATTGGACACATATTCGATATATAGTAAATATAAATCCAATGCAAATAGTTATTGCATTAGCTTCAGATGCCAAAATAAATATTTATGAGCTCCTAAAAATATTGGTTTGGATTTTACTTCTTTCCAATATTTTCATAGAGAAACATGAACATTTTCTTGGACCTATTTGAAGCAATTTTTATCTTGGTCATTTTCAGAAATGATTTCTGAGGCTTTCACATGTCCCCATTTCAAATTCATTGAAATTTAAACATGATGCTTCATTCTAATGCAAGCACTAAGCATTACCGTAATCGGGATGTGACAACTCGCCCCCACTAAACAAGAATCTCGTCCCAAGATTCAGGACGTGAGGTAAGAAAACAGAGGGGACACAAAGCTATCACAATCTTCAAGATCCAATTGCTCTTCCCGAAGATGTTGGTTCATGATCCAATTGATCTTGACGTCCTTGCTTTCGAGATCTTCATCCAACATGATGGTGACAGAAAGAAACTCTATAGGAAACTACCTCCTCGAAGATCGAGCACTCAAGATCAACTCGTGGAATGAGATGGTGAAACATCTTGAGTTGAGGCACAAAGCACTTCGAGAGGGATGGAAGAACAAACAACGAGGTTTGATTTGGTGGGCAACAATTCCACGCTTAGAGAGATGGTGGATGGTGTCAAGGTGGCGAGGAAATAGTTGCCATGATTCAATAACGGGGCACCTTGGGGGAGGTGACTCGGAGAGTTATTCTTTGAAGTGGCAAAAGAATTACTTTTGATTCAAAAATCATTGAAACTCTTTATACCAACCTAGGGCAAATCACAAGCGATCATTGGAAGGTGTTCAAAGGAATGACATACTCGGACTAGGATGGATGATGTGGACTACCTTGTTGAAGACAACGCAATGGATGATTTTGCTTATCATCGGAAATGGATGGGACCCATGGTAGGACCACCTCTGAAGATGATCCTGAACAAAAATTGCTGAGAAGGGCAATCCAAGGGAGATTGGCACAAGGCGGTGCAAGCTGGGAACAAAATGCAAATGTCAGAAATGTTCCAACCATCATATCTGTGTGAGATTCAGATCTGGTTAGAAACAGGATACTTCAGACTCACATGTCTGAAAAGAAAAGTTGCAACACAAATCGACGAGATGGAGTTGCGAGATTCTCGGGGAATGAACCACGATAGAAAGCTCCAAAACATGAGCTGGTTCTGCTACATACAAGTGAACACGCTGTCCTGCATAAGCATGACCACGTAGTAGTCTTATAATAAAACACTACCGAGTTCAGGTGGGGCACCATCAATAAGGATATCGAAGTCTTGTGCATGAAGTAGTATTCGCACATCAACTCCTTTTCCTTGAACAAATCAATCAGTGGCTTGGTGTGCTAAGAATACATATAGAATGAAGGTTGCAAGTCTTCAAACCATAGAATATTTCGCACATATGCATGAAGGACTTGAGATGGTTCGAAGGAAGCAAAAACAATCTTTCTCGATCCCACGGCGGCAACTTGCACCAAATGCACATGAATTCGAGGAAATCACTTCTTCCATCCAAGCATAAGCTTCATGAACGGAACATGAAGGCATTGCTTACAAAGTTTCCAACACTAGGTTGATGTTCATCATGAATCATGGGGGAGACAAAATGCTGCTGATGGGTTCAACAGCAACTCATCAGAATTTCCATATCTTCCGCCATCATGTGAACACGGTGATAGTATTGGTCAGACCAAAAGATGTAATGGTGTATGCTCGAGGGATCAACCACGAGTAAGACAGCATTACGAATATCGTTGGTTCTGATTTGATTTGACGATAACCACACTCAAATCAAGGCTTTGATAAGACAATAGATCCAACAATTGACCACGGGGATCAATCAATGAAGATATCATCTTTCTTCAACACACACACACACACAGAAGACATCCCTTAGAGATGAACTAAGTTAAGCAAAGCTTTATCTTCCAACTCTCCAAGTTGTTGTCTAGCTCAACCAGCTAGCTCAGAGATATCCAAGACAGATTCTTGGAGAAAGGGTGGTTTATAGGGATACACCAACTTGATCACGAGCTCAACATAGAGGTCAGGTGACGATCTGATGATACTTCCGAGAAGATATTAGGAAAATCACGAACCACCAATATGTTGCTAAGCTCGAGAACAATCTTGCTTTTCACGGCAAGACGATATGATCAAAAGAGCGAGGAGCCGATACGATCCCAACTCATTGATCGACGAGTGCACCCGGAAATAAGGACTAGGTGGCACGATCAACCTTAGAATGATGATTTAATAACCAACACGCTAAGAATGAGAATATTGTCCATTTACTACCAAGCAACGAGTTGCTCGGAGTATTGATTTCACACATCACAATTCACTTGTCAGCATTCCGGTTACAACAACACGAGGACCGAGGAATGAATGATGATGGTGAGAAGTATCACTACGTCAAGAATTCATGAGAGTTGGTGCAGTTCTCATGACAATTCTAACATAAAGGGGGTAATACTCCAAGGTAGAACAGAACAAAGCTGGATTGGCATTTTGATCTACTGGATACAACTACTTTGACCCAATCCTAGAAATGGATGAGGTACTGGAGTTTGTTTCTCCTAGTCATTCCGGAATAGAATGGCTTGACGGACCACAAGAATAATAGGCATTGATGAACACGAATGCACAACTATTCCTGACTATCAATTGATAGACTAGGGTCGGAATACAGCTGAGGAGGGTTAACTCAAGGAACATATAACTTTCTGAGTTGTGAATGCATAGATTAGTATGTCGAGCAAAGCTCATCATTTCTTCCGGATAACCCATGCAGAAAGGTAGAACTGGCAGATTGACAATTATGAATGGAGAACTCCTCAAGAGTACTCTGATTGTGATCCTTCGGTTCAGCGAGGAACTTCTGCCATAAGCGGTTCATAGTATTTGGAAGAAGGAAATACCACGGACCTCGAGGACTATCGCAAAGGTTACTAATATCCTAAAGGAACTAGCAAACACTATCAACAAGAGGTAAGCAGGGTGAATCTTGGGTTCAAGAACCCAGGAATATAATACCTACTAACTAATAACATCACGGGATGCTTTCGAGAATGATGGCCAGAATCATCACAGGGGGAACACAAAACATGGCTAGTTTACTAGGTGACTCCCTAAAACACCTAGGGTCATAATAATAGCTCCAACATATATGTCAAGGCAATAAATTACCTCAACGCACCAGTTAGTGTGCTTATTCTGACCAAAAAGGACATCGAGAACGGAAAGAAAGGATTTGCAAATGCATCAGACTATTTAGAAACCTGGGATGACTCGGACAGCATAACGGCTGTAAATGCTCAAAATGAATTAAGACATCCTGCAAAATAGTGGCATAACCACTCAGAAGCACAATATCAAGGTTCCGAGACCAACTACGAACACACGGAAGTAGTAAAAACTGAACTGAGATTTGAAACTATCAATTCTATAAGTCTATGGATTAGTAACACGTCATCCTAATAGATAGATGAGAAGCCTAGTTCTTAAACCCCGTGGAAGAGAAGAGGATGACTCAGATCAGAATGGCATAAGGTAAAGGAGTAAAAGAGCCTTACGTTCCCTTCCACCATCAATTCCCTTACATAACTAAAGCATTTCTAGACACAACTTCGACCGGTTTGGCTTGGTAATCCTACAGGAAGTCAGGCTCTGATACCAAAGCTATCAGGACCCCGATTCCAAGTCACATCGATCTAGCCGGTAACACCTCATATCACTTTGCAGCCTCACGCACGGTATTCCCACAGGTGTCGCCTTACCATGGCCGGGACCGTTTGAGCCTTTTGGCTCACGTATATGATAGTGTCGCTAGCATCTACATGACAGAGAACCCGGGCCGACATGGCTAGTCGTGAACCCAAAGCGACACTAACCCATGGGGACAGGCATACATGAATCACATCGAGCATGTCGGTCATCAACGTGTGAATCCGGGATGTAGCACTGGGCTAACAGGACTCCGGTAACCCGGGCTGTAGCAGGCTAGGCAGGACTCCGGATGTCACCGCATGACATTTCCCCGAAGGGACAGACACAGGAACAAAGTGAAACACATGCCGGCCAGTCAAGTGTCCAGAGCAGTAGTGCTGGGCTAGCAGGACTCCGGTGAACCGGGCTGTAGCGGACTACTATCGCTCAGGAATCACTAGACTACATTTCCCCATATGAGAGGCTGCCAAGGATAAACAACTAGATTGTAGGATCCCACACATACCAAGCATTTCAAACATACACAATATATGCTTGATATGTGTAAATACAACATGGCATCACAACATAACTCTACGACTCAAGTATTTATTCATTAGGCTCCGAGGAGCGAGATATTACAAACATGGGTTTCTCGACCCAGCATTCAGAGCATACAAGTCAAACACATGCGGAAGCTAAACATGTCTGAGTACAGACATCTATAAATGAAAAAGGCTGAGAAGCGACTATCTACCAGATCTGCCGAGGGCACAAGATCGTAGGCTGAGGTAACAAGCTAAACGTCTAAGTCCACGCGGAACTACTAGCGAGACTGACGTCTCTCTGCAAAACATAAAATAAGCAAACGTGAGTACAAATGTACTCAGCAAGACTTACATCAGAACTATCTACATATGCATCATTATCAACAAAGGGGGTGGTGGAGTTTAACTGTAGCAAGCCAGCTTTGACTCGGTGGCTATCCTGAACTACGACTGCAAGTGAACTACGACTGCAAGTAACTCTTTTGAGGTGGCGCACACGAGTCCACATATTCACCATAACAATACACCACTATGGATCCGCTCCCGTCTCCCTACGAGAACGCCATTCATAGCACTCACGCTTATCTTGCGCATTATAGAGTATCCACTTTCACTTGTCTATGAACTGATATAGGCAACCCAGAAGTTCTTTACCACGGACACGGCTATTCGAATAGATGATGTTAACCCTGCAGGGGTGTACTTCTTCACACACGCTCTCGCCACTTACCACCATGTACACGTCGTGTATCTCAACAACCTTCAAGCGGAAGCCTGGTGAGGGAGTCGGCCACGACCTGACTAACCACACAAGTCTCTAGTCCAGGTTTATCGCCAATTCGGGTTCCATCCGCAAGGAGATCCGGCTGGGGTGTCGCTCACGGCCCCAAACGATGTGTGCAGGGTTCCCGAGGCACCAAACGGGGGCTCAGTACACCGGGTCACGGTGTATCTACCGCATCATAGCCCACCCCTAGGGTCAGCGCTACGCACAGCCTCCAACACATATCCTACAAACACCACAAACTAGTTGCAACTCCCCGGATGAGATCGAGGCGATTAATAAGCCGAGAGGGGCCGAGTTACCGGAACCCAATGTGTGGTAGTAACTGTTTCATGGATCACAAACACGTAACTCAGTTCCTGAGGACGGTTGCAATGAGACAACCCACCATGTACTCCTACATGGCCTCTCACCGCTACCTTTACCAAATCGTGTTCACACACTTAGCTCACACACAATAGGACATGTTCACCCACCTCTGATTCATCCCTGATGAATCAGACCTGACACAACTCAAAGCAATAGCAGGCATGACAAACAGGCATGAATGAGTAGGCACAACAGGGCTCAAACAACTCCTACTCATGCTAGTGGGTTTCATCTATTTACTGTGGAATGACAGGTCATGCAGAGGATAAAGGGGTTCAGCTACCGCAGCAAGTAACAGATGAATCGTTGTTGTCCTATTGCAGTAAAAGAGAGCAGGAGCGAGAGAGTGGGATTGTATCGGAATGAACAAGGGGGTTTTGCTTGCCTGGCACTTCTGAAGATAAAATAGTTCTTCATCGGTGTCATCGAATAATCGTCAAAACATCGTCTACTGAGAGGGGACAGTCACCGGCAACAGAGAAAGAACACAATCAATGCAATGCGACAATATGATGCATGATCATGACATGACAATATGATGTGAGTTGAGCTAATGCATCTAGCAACGGTTTAAATGAAGTTGGTTTGAACCCAAGGTTGAAATTTAAACTCCATGTAAGGCATTTCAAATGCCATTTATTCAAATTGTTTTATACAACAACTTTAAGTTGTTCAAACATGCATGAAATGGTACAGATGGATAGGTTAGATTTTTCTGATCATTTTTCATATATATTATTCCATTTGGAGGTACGGTTGATTTTCTATGATTTTTTACAAGTTTAGGCAATTTTCTGGATTTTTATGAATAAGAATAAATCCAGAAAAGGCATTACTGCGTCAGCCTGACATCATCATGACGTCAGCAGGTCAACGGGGCATGGTCCGGGTCAAACCTGACCTGTGGGGCCCGCGTGTCAGTGGTTAGTTAAACTAATCTAATTTAGTTAGTACTAACCTGGGTCAATCTGATTAAGTTTAAAGTTAAACTAGATTAATTAGCCGGGGTGGGGCCTGCATGTCATAGGCCCAGGGGAGGTCAAATCCCCTGGTCAACCGGGGCTAAACCACCGGCGGTCAAAACGGTCAACCCGCCGGCGTTTAGCCGCCGGCGAGGCCGAACGCGGCGGAGGGCTCGGGATTGCTCCTCCGGCGCCCAATCGAGCAGCGGAGGGCACGCGCGGGGGGCAGGGGCTCGCCCGCATCCAGGGCGGCATGCGGAAGCAGCGGGGACGATCGGAGCTCGCCAAAAATGAGCTCGAGGCGGCGCCGGCGTTCGGGTGAACTGGGTTTCGGGGTTAGGGAGCACGGTAGGAGGCAAAGAGGGGTGCTACGACCTCCTGGGGGTGCACTGAGCATGGCCGCGTGCTCGGTTGCAGCTCGAGGCAACGGTGGCTACGGCGGTGACATGGCCGGCGGCGAAGAGCTCTCGGCTCCGACGGGCATCGGTGTTAGAAGGAGAAAACGAGCCAGGGGAGAGGGGGAAACGACACAGGAGCTCACCAGTGCGGGCGGTGGCCTCGGCTGAAGCCTGGGGAGGCACCGGAGCGAGCAGAGCATCGAGGGGGATCTCCGGCGACAAGCGATGGAAACGAAGACGGTGGCATCGTTTCAGGCGTCCCGCGGGTGCGTGGCTCGGTGAGGGGGTCGAGGACGAAGTGGCTGAGCTTCTAGGCGCAGCGGCAGGGCGAGGGGTGGCCGGTGGCCACGGGTACGGCGACGATGACGATGAGCTCCGCTCGGTGGTGCGCGCGAGAGGGAAGCAGAGGAGGGGATGGGGTCCAGGGGGAGAGAGGAGAGGTGCGGGGGGGGGGGGCGAGGGGGAGTGCGTGGCACTTGGGGCTAGCTCCAGAAGCGGCGGAAGCATGAGGTGGCTCGGGCGCGTCTTGCGTGTGCAGTGGCCACGCCCTCCGCCCTCTTGGCAGGAGGTTGAAGACGGTGGCGGCTGATGGGGTGGGTCAGCTGGAGTTGGGCCAGGTGGGCTACGAGGTGAGCGCCAGGTACTTCTCTCTCTATCCCTCCTTTCCTGTTTTTCTTTTTCCTTCTCTCTTATTTGTTTTGATTTAGTTTTAAGCACTAAACCATTTTGCTTGCTTCTGATAATTTTGTAGGGGCTAAAAGGATTATTCCAAAGCCCCTCACAATTTCTCAGAATTATTGGACACATATTTGATATATAGTAAATATAAATCCAATGCAAATAGTTATTGCATTAGCTTCAGATGCCAAAATAAATATTTATGAGCTCCTAAAAATATTGGTTTGAATTTTACTCATTCAATATTTTCATAGAGAAACATGAACATTTTCTTGGACCTATTTGAAGCAATTTTTATCTTGGTCATTTTCAGAAATGATTTCTGAGGCTTTCACATGTCCCCATTTCAAATTCATTGAAATTTAAACATGATGCATCACTCTAATGCAAGCACTAAGCATTACCAGAACTGGGGATGTGACAGCAGGGATCCACGAGTTCCGCGCGAGACCAATCGTTGGTGGCCGTAGGCTGCTCCATGGACAGAATCAGCCGAGGATGGATGCGCCCAGCATCTACCATGACCCACTTGCTCCTGAAGCCCTCAATCCTCTTCACAGGCTTCGAGATGGCGTTGGAGCTGCCATACGCCATTTAAGCTCACAAGACACGGAGATGGGTCCGCGAGAGACCCGGAGATAGAATTAGTGGCGCAGCAAGGCCACTGAGGGCTGCACCTCGACATGAGCCTCACAATAGTAGGCCAAGATCGCCAGAAGAAGAACAGAGTTGGGGTGGAGGTGCAGAGCTTGCAATTTGTAATGGCGGAGGACAGAAAAGAAGAACTCAGAAAAGGGAGGCACCAGACCGGCAGCAATGGCGCTCACGAAGAGCGGATAGAAGGTGCTTCCTTGGCCCTCGGGAGGGGCGGAGCCAGCCCTGAGCACCGCTGCCCTGTCGTTGCCTTGCGCCACCATCATCCGGTGCGCTCGGGCAAGGCTCTTCTCTGACACGTTCGGGAGTCCAAGGCGGGTGAGTACCAAGCTCCGGCCGGGGTCTGGCGAGGCGCAATGTCTTGCTAGGGCACGCGGTCAAAGTAGATCTGGAGATTTCGGAAGCAGGAAGGGAAGGCGCAAGAAAGGGGATCTGGGCAATGATCGGAGAAGGCAAAGGAGGCAAAGCCTAGACGCGTGCCGCACTTTTGTCGTTTCGCGCAGTTGCTAAAGGCACCCACTTTCAATCAACCGCCACGCGACGCTGTAAGTGCTAGTTATCGACTAGAGGGGGGGGGGTGAATAGGCGATTTTTAGGAAATTCTTCAAAACACGAATGTTTCGAAGACAAACAATAGAAATGACCTAATTGATATGCAGCGGAAGATAAACTACAACAAGCAAACCATAGTCTAGTATGCAATGACGTGAAAGTACAAGACAAATAGCAGCTTGGTAGTAGGATCAGGATGGAAGATAGTATGAAGCCAATTAACAAAAGTAGTCAAGCAATGAAGTAAAACAGATAAGACATATAAGCAATGACTTCACGAAGACAAACTCAAGGTAAGGAGGAAAGGGATAGAACCAGTCACTTGTTGAAGACACATGATTTGTTGGACCAGTTCCGATTCTTTGTGACAAGCTGTACATCCGGTTAGGGAGGCTGAGATTCAACTCGTAAGACCGCGTCTTCACCTTATTCCCCTTGAGCTAAGGACACACCGAGTCCTCGCCCAATCACTCTGGTAAGTCTTCAAGCTAGACTTCCAAACCTTCACAGATTTATGTTCACCGGCAATCCACAATGACTCTTGGATGCTCAGAACGCGACGCCTAACCGGCTGGAGGATTCACAGTCCTCAAGTGTAATAAGTCTTCAGGTCACACAGACAGAAAGACTTCAGTGATGCCTAACACTCTTTGGCTCTAGGTGTTTGGGCTTTGTCCTCGCAAGGATTTCTCTCTCTCAAAGGCTTCGAGGTGGGTTGCTCTCAAACGACAAAAGCCGTGCACTAACTCTGAGCAGCCACCAATTTATGGTGTAGGGGTGAGCTATTTATAGTCACTAGGCAACCCGACCTGTTATGTCCGAAATGACCACAGGTCACTAAGGAACCGACACGTGTTCCAACGGTCGATTTCAAACACACACGGAAACTTTACTTGGGCTACAAGCAAAGCCGACTCATCTAGCTCTGGATAAGTTTTGCTCTCATTGTCTTCGTCGAAGACATAGGATTTGGGTTGAGCATCACTTTAGTCATTACGACTATGATCACTTGGACCCCACTTAACAAAGACGGCTGCTTCCTATGACTCAACAAAGAAGAAAAGGAAACAACGAAACGACACAGTCTTCACGCTCCATAGTCTTCAATCAGTGTCTTCTCATGTCATAGTCTTCAATGTGAATATCTTCACATACCACCATTGTCGTCAATGTCTTCATACATTTTTAGGGGTCGACTCCGGTAGGTAAACCGAATCAATGAGGGAAACTACCTGCGTTATCCTGCAATTCTCACAAACGAATTTGTCCCTAAACAAATTTTGTTGTAATTACTCAAAAACAAACTTGGGGTGGCAATATATGCACTTACAATCTCCCCATTTTGGTGATTGATGACAAACTGGTTAAAGTTTTCAACGGGATAAAATATGTGAAATTGTAAAGGATAGAATTGTCTTCATAAGTGGCAAAGGCTCCCCACGAAGATGTGCATATAAGTAGTTTGCTTTTGGAATGCAAATGCACATGGCAGGTTGTACTTGTGGAGATCCTCTTCAACTTATGAAGATAATTCATCATGCATGAAATGATATAGCTAAGAGAATGACATGCATAATTAAAAATGGACGTCTGCAGAATGATCTAAGTGCGGAAGTTATCGTCGCACATGCGGAATTTATCATCGCACCAGTGTAAAGCAAATGAGTAGCAGACGACCATCGAGTTTAAGTGTTACAACTCAAAGAACCAAATGTATCAAAAGCGAGAGTTGTAAACACTAGGCAAAATATAGTGCAACCGCCCTTATGAACCCGCTTGAAGAATATCAAACTCATATGCTTCTCCCCCTTTTGTCAGTAAGGACCAAAAAGGTTTGAAGACATAGAGGATCTACTCGTCCTCTTCTAAAGAAGATGATGCAGCAGGGTTGTCATTGTTGGTTGGCGGTGCAGACGAGCTTGGCGCAGTGTCGATTCGTGAAGAAGTAGGGGGCGGTGAAGTAGCATCGGCTTCATCATCGATCACTGTGGCATTGACAGTTGCCGAGGAGGAAGAATAGTCAGAGTCTTCAAGTGATGGAGTTTGTCATAGGACTGCATTCCGTGGAGGAGTGGAGTCAAACTTGAAGAGTTCAGTGAAGCCATCGTCTTGAAGATCTCGCTTGACCGAAAGCAGTGGTCAAACTCTTCCATGATCGCCGACAAGTCTCGTGAGTGACAAAAGCATTCTTGGTGGCAAGGTTGCGAATGCGATTGACGTCCACCAAGAGGCTTTGCATTTGACGCTTGAGCCAGGAGTGATGCCTATCTTGTTTTTGATGTAGCGCCACAAGAAGTTCTCGACCAGTGAGGACTCGAGAGCGCTTCCGAGGCCTTTGGCCAATTGTGCTCTCCCTGGCTTCAGTCCGTGCACGATGAGGCAGACGTGTGTTCCCAGCCAGAGGATAGACACGAGATACCGCTTGGATGCCTTCCATGGGTTGAGAGAAGCTGTGGTGATCTGCATTCTGAAGACTTAGTGGCGTTTTGGCAGGCTCAGGGTATATGGCTTCAACAGACATATCAACCTCTGGTAGAAAGATCAGATGGTTGTGAGCAGAGGGTTGATAGTTGATAGCAGAGTGCATCTTGATGGGGCGCATGACCCATGGAGCATAGAACTTCAGACCAAACAGATCAGATCCAGACGCAGCCAGTTGTCGAATGAAGAATTCTTGCGTGTTGAAGCTGATGCCATTGAGGATGTAGAAGACCAATGTCTTCATTGCTCCTTCAAGCTTTGCAGACGATGAATGTCCTTTGATTGGCCATAGAGTTCACCTGATGATGTGATATATGGTGCGAGGCAGATACTCAAGGTCATCAACAAAGAAGTGTTGAGGGTATTCAGCGTCATGTGGCAGTGGCTTCATCATGCTCAGCATCTGACTCATGTCGGGTTCTGGCTTGTGAAATATGCTCTCCAAGGCATCGCGGTGGAGTTGACATCCAGGTTCAAACGGCTCTCCGGGAGTGGGTAGGCCTGTGAGCTCAATGATGTCAAGAGCTTTGGTTTCATGATGGACATTTCCTGTCATCCACTCGAGAACCCATGTCTTCGTATCTCTGTTGTAGCCGCGGATGTGGAGGGTAGCATAGAATTGAAGCACTAATTCTTCATTCCAGTGTTCTTTGTCTGTAACGAAACCAAGCAAACCTGCATCATGAAAGCAATCAAGTGCTTCTTCTAAGCACGGCAGTCCGGCAATGGCTTCAGTGTCAAGGCGCATATGAGGGAAAATGCGGCCTTGATCATACAGAACACAAGAGTAGTAGCTTCTTTGCTGATAGCTCCAGAAATGGTCAGATGAGATCCTTGGCCTTGTGTAGGGGTTCTTTGCACTGTCAAAGAAGGTATTGTGGGCTTTGAATCCATTTGCATTGAAAGAACCCGTTGAGGTGGCAGTGCCTGGAAACCTTGGCAGTCTTAGCTTCGGCTTCTGGACCTAAGGCCTATGCTCAATATGATAGTCGAACTGAGGACTAGAGGCATGAGGCGGAGGGACCAGAACGGGCCATCTTACTGTGACTAGCTCGCCATAGTTGTATGCTTGCTCGATTGTATAGGGCCTTGGTGGTGGAACTGGAGAAGTGGCAGCAACTGAGGCTTCAGGCTGCTCAGCATATGCTTCGGGAGCAGTTGCCTCATTGGCTTCATGCACATTTCCTCCAGTGGCTTCAGGTGCAGTTGGGACAGGCTCCACATTGGCTTCAGCCATGACCACGTCATTGGCTTCATTGGTGTTGGAGGTGGCAGCCTCAATGTTTTCAACCTCCACTTGAGGAGCTGGAGGGTCGGGCACTGGCACGTTGATATCGGGGATCACTTCTTCAATTATTGGGGGTGTAGGAACACGTTCTTCTTCTTCTCGGGTGTCTTCGGCTGATGCAGCCGGATTGTCTTCAACAGCTTTGGCTTCAGACTCAGAGACATTCACAGTTGGAGTGGCTTCTGAAAACACTTGACGTGCAACAGGTTGGTGGTGCACTTCTCCTTCTGGAACGCTCGAGAGAGGTACTTGAGGCCTTTGACCTTTGCAAAGCCTACGAAATGGTGGCGACGCCTTTGGAGATGGGGTTGCCTGGGCCTCAAAGTATTCCTCTTCTTCTTGATGTTGTTGTTGGGGAGTGACTTGATGTTGGGGAGTACTGGGGGAGTCTTGTTGTTGCGGGCGATCAGCCCATGAAGCATCCTGTGCAATTGGCGTCGGAAGGGCGACCAATCTTGATGAGTTCGCTGTTCGTTTAACAGGAGATGATACCACATTGTACTCAATTTGAGGAAGAACTTCATCATCTTCAACATTGTCATGGTGACCAATGTCTTCAATGATGATGGGATCATTCTTTGGAATCTCTTGACTTGAGGAGCCTCTGTGGAAGCAGGCTCATGAACAGTCATGCGAAGTTCTTGGGTTGCAGACGCGGGAGGAACCATAGAAATGGGTTCAACAATCAAGGGCTCTGTGGGAGCAGCCCGATTCTTCTTGGTCTTAAGCTTCTTTTTGGAGGGAGCAGCATCAAAGGCGTCAGGATTTTTCCTTTTTCTGGCTTCAGCCTCGGCAGCCCTCGTCTTCTTCTGTTCAGAAGCGGTTGACCGGACCTTTGTCTTCGAGCCAGTCATGCTGCTTGGGAAGACTATGCAGGGATTTTCCTGCCTTGAAGGTGCAGCTTGGTCAGTTGAAGACTTCTTTTTCTTTGCAGCCATCCTGGGGTCGATGCCAGGACAGCCAAGAGCCTTGCGCTTCTCAGGCTCATTGTAGGCAAGCACGCACTTGTCAGCCAGAGCCTTCATGCGCTCACGAGAGCCTCTGGCTTCTTCACGCTTCTTGACAAAGTTTTCTTTGAGGTCATGCATCATGACCTTGAAGTTTTTAACGTCTTGCACACTGAGTGCAGCCATATGCTTCTTGAATTGAGCCTTCTCGTAGTCAATCTTGTGCTTCAGTTCAACAATCCGCTGAGCTAGAGCTATCTCAAAAGCAATGGCGCCGTTGAAAGAGACGCTGAGGCCAATAGGAAGTTGCAGATCTTCAAAACTGATGTTTGGGGTATCAAACCATTCATCAATGAAGTGATGGATGATTGCCACATCAAAGAGAGGCAAGTTGTTGAAGACTTCTGCTTCTTCTTTGCTCTTGATAAGCTGTTCAAGGGCATCATCTGCAAGATCGTCATCACTTGACAGATCAATGTGCTCTTCACGCAGAATGGCAGCAGGGGTCAGTGTCAGTTCAGTGTTCTTGACAATTTTCTTTCTCTTCTCCGTCTTCTTGGAGATGCGGATTGATCCTCGGTATGCAATGGCTTCGGGAGGAAGCGGTGGCGATGGCTTCACACGTGAAGCTTTTGGAGGAGCAGCTGACTTTGGGGCCTTGACTTTCTTAAGCTTCTGCGGCTTTGGAGCAGGAGCAGGAGCTGGAGCTGGGGCTTCATCAGAATCAGCCTCGTCATCAGAGTGATCCACTTTGGCACCTTGGACCAGGATGTAGGTGATGAGGCCATCAAGGTTTGAAAAGGGACCGATGACATTGGGTTCAGCATCGCGTGAGCCGTCGGCCGGGAAGCGAGAGGGACCAGGGTTGAAGTCTAATCCCAATGACTTCTTGTTTTCCTTTGCGAAGCCTTTGCGTGTTGGAAGTTGCGCTTGAAGAGATTGTCGTCCACGACACGGAGCAAAAGGCGTCGAATTCGGCATTTTTAGGCTGAGGTCCACGGACCATGCAAGGATAGAAACCTTGTGCAATAGCTTCAGCCATGTTCTTGGGAGGAAGGCCTCGAAACAGAATATCACCCCAAGGGCTTCTGATGGCATTCTTCTTGGCATATTTTTGTGTGATGAAATTGTACTTGAACCACTGTTCAGCCCAATAGCGACGAATCCATTGGATTCGCGTCTTGCGCTGATTATAAGTCTCTTCGGGATCTGTCTTGTACAGCTCTGCGAGGTCATCAGGCAGATCTTTTGAGGTTCCCTCATGACGCTGTCTGCCGCCCTTCCTGACTGATTTATCTGTAGCCATGTGCTTCAAACTGAATGGCTTCATGTTCAAAGGCTTCAAAGGCTCGCGTTTTCTTGATGACAGTGAACCGGCCGGGAGAGTTAGTTTGATCTTGTAAGAATTCTGCAAGCGAATGCAGACTATGAGAACCAAGGGATTCTCCACGGACATGTACTGTGACAGCATTAGAGATGCGAGGAAGGGGAAGAGGTCATATGCATTCTCGGAAGATTTTGAAGATAAATCGGTTTGAAGACATTGACCTCATGATGCGAAGACATTCACTTATCTGGCGAGAGTTGGTTCCATTTATGCGAATCCGTGAATAAGTACAAGTGAGGAATCTAACTAGTTGTGAAGCTTAAGTGAATATACTAGGCGATACAAGATGCGCAGAATAGATCTAACATAGTATGGGCAGAAACCAATTTTGGCAAGTAGGATGAATCTTGAAGATCAAAAAGATGGTAAAAATAGAGTTATATTTACCGCTTCGAAGAACTGCTAGACGGGAGGAAAGGAGGCCAAGCAGTTCAACCCACCGTGCCCTAACTTGGCGACAGAGGACACCTATGGCGGCGGTGGAGAAGAAGATGTTCGCGGCCGGCGTGAGGACGGCGTCGAAGAGGTCGCGGGAGCTAAGCGCTTTGTCGCCGGCGTCGTCGAGAGCTAGCGGTGGCGCTAGGGTTTTGACGAGGTGGAGAGGTGGAAGAAGATTTTCTTTACCGCAAGGGACATGTATTTATAAGGGGATGAGTGGCACAGCGCAATTACGCAGGTGCCCTTGGTGGTTCACATCTGAGGGGCACGTGGCACGCATGCAACATACTCTGAGATGTCCCACGTTCCCACGCTCGCCAGGTTTGTCGGATGGTCGTGCCGGCTTCTCCGGAATTCAACAGTAAAGATGAATCATTTAACATAGACTTAAGGTTTGTCTCTGTGTCTTCATCTGACAAGGACGCTGAGAAGACATTCGACAGATTCAATAGAATGCATATGATTTGGACAGATAGAGTTTGAGATAGAAAGCATAGAGAGATTGGGGTCCGATCACATTCACTTAGTTCAAAAGATTCAACTTGAAGACATAGCTATAAGTGAATGCTGTAGAGGACAGAACAATATATATATATATATCAGACAGCAACCAAATCAACATAGTGAAAGTTCAAGTTGAAGTCAAATCAAATGCGAAGATATTGCAGAAATAACGCCATGAGTGAAACACTTCAAACAAAGAAATTTGGTGGTGGCGTTACCCACCGTATAGGAAGTATTAGACCTAGACACGGCGCACAATTATCGTGGCGCTCCGAAGTCAAATTCCACGTTAATGTATTCACACTCGTAATGTAAGTCTTCATTAGATTGAAGACATACGTTACTTCGTGTGTTGCACATCTAAGTCATCAACATGCATAGGTGTTAGGATGTGTGCTTGATCACAGGACATTTGAGGATTCCAAGATATTTAGCTCACACCGTAACTTGCAAAACCTTTTCTCATCCAAGGGCTTTGTGAAGATATCTCGCGATTGCTCATCGGTGTTGGCGTGAATGATGTCAATATCTTTCTTCATGACATGATCCACGAGAAAATGATGGCGAATTTCAATGTGCTTTGTCTTCGTAGTGCCTGGACTGGATTGTTGGCAATCTTGATGGCGCTTTCATTGTCGCAGAAAAGAGGTACTTGTGTTAGATTGATGCCATAGTCCTTGAGAGTTTGCTTCATCCATAGAAGCTGAGCACAGCAAGATCCAGCAGCAATGTATTCAGATTCTGGAGTTGAGAGTGACACACAGTTCTGCTTCTTTGAAGACCAACAGACGAGTGATCGTCCCAGAAAGTGACATGTGCCTGATGTAGACTTGTGATCCACCTTGTCACCAGCATAATCAGCATCCGAAAATCCAACCAAATCAAATTTTGAGCCCTTTGGATACCATAATCCGAGTGTTGGGGTGTGAGCCAAATATCGAAGAATTCGCTTCATAGCTAAGTGATGCGATTCCTTTGGTGCCGCTTGGAATCGAGCACACATGCAAACACTAAGCATAATATCTGGCCTAGATGCACATAGGTAAAGTAAGGAACCAATCATGGAGCGGTATACCTTTTGATCGAACTCTTTACCATTGTCGTCGGGACCCAAGTGATGTTTGGCTGGCATTGGCGTCGTGTATCATTTGCACTCTTGCATTCCAAACTTCTTCAGACAATCTTGGAGGTATTTTTCTTGAGATATAAAGATGCCATTTCTTTGCTGACGAATTTGAAGACCAAGGAAGAACTTGAGCTCTCCCATCATAGATATCTGATATTGTTCTTGCATCATGTATCCAAACTCATCACTATACTTCTGGTTGGTGCAACCGAAGATAATGTCATCCACATATATTTGGCATACAAACAGTTCACCATCATATGTCTTCGTGAAGTGTGTGGGATCAAGGGATCCAGGTTTGAAGCCTCTGCTCTTCAGGAAGTCTTTAATCGTATCATACCAGGCGCGAGGAGCTTGTTTGAGGCCATACGGTGCTTTATTTAGCTTGTACACCATATCAGGAGGTTTTGGATCTTCAAAGCCAGGTGGTTGAGCGACATATACTTCTTCTTCAATCTTGCCGTTGAGAAATGCACTCTTCACATCCATTTGATAGAGCAAGATGTTGTGGTGGTTAGCATAGGCTAGTAGTATGCGAATGGCTTCAAGCCTAGCTACGAGGAGCAAATGTTTCATCGAAGTCAATTCCTTCCACTTGAGTATATCCTTGAGCCACAAGCCGTGCTTTATTTACGACGACTTGACCATGCTCATCTTGCTTGTTTCGATATATCCATTTGGTGCCAATAATGTTATGCTTATGAGGGTCAGGGCGCTTGACAAGTTCCCAAACATTATTCAGCTTGAACTATTGAAGTTCTTCTTGCATAGCTTGAATCCATTCTGGTTCCATAAAAGCTTCAGCAACTTTCTTGGGTTCTGATATTGACACAAATGAAAAGTGCCCACAGAAATTTGCTAGCTGCGTTGCCCTTGAGCGAGTAAGCGGACCAGGTGCATTGATGCTATCGATTATCTTCTCAATTTGTACTTCATTTGCAACTCGAGGATGAACTGGACGAAGACTTTGCTCATGCTGATCATTGTCATCATTGTCTTCAGGCTGAGCATTGTCTTCAGGTTGGTTAGGTGCAGAAATGATAAGTTCCTCTTCATGCTGTGCTTCAGAAGGCATCATTTCACCAATTCCCATCAGCTTGATAGATTCGCTGGGCCGAGCTTCGTCTAGAGTTCTTGGCAGGAACTCTCTTTGTGAACCATTGGTTTCATCAAAGCGCACGTCTACAGTTTCGACGATTTTGTAGAGATAGAGATTGAAGACTCTGTAAGAGTGTGAGTCCTTTCTGTAACCGAGCATGAAGCCTTCGTGAGCTTTGGGTTCAAATTTTGACTTGTGATGGGGATCCTTGATCCAAAGACTTAGCCCCAAATACTCAAGTAGGCGACATTTGGCTTCTTGCCGATGAAGGAGCTCATAGGATGTTTTGTTCAGAAGCTTATGGATATAAACATGGTTGATGACGTGACAAGCTATATCAATGGCTTCAGGCCAGAACTTTCTTGGTGTCTTGTACTCGTCGAGCATCGTTCGAGCCATCTCAATGAGGGTTACATTCTTGTGCTCCATGATGCCATTTCTTTGAGGTGTGTATGGAGCAGAGAACTCATGAGTGATTCCCATAGTATCCAGATAAAGATCAAGTCCGGTGTTCTTGAATTCAGTGCCATTATCACTTCTGATATGCTTGATCTTGACGCCATAATTGTTCATTGCTCGTTTGGCGAAGCGTCTGAAGACATCTTGCACTTCAGTCTTGTAGAGAATTATGTGCACCCATGTGTATCTTGAGTAGTCATCAACAATGACAAAGCCATAGAGACAAGCAGTTGTTGTGTGGGCAGAGTAATGAGTAGGTCCTGTAAATGCATCTAGTGCCACCCCTAGTTGGTTTTGGAGTATTGACGACAAATGTGGTTGAGGGACTAATACGTTTGTGAGAATTGCAGCATAACGCAGGTAGTGTCCCTCATTGATTCGGTTTACCCACCGGAGATGACCCCTAAAAATGTATGTAGACATTGACGACAATGGTGGTATGTGAAGACATTCACATTGAAGACTATGACATGAGAAGACACTGATTGAAGACTATGGGGCGCGAAGACTGTGTCGTTTCGTTGTTTCCTTTTCTTCTTTGTTGAGTCATAGGAACCATCGTACTGTTAAGTGGGGTCCAAGTGATCATAGTCAGAATGACTAAAGTGATGCTCAACCCAAATCCTATGTCTTCGAGCGAAAACAATGAGGGCAAAACTTATCCAGAGCTGGATGAGTCAGCTTTCCTTGTAGCCCAAGTAAAGTTGCCGTGAGTGTTTGAAATCTGACCGTTGGAACACGTGTCAGTTCCTTAGTGACCCAGGGTCATTTCGGACATAACAGGTCGGGTTGCCTAGTGGCTATAAATAGCCCACCCCCTACACCATAAATTGGTGGCTGCTCAGAGTTAGTGCACGGCTTTTGTCGTTTGAGAGCAACCCACCTCGAAGCCTTTGAGAGAGAGAGAAATCCTTGCGAGGACAAAGCCCAAAACACCCAGAGCCAAGAGTGTTAGGCATCACTGAAGTTTTCCTGTCTGTGACACGAAGACTTATTACACTTGAGGATTGTGAATCCTCCGGCCGGTTAGGCGTCGCGTTACGAGCATCCAAGAGTCATTGTGGATTGCGGTGAGCGTCGTCTGTGAAGGTTCGGAAGTCTACCTTGAAGACTTACCAGAGTGATTGGGCGAGGACTGTGTGTCCTTAGCTCAAGGGGATAAGGTGAAGACGCGGTCTTCTGAGTTGAATCTCAGCCTCCCTAACCAGATGTACAGTTGTCACAGCAACTGGAACTGGTCCAACAAATCATGTGTCTTCAACTAGTGACTGGTTCTATCCCTTCCCTCCTTTACCCTAAGTTTGTCTTCGTGAAGTCATTGCTTATATGTCTTATCTGTTTGACTTCACTGCTTGACTTCTATTGTTGTTTGGCTTCATACTATCTTCCATCCTGATCCTTACTACATAGCTGCTATTAGTCTTGTCCGTTCACATTATAGCATACTTGACTATGGCTTGCTTGTTGTAGTTATCGTCCGCTGCATATCAATTAGGTCCTTTCTGTTGTTTGTCTTTGAAACATCCGTGTTTTGAAGACATTCATAAAAATCTCCTATTCACCCCCCCTCTAGTCGATAACTAGCACTTTTAATTGGTATCAGAGCAAGGTACTCCCTTGTTTTGTGTGATTCGGTTTAACCACCTGGAGTTTTAGCTATGTCGACTGCAGGGATAATCAAGGTCTCCGCTGCTTGCCCCGTGTTCGATGGAACCGACTATCCCTCTTTGGAAGAATAAGATGCGCATGCATCTTGAAGCCATTGATGTCGACCTCTGGTATGTCGTCAAGAACGGCGTCCTAAATCTAGTGAAGGTGTCACCCCTGCTGATGTCAAGAAGTTCATTCAACTGGACTCCACTGCAAAGAACATCATCTGTGGTCATCTGACCAAAGGACAGTATGGCCGTGTGAGTCTTATTTGGAAAGCGTCGAAGCTAGTCCGGGACTGGCTATCCAAGGTCAACGAAGGCGTCTCAACCCGGAGAGATCAAAGGATCGGTGTTCTTCGCAACCTCTTCAACCGCTTCAAGAGAAAGCGACAATGAAAATGTCCAGCTCACTTTTGATCGCCTCACCGACATCACAAATGAACTTCATGCTCTCGGCACTGAGGTCACCAAGCATGAAATCGTCAAGACACTGTTGATATCACTTGACAGCTCATTCGACACCCTTGCCCTCATGATACAAGAACATCCTGACTTCAAGACACTCGATCCGTCTGATATACTTGAGAGGCTCAACACACATGAGTTCCAGCTATCTGAGAAAATAGATATCTATGGTCCAAACTATGGACGAACTTGCGCTTTGAAGGCAAAAGTTGTTTCCTCATCTGAAGAAGAATCGATCATTGCGGTTACGATGATCCACGAAGACATTGGAAAGGAACTTTCTATGCTTGTGAAGAAGTTCCAGAAGTTCACTAGGAAGAAAGGCTTCAGAAAGTCTTCACGATCCAGCTCAAGAAATGATGAAGCTTCCACTCAAGACTACAAGAAGAGAACCTGTCACAAGTGCAAGAAAACTGGACACTATATCTCTGAGTGTCCACAGTGGGACAATGAGAAGAAGAAGAAGAAGAGCAAGGAATATGATTCTGATGACAAGAAAAAGAAGAAATCTTCAAAGTCTTCTTCCAAGTCTTCATCAAAGTATTCATCGCATAAGAAGAGCTCATCCGCAAGGCTTGTGCTTTTGTTGGCAAGGAAATGGATTCAGAGGAGGAGATGCATACGAGGAAGTGGAGGTGGAATCGGAAGAGGAGTCCGACCCGGGCGTTGCAAGTCTGGCTTTAGCCACAGCCTATGTTGTCAAGTCAATCTTCAACACTGAAGACAATGACTTCTACATCAACGTCAAGTGATGACAAGGACGACCCTGCTCCCACCTATCGCTTCATGGCACGTGGTGCCAAGGTAAAATCACGTGATGCTTACTTTCAAACATCAAGTGAAGATGACTCTGATTGTGAATCCAAACCCAGCTACAAAACACTTGCTAAAATTGCAACTGAACAACAAAGAGCTATGGAACATACTCAAAAACTGTTAGACAAAAGCGATGACATGTTGGACGCGGAAATGACACGTTCACAGTCCTTAGTTGAAGACATTAAAAATCTTCATGCTAAGTACCAAGAACTTGAAAGTCGTCATGAAATGCTGTCAACTACTCATGAAAGGCTCTCCTATGATTATCTTCAAAGGAAGCAAGAGCTTGAGAAATTGAGAGCGGCTCATGAAGATCTTCAAAAAGAGAATGAGTCACTTCGCGCTCAATAGATCAGTTCCGCTCAGGATGGATTTGAACCACCATGTCTAAAATGTCTTGAGCATGATATCGCTACCTCTGTTGTTGAATGTTCAACTGCTGCTACTGTTGCATTGTCTTCAACCACTAATGTGGTAACTAACCCCTCTGCGGAGGATACCACTGCTATTGCTGATGAAAATGCTAGGTTGAAGACATTGCTTGAAACAGGGATGTATAAAAGTATGAAAGGGCATCAGACACTTTGCGATGTCCTCAAAAAGCAGATTCTGAACCGAAACCCTAGGAAAGAGGGTGTTGGGTTCGAGAGGAAAATGAATGTCGATGGTTCCTCTTTGGAAGCCCGAAAGCGGTATCCCAAAACCACATGGGTTGCTGCAAAGGGACCTTCAGTGGATCCATTCACCTTATCTGGCTTTACCTGTGCTAATCCTATTATCATTAATGAATCCTTTGATGCAAACTATAAGCTGTTCAAGAATCAGAATCATGAAGTGTTTGCCAGGTATATTGGAACTAACTACAGGAATGGACCGCCTATGAAGAAGATCTGGGTTCCCAAAAGCTGTCTTGAGAATCTTCCAGTGAATGTAACATGACACCACCTGGGAAGAAGACAAACCCCAGACCTAAGGCGTCATATGGTCCAAAGGCATCATACAGATCGAGGACTCACCTGAGTCACCCTAACGCCAATGTTTTGCAGGGAAACCGTACTCAGATTTATGAATATGAGCGTGTGTCTTCAAACCGCTATGTTCATAGATCTAAGAACTTTTCTGCTTATTCATATGAGTATCATTCATCTCCTGCAAGGCTATTTGCTAGGGCTCCAAAGCCGAAATTCTCAGATGCTGCACTTAGACTCATTGCTTCTAAGCCACCCCTGAAGATGTGGGTGGTTAAGAAGAATTAACTCTCTTTTGCAGGAAAGGGTCTCTAGCCGAAAATCAAAGGCGTCTGATGCTATTGCTGGGGACCTAAAACATCTTGTAGGGCACAAGATCAAATGCCCAAATGGTCTCACTATGTATTTTGTTCCTGAATCGTTTGCCATTCATCCTGTCAGTCCTAATCTTGATTTAAGCTTCAATAATCCACTTGCACATCAAATGTTTATGCTTCACAATGCTCTTGGTGAAGCCTATCCCTAACTGCATCAGAGGGTATGACACCTCATGCTTCAGAATGGATTATGGACAGTGGATGCAGTAATCACATGACTGGTGATCGAAGTCTTCTCATGGACTCAACCTTACATCCATCATACAAGAGTCATATCACATTTGCTGACACTGGTAAAAGCAAGGTATTGGGTCTAGGTAGAGTTGCAATCTCAAAGGATCAACACATGGATAAAGTGATGCTTGTTGAATCCCTTGGTTTCAACTTGATGTACATCTCAATGCTTTGTGACTTAAACATGATTGTGATATTCGGAAAATATCATTGCCTTGTACTAATGGAATCTGACAAGTCTCTAGTCTTTGAAGGGTATAGGAAAATATGATCTATACATGGTAGATTTCTCAGCAGGTCCACAGCTTGCCGTATGTCTTCTCGCAAAAGCTTGAATGTTGGCTCACGGCATCGGAGGCTGGGGCATGCTGGCATGAGGAACTTACACACACTCGCCAAGAAGAAGCATGTCATAGGCAACGAAGGTGTCAAGTTCAAGAAGGATCATTTGTGTGGTGCCTGCGAAGCTGGAAAGATGACTAGGGCAAAGCACCCCTCAAAGACAATCATGACGACATCTCAACCCTTCAAGCTGTTACACATGGATTTGTTTGGCCCTACTCATTACTCTACCCTCACAACAACTGCTTGTCTCTATGGCTTCGTCATTGTTGATGACTACTCAAGATACACATGGGTGCACATAATTCTCTATAAGACTGAAGTGCAAGATGTCTTCAAACGATTCGCCAATCGAGCAATGAACAATTATGGCGTCAAGATCAAGCATATCAGAAGTGATAACGACGCTGAATTCAAAAACACCAGACTTGATCTTTATCTGGATACCATGGGAATCACTCATGAGTTCTCTGCTCCATACACACCCCAGCAAAATGGCATCATGGAGCGCAAGAACAGAACCCTCATTGAGATGGCTCGAACAATGCTCGACGAGTACAAGACACCAAGAAAGTTACGGCACGAAGCCATTGATACTGACTTGTCACGTCATCAACCATGTTTATATCCATAAGCTTACGAACAAAACATCCTATGAGCTCCTTGCTGGCAAGAAGCCAAATGTCAGTTACTTCAGAGTATTTGGGGCTAAGTGTTGGATCAAGGATCCTCATCACAAGTCAAAATTTGAACCCAAAGCTCACAAAGGCTTCATGCTCGGTTATGGAAAGGACTCACACTCTTACAGAGTCTTCAATCTCTATCTCTACAAAATCGTCGAAACTGTAGATGTGCGATTTGATGAAACCAATGGTTCACAAAGAGAGTTCCTGCCAAGCACACTAGATGAAGCTCCGCCCAGCGAATCTATCAAGCTGATGGGAACTGGTGAAATCATGCCTTCTGAAGCACAGCCTGAAGAGGAACTTATCATTTCTGCACCTAACCAACCTGAAGACAATGCTCAGCCTGAAGACAATCCTCCCAATGATGACAATGATCAGCATGAGCAAAATCTTCGTCCAGTTCATCCTCGAGTTGCAAATGAAGTACAAATTGAGAAGATAACCGATAACATCAATGCACCTAGTCCTCTTACTCTCTCTAGAGCAACACAGCTAGGAAATTTCTGTGGGCACTTTTCATTTGTGTCAATATCAGAACCCAAGAAAGTTGCTGAAGCTTTTATGGAACCAGAATGGATTCAGGCTATGCAAGAAGAACTTCAACAATTCAAGCTGAATAATGTTTGGGAACTTGTCAAGCATCCTGACCCTCGCAAGCATAACATTATTGGAACCAAATGGATATATCAAAACAAGAAAGATGAGCATGGTCAAGTCGTCAGAAATAAAGCACGGCTTGTGGCTCAAGGATATACTCAAGTTGAAGGAATTGACTTCGATGAAACATTTGCTCCTGTAGCTAGGCTTGAAGATATTCACATCCTACTAGCCTATGCTAACCACCACAACATCTTGCTCTATCAAATGGATGTGAAGAGTGCATTTCTCAACGGCAAGATTGAAGAAGAAGTATATGTCGCTCAACCACCTGGCTTTGAAGATCCAAAACATCCTGATATGGTGTACAAGCTAAATAAAGCAATCGTATGGCCTCAAACAAGCTCCTCGCGCCGGTATGATACAATCAAAGACTTCACGAAGAGCAAAGGCTTCAAACCTGGATCCCTTGATCCCACACTCTTCACGAAGACATATGATGGTGAACTGTTTGTATGCCAAATATATGTGGATGACATTATCTTGGCCGCACCAACCGTAAGTATAGTGATGAGTTTGGATACATGATGCAAGAGCAATATCAGATGTCCATGATGGGAGAGCTCAAGTTCTTCCTTGGTCTTCAAATTCATCAGCAAAGGAATGGCATCTTTATATCTCAAGAAAAATACCTCCAAGATTATCTGAAGAAGTTTGGAATGCAAGAATGCAAAGGATACACGACGCCAATGCCAGCCAAACACCACTTGGGTCCCGACGACAATGGTAAAGAGTTCGATCAAAAGGTATACCGCTCCATGATTGGTTCCTTACTTTACCTATGTGCATCTAGGCTAGATATTATGCTTAGTGTTTGCATGTGTGCTCGATTCGAAGCGGCACCAAAGGAATCGCATCACCTAGCTGTGAAGCGAATTCTTCGATATTTGGCTCACACCCCAACACTCGGATTATGGTATCCAAAGGGCTCAAAATTTGATTTAGTTGGATTTTCGGATGCTGATTATGCTGGTGACAAGGCGGATCGCAAGTCTACATCAGGCACATGTCACTTTCTGGGACGATCACTTTCGTCTGTTGGTCTTCAAAGAAGCGTAACTGTGTGTCACTCTCAACTGCAGAATCTGAATACATTGCTGCTGGATCTTGTTGTGCTCAGCTTCTATGGATGAAGCAAACTCTCAAGGACTATGGCATCAATCTGACACAAGTACCTCTTTTCTGCGACAACGGAAGCGCCATCGAGATTGCCAACAATCCAGTCCAGCACTCGAAGACAAAGCACATTGAAATTCGTCATCATTTTCTCAGAGATCATGTCATGAAGAAAGATATTGACATCATTCACGTCAACCTTTGAAGAGCAATGGCAGATATCTTCACAAAGCCCTTGGATGAGAAAAGGTTTTGCAAGTTACGGTGTGAGCTAAATATCTTGGAATCCTCAAATCTCCTGTGATCAAGCACACATCCTAACACTTATGCATGTTGATGACTTAGATGTGCAACACACGAAGTAACGTATATCTTCAATCAATGAAGACTTACATTCTAAGTGTGAATACATTAACGTGGAATTTGACTTCGGAATGCCACGATAATTGTGCACCGTGTCTGGGTCTAATACTTCCTATACGGTGGGTAACGCCACCACCAAATTTCTTTGTTTGAAGTGTTTCACTCATGGCGTTATTTCTTGAAGCTATTCGCATTTGATTTGACTTCAACTTCAACCTATTTTCATGATTTTCTTCACTATGATGATTTGGTTCTTTGTCGATATATATATATTTCTGTCCTCTCTGACATTCACTTATAGCCATGTCTTCAAGTTGAATCTTTTGAACTAAGTGAATGTGATCGGACCCTAATCTCTCTATGCTTTCCATATCAAACTCTATCTGTCCAAATCATATGCATTCTGTTGAAACTGTCGAATGTCTTCTCTGCGTCCTTGTCAGCAGAAGACACATAGACAAACTTTAAGTCTGTTTTAAATGATTCATCATTACTGTTGAACTCCGGAGAAGCCGGAACGACCCTTCGACAAACCGGGCGAGCGTGGGATCGTGGGATAACTCACAGTATGTTGCATGCGTGCCACGTGCCCCTCAGATGTGAACCGCCAGGGGCACCTGCGTAATTGCGCTGCGTCGCACGCCTCGTTATAAATACCTGTCCCCTGCGGTAAAGAAAATCTTCTTCCACCTCTCCACCTCGTCAAAACCCTAGAGCCACCGCTAGCTCTCGACGACGCCGGCGACGAAGCGCTTAGCTGCCGCGACTTCTCCGACGCCGTCCGCGAACATCTTCATCTCCGCCGCCGCCGTAGGTGTCCTCCGTCGCCAAGTTAGGGCATGATGGACTGAACTGCTCGGCCTCCTTTTCCTTCCGTCTAGCAGTTCTTCGAAGCGGTAAATATATCTCTATTTTTACCATCTTTTTGATCTTCAAGATTCATCCTACTTGCCAAAAATGGTTTCTGCCCATACAAAGTTAGATCTATTACATGCGCATCTCGCATCGCTTAGTATATTCACTTAAGCTTCACAACTAGTTAGATTCCTCACTTGTACTTATTCACGGATTCATACAAATCTGGAACCAACTCTCAGCGTATAAGTGAATGTCTTCGCATCATGAGGTCAATGTCTTCAAACCGATTTATCTTCAAAATCTTCTGAGAATGCATATGACCTCTTCCCCTTCCCTCGCATCTCTAATGCTGTCACAGGTACATGTCCGTGGGAGAATCCCTTGGTTCTCATAGTCTGCATTCGTTTGCAGAATTCTTACAGCATCAAACGAACTCTCCCGAAGTGAGTTCATATCTGTCAAGCAAACGCAAGCCTTTGAAGTCTTTGAACGTGAAGCCATTCAGTTTGAAGCTCATGGCTACAGATAAATCAGTCAGGAAGGGCGGCAGACAGCGTCGTGAGGGAACCTCAAAAGATCTGCCTGATGACCTCGCAGAGCTGTACAAAACAGATCCCGAAGAAACTTACAATCAGCGCAAGACGCGAATTCAATGGATTCGTCGCTATTGGGCTGAACAGTGGTTCAAGTACAATTTCGTCACACAAGAATATGCCGAGAAGAATGCCATCAGAAGCCCTTGGGGTGATATTCTGCTTCGAGGCCTCCCTCCCAAGAGCATGGCTGAAGCTATTGCACAAGGTTTCTATCCTTGCATGGTCCATGGACCTCATCCTGAAAATGCCGACCCGACGTCTTTTGCTCGTGTCGCGATGACAATCCCTTCAAGCGCAACTTCCAAAGACGCAAAGGCGTCTGCAAAGGAAAACAAGAAGTCATTGGGATTAGACTTCAACCCTGGTCCCTCTGCTCCCCGTGCTGACGGCTCACATGACGCCGAACCCAATGTCATCGGTCCCTTTTCAAACCTTGAAGGCCTCATCACTTATATCTTGGTCCAAGGTGCCAAAGTGGATCACTCTGATGACGAGGCTGATTACGATGAAGCCCCAGCTCCAGCTCTGCTCCTGCTCCAAAGCCGCAGAAGCTTAAGAAAGCCAAGGCTCCAAAGTCAGCTCCTCCTCCAAAAGCTTCACGTGTGAAGCCAGCCACCGCACCTCTGAAGCTAGTGCAGATCGAGGATCAATCCGCATCTCCAAGAAGACGGAGAAGAGAAAGAAAAGTGTCATGAATATCGAATCGACGACCCTCGCTGCTATTCTGCGTGAAGAGCACATTGATCTGTCAAGTGATGACGATCTTGCAGATGATGCTCTTGAGCAGCTTATCAAGAGCAAAGAAGAAGCAGAAATCTTCAACAACTTGCCTCTCTTTGATGTAGCAATCATCCATCACTTCATTGATGAATGGTTTGATACTCCAAACATCAGCTTTGAAGATCTGCAACTTCCAATAGGCCTCAGCGCCTCTTTCAACGGCGCCATTGCTTCTGAGCTAGCTCTAGCTCAGCGGATTGTTGAACTGAAGCACAAGATTGACTATGAAAAGGCTCAGTTCAAGAAGCACATGGCTGCACTCAGTGTGCAAGACGTCAAAAACTTCAAGGTCATGCTGCACGACCTCAAAGAAACCTTTGCCAAGAAGCGTGAGGGAGCCAGAGGCTCTCATGAGTGCATGAAGGCTCTGGCTGACAAGTGTGTGCTTGCCTACAATGAGGCTGAGAAGCGCAAGGCACTTGGTCGTCCTGGCATCGACCCCAGGATGGCTGCAAAGAAAAAGAAGTCTTCAGCTAACCAAGCTGCAACTTCAAGGCAGGAAGAGCCCCGCATTGTCTTCCCAAGCAGCATGACTGGCTCGAAGCCAAAGGCCCGGTCAACTGCTTCCGAACAGAAGAAGACGAGGGTTGCAGAGGCAGAAGCCAGAAAAAGGAAAAATCCTGACGCCTCTGATGCTGCTCCCTCCAAAAAGAAGCTAAAGACCAAGAAGAATCGGGCTGCTCCCACAGAGCCCTTGATTGTTGAACCCATTTCTGTGGTTCGTCCCGCGTCTGCAACCCAAGAACTTCGCATGATTGTTCATGAGCCTGCTTCCACAGAGGCTCCTGAAGCTAAAGATATTCCATCAGCTGATCCCCTCACTGCTGAAGACATTGGTCACCATGACAATGTTGAAGATGATGAAGTTCTTCCTCAAATCGAGTACAATGTGGTATCATCGCTTTGTTAAATTTAACAGCGAAATCATCAAGATTGGTCGCCCTCCTCGACGCCAATTGCACAGGATGCTTCATGGGCAGATCGCCCGCAACAACAAGACTCCCCCAGTACTCCCCAACAACAAGTCACTCCCCAACAGCAACACCAAGAAGAAGAGGAGGACTTTGAGGCCCAGGCAACCCCATCTCCAAAGGCGTCACCAGCATTTCGCAGGATTCGCAAAGGTTAAAGGCCTCAAGTGCCTCTTCCGAGCGTTCCAGAAGGAGAAGTGCACCACCAACCTGTTGCACGTCAAGTGTTTTCAGAAGCCACTCCAACTGTGAATGTCTCTGAGTCTGAAGCTAAAGCTGAAGACAATCCGGCTGTACCACGACACCCAAGAAGAAGAAGAAGAACGTGTCCCTACACCCTCAGCAACTAAAGAAGTCATACACGATATCAACGCGTGCGATTGCCCGACCCTCCAGCTCCTCAAGTGGAGGTTGAAAACAATGAGGCTGCCACCTCCAACACCAATGAAGCCAATGACGTGGTCATGGGTGAAGCCAATTTGGAGCTGTCCCAAGCTGCTCCACGAAGCCAATGAAGGAACGTGCCTAAAGCCAATGAGGCAAGCTGCTCCCGATGCATCTGCCGAGCACCTGAAGCCTCGATTCTTGCCATCGCTTGATTCCGCCACCAAGGCCCTACACAATCGAGCAAGCATACAACTATGGCGAGCTAGTCACAAAGAAGATGGCCCGCTCTGGTCCCTCCGCCTCATGCCTCTGGTCCTCAATTCGACTATCATATTGAGCATAGGCCTCCGGTCCAGAAGCCGAAGCCAAGACTGCCAAGGTTTCCAGGCACTGCCACCTCAACTGGTTCTTTCAATGCAAATGGCTTCAAAGCCCACAATACTTTCTCTGACAGTGCAAAGAACCCCTACACAAGGCCAAGGATCTCATCGGACGGTTACGGAGCTATCGGCAAAGAAGCTATTACTCCGTGTTCAGTATGACCAAGGCCGCATTTTCCCTCATATCGCCTCGACACTTTGAAGCCATTGCCGGTGCCCGTGCTTAGAAGAAGCATTTGATTGCTTTCATGATGCAGTCTGCTTGGCTTCGTAATGCATAAAGAGCACTTGGAATGAAGAATTAGTGCTTCAATTCTATGCCACACTCCACATCCGCTGCTACAACAGAGATCCGAAGACATGGGTTCTCGAGTGGATAGATGGAAATGTCCATCATGAAGCCAAAGCTCTTGACATCATTGAGCTCACAGGCCTACCCACTCCCGGAGAGTTGTTTGAACCTGGATGTCAACTCCACCGCGGTGCCTTGGAAAGCATATTTCATAGGCCAGAACCCGACATGAGTCAGATGTTGAGCATGATGAAGCCACTGCCATATGACGCTGAATACCCTCAACACTTCTTTGTTGATGACCTTGAATATCTGCCTCGCACAATATATCACATCATCAGGCGAACTCTATGGCCTATCAAAGGGCATTCATCGTATGCAAAGCTTGAAGGAGCAATGAAGACATTGGTCTTCTACATCCTCAATGGCATCAGCTTCAACACGCAAGATTTCTTCATCCGACAACTGGCTGCATCTGGATCTGATCTGTTTGATGCGAAGTTCTATGCTCCATGGGTCATGCGCCTCATCAAGATGCACTCTGCTATCAACTATCAACCCTCTGCTCGCAATCATCTGATCTTCCTACCAGAGGTTGATATGTCTGTTGAAGCCATATACCCTGAGCCTGCCAAAATGCCACTAAGTCTTCAGAACGCAGATCACCATAGTTTCTCTCAACCTATGGAAGGTGTCCAAGCGGTATCTCGTGTCTATCCCCTGGCTGGGAACACACGTCTGCCTCATCATGCACGGACTGAAGCCACTGAGAGCACAATTGGCCAAAGGCCTCGAAAGCACTCTCGAGTCCTCAACGATCGAGAACTTCTTGTGGCGCTGCATCAAAAACAAGATAGGCATCACTCCTGGCTAAAGCGTCAAATGCAAAGCCTCTTGGTGGACGTCAATCGCATTCGCAACCTTGCCACCAAGAATGATTTTATCACTCACGAGACTTGTCGGCGATCATGGAAGAGTTTGACCCTACTCAAGGTCTTTGAAGCTGATCTTCAAGACGATGGCTTCACTTGAACGTTTCAAGTTTGACTCCACTCCTCCACGGAATGCAGTCCCACGGCGAACTCCATCTCTTCAAGACTCGACTATTCTTCCTCCATGCAACGGTCAATGCTAGAGTGATCGATGATGAAGCCGATGCTACTTCACCGCCCCTACTTACCTTGCGAATCGACACTGCGCCAAGCTCGTCACGCACCGCCAACCAACAACGACAACCTGCTGCATCATCTTCTTGAAGAGGACGAGTAGATGCTCTATGTCTTCAAACCTTTTTGGTCCTTACTGACAAAAGGGGGAGAAGCATATGAGTTTGATAGTCTTCAAACGGGTTCATACGGGCGGTTGCACTATATTTTGCCTAGTGTTTACAACTCTCATTTTTTTGAAATATTTGATTCTTATGTGTTGTAACACTTAAACTCGATGGTCGTCTGCTACTTATTTGCTTTACTCTGGTGCGATGATAACTTCCGCACTTAGATCATTCTGCAGACGTCCATTTTTCATTATGCATGTCATTCTCTTAGCTATATCATTTCATGCATGATGAATTATCTTCATAAGTTGAAGAGGATCTCCACAAGTACAACCTACCATGTGCATTTGCATTCCAAAAGCAAACTACTTATATGCACATCTTCAGGGGGAGCCTTTGCCACTTATGAAGACAATTCCTATCCTTTACAATTTCACATATATTATCCCGTTGAAAACTTCAACCAGTTTGTCATCAATCACCAAAAGGGGAGATTGTAAGTGCATCTAGTGCCACCCCTAGTTGGTTTTGGAGTATTGACGACAAATGTGGTCGAGGGACTAATGCGTTTGTGAGAATTGCAGGATAACGCAGGTAGTGTCCCTCATTGATTCGGTTTACCTACCGGAGATGACCCCTAAAAATGTATGAAGACATTGACGACAATGGTGGTATGTGAAGACATTCACATTGAAGACTATGACATGAGAAGACATTGAGTAAAGACTATGGGGTGCGAAGACTGTGTCGTTTCGTTGTTTCCTTTTCTTCTTTGTTGAGTCATAGGAACCACCGTACTGTTAAGTAGGGTCCAAGTGATCATAGTCAGAATGACTGAAGTGATGCTCAACCCAAATCCTATGTCTTGACGAAGACAATGAGAGCAAAACTTATCCAGAGCTGGATGAGTCAGCTTTGCTTGTAGCCCAAGTAAAGTTGTCGTGAGTGTTTGAAATCTGACCGTTGGAACACGTGTTAGTTCCTTAGTGACCCAAGGTCATTTCGGACATAACAGGTCGGGTTGCCTAGTGGCTATAAATAGCCCACCCCCTACACCATAAATTGGTGGCTGCTGAGAGTTAGTGCACGGCTTTTGTCGTTTTAGAGCAACCCACCTCGAAGCCTTTGAGAGAGAGAAATCCTTGCGAGGACAAAGCCCAAAACACCCAGAGCCAAGAGTGTTAGGCATCACTGAAGTTTTCCTGTCTATGTGATCTGAAGACTTATTACACTTGAGGATTGTGAATCCTCCAGCCGGTTAGGCGTCGCGTTCTGAGCATCCAAGAGTCATTGTGGATTGCCGGTGAACGTCGTCTGTGAAGGTTCGGAAGTCTACCTTGAAGACTTACCAGAGTGATTGGGCGAGGACTGTGTGTCCTTAGCTCAAGGGGAATAAGGTGAAGACGGTCTTCGAGTTGAATCTCAGCCTCCCTAACCAGATGTCACAGTTGTCACAAAGAATCGAACTGGTCCAACAAATCATGTGTCTTCAACTAGTGACCGGTTCTATCCCTTCCCTCCTTTACCCTAAGTTTGTCTTCGTGAAGTCATTGCTTATATGTCTTATCTGTTTAACTTCACTGCTTGACTTCTATTGTTGTTTGGCTTCATACTATCTTCCATCCTGATCCTTACTACATAGCTGCTACTAGTCTTGTCCGTTCACATTATAGCATACTTGACTATGGCTTGCTTGTTGTAGTTATCTTCCGCTGCATATCAATTAGGTCATTTCTGTTGTTTGTCTTCGAAACGTCCGTGTTTTGAAGACATTCATAAAAATCTCCTATTCACCCCCCCTCTAGTCGATAACTAGCACTTTCAGGTCCAAACAAATCCATGTGTAACAGCTCGAATGGTTGAGAAGTCGTCATGATTGTCCTCGAGGGGTGCTTTGCCCTAGTCATCTTTCCAGCTTCGCAGGCACCACACAAATGATCCTTCTTGAACTTGACACCACTGATGCCTATGACATGCTTCTTCTTTGCGAGTGTGTGTAAGTTCCTCATGCCAAGATGCCCCACCTCACGATGCGAGCCGATTACAAGCTTTTGCGAGAAGACATCTGACAAGCCGTGGACCTGCTGAGAAATCTACCATGTATAGATCATCTTTCCTATACCCTTCAAAGACTAGAGACTTGTCAGATTCCATTAGTACAAGGCAACGATATTTTCCGAATATCACAATCATGTTCAAGTCACAAAGCATTGAGACAGACATCAAGTTGAAACCAAGGGATTCAACAAGCATCACTTTATCCTTGTGTTGATCCTTGGAGATTGCAACTCTATCTAGACCCAATACCTTGCTTTTACCGGTGTCAGCAAATGTGATGTGACTCTTGTCTGACGGACGTAAGGTTGAGTCCATGAGAAGACTTCGATCACCAGTCATATGATTAGTGCATCCACTGTCCATAATCCATTCAAGCATGAGGTGTCATACCCTCTGATGCAGTTAGGGGGATAGGCTTCACCAAGAGCATTGTGAAGCACAAACATTTGACAGGCAAGTGGATTATTGAAGCTTAAATCAAGATTAGGACTGATAGGATGAATGTCAAATGATTCAGGAACAAAATACATAGTGAGACATATTTGATCTTGTGCCGTACAAGATGTTTTAGGTTCCCAGCAATAGCATCAGACGCCTTTGATTTTCGGCTGGAGACCCTTTCCTGCAAAAGAGAGTTAATTCTTCTTAACCACCCACATCTTCAGGGGTGGCTTAGAAGCAATGAGTCTAAGTGCAGCATCTAAGAATTTCGGCTTTGGAGCCCTAGCAAATAGCCTTGCAGGAGATGAATGATACTCATACGAATAAGCAGAAAAGTTGTTAGTTCTATGAACATAGCGGTTTGAGGACACACGCTCATATTCATGAGTTTGAGTACAGTTTCCCTGCAAAACATTGGTGTTAGGGTGACTCAGGTGAGTCCTCGGTCTGTATGAAGCCTTTGGACCATATGACGCCTTAGGTCTGGGGTTTGTCTTCTTCCTAGGTGGTGTCATGATGACATTCACTGGAAGATTCTCAAGACAGCTTTTGGGAACCAGATCTTCTTCATATGCGGTCCATTCCTGCAGATTAGTACCAATATACCGCAAACACTTCACCATTACGATTCTTGAACAGCTTATAGTTTGCATCAAAGGATTCATCAATGATAATAGGGTTAGCACAGGTAAAGCCAGATAAGGTGGATGGATCCATTGAAGGTCCCTTTGCAAAGAACCCATGTGGTTTTGGGATACTGCTCAGGCTTCCAGTAGGAACCATCAACATTCATTTTCCTCTCGAACCCAACACCCTCTTTCCTAGGGTTTCGGTTCAGAATATGCTTTTTGAGGACATCGCAAAGTGTCTGATGCCCTTTCAGACTTTTATACATCCCTGTTTCAAGCAATGTCTTCAACCTAGCATTTTCATCAGCAATAGCAGTGGTATCCTCCACAGAGGGGTTAGTTACCGCATTAGTAGTTGAAGACAATGCAACAGTAGCAGCAGTTGAACATTCGGCAACAGAGGTAGCGATATCATGCTCAAGACATTTTAGACATGGTGGTTCAAATCCATCCTGAGCGGAACTGATCTGTTGAGCGCGAAGTGACTCATTCTGTTTTTGAAGATCTTCATGAGCCGCTCTCAATTTCTCAAGCTCTTGCTTCCTTTGAAGATAATCATAGGAGAGCCTTTCATGAGTAGTTGAGAGCATTTCATGACGACTTTCAAGTTCTTGGTACTTAGCATGAAGATTTTTAATGTCTTCAACTAAGGACTGTGAACGTGTCATTTCCGCGTCCAACAGGTCATCACTTTTGTCTAACAGTTTTTGAGTATGTTCCATAGCTCTTTGTAGTTCGGTTGCAATTTTAGCAAGTGTTTTGTAGCTGGGTTTGGATTCACAATCAGAGTCATCTTCACTTGATGTTTGAAAGTAAGCATCACGTGATTTTACCTTGGCACCGCGTGCCATGAAGCAGTAGGTGGGAGCAGGGTCGTCCTTGTCATCGCCTTCGCTACCGGTGTAGAAGTCATTGTCTTGATGTTGAAGATGGACTTGGCAACATAGGCTGTGGCTAAAGCCAGACTTGCAACGCCAGCGTCGGACTCCTCTTCAGACTCCACCTCCACCTCCTCAGAAGCAGACTCCTCCTCGGAATCCATTTCCTTTCCAACAAAAGCACGAGCCTTGCCAGATAAGCTCTTCTTATGCGATGAAGAGTTTGATGAAGACTTGGAAGAAGACTTTGAAGATTTCTTCTTTTTCTTGTCATCAGAATCATATTCCTTGCTCTTCTTCTTCTTCTTCTTCTCATTGTCCCACTGTGGACACTCGGAGATATAGTGTCCAATTTTCTTGCACTTGTGACAGGTTCTCTTCTTGTAGTCATGAGTGGAAGCTTCATCATTTCTTGAGCTGGATCGTGAAGACTTTGTGAAGCCTTTCTTCCTAGTGAACTTCTGGAACTTCTTCACAAGCATAGCAAGTTCCTTTCCAATGTCTTCAGGATCATCAGAACCGCAGTCAGATTCTTCTTCAGATGAGGAGACAACTTTTGCCTACAAAGCGCGAGTTCGGCCATAGTTGGGACCATAGATATCTCTTTTCTCAGAAAGCTGGAACTCATGTGTGTTGAGCCTCTCAAGTATATCAGACGGATCCGAGTGTCTTGATGTCAGGACGTTCTTGAATCATGAGGGCAAGGGTGTCAAAAGAGCTGTCAAGTGATCTCAGTAGTGTCTTGACGATTTCATCCTTGGTGATCTCAGTAGCGCCGAGAGCATGAAGCTCATTTGTGATGTCAGTGAGGCGATCAAACGTGAGCTGGACATTTTCATTGTCGTTTCTCTTGAAGCAGTTGAAGAGGTTGCAAAGAACACTGATCCTTTGATCTCTACGGGTTGAGACGCCTTCGTTGACCTTGGATAGCCAGTCCGGACTAGCTTCGGCGCTTCCAGAGCACTCACACGGCCATACTGTCCTTTGGTCAGATGACCACAGATGATGTTCTTTGCAGTGGAGTCCAGTTGAATGAACTTCTTGACATCAGCAGGGGTGACACCTTCACCTGATTTGGGAACGCCGTTCTTGACGACATACCAGAAGTCGACATCAATGGCTTCAAGATGCATGCGCATCTTATTCTTCCAGCAGGGATAGTCAGTTCCATCGAACACGGGGCAAGCAGCGGAGATTTTGATTATCCCTACAGTCGACATAGCTAAAACTCCAGGTGGTTAAACCGAATCACACAGAAGAAGGGAGTACCTTGCTTTGATACCAATTGAAAGTGCTAGTTATCGACTAGAGGGGGGTGAATAGGCGATTTTTAGGAAAGTCTTCAAAACACGAATGTTTCGAAGACAAACAATAGAAATGACCTAATTGATATGCAGCGGAAGATAAACTACAACAAGCAAACCATAGTCTAGTATGCAATGACGTGAAAGTACAAGACTAATAGCAGCTTGGTAGTAGGATCAGGATGGAAGATAGTATGAAGCCAATTAACAAAAGTAGTCAAGCAATGAAGTCAAACAGATAAGACATATAAGCAATGACTTCACGAAGACAAACTCAAGGTAAGGAGGGAAGGGATAGAACCAGTCACTTGTTGAAGACATAGGATTTGTTGGACCAGTTCTAGTTGCTGTGACAACTGTACATCTGGTTAGGGAGGCTGAGATTCAACTCGAAGACCGCGTCTTCACCTTATTCCTTGAGCTAAGGACACAGTCCTCGCCCAATCACTGGTAAGTCTTCAAGGTAGACTTCCGAACCTTCACAGACGAGCGTTCACCGCAATCCACAATGACTCTTGGATGCTCAGAACGCGACGCCTAACCGGTGGAGGATTCACAGGTCCTCAAGTGTAATAAGTCTTCGTGTCACATGACAGTGAAAACTTCTTGATGCCTAACACTCTTTGGCTCTGGGTGTTTGGGCTTTGTCCTCGCAAGGATTTCTCTCTCAAAGGCTTCGAGGTGGGTTGCTCTCAAACGACAAAAGCCGTGCACTAACTCTGAGCAGCCACCAATTTATGGTGTAGGGGTGGGCTATTTATAGTCACTAGGCAACCCGACCTGTTATGTCCAAAATGACCACAGGTCACTAAGGAACCGACACGTGTTCCAACGGTCGATTTCAAACACACACGGCAACTTTACTTGGGCTACAAGCAAAGCTGACTCATCCAACTCTGGATAAGTTTTGCTCTCATTGTCTTCGCTCGAAGACATAGGATTTGGGTTGAGCATCACTTGATCATTACGACTATGATCACTTGGACCCCACTTAACAAAGACGGTCGCTCCTACGACTCAACAAAGAAGAAAAGGAAACAACGAAACGACATACGCCTTTCACGCTCCATAGTCTTCAATCAGTGTCTTCTCATGTCATAGTCTTCAATGTGAATATATTCACATACCACCATTGTCGTCAATCTCTTCATACATTTTTAGGGGTCGACTCCGGTAGGTAAACCGAATCAATGAGGGACACTACCTGCGTTATCCTGCAATTCTCATAAACGCATTAGTCCCTCAACCACATTTGTCGTCAATACTCCAAAACCAACTTGGGGTGGCACTAGATGCACTTACAGACGCCCAAGGCCGCAGGCTGTTAGGGCCCGCGGCACTTCGCACTTGCCCCTTCGCTTCTTCGCTCAGCCAAGTCCAGGCGCGCCTTGGGCCCGGGGGCTACCGGGCATGCTCGGGAATGGGGTACCAGACTTGCACACTGCGGCCTGCGGCGTGGCTCAAGGGACGCAGGCGCGGGTAACATGTCGGATGCGATCATACCAGCACTAAAGCACCAGATCCCATCAGAACTCCGAAGTTAAGCGTGCTTGGGCGAGAGTAGTACTAGGATGGGTGACCTCCTGGGAAGTACTCGTGTTGCATTCCCTTTTTAATTATTTTTTGCGCCTCGTGACAAACAAATCGCACGTGCGCGATATACATTAACCCCGTTATATTATTTTGGACGTTTTTGATATGTTTTAGCTCGCTGCTCATTGGTCACGCGTCTAGAGGAGGCTTTGTGGCACGAGGAGCGCGTTCTGAAAGGGGTGAAAAAATACGTGTTGGTGTGGTATAGAGGGAGGGGTGGAAACCGTGGTAAACTCGTCTCCGCGTTTGAGAGGGAGAGCAAGTAGTATATATAGGGCATTATCGATTATTAGGCAACGGTTGTAATGGTAGTAAGAATGACAATCATCTTTGCAGTGGACCTGGGAGTGGCAAGCATAAGGGACGCATGCGGGGGTAACATGTCGGCTGAAGACGGATGCGGCGGGAAGAAGTGGCATTTAGAAGTGTTGCTGACTTTACATTTAGGTTTCGGCATAACAAAGCTTGCACTGTCTTTTCGCGATCATACCAGCACTAAAGCACCGGATCCCATCAGAACTCCGAAGTTAAGCGTGCTTGGGCGAGAGTAGTACTAGGATGGGTGACCTCTGGGAAGTCCTCGTGTTGCATTCCCTTTTAATTATTTTTGCGCCTCGTGACAAACATGTCGACGCGTCTTGTGATATATATTAACCCCGTTATATTATTTGTGACGTTTGTGATATGTTTTAGCTTGCTGCGCATTGGTCACGCGTCTAGAGGCGGCTTTGTGGCACGAGGAGCGCGTTCAGAAAGGGGTGAAAAAATACGGGTTGGTGTGGTATAGAGGGAGGGGTGGAAACCGTGGTAAACTCGTCTCCGTGTTTGAGGGGGAGAGTAAGTAGTATATATAGGGCATTATCCATTATTAGGCAACGGTTGTAATGGTAGTAAGAATGACAATCATCCTTGCAGTGGACCTGGGAGTGGCAAGCATAAGGGACGCAGGCGCGGGTAACATGTCGGATGCGATCATACCAGCACTAAAGCACCAGATCCCATCAGAACTCCGAAGTTAAGCGTGCTTGGGCGAGAGTAGTACTAGGATGGGTGACCTCCTGGGAAGTACTCGTGTTGCATTCCCTTTTAATTATTTTTGCGCCAGGATAAAAACATATCGCACGCGGCGCGATATATATTAACCCCGTTATATTATTTTTGACGTTGTTGATATGTTTTAGCTCGCTGCTCATTGGTCACGCGTCTAGAGGAGGCTTTGTGGCACGAGGAGCGCGTTCTGAATGGGGTGAAAAAATACGTGTTGGTGTGGTACAGAGGAGGGTGGAAACCGTGGTAAACTAGTCTCCGTGTTTGAGGGGAGAGTAAGTAGTATATATAGGGCATTATCCATTATTAGGCAACGGTTGTAATGGTAGTAAGAATGACAATCATCTTTGAAGTGGACACTGGAGTGGCAAGCATAAGGGACGACACGGGGTAACATGTCGGCTGAAGACGGATGCGGCGGGAAGAAGTGGTATTTAGAAGTGTTGCTGACTTTACATTTAGGTTTCGGCATAACAAAGCTTGCACTGTCTTTTCGCGATCATACCAGCACTAAAGCACCGGATCCCATCAGAACTCCGAAGTTAAGCGTGCTTGGGCGAGAGTAGTACTAGGATGGGTGACCTCCTGGGAAGTCCTCGTGTTGCATTCCCTTTTTTGCGCCTCGTGACAAACATATCGCACGTGCGCGATATATATTAACCCCGTTACATTATTTTTGACGTTTGTGATATGTTTTAGCTTGCTGCTCATTGGTCACGCGTCTAGAGGAGGCTTTGTGGCACGACGAGCGCGTTCAGAAAGGGGTGAAAAAATACGTGTCGGTGTGGTATAGAGGGAGGGGTGGAAACCGTGGTAAACTCGTCTCCGTGTTTGAGGGGGAGAGTAAGTAGTATATATAGGGCATTATCCATTATTAGGCAACGGTTGTAATGGTAGTAAGAATGACAATCATCCTTGCAGTGGACTTGGGAGTGGCAAGCATAAGGGACGCAGCGCTGGTAACATGTCGGATGCGATCATACCAGCACTAAAGCACCAGATCCCATCGTAACTCCGGGTTAAGCGTGCTTGGGCGAGAGTAGTACTAGGATGGGTGACCTCCGGGAAGTACTCGTGTTGCATTCCCTTTTTAATTATTTTTTGCGCCTCGTGACAAACAAATCTCACGTGCGCGATATATATTAACCCCGATATATAATTTTTTACGTTGTTGATATGTTTTAGCTCGCTGCTCATTGGTCACGCGTCTAGAGGAGGCTTTGTGGCACGAGGAGCGCGTTCTGAATGGGGTGAAAAAATACGTGTTGGTGTGGTACAGAGGGAGGGTGGAAACTGTGGTAAACTCGTCTCCGTGTTTGAGGGGGAGAGTAAGTAGTATATATAGGGCATTATCCATTATTAGGCAACGGTTGTAATGGTAGTAAGAATGACAATCATCTTTGATGGACACAGGAGTGGCAAGCATAAAGGGGCCTTGTCTGGGGGGTAACATGTCATTTGAAAGGCGGATCACGGCGGGAAGAAGTGGTATTTAGAAGTGTTCTTGACTTTACATTTAGGTTTCGCATAACAAAGCTTGTAATTGTCTTTTCGCGATCATACCAGCACTAAAGCACCAGATCCCATCGAACTCCGGGTTAAGCGTGCTTGGGCGAGAGTAGTACTAGGATGGGTGACCTCCTGGGAAGTACTCGTGTTGCATTCCCTTTTTAATTATTTTTTGCGCCTCGTGACAAACATATCGCACGTGCGCGATATATATTAACCCCGTTATATTATTTTTGATGTTTTTGATATGTTTTAGCTCGCTGCTCATTGGTCACGCGTCTAGAGGAGGCTTTGTGGCACGAGGAGCGCGTTCTGAATGGGGTGAAAAAATACGTGTTGGTGTGGTATAGAGGGAGGGTGGAAACCGTGGTAAACTCGTCTCCGTGTTTGATGGGAGAGTAAGTAGTATATATAGGGCATTATCCATTATTAGGCAACGGTTGTAATGGTAGTAAGAATGACAATCATCTTTGAAGTGGACCTGGGAGTGGCAAGCATAAGGGACGCATGCGGGGGTAACATGTCGGCTGAAGACGGATGCGGCGGGAAGAAGTGGTATTTAGAAGTGTTGCTGACTTTACATTTAGGTTTCGGCATAACAAAGCTTGCAGTGTCTTTTCGCGATCATACCAGCACTAAAGCACCGGATCCCATCAGAACTCCGAAGTTAAGCGTGCTTGGGCGAGAGTAGTACTAGGATGGGTGACCTCCTGGGAAGTCCTCGTGTTGCATTCCCTTTTTTGCGCCTCGTGACAAACATATCGCACGCGTATGCCGATATATATTAACCTCGTTACATTATTTTTGACGTTTGTGATATGTTTTAGCTTGCTGCTCATTGGTCACGCGTCTAGAGGAGGCTTTGTGGCACGACGAGCGCGTTCAGAAAGGGGTGAAAAAATACGTGTCGGTGTGGTATAGAGGGAGGGGTGGAAACCGTGGTAAACTTGTCTCCGTGTTTGAGGGGGAGAGTAAGTAGTATATAGGGCATTATCCATTATTAGGCAACGGTTGTAATGGTAGTAAGAATGACAATCATCCTTGCAGTGGACCTGGGAGTGGCAAGCATAAGGGACGCAGGCGGGGGTAACATGTCGGATGCGATCATACCAGCACTAAAGCACCGGATCCCATCAGAACTCCGAAGTTAAGCGTGCTTGGGCGAGAGTAGTACTAGGATGGGTGACCTCTTGGTAAGTCCTCGTGTTGCATTCCCTTTTAATTATTTTTTGCGCCTCGTGACAAACAAATCGCACGCGGCGCGATATATATTAACCCGTTATATTATTTTGACGTTGTTGATATGTTTTAGCTCGCTGCTCATTGGTCACGCTGCCTAGAGGAGGCTTTGTGGCACGAGGAGCTGCTCTGAATGGGGTGAAAAATACGTGTTGGTGTGGTACAGAGGAGGGTGGAAACCGTGGTAAACTCGTCTCCGTGTTTGAGGGGGAGAGTAAGTAGTATATATAGGGCATTATCCATTATTAGGCAACGGTTGTAATGGTAGTAAGAATGACAATCATCTTTGCAGTGGACCTGGGAGTGGCAAGCATAAGGGACGCATGCGGGGGTAACATGTCGGCTGAAGACGGATGCGGCGGGAAGAAGTGGCATTTAGAAGTGTTGCTGACTTTACATTTAGGTTTTGGCATAACAAAGCTTGCACTGTCTTTTCGCGATCATACCAGCACTAAAGCACCGGATCCCATCAGAACTCCGAAGTTAAGCGTGCTTGGGCGAGAGTAGTACTAGGATGGGTGACCTCGGAAGTCCTCGTGTTGCATTCCCTTTTTAATTATTTTTGCGCCAGGATAAAAACATATCGCACGTGCGCGATATATATTAACCCCGTTATATTATTTTTGACGTTTCTGATATGTTTTAGCTCGCTGCTCATTGTTCACGCGTCTAGAGGAGGCTTTGTGGCACGAGGAGCGCGTTCTGAATGGGGTGAAAAATACGTGTTGGTGTGGTACAGAGGGAGGGTGGAAACCGTGGTAAACTCGTCTCCGTGTTTGAGGGGGAGAGTAAGTAGTATATATAGGGCATTATCCATTATTAGGCAACGGTTGTAATGGTAGTAAGAATGACAATCATCTTTGAAGTGGACCTGGGAGTGGCAAGCATAAGGGACGCATGCGGGGGTAACATGTCGGCTGAAGACGGATGCGGCGGGAAGAAGTGGTATCTAGAAGTGTTGCTGACTTTACATTTAGGTTTCGGCATAACAAAGCTTGCACTGTCTTTTCGCGATCATACCAGCACTAAAGCACCGGATCCCATCAGAACTCCGGGTTAAGCGTGCTTTGGGCGAGAGTAGTACTAGGATGGGTGACCTCCTGGAAGTCCTCGTGTTGCATTCCCTTTTTAATTATTTTTTATACCTCGTGACAAACATATCGCACGCGGCGCGATATATATTAACCCGTTACATTATTTTTGACGCTTTGTGATATGTTTTAGCTTGCTGCTCATTGGTCACGCTGCCTAGAGGAGACTTTGTGGCACGACGAGCGCGTTCAGAAAGGGGTGAAAAAATACGTGTCGGTGTGGTATAGAGGGAGGGGTGGAAACCGTGGTAAACTCGTCTCCGTGTTTGAGGGGGAGAGTAAGTAGTATATATAGGGCATTATCCATTATTAGGCAACGGTTGTAATGGTAGTAAGAATGACAATCATCCTTGCAGTGGACCTGGGAGTGGCAAGCATAAGGGACGCAGGCGGGGGTAACATGTCGGATGCGATCATACCAGCACTAAAGCACCAGATCCCATCAGAACTCCGAAGTTAAGCGTGCTTGGGCGAGAGTAGTACTAGGATGGGTGACCTCCTGGGAAGTACTCGTGTTGCATTCCCTTTTTAATTATTTTTTGCGCCTCGTGACAAACAAATCGCACGTGCGCGATATATATTAACCCCGTTATATTATTTTTGACGTTTGCGATATGTTTTAGCTCGCTGCTCATTGGTCACGCTGCCCAGAGGAGGCTTTGTGGCACGAGGAGCGCTGCTCGAATGGGGTGAAAAATACGTGTTGGTGTGGTATGAGGGAGGGATGGAAACCGTGGTAAACTCGTCTCCGTGTTTGAGGGGGAGAGTAAGTAGTATATATAGGGCATTATCCATTATTAGGCAACGGTTGTAATGGTAGTAAGAATGACAATCATCTTTGCAGTGGACCTGGGAGTGGCAAGCATAAGGGACGCAGGCGGGGGTAACATGTCGGCTGAAGACGGATGCGGCGGGAAGAAGTGGTATTTAGAAGTGTTGCTGACTTTACATTTAGGTTTCGGCATAACAAAGCTTGCACTGTCTTTTTCGCGATCATACCAGCACTAAAGCACCAGATCCCATCGAACTCCGGGTTAAGCGTGCTTGGGCGAGAGTAGTACTAGGATGGGTGACCTCTGGGAAGTACTCGTGTTGCATTCCCTTTTAATTATTTTTTATACCAGGACAAACATATCGCACGTGCGCGATATATATTAACCCCGTTATATTATTTTTGACGTTTTTGATATGTTTTAGCTCGCTGCTCATTGGTCACGCGTCTAGAGGAGGCTTTGTGGCACGAGGAGCGCGTTCTGAATGGGGTGAAAAAATACGTGTTGGTGTGGTATAGAGGGAGGGGTGGAAACCGTGGTAAACTCGTCTCCGTGTTTGAGGGGGAGAGTAAGTAGTATATATAGGGCATTATCCATTATTAGGCAACGGTTGTAATGGTAGTAAGAATGACAATCATCTTTGCAGTGGACACGGAGTGGCAAGCATAAGGACGCATGCGGGGTAACATGTCGGCTGAAAGACGGATGCGGCGGGAAGAAGTGGTATTTAGAAGTGTTGCTGACTTTACATTTAGGTTTCGCATAACAAAGCTTGCAATCTTTTTCGCGATCATACCAGCACTAAAGCACCGGATCCCATCGAACTCCGGGTTAAGCGTGCTTGGGCGAGAGTAGTACTAGGATGGGTGACCTCGGAAGTCCTCGTGTTGCATTCCCTTTTAATTATTTTTGCGCCTCGTGACAAACATATCGCATACGTCTTGTGATATATATTAACCCCGTTATATTATTTTTGACGTTTGTGATATGTTTTAGCTTGCTGCTCATTGGTCACGCGTCTAGAGGCGACTTTGTGGCACGAGGAGCGCGTTCAGAAAGGGGTGAAAAAATACGTGTCGGTGTGGTATAGAGGGAGGGGTGGAAACCGTGGTAAACTCGTCTCCGTGTTTGAGGGGAGAGTAAGTAGTATATATAGGGCATTATCCATTATTAGGCAACGGTTGTAATGGTAGTAAGAATGACAATCATCCTTGCGGTGGACACGGGAGTGGCAAGCATAAGGGACGCAGGCGCGGGTAACATGTCGGATGCGATCATACCAGCACTAAAGCACCAGATCCCATCAGAACTCCGTAGTTAAGCGTGCTTGGGCGAGAGTAGTACTAGGATGGGTGACCTCCTGGGAAGTACTTGTGTTGCATTCCCTTTTTAATTATTTTTTGCGCCTCGTGACAAACAAATCGCACGTGCGCGATATATATTAACCCGTTATATTATTTTGACGTTGTTGATATGTTTTAGCTCGCTGCTCATTGGTCACAGCGTCTAGAGGAGGCTTTGTGGCACGAGGAGCGTTGCTGAATGGGGTGAAAAATACGTGTTGGTGTGGTACAGAGGGAGGGTGGAAACCGTGGTAAACTTCGTCTCCGTGTTTGAGGGGAGAGTAAGTAGTATATATAGGGCATTATCCATTATTAGGCAACGGTTGTAATGTTAGTAAGAATGACAATCATCTTTGCAAAGTGGACCCGGAGTGGCAAGCATAAGGGACGCATGCGGGGTAACATGTCGGTCAAGACGGATGCGGCGGAAGAAGTGGCATTTAGAAGTGTTCTTGACTTTACATTTAGGTTTTGGCATAACAAAGCTTGCAATCGTTTTTCGCGATCATACCAGCACTAAAGCACCGGATCCCATCGTAACTCCGGGTTAAGCGTGCTTGGGCGAGAGTAGTACTAGGATGGGTGACCTCTGGGAAGTCCTCGTGTTGCATTCCCTTTTTAATTATTTTTGCGCCAGGATAAAACATATCGCACGCGGCGTGATATATATTAACCCCGTTATATTATTTTTGACGTTTTTGATATGTTTTAGCTCGCTGCTCATTGGTCACGCGTCTAGAGGAGGCTTTGTGGCACGAGGAGCGCGTTCTGAATGGGGTGAAAAAATACGTGTTGGTGTGGTACAGAGGGAGGGTGGAAACCGTGGTAAACTCGTCTCCGTGTTTGAGGGGGAGAGTAAGTAGTATATATAGGGCATTATCCATTATTAGGCAACGGTTGTAATGGTAGTAAGAATGACAATCATCTTTGCAGTGGACCTGGGAGTGGCAAGCATAAAGGGACGCATGCGGGGTAATATGTCGGTCAAGACGGATGCGGCGGAAGAAGTGGCATTTAGAAGTGTTGCTGACTTTACATTTAGGTTTTGGCATAACAAAGCTTGCAATCGTTTTTCGCGATCATACCACGCACTAAAGCACCGGATCCCATCGAACTCCGGGTTAAGCGTGCTTGGGCGAGAGTAGTACTAGGATGGGTGACCTCCAGGAAGTCCTCGTGTTGCATTCCCTTTTAATTATTTTTTGCGCCAGGATAAAAACATATCGCACGCGGCGTGATATATATTAACCCGTTATATTATTTTTGACGTTTTGATATGTTTTAGCTCGCTGCTCATTGTTCACGCGTCTAGAGGAGGCTTTGTGGCACGAGGAGCGCGTTCTGAATGGGGTGAAAAAATACGTGTTGGTGTGGTACAGAGGGAGGGTGGAAACCGTGGTAAACTCGTCTCCGTGTTTGAGGGGGAGAGTAAGTAGTATATATAGGGCATTATCCATTATTAGGCAACGGTTGTAATGGTAGTAAGAATGACAATCATCTTTGAAGTGGACCTGGAGTGGCAAGCATAAGGGACGCAGGCGGGGGTAACATGTCGGCTGAAGACGGATGCGGCGGGAAGAAGTGGTATTTAGAAGTGTTGCTGACTTTACATTTAGGTTTCGGCATAACAAAGCTTGCACTGTCTTTTCGCGATCATACCAGCACTAAAGCACCAGATCCCATCAGAACTCCGAAGTTAAGCGTGCTTGGGCGAGAGTAGTACTAGGATGGGTGACCTCCTGGGAAGTACTCGTGTTGCATTCCCTTTTTAATTATTTTTTGCGCCAGGATAAAAACATATCGCACGTATGCGCGATATATATTAACCTCGTTACATTATTTTTGACGTTTGTGATATGTTTTAGCTTGCTGCTCATTGGTCACGCTGCGTCTAGAGGAGGCTTTGTGGCACGCATTTGAGCGTTCGAGAAAGGGGTGAAAAATACGTGTCGGTGTGGTATAGAGGGAGGTGGAAACCGTGGTAAACTCGTCTCCGTGTTTGAGGGGAGAGTAAGTAGTATATATAGGGCATTATCCATTATTAGGCAACGGTTGTAATGGTAGAAAGAATGGCAATCATCTTTGCAGTGGACCTGGGAGTGGCAAGCATAAGGGACGCAGGCGGGGGTAACATGTTGGATGCGATCATACCAACACTAAAGCACCAGATCCCATCAGAACTTTGAAGTTAAGCGTGCTTGGGCGAGAGTAGTACTAGGATGGGTGACCTCCTGGGAAGTACTCGTGTTGCATTCCCTTTTTAATTATTTTTTGCGCCTCGTGACAAACAAATCGCACGTGCGCGATATATATTAACCCCGTTATATTATTTTTGACGTTGTTGATATGTTTTAGCTCGCTGCTCATTGGTCACGCGTCTAGAGGAGGCTTTGTGGCACGAGGAGCGCGTTCTGAATGGGGTGAAAAAATACGTGTTGGTGAGGTATAGATGGCGTGGTGGAAACCGTGGTAAACTCGTCACCGTGGTTGAGTTGGAGAGTAAGTAGTATATATAGGGCATTATCCATTATTAGGCAACGGTTGTAATGGTAGTAAGAATGACAATCATCTTTGCAGTGGACCTGGGAGTGGCAAGCATAAGGGACGCATGCGGGGGTAACATGTCGGCTGAAGACGGATGCGGCGGGAAGAAGTGGCATTTAGAAGTGTTGCTGACTTTACATTTAGGTTTTGGCACAACAAAGCTTGCACTGTCTTTTCGCGATCATACCAGCACTAAAGCACCGGATCCCATCAGAACTCCGAAGTTAAGCGTGCTTGGGCGAGAGTAGTACTAGGATGGGTGACCTCCTGGGAAGTCCTCGTGTTGCATTCCCTTTTTAATTATTTTTTGCGCCTCGTGACAAACATATCGCACGTGCGCGATATATATTAACCCCGTTATATTATTTTTGACGTTTGCGATATGTTTTAGCTCGCTGCTCATTGGTCACGCCAGCGTCTAGGCGACTTTGTGGCACGAGGAGCCGCGTTCGAGAAGGGGTGAAAAAATACGTGTCGGTGTGGTATAGAGGAGGGGTGGAAACCGTGGTAAACTCGTCTCGTGTTTGAGGGGAGAGTAAGTAGTATATATAGGGCATTATCCATTATTAGGCAACGGTTGTAATGGTAGTAAGAATGACAATCATCCTTGCAAAGTGGACCTAGGAGTGGCAAGCATATAAGGGACGCAGCGCGGGTAACATGTCGGATGCGATCATACCAGCACTAAAGCACCGGATCCCATCAGAACTCCGAAGTTAAGCGTGCTTGGGCGAGAGTAGTACTAGGATGGGTGACCTCCTCGGAAGTACTCGTGTTGAATTCCCTTTTTAATTATATTTTGCGCCTCGTGACAAACAAATCGCACGTGCGCGATATATATTAACCCCGTTATATTATTTTGACGTTTTTGATATGTTTTAGCTTGCTGCTCATTGGACACGCGTCTAGAGGAGGCTTTGTGGCACGAGGAGCGCGTTCTGAATGGGGTGAAAAAATACGTGTTGGTGTGGTACAGAGGGAGGGTGGAAACCGTGGTAAACCTGCCTCCGTGTTTGAGGGGGAGAGTAAGTAGTATATACAGGGCATTATCCATTATTAGGCAACGGTTGTAATGGTAGTAAGAATGACAATCATCTTTGAAGTGGACCTGGGAGTGGCAAGCATAAGGGACGCAGGCGGGGGTAACATGTCGGATGCGATCATACCAACACTAAAGCACCGGATCCCATCAGAACTCCGAAGTTAAGCGTGGTTGGGCGAGAGTAGTACTAGGATGGGCGACCTCTGGTAAGTCCTTGTGTTGCATTCCCTTTTATTTATTTTTGCACCTCGTGATAAAACATATCGCACGTGCGCGATATATATTAACCCCGTTATATTATTTTTGACGTTTCCGATATGTTTTAGCTCGCCTCTCATTGGTCACGCATCTACCAGGCGGCTTTGTGGCACGAGGAGCGCGTTCTGAAAGGGGTGAAAGAATACATGTTGGTGTGGTATAGAGGGAGGGGTGGAAACCGTGGTAAACTCGTCTCCGTGTTTGAGGGGGAGAGTAAGTAGTATATAGGGGGCATTATCCTTTATTAGGCAATGGTTGTAATGGTAGTAAGAATGACAATCATCTTTGCACTGGACCTGGGAGTGGCAAGCATAAGGGACGCAGGCGGGGGTAACATGTCGGATGCGATCATACCCGCACTAAAGCACCGGATCCCACCAGAACTCGGAAGTTAAGCGTGCTTGGGCGAGAGTAGTACTAGGATGGGTGACCTCCTGGGAAGTCCTCGTCTTGCATTCCCTTTTTAATTATTTTCTGCGCCTCGTGACAAACATATCGCACGTGCGCGATATATTTTAACCCCGTTATATTATTTTTGACGTTTGTGATATGTTTTAGCTCGCTGCACATTGGTTACGCGTCTAGAGGCGGCTTTGTGGCGCGAGGAGCGCATTCTGGAAGGGTGAAAAAATATGTGTTGCTGCGGTATAGAGGGAGGGATGGAAACCGTGGTAAACTCGTCTCCGTGTTTGAGGAGGAGAGTAAGTAGTATATAGAGGGTATTATCCATTATTAGGCAACGGTTGTAATGGTAGTAAGAATGACAATCATCTTTGTAGTGGACCTGGGAGTGGCAAGCATAAAGGGATGCAAAGGGGGTAACATGTCGGATGTGATCATACCAACACTAAGGCACCGGATCCCATCAGAACTCCAAAGTTAAGCATGCTTGGGTGAGAGTAGTACTAGGATGGGTGACCTCCTGGGAAGTCCTTGTGTTGCATTCCCTTTTTATTTATTTTTTGCAATCACAGGATAAACATATCGCACGGCGCCGATATATATTAACCCCTGTTATATTATTTTTGACGCTTCGATATGTTTTAGCTCGCTGCTCATTGTTCACGCTGCCTAGAGGAGGCTTTGTGGCACGAGGAGCGCTCGAATGGGGTGAAAAATACGTGTTGGTGTGGTACAGAGGGAGGGTGGAAACCGTGGTAAACCTGCCTCCGTGTTTGAGGGGGAGAGTAAGTAGTATATATAGGGCATTATCCATTATTAGGCAACGGTTGTAATGGTAGTAAGAATGACAATCATCTTTGAAGTGGACCTGGGAGTGGCAAGCATAAGGGACGCAGGCGGGGGTAACATGTCGGATGCGATCATACCAACACTAAAGCACCGGATCCCATCAGAACTCCAAAGTTAAGCGTGCTTGGGTGAGAGTAGTACTAGGATGGGTGACCTCCTGAGAAGTCCTTGTGTTGCATTCCCTTTTTATTTATTTTTTGCACCGCGTGACAAACATATCGCACGTGCGCGATATATATTAACCCCGTTATATTATTTTTGACGTTTCTGATATGTTTTAGCTCGCTGCTCATTGTTCACGCATCTCCAGCGGCTTAGTGGCACGAGGAGCGCTGCTCGAAGGGGTGAAAGAATACATGTTGGTGTGGTATAGAGGGAGGGGTGGAAACCGTGGTAAACTCGTCTCCGTGTTTGAGGGGGAGAGTACGTAGTATATATAGGGCATTATCCTTTATTAGGCAATGGTTGTAATGGTAGTAAGAATGACAATCATCTTTGCAGTGGACCTGGGAGTGGCAAGCATAAGGGACGCAGGCGGGGGTAACATGTCGGATGCGAACATACCAGCACTAAAGCACCGGATCCCACCAAAACTCGGAAGTTAAGCGTGCTTGGGCGAGAGTAGTACTAGGATGGGTGACCTCCTGGGAAGTCCTCGTCTTGCATTCCCTTTTTAATTATTTTCTGCGCCTCGTGACAAACATATCGCATGTGCGCGATATATTTTAACCCCGTTATAATATTTTTTGACGTTTGTGATATGTTTTAGCTCGCTGTTCATTGGTCACGCGTCTAGAGGCGGCTTTGTGGCACGAGGAGCGCATTCTGAAAGGGGTGAAAAAAATACGTGTTGGTGTGGTATAGAGGGAGGGGTGGAAACCGTGGTAAACCTGCCTCCGTGTTTGAGGGGGAGAGTAAGTAGTATATATAGGGCATTATCCATTATTAGGCAACGGTTGTAATGGTAGTAAGAATGACAATCATCTTTGTAGTGGACCTGGGAGTGGCAAGCATAAGGGACACAGGCGAGGGTAACATGTCGGATGCGATCATACCAGCACTAAAGCACCGGATCCCATCAGAACTCCGAAGTTAAGCGTGCTTGGGCGAGAGTAGTACTAGGATGGGTGACCTCCTCGGAAGTACTCGTGTTGAATTCCCTTTTTAATTATATTTTGCGCCTCGTGATAAAACAAATCGCACGTGCGCGATATATATTAACCCCGTTATATTATTTTGACGTTTTTGATATGTTTTAGCTTGCTGCTCATTGGACACGCGTCTAGAGGAGGCTTTGTGGCACGAGGAGCGCGTTCTGAATGGGGTGAAAAAATACGTGTTGGTGTGGTATGAGGGAGGGTGGAAACCGTGGTAAACCTGCCTCCGTGTTTGAGGGGGAGAGTAAGTAGTATATATAGGGCATTATCCATTATTAGGCAACGGTTGTAATGGTAGTAAGAATGACAATCATCTTTGAAGTGGACCTGGGAGTGGCAAGCATAAGGGATGCAGGCGGGGGTAACATGTCGGATGCGATTATACCAACACTAAAGCACCGGATCCCATCAGAACTCCAAAGTTAAGCGTGCTTGGGTGAGAGTAGTACTAGGATGGGCGACCTCCTGGTAAGTCCTTGTGTTGCATTCCCTTTTTATTTATTTTTTGCACCTCGTGACAAACATATCGCACGTGCGCGATATATATTAACCCCGTTATATTATTTTTGACGTTTCCGATATGTTTTAGCTCGCCTCTCATTGGTCACGCATCTACCAGGCGGCTTTGTGGCACGAGGAGCGCGTTCTGAAAGGGGTGAAAGAATACATGTTGGTGTGGTATAGAGGGAGGGGTGGAAACCGTGGTAAACTCGTCTCCGTGTTTGAGGGGGAGAGTAAGTAGTATATAGGGGGCATTATCCTTTATTAGGCAATGGTTGTAATGGTAGTAAGAATGACAATCATCTTTAATCGGACCTGGAGTGGCAAGCATAAGGGACGCAGCGGGGTAACATGTCGGATGCGATCATACCCGCACTAAAGCACCGGATCCCACCGTAACTCGGAAGTTAAGCGTGCTTGGGCGAGAGTAGTACTAGGATGGGTGACCTCACAGGAAGTCCTCGTCTTGCATTCCCTTTTTAATTATTTTCGCGCCTCGTGACAAACATATCGCACGCGCCGATATATATATTTTAACCCGTAATATTATTTGTGACGTTTGTGATATGTTTTAGCTCGCTGCTCATTGGTCACGCGTCTAGAGGCGGCTTTGTGGCACGAGGAGCGCATTCTGAAAGGGGTGAAAAAATACGTGTTGGTGTGGTATAGAGGGAGGGGTGGAAACCGTGGTAAACTCGTCTCCGTGTTTGAGGGGGAGAGTAAGTAGTATATATAGGGCATTATCCATTATTAGGCAACGGTTGTAATGGTCGTAAGAATGACAATCATCTTTGCAGTGGACCTGGGAGTGGCAAGCATAAGGGATGCAGGCGGGGGTAACATGTCGGATGTGATCATACCAACACTAAGGCACCGGATCCCATCAGAACTCCAAAGTTAAGCATGCTTGGGTGAGAGTAGTACTAGGATGGGTGACCTCCTGGGAAGTCCTTGTGTTGCATTCCCTTTTTATTTATTTTTGCAATCACAGGATAAACATATCGCACGCGGCGCGATATATATTAACCCGTTATATTATTTTTGACGCTTCGATATGTTTTAGCTCGCTGCTCATTGTTCACGCGTCTAGAGGAGGCTTTGTGGCACGAGGAGCGTTGCTCAATGGGGGTGAAAAATACGTGTTGCTGTGGTACAGAGGGGGGGGGTGGAAACCGTGGTAAACTCGTCTCCGTGTTTGAGGGGGAGAGTAAGTAGTATATACAGGGCATTATCCATTATTAGGCAACGGTTGTAATGGTAGTAAGAATGACAATCATCTTTGAAGTGGACCCGGGAGTGGCAAGCATAAGGGACGCAGGCGGGGGTAACATGTCGGATGCGATCATACCAACACTAAAGCACCGGATCCCATCAGAACTCCAAAGTTAAGCGTGCTTGGGCGAGAGTAGTACTAGGATGGGTCACCTCCTGGGAAGTCCTCGTGTTGCATTCCCTTTTTAATTATTTTTTGCACCTCGTGACAAACATATCGCACGTGCGCGATATATATTAACCCCGTTATATTATTTTTGACGTTTCTGATATGTTTTAGCTCGCCTCTCATTGGTCACGCATCTCCAGGCGGCTTAGTGGCACGAGGAGCGCGTTCTGAAAGGGGTGAAAGAATACATGTTGGTGTGGTATAGAGGGAGGGGTGGAAACCGTGGTAAACTCGTCTCCGTGTTTGAGGGGGAGAGTACGTAGTATATATAGGGCATTATCCTTTATTAGGCAATGGTTGTAATGGTAGTAAGAATGACAATCATCTTTGCAGTGGACCTGGAGTGGCAAGCATAAGGGACGCAGGCGGGGGTAACATGTCGGATGCGATCATACCCGCACTAAAGCACCGGATCCCACCAGAACTCGGAAGTTAAGCGTGCTTGGGCGAGAGTAGTACTAGGATGGGTGACCTCCTGGGAAGTCCTCGTCTTGCATTCCCTTTTTAATTATTTTCATACTCGTGACAAACATATCGCACGTGCGCGATATATTTTAACCCCGTTATATTATTTTTGACGTTTGTGATATGTTTTAGCTCGCTGTTCATTGGTCACGCGTCTAGAGGCGGCTTTGTGGCACGAGGAGCGCATTCTGAAAGGGGTGAAAAAAATACGTGTTGGTGTGGTATAGAGGGAGGGGTGGAAACCGTGGTAAACTCGTCTCCGTGTTTGAGGGGGAGAGTAAGTAGTATATATAGGGCATTATAAATTAGTAGTCAACTGTTGTAATGGTAGTAAGAATGGCAATCCTCTTTACAGTGGACCTGGAGTGGCAAGCATAAGGGACACAAAGTAGGGTAACATGTCGGATGCGATCATACCAGCACTAAAGCACCGGATCCCATCAGAACTCCGAAGTTAAGCGTGCTTGGGCGAGAGTAGTACTAGGATGGGTGAGAGTAGTACTAGGATGGGTGACCTCCTGGGAAGTCCTCGTGTTGCATTCCCTTTTTAATTATTTTCTACGCCTCAGGACAAACATATCGCACGCAGCGATATATATTAACCGTTATATTATTTTTGACGTTTGTGATATGTTTTAGCTCGCTGCTCATTGGTCACGCTGCCTAGAGGCGGCTTTGTGGGACGAGGAGCGATTCAAAAGGGTGAAAAAGTACGTGTTGGGGTGGGATAGAGGGAGGGGTGGAAACCGTGGTAAACTCGTCTCCGTGTTTGAGGGGGAGAGTAAGTAGTATATATAGGGCATAATCCATTATTAGGCAACGGTTGTAATGGTAGTAAGAATGGCAATCATCTTTGAAGTGGACCTGGGAGTGGCAAGCATAAGGGAAGCAGGCGAGGGTAACATGTCGGATGCGATCATACCAGCACTAAAGCACCGGATCCCATCAGAACTCCGAAGTTAAGCGTGCTTGGGCGAGAGTAATGCTTGGGCGAGAGTTGTACTAGGATGGGTGACCTCCTGGGAAGTCCTCGTGTTGCATTCCCTTTTTAATTATTTTTTGCGCCTCGTGACAAACATATCGCACGTGCGCGATATATATTAACCCCGTTATATTATTTTGACGTTTGTTATATGTTTTAGCTCGCTGCTCATTGGTCACGCGTCTAGAGGCGGCTTTGTGGCACGAGGAGCGCGTTCTGAAAGGGGTGAAAAAATACGTGTTGTTGTGGTATAGCGGGAGGGGTGGAAACCGTGGTAAACTCGTCTCCATATTTGCGGGGGAGCGTAAGTATTATATATAAGGCAGTATCCATTATTAGGCAACGGTTGTAATGGTAGTAAGAATGACAATCATCTTTGCAGTGGACCTGGGAGTGGCAAGCATAAGGGACGCAGGCGGGGGTAACATGTCAGATGCGATCATACCAGCACTAAAGCACCTGATCCCATCAGAACTCCGAAGTTAAGCGTGCTTGGGCGAGAGTAGTACTAGGATGGGTGACCTCCTGGGAAGTCCTCATGTTGCATTCCCTTTTTAACTATTTTTTGCGCCTCGTGACAAACATATCGCACGTGCGCGATATATATTAACCCCGTTATATTATTTTTGACGTTTGTGATATGTTTTAGCTCGCTGCTCATTGGTCACGCGTCTAGAGGCGGCTTTGTGGCACGAGGAGCGCGTTCTGAAAGGGGTGAAAAAATACGTGTTGGTGTGGTATAGAGGGAGGGGTGGAAACCGTGGTAAACTCGTCTCCGTGTTTGAGGGGAGAGTAAGTAGTATATATAGGGCATTATCCATTATTAGGCAACGGTTGTAATGGTAGTAAGAATGACAATCATCTTTCAAGTGGACCTGGGAGTGGCAAGCATATGGGACGCAGGCGGGGTTAACATGTCGGATGCGATCATACCAGCACTAAAGCACCGGATCCCATCAGAACTCCGAAGTTAAGCGTGCTTGGGCAAGAGTAGTACTAGGATGCGTGACCTTCTGGGAAGTCCTAGTGTTGCATTCCCTTTTTTATTATTTTTTGCGCCTCGTGACAAACATATCGCACGTGTGCGATAAATATTAACCCCGTTATATTATTTTTGACGTTTGTGATATGTTTTAGCTTGCTGCTCATTGGTCACGCGTCTCGATGCGGCTTTGTGGCGCGAGGAGCGCGTTCCGAAAGGGGTGAAAAAATACGTGTTGTTCCGGTATAGAGGGAGGGGTGGAAACCGTGGTAAACTCGTCTCCGTGTTTGAGGGGGAGAGTAAGTAGTATATATAGGGCATTATCCATTATTAGGCAACGGTTGTAATGGTAGTAAGAATGACAATCATCTTTGAAGTGGACCTGGGAGTGGCAAGCATAAGGGACGCATGCGGGGGTAACATGTCGGATCCGATCATACCAGCACTAAAGCACCGAATCCCATCAGAACTCCGAAGTTAAGCGTTCTTGGGCGAGAGTAGTACTAGGATGGGTGACCTGCTGGGAATTCCTCGTGTTGCATTCCCTTTTTAATTATTTTTTGCGCCTCGTGACAAACAAATCGCACGTGCGCGATATATATTAACCCCGTTATATTATTTTTGACGTTTGTGATATCTTTTAGCTCGCTGCTCATTGGTCACGCGTCTAGAGTCGGCTATGTGGCACGAGGAGCGCGATCGAAAGGGGTGAAAAAATACGTGTTGGTGTGGTATAGAGGAGGGTGGAAACCGTGGTAAACCTGCCTCCGTGTTTAAGGGGAGAGTAAGTAGTATATATAGGGCATTATCCATTATTAGGCAACGGTTGTAATGGTAGTAAGAATGACAATCATCTTTGCAGTGGACTTGGGAGTGGCAAGCATAAGGGACGCAGGCGGGGGTAACATGTCGGATGCGATCATACCAGCACTAAAGCACCGGATCCCATCAGAACTCCGAAGAAGTTAAGCGTGCTTTGGCGAGAGTAGTACTAGGATGGGTGACCTCCTGGGAAGTCCTCGTGTTGCATTCCCTTTTTAATTATTTTTTGCGCCTCGTGACAAACATATCGCACGTGCGTGATATATATTAACCCCGTTATATTATTTTTAACATTTGTGATATGTTTTAGCTCGCTGCTCATTGGTCACGCGTATAGAGGCGGCTTTGTGGCACGAGGAGCGCATTCTGAAAGGGGTGAAAAAATACGTGTTGGTGTGGTATAGAGGGAGGGATGCAAACCATGTTGCATTCCCTTTTTAATTATTTTTTGCGCCTCGTGACAAACATATCGCACGTGCGCGATATATATTAACCCCGTTAAATTATTTTTGACGTTTGTGATATGTTTTAGCTCGCTGCTCATTGGTCACGCGTCTAGAGGCGGTTTTGTGGCACGAGGAGCGCGTTCTGAAAGGGGTGAAAAATACTTGTTGGTGTGGTATAGAGGGAGGGATGCAAACCGTGGTAAACTCGTCTCCGTGTTTGAGGGGGAGAGTAAGTATTATATATAGGGCATTATCCATTATTAGGCAACGGTTGTAATGGTAGTAAGAATGACAATCATTTTTGCAGTAGACCTGGGAGTGGCAAGCACAAGGGACGCAGGCGGGGGTAACATGTCGGATGCGATCTTACTAGCACTAAAGCACCGGATCCCATCAGAACTCCAAAGTTAAGCGTGCTTGGGCGAGAGTAGTACTAGGATGGGTCACCTCCTGGGAAGTCCTCGTGTTGCATTCCCTTTTTAATTATTGTTTGCGCCTCATGACAAACATATCGCACGTGCGCGATATATATTAACCCCGTTATATTATTTTTGACGTTTGTGATATGTTTTAGCTCGCTACTCATTGGTCACGCGTCTAGAGGAGGCTTTGTGGCACGAGGAGCGCGTTCTGAAAGGGGTGAACAAATACGTGTTGGTGTGGTATAGAGGGAGGGGTGGAAACCGTGGTAAACTCGTCTCCGTGTTTGAGGGGGAGAGTAAGTAGTATATATAGGGCATTGTCCATTATTAGGCAACGGTTGTAATGGTAGTAAGCATGACAATCATCTTTGCAGTGGACCTGGGAGTGGCAAGCATAAGGGACGCAGGCGGGGGTAACATGTCGGATGCGATCATACCAGCACTAAAGCACCGGATTCCATCAGAACTCCGAAGTTAAGAGTGCTTGGGCGAGAGTAGTACTAGGATGGGTGACCTCCTGGGAAGTCCTCGTGTTGCATTCCCTTTTTAATTATTTTTTGCGCCTCGTGACAAACATATCGCACGTGCGCGATATATATTAACCCCGTTATATTATTTTTGACATTTGTTATATGTGTACTTATACGGGCGAAAAGGACGACCCAATGCGTCATAGTCCTGACGACTTACCAGATGATGTGGTGGATGCTACAACCCAGTCACTGCTGAAGGAGGGCACTGTTATTAGCAATGCCTTCGGTTTACTTCCCTTCTGCAAAAACAACCCGACACCTGCAGTAAGTTACCAGTCTTAATAAATATTCTTTAACATGTTTACCTCCTTTGTACTTATAATTCTTTATCTTTTTCCACAGGCCGGTGATAATTTCTGGATGGTCAAATATGACCACGAGGCTGCCAAACAAGCCAGGGCAGCCAAGAAAACCGAAAGGAAAGCCGCCAAGACGGGAACTTCAAAGAAGAAGAAACCCAGGACCTCCGATTTTCTCAAATTGGATGACTCTTCTTCAGATGAGGAAGAGGTAATCCTTTACTCTCTTAACTCCTTTGTTATTATTTTATTGACATTTCCGCCTTTCAGGAGGATACAGGGAACAGCCAAGCTCTGGCGAAGAGGTAACTATAATCTCCTCCGACTCAGAGCCTTTGCCAAAGCACAAAATCCGACGGGTGACCCGGAAAGTAAGATTTTCACATCCTCTAGCTTATCAAGATCCTCAATTTCTTTTGAAGCAACAACAGCTTGAAAGCCGGAGGCAGACCCGGACTAGCAAGGATGCAGAACTCTCTTCCAGCTTACCAGAAATAAGCAGGAAGCGTCGGACTGAGGTCATCTCTGATTTATGTTCTGTTTATCCTTTGGCGGGTTTAATTCGTCAACCTCTCAATTCATCTAACTCCAATTATCAAGATACCTCTCCTTCCTCCGTCGAATCTATGCAATCCAATATGCCGGCCTTCAAGACTGCCCCTGGGTAATATACCTTTTGTTATCCTTAGGCTTTGCCTTACTCATATTTTGTACTCACCCTTCTGTTTTGTCCACAGCGTGCAGGTGAAGCCCAAGAAGAGGGCAAAAAGAATAAGAGATCCGAAGACCGGTAGCAATCGAGCCGGAACTCGAACAGCTGCCTTGATGCCTCTACTCATCAACCACCTCCTGAACCGGCATATGAAATTCCAACGCCATCTTCTGACCCGCCTGCCGAAGATACTTTCAACAGCTCCGATAATCCGGAAATTCCTAGCCCGGTCAAGACGACTGACCCGGAGGTTGAGATATCGAAAAGCCAGTTTGTTGAACCAGGGTGGCCTACTGTCCTTGCCAGATGTACTGCCAAGGAAGAATTTGTCGAACGTCGGAAGACCAAACAGGACATCGCTGATTATGCTCACTTAAGCATTGGTGATATAGTCTCAGGCTATCTGAACCAAGTGCATAACGGCCGCGACCTGGAAATTGACATGGTGAAACAAATACAGCACAAATCTGAGGTATAACTCATACTATTCTCCTGAATCTTACTTATCGCATCAGCCCCCAAGTCTCATCGCTTATGAATAAATATGATGTAGACTCAGATAATTGCCATCGTTAGTTCGTCCGTTTTAAAAGAAAATATATTTAACCTGGTCATAATATGATAACTTAGAACTTGCGATATACATTAGCCCCCAAGTGTCTAGTATCTTTACTTGTAAAGTGCTTGAGACTTTAATATACATAATCCACATTATAAATTAAAATTTTCTTCAGCATACATTAGCCCCCAAGTGTCAAGTGTCTTTGCTTGCAAAGTGCTTGGGACTTAATGATATCTTACCATAACCTTAATTATAATCCGGCATCAACGCAGGCCTCCACCAGTCAATTTGAGTCGGAGATTGCTGACCTGAAGACTTGTCTGGTAGCCCAAGAACTTGAAATTCAAAAGGCCAACTCCAAATTTGCATTCAAAGGTGTCTACGAACAAGAGAAGTTGAAGAAGAATTTTGATGCGGAGAAGAAAATCAAGGTATGAAAAGGCCTCACTTGTGACCCGGCACGAGACAGCAGAAGCAACTCTTGCCGAAGCAACTGTCGAGCTGTCCGGCTTAAAGCGCCAGATATCTCAAATGGTCTCAGCAATCTTCGGTAAGTTACTATGTATAATCGTGAATACCACCATGGTTCTTTTGATGACTAATTATTATCTCCGGCTTACCTTATATGTATAAACGCAGGCCCCAGGAGCACAAATCTGAAGCAGAATATGCTGATCAAGCTTAAGGCGGTGTACACTCTGGTGGAACAGGTATACACCGGGTCACAACGTGCTTTGGCCGTTGTGGCTTTATCAAATGATGCTCCTTATCTCCTGCAGGATGTGCTCAAACGGCTTGCCATGTTACCCCAACGGATTCAGGAACTAAGGCGGGCATCTGCTAGAGTCGGGGCCATAGCCGCCTTAAGCCGGGCCAAGGCGTTGCTTCCAGAGTTAGACCTCGGCGACGCGTTGCTCTTGGATATCCCAGCTTGAAGGAGGATGGCTCTGTATTCGATGAATCAGACTTCACCACCTGTGTGAGAGTCATACGTCATGTGGCCACCATCATTGGCAATGATATTGATCTTACCAAGTATCAGGCGGGTTACGACAACGAGAACCGGAGGATTCCAACTCCTCATTATGATGACGCCAGCCTGATTCCTCCAACTCGTAAGCATACCTTTGCTCCTGAAGTTGACCCAGCCGGTTTAATAGATGATGAAGCTGAATTTGAAGCCTTAAGCGGCATTGACTGGACCTCGTCAACCTTCCAGGACAAAGCAGACGAAAAGGCGGAGAAGGATAACCCGGAATCTTCAAGCCCACCAAAGGAGTAACCCACCTGGTGCTATGTCTTTGAAAAAATGATGCTTCATTATTCAGACTCGGGGAGTCTTGTAATAGGGTAGAAAAAACCCTATTAACTCTGTCATGCCTTCGCGCATGTTTGTGGCGATTAATATTATCATAAGCCGCTATCGTTATATACTTCCGGCTTATGTTAATTGTTCCTTGACGTCCAAAACTTTCTTGCTTTATCCTGTGTATAAAACAAAAAACAGAATTCCTTTGGCGTCTTATCACATCCGGAGTCATGTAGAATAGTGATAACCCTGAGTATGAACCAAAACATCATAAAAACAGCCGGTTTATGATTATGACCATAATAATATACCTGCTATCTTATTTGAAACATACTTTTACCGGCTTATGTGATCCCGAAAAGCAGAGAGTTAAACTTAACTTCTGAAAGTTGGCACATATAATGTTTACCTGGCCCTTAATATTATTTACCCTTACAGAGTAAAATAAATAGTAAACTTAATTTTCAATGGCCTCTGATTCGAATACGATCAGTAGAACCGTTCCAAAGGGGTTAAGCTAAGATACGGATACGATCATATAGCCCCCAATGGCTTTGGCGATGCCGATCAAGTGGGTATCGACGGCTGTGTTCTCTTTGGTTCGAATACGACCTATGTTTGAATAGGAAGCCCCCAAGTGACCATTAGAGTTGTTTAATGACGCTGATTCGAATACGATCCACGTCAGACCCAAAGGGGTTAAGCTATGATTCAAATATGATCAAGAAGCCCCCAAGTGAGTTTGGCAGTACGCCGATCAATTGGGTATCGACAGCTATGTTCTCTTTGGTTCAAATTCGACCTATGTTTGTACAGGAAACCCCCAAGTGACCATGGCTATATTCAGATATGATCATAAGCCGGACCAAAGGGAAAGCCGGATTCAGATATGATCCGCTCCTTGTTGGTTGTTTCCACCACCTGGTAAAGAAGATATATAAATTTTTAAGGGTGGAAAGAAAAGTGTTCCTGCTTTATTGCTTTATATAATATATACATTGCTAAAAAGGAAAAACATATGTATTACGAGAGCCGGTGGCTCAAGTATAGTAGGGCCAAAGATGAGCTATGTTCCACGGTGAAGTGGTCTCTTCCTCTGACTTACGTGAATCTTTGTGTTCTCGAACATCGATGAGGTAGTAGGACCCATTGTTCAGGTTTTTACTGACCACAAAAGGTCCTTCCCAAGGAGGGGATAGTTTGTGCATATCAGACTGATCCTGGATGAGTCGGAGCACTAAATCGTCTTCTTGAAAAATTCTGCTTCTAACTTTCGGCGTTGTGATAACAGTGTGAGTCTTCTTGGTAAATCGCCGAACGGGCTATTGCCAAGTCTCGCTCCTCATCCAACAAGTCAAGTGCATCCTGACGAGATTTTTCATTATCAGCCTCAATGTAAGCCGCCACTCGGGGTGAATCATGCCGGATGTCACTTGGCAGAACCGCCTCTGCTCCGTACACCATGAAGAAAGGTGTATAACATGTAGATCTGTTAGGCGTTGTGTTGATACTCCATAGCACAGAGGGTAACTCCTCCACCCAACAACCCGGAGTTCGCTGCAAGGGAACTAAGATCCGGGGTTTGATACCTTTCAAGATCTCTTGATTAGCTCTTTCTGCTTGACCATTAGATTGAGGGTGAGCAATGACCCAAAGCGTCGAGCCGGATGTCTTGTTGTTGTGAGAACTCTTCCATGGCACCTTTGGAGAGATTAGTACCATTATCAGTTATAATGCTGTGTGGAAAGCCAAAACGAAAGATCACCTTTTTCATGAGCTGAACCGCCGTGGCTGCATCACACTTGTCGACCGCTCTGCTTCAACCCACTTGGTGAATTTATCCACCGCCACCAACAGTGTGTCTTCTTATCCTTAGACCTTTTGAAAGGTCCAACCATGTCAAGCCCCGGACCATAAGCGGCCAAGTAATTGGAATCATCCTCAATTCTTGAGCGGCACATGAGCTTCGTCGTGAGAATTTTTGACATCCGTCACATTTCTTGACCAGATCCTCCGCATCAAGATGAGCCGTCACCAATAGAAACCATGACGAAAAGCCTTGGCCACCAGAGATTTTGAGCCGGCATGATGACCACAATATCCTTCATGAATCTCACGAAGTATCTCCACGACCCTCCATGAGCGATACACAACGTTGAAACGCCTGATGACGTTGCGGTGATGCCACTCGCCATGAACAATTGTCATGGATTTGGACCGCTGATGATTTGTCTTGCCAAGGTCTCGCCCTCGTGCAACTCTCCCGGGTCATATAGGCCAAATATGGGACTGTCCAATCTGGGATGGCGTGGAGAGCCGCCACCAGTGTGCCTCCGGATGCAATCGCTAGCTCTTCCTCTGTAGGAACTCTGACAGAAGGGTTATGCAAAACGTCAAGAAAGGTGTTAGGCGGCACCGGCTTACGCTGAGAACCTAGCCGGCTTAAAGCATCAGCCGCCTCATTCTTCCTTCGATCAATGTGCTCTACTTGATAACCTTTGAAGTGCCCGGCCACCGCATCAACTTCACGATGATAAGCCGCCATAAGGGGATCCTTGGAGTCCCACATGCCTGACACCTGTTGAGCGACGAGGTCTGAATCACCCAAGCACCTTACCCGGCTCTAATTCATCTCTTTGGCCATCCGGAGACCATGGACTAAAGCCTCGTATTCAGCTGCATTGTTAGTACAAGGAAACATAAGCCGGAGCACATAGCAAAATTTGTCACCTCGGGGGGAAGTTAAAACGACTCCAGCCCCCGAGCCTTCCAACTGCCTGGACCCATCGAAGTGAATAGTCCAATACGTGTTATCTGGCTTCTCCTCTGGTGCCTGCAACTCCGTCCAATCAATTATAAAGTCCACCAAGGCTTGAGACTTGATAGCTGTACGTGGCATATACTTCAAACCGTGAGGCCCAAGCTCAATGGCCCACTTGGCGACTCGTCCTGTGGCTTCCTGTTCGGATGATGTCCCCCAAGGCGTAACTTCTACGCTTATAGGATGACCTTGGAAGTATTGCTTTAGCTTCCGGCTTGCCATGAACACCCCATAAACAAGTTTACGCCAATGCGGATATCTTTGCTTGGACTCTATGAGCACCTCATCGATGTAATAAACCGTCACGAACCGGATGCTCCTTGCCAGCCTCCTTACGCTCCACCACGATGGCAACACTAACAGCTCGTGAGTTGGCAGCAACATACAACAGCAACGGCTCTTTATCAATGGGAGCCGCAAGAACCGGCGGCTCAGACAATTTTCTCTTTAAATCTTCAAAGGCAGCATCAGCAGCCTCACTCCAGACAAAAGTGTCTGTTTTCTTCATCATCTGATATAGTGGTAGAGCCTTCTTACCTAACCGGCTTATGAATCGGCTTAAAGCAGCGATGCGACCCACCAGTCGCTGAACATCATTGATGCATGCCGGTTTAGCCAGAGAGGTAATCGCCTTGATCTTCTCTGGGTTAGCTTAAATGCCCCTGTTTGAGACCAGGAACCCCAAAAGTTTGCCTGCTGGTACACCAAATACACATTTGTCCGGGTTAAGCATCATCTTATAGACCCGGAGATTATCAAAGGTTTCCTTTAAATCAGATATCAAGGTTTCCTTCTCTTTGGACTTCACCACAATGTCATCTACATAAGCATGAACATTGCGCCCAATCTGATTGTGGAGACAATTTTGTACACACCGATGATAAGTCGCCTGGGCACTCTTGAGCCCAAATGGCATAGATACATAGCAGAAGGATCCAAACGGAGTAATGAAAGCCGTCTTCTCCTGGTCCTTAACTGCCATTTTGATCTGATGATAACCAGAGTAAGCATCCAAAAACTCAAACGCCGCAACCCAGTAGCATCAATGATTTGATCAATACGGGTAGAGCAAAGGATCAGCCGGACAAGCTTTATTTAAGTCCGTGTAATCTACAAACATCCGCCAGGTGCCGTTTTTCTTGAGCACAAGCACCGGGTTAGCCAACCACTCCGGGTGAAAAACTTCCACGATGAACCCAGCCGCTAAGAGCCGAGCGACCTCTTCCCCGATAGCTTTTCATCTTTCCTCATTGAACCGTCGGAGAAATTGCCTGACCGGCTTATACTTCGGATCAATATTAAGAGTGTGCTCAGCGAGTTCTCTCGGGACACCCGGCATGTCAGAAGGTTTGCATGCAAAGATGTCCCGGTTCTCACGGATGAACTCAATGAGCACGCCTTCCTATTTGGGATCCAAATTGGTACCGATCTTTGAATCGCTTGGAAGAGTCGCCTGGAGTGAAGTCGACCAGTTTTGTCTCGGCGGCCGACTTAAATTTCAACGCCGAGTCTTGCTCTGTGGTTGGCTTCTTTAAAGAGGTCATATCCGCCGGGTCAACATTATTTTGATAAAACTTCAGCTCCTCTTCGGCACAAACAGATTCAGCATAAGCCGCATCGCCTTCTTCGCATTCCAAGGCTACCTTTCGACTCCCATGCACAGTGATGGTGCCCTTGTAACCCGGCATCTTGAGCTGTAGATAAACATAACACGGTCGTGCCATGAACTTGGCATAAGCCGGTCGTCCAAACAGAGCGTGATACGGGCTCCTGATTTTGACTACCTCAAACGTCAGTTTCTCAGCCCTGGAATCATATTCATCTCCAAAGGCTACTTCCAGCTCGATCTTCCTAACTGGATATGTCGATTTACCAGGTACAACCCCATGAAATACAGTGTTGGACGTCCTCAAGTCCTTATCAGTCAACCCCATGCGGCGAAAGGTCTCATAATAGAGAATATTGATGCTGCTTCCTCCGTCCATGAGTACCTTTGTGAATTTATATCCACCAACCTGAGGGGCCACCACCAAGGCCAACTGACCCGGGTTATCAACCCGGAGGGGGTGATCTTCCCTGCTCCATATGATGGGCTGCTCTGACCACCTCAAGTAACAGGGAACCGTCGGCTCAACAGAATTCACAGCCCTCTTATGAACCTTCTGGTCACGTTTGCACAAGTTAGTGGTGAACACATGGTATTTCCCACCATTCAGCTGCTTTGGATGGCTCTAATAACCTGACTGCTGCTGCTGCTGTCCCCCTTGACCGGGTTGTTGCTGGAAGCCGGAACTTGAACCGCCACCCGGGCCATGAAAGCCACCGGCCCCTGAGCCGCCGCCTGATCCGTGATTGCCATCGAACATGTTGGAATTCTTGAAAGCCTTCATGATCGCACAGTCTTTCCATAGGTGGGTGGCGGACGCCCCGAGCACCGTGTCTCTGCAAGGCTCATTCGAAGCTGCTCAAGAGATGGGCTGAGCCGCCCGGATCGAGGGGCGGTCTCCCCTTACGTTTTTGGTTGTTACCTTGTGCATTAGCATTGGCCACAAACTCCGGGTTACCCTCCACCTTACGCTTGTTGCCTCCTTGACTTACCGGGTTATGCTGCTGACCCTTTCCATTGCCGTTCTTCTTTCCCTTCCCTGTCTTTTCGTCATCAGACGCGGGATCCTTGGTACTATCAGAATCGATGTATTTGACTAAGGCTGCCATCAGCGTACCCATATCATTGCAATCACGCTTAAGGCGCCCCAGCTTCTCCTCGCCGCTCAAAGCGACAATTACGATGGAGCATCGATCACATGAGCCGGCATCCATCTTATCAGATGAGTGTATTATTTCCTTGACCTGGCGCACCCAATGAGTTGTGGATTCACCCTCCTCTTGCTTACAATTGGTCAAGTCCACAATTGACATAGACTGCTTGCAAGTGTCCTTGAAGTTCTGGATAAACTGGGCCTTTAGCTCTGCCCATGAACTGATGGAATTGGGAGGCAAACCTTTTAACCAGGACCGGGCCGTTCCATCTAACATCATGGTGAAGTACTTAGCCATTGCTGCGTCGCTGACCTCCAGCAGCTCCATGGCCATCTCGTAGCTCTCGATCCAGGCCCCGGGCTGTAAGTCGGCCGTGTAATTCGACACCTTTCGAGGTCCCTTGAAATCCTTGGGCAGACGTACATCCCGTAGAGCCGGCACCAAACAAGGAACTCCCCCGGTTCTGGTAGCTACCCCTGCTCCCGTAGAAGTCGTTGGATACTCTGGGAGATCCTGATATGTCACCGCCGAGCCGCTTAGCTGAGCCGCCGCCCTCCCCGACGCATTCGGTCCTGCACCGGGTTATAGCCACCGGCTGGTTACGATCTTTGGCGTTGCTTGATAAAGCCGACTCCATATACTGCTGTAACTTTCGGGCTCCGGTTTTGACGAGGTGCTAGCCAAGGCGAAGGAGTTGAATGAATCATCCCTGCTGTAAGTATAGGTCTCCTGCTGCGCCAAGGCCGTCTGAATAAGATCTCTGACCCTCCGGGTTTCCACCGCCGTCGGGTCATCACCGTCCACTGGAAGAGCCGCCAGACATGCCGATGCTGCTATCAAGTTCTCCATGGGGTTGGAGAAGTGACCTGGTGGTATTGGTATGTATCGGGGCGGGGCCATACTCCCGTGAGGAGGTGCCATCTCTCGGGGCTGAACCGGTCCTCCAGCTCCGGGTGTCATAAACTGATTGGCTTCGGGCGGGTTGCTAGGACCAGCTCCGGGTGTCGTGAAAAGATTTCGAGGATCGTAAACCGGAGGCAAACGGGATTGGGTTTTCTGGTGTCTCCTCCTCATGACCTCATTAGACGCGTTTAGGCTCATATTAAGCTGGAAAGCCTCTGACTGGAGTCGCTGCGCCCGTGCGTCCAAAGCTACCCGCTCTGTAGCTAACCTGGTATCCTCAGCCGCCAAGGCCTCCTTGGCCAGGGCTATCTCCTCACGCACCTTTGCCACCTCCGCGTTATGTTCATCTTGATTTGCAGGAATAACCGTGGTGGTTAGCAGGGCCGTCAACTTGTCCATAAGATCCATCAGCACCTGAGCCGGCGGGTGCACAGGGCCTCCTGCCCCGGCCGCTCCTGACCCAGACGTTATTGCTGCTGCAGTAATCGAGTTTTTACCGGGTTGAGTACCATCCATGAAGACTCCTGCCCAGCTCGGCGGCTCATAGAAATCCGGAATGCTAGAGTCGTCAGAACAGCCCCCAAGCATGCCCTCTTGGACCTGATACAAAGAATCTGTTGAACCGGCAGACGGATCATCGTCCGATGGGACGGCCGTCTCTCCGCCATCTTTAGATCCTTCAGGAAGTTCTTCTCCGTGGACATAGCCCACGAAGGCACGCTTCATGACGGGTTGAACTCGGGCGGGTCTCGCACGCTGAGCCGTCTCGACGAGGTCGGTGTAGTTGTCTGGCTCAAGGCCCGGCTCACCAATCCGGCCGATGAGGACGTGGATTCCGCCAAAGGTACCCTTACTCAATTGAGTCGGCCTCGGGGCCCCAACCTTCGTTGTCGATGTAGATCTTGCCGCGACGACTCTTGGTCATCCGGCCCATTGCGTATCCCTTGAGCCCTTCGAAGCTGCCCTTCAAGAACTCAAATCCACCGTGCGCTGGCCCCATGGTGGGTGCCAACTCTCGTGGAATTGTCACGGCATATGTCCTCATGCAAGGACTTAGTCGTGGAGCCATCACAACTAGGAAGCTTAAAGGGGTTAATCGGGACAAAGGACACGAGAGGTTTTATACTAGTTCGGCCCCTTGCGGAGAAGGAAAGCCTACGTCTAGTTGGGTTGGTATTGCTTGATGTTTCGATGACCAGGGAGCGGAATACGCTATGCCCGGCTCTCGATGGGTTGTTTCTTGCCCTAAGCCGCCAGCAGGTCGTCCCCTTATATACACGGGTTGACGCCCTGCGGCTTATAGAGTCCCGACCGGCTTATAGACAGTATCCGGCTCGGTGACTAGTTAAATCTACCTTATGTTACAAGTCATGCCATTGTGGCGGTTTACTACAACAGGCCTTAAGTCGCCTGTGGGCCTTAGGCCCTTTATTGAACCGCCATCTTCATGCTTGGTCTTGCGCTTCTTTCTGGTAAATCATTCTTGCGTAACTCGGCCCCTCCTGGGCGGCTTACTCAAATAGTTATATCCCCAACATTGCTCATTGGTCACGCGTCTAGAGGCGGCTTTGTGGCACGAGGAGCGCGTTCTAGAAGGGGTGAAAAAATACGTGTTGGTGTGGTATAGAGGGAGGGGTGGAAACCGTGGTAAACTCGTATCTGTGTTTGAGGGGGAGAGTAAGTAGTATATATAGGGCATTATCCATTATTAGGCAACGGTTGTAATGGTAGTAAGAATGACAATGATCTTTGCAGTGGACCTGGGAGTGGCAAGCATAAGGGACGCAGGCGGGGGTAACATGTCGGATGTGATCATACCAGCACTAAAGCACCGGATCCCATCAGAACTCCGAAGTTAAGCGTGCTTGGGCGAGAGTAGTACTAGGATGGTGACCTCCTGGGAAGTCCTCGTGTTGCATTCCCTTTTTAATTATTTTTTGCGCCTCGTGACAAACATATCGCACGTGCGCGATATATATTAACCCCGTTATATTATTTTTGACGTTTGTGATATGTTTTAGCTCGCTGCTCATTGGTCACGCGTCTAGAGGCGGCTTTGTGGCACGAGGAGCGTGTTCTGAAAGGGGCGAAAAAATAACGTTTTGGTGTGGCATAGAGGGAGGGGTGGAAACCGTGGTAAACTCGTCTCCGTGTTTGAGGGGGAGAGTAAGTAGTATATACAGGGCATTATCCATTATTAGGCAATGGTTGTAATGGTAGTAAGAATGACAATCATCTTTGCAGTGGACCTGGGAGTGGCAAGCATAAGGGACGCAGGCGGGGGTAACATGTCGGATGCGATCGTACCAGCACTAAAGCACCGGATCCCATCAGAACTCCGAAGTTAAGCGTGCTTGGGCGAGAGTAGTACTAGGATGGGTGACCTCCTGGGAAGTCCTCATGTTGCATTCCCTTTTTAATTATTTTTTGCGCCCCGTGACAAACATATCGCACGTGCGCGATATATATTTACCCCCGTTATACTATTTTTGACGTTTGTGATATGTTTTAGCTCGCTGCTCATTGGTCACGCGTCTAGAGGCGGCTTTGTGGCACGAGGAGCGCGTTCTGAATGGGGTGAAAAAATACGTGTTGGTGTGGTATAGAGGGAGGGGTGGAAACCATGGTAAACGTGTCTCCGTGTTTGAGGGGGAGAGTAAGTACTATATATAGGGCATGATCCATTATTAGGCAACGGTTGTAATGGTAGTAAGAATGATAATCATCTTTGCAGTGGACCTGGGAGTGGCAAGCATAAGGGACGCAGGCGGGGGTAACATGTCGGATGCGATCATACGAGCACTAAAGCAACGGATCCCATCAGAATTCCGAAGTTAAGCGTGCTTGGGCGAGAGTAATACTAGGATGGGTGACGTCCTGGGAAGTCCTCGTGTTGCATTCCCTTTTTAATTATTTTTTGCGCCTCGTGACAAACATATCGCACGTGCGCGATATATATTAACCCCGTTATATTATTTTTGACGTTTGCGATATGTTTTAGCTCGCTGCTCATTGGTCACGCGTCTAGAGGCGGCTTTGTGGCACGAGGAGCTGCTCGAAAGGGTGAAAAAATACGTGTTGGTGTGGTATAGAGGGAGGGGTGAAAACCGTGGTAAACTTGTCTCCATATTTAAGGGGGAGAGTAAGTAGTATATATAGGGCATTATCCATTATTAGGCAACGGTTGTAATGGTAGTAAGAATGACAATCATCTTTGAAGTGGAATTGGGAGTGGCAAGCATAAGGGACGTAGGCGGGGGTAACATGTCGGATGCGATCATACCAGCACTAAAGCACGGATCCCATCAAAACTCCGAATTTAAGCGTGCTTGGGCGAGAGTAGTACTAGGATGGGTGACCTCCTGGGAAGTCCTCGTGTTGCATTCCCTTTTTAATTATTTTTTGCGCCTGGTGACAAACATATCGCACGTGCGCGATATATATTAACCTCGTTATATTATTTTTGACGTTTGTGATATGTTTTAGCTCGCTGCTCATTGGTCACGCGTTTAGAGGCGGCTTTGTGGCACGAGGAGCGCGTTCTGAAAGGGGTGAAAAAATACGTGTTGGTGTGGTATAGAGGGAGGGGTGGAAACCGTGGTAAACTCGTCTCCGTGTTTGAGGGGGAGAGTAAGTAGTATATATAGGGCATTATCCATTATTAGGCAACGGTTGTAATGGTAGTAAGAATGACAATCATCTTTGAAGTGGACCTGGGAGTGGCAAGCATAAGGGACGCAGGCGGGGGTAACATGTCGGATGCGATCATACCAGCACTAAAGCACCGGATCCCATCAGAACTCCGAAGTTAAGCGTGCTTGGGCGAGAGTAGTACTAGGATGGGTGACCTCCTGGGAAGTCCTCGTGTTGCATTCCCTTTTTAATTATTTTTTGCGCCTCGTGACAAACATATCGCACGTGCGCGATATATATTAACCCCATTATAATATTTTTGACGTTTGTGATATGTTTTAGCTCACTGCTCATTGGTCACGCGTCTAGAGACGGCTTTGTGGCACGAGGCACGAGGAGCGCGTTCGGAAAGGGGTGAAAAATACATGTTGGTGTGGTATAGAGGGAGGGGTGGAAACCGTGGTAAACTCGTCTCCGTGTTTGAGGGGGGGAGTAAGTAGTATATCGTTTAACGCCCCTAGCTAGGCATAAAAGCAAGGATAGATCTAGGTATTGCCATCTTTGGTAGGCAATCCATAAGTTGCTCTCATAATAGATTCATATGGTAATTTTATTTTCATTCTAGGGAAGTGTTCCATGCCTTTCTTTAATGGGAATTGGAATCTAATATTCCCTTCCTTCATATCAATAATTGCACCAATCGTTCTAAGGAAAGGTCTACCAAGAATAATAGGACATGAAGGATTGCAATCTATATCAAGAACCATAAAATCTACGGGCACATAATTCCTATTTGCACAATAAGAACATCATTAATTCTTCTCATAGGCTTTTTAATAGTGGAATCCGCAAGATGCAAGTTTAGAGAGCAATCATCAAAGTCACGGAAATCTAGCAAATCACACAAAGTTTTGGTAATAGTGGAGACACTAGCACCCAAATCACACAAAGCATTAAACTCATGATCTTTGATTTTAATTTTGATAGTAGGTTCCCACTCATCATAGAGTTTCCTAGGGATAGAAACTTTCAACTCAAGTTTTTCTTCATAAGATTGCATCAAGGCATCAACGATGTGTTCGGTAAAGGCCTTATTTTGACTATAAGCATGAGGAGAATTTAGCACGGTTTGCAACAAGGAAATACAATAAATTAAAGAGCAATTTTCATAATTAAATTCCTTGAGATCCAGTATAGTGGGTTTAGCAATATCTAGATTTTTATTTCTTTCAATCCCACTTTTATCAATTTCATCATCAAGATCTAAAACTCCAAATTCTTAGAACGCCTTCTAGGTAAAGGAAGATCATATTCAGTTTCATCAAGATTCATATTGCAAAACAAAGATTTAATAGGGGATGCATCAATAACTTTTAGATCTTCATCTTGATTATCATAAGAATTAGAAGAACACGCTTTAATAAAGGCATCTTTGGAAGCACGCATCCTAGCGGTTCTTTCTTTGCACTCATCAATGGAAATTCTCATAGCCTTGAGAGACTCATTGATATCATGCTTAGGAGGAATAGATCTAAGCATTAAAAAATCAGCCTCAAGTGAAATTCTATCAACATTCCTAGCCAAATCATCAACTTTAAGCAATTTCTCTTCAAGCAAAGCATTAAAATTCTTTTGTGAACTCATAAACTCTTTAACACTACTCTCAAATTCAGAGGGCAACTTATTAAAATTTCCATAAGAGTTGTTGTAGCAATTTCCATAATTATTAGAAGGATTACTAGGATAAGGCCTAGGATTAAAATTCCCTCTATACGCGTTGTTACCAAAATTATTCCTACCAACAAAATTCACATCCATAGATTCATTATTATTCTCAATCAAAGTAGACAAAGGCATATCATTAGGATCAGAAGAAACACTCTTAGTAGCAAATAATTTCATAAGTTCATCCATCTTTCCACTCAAAACATTAATTTCTTCTATAGCATGCACTTTTTTATTAGTAGATCTTTCAGTATGCCAATGAGAATAATTAACCATAATATTATCTAGGAGTTTAGTAGCATCCCCTAGACTGATTTCCATAAAAGTGCCTCCCGCGGCCGAATCTAAAAGATTTCTAGAAGCAAAATTCAATCCGGCATAAAATTTTTGTATAACCATCCACAAGTTCAAACCATGAGTAGGACAATTACGTATCATTAATTTCATTCTCTCTCAAGCTTGTGCAACATGTTCATGATCAAGTTGCTTAAAATTCATAATATCGATTCTAAGAGAGATAATCTTATCGGGAGGAAAATACTTAGATATAAAAGCATATTTGCACTTGTTCCAAGAATCAATACTATTTTTAGGCAAAGATGAAAACCACGCTTTAGCACGATCTCTAAGCAAAAAAGGAAATAGCTTCAATTTAACGACATCATTATCGACATCTTTTTTATTTTGCATATCACATAAATCAACGAAGTTATTCAGATGAGTAGCGGCATCTTCACTAGGAAGGCCGTAATTGATCTTTCATAACAAGATTAAACAAAGCAGTATTGATTTCACAAGATTCAGTATTGGCAAGAGGAGCAATCGGATTGCTAAGGAAATCATTATTATTGGTATTGGTGAAGTCACACAATTTGGTAGCATCTTGAGCCATCGCGACAAACAAGCAATCCAACACACAAGCAAACAAACGGACGTGGAAAAGGCAACGGGAAAAAGAGGAGGAGATTGGGAAAGAGAGGGAGAATAAAACGGCAAGGGTGAAGTGGGGGAGAGGAAAACGAGAGGCAAATGGCAAATAATGTAATGCGAGAGATAGGGATTGTGATGGGTACTTGGTATGTTGACTTTTATGTAGACTCCCGGGAATGGCGCTTAGAAATTCTTCTTGCTACGCCTTGAGCTTGCGTTGGTTTTCCCCGAAGAGGAGAGGATGATGCAGCACAGTAGCGTAAGTATTTCCCTCAGTTTTTGAGAACCAAGGTATCAATCCAGTAGGAGGCCACGCACAAGCCCCTCGTACCTACAAAAAACGATAACTACTCGCAACCAACGCGATTAGGGGTTGTCAATCCCTTCACAGTCACTTACGAGAGTGAGATCTGATAGAGATAATATTTTTGGTATTTTTGGTATAAAGATGCAAAGTGAAAAGTAAAAAGCAAAGTAAAAACAAAGAAAGTATAAAAGTGATGGAGATTGATATGATGAGAATAGACCCGGGGGCCATAGGTTTCACTAGTGGCTTCTCTCAAGAGCATAAGTATTCTACGGTGGGTGAACAAATTACTGTTGAGCAATTGACGAGAATTGAGCATAGTTATGAGGTTATCTAGGTATGATCATGTATATAGGCATCACGTCCGAGACAAGTAGACCAAACGATTCTCGCATCTACTACTATTACTCCACTCATCGACCGCTGTCCAAAGATGCATCTAGAGTATTAAGTTAAAAGCAGAGTAACGCCTTAAGCAAGATGACATGATGTAGAGGAATAAATTCATGCAATATGATAAATACCCCATCTTGTTATCCTTGATGGCAACAATACAATCGTGCCTTGCAACCCTTTACATCCTTTGGGTAAGGACACCGCAAGATTGAACCCAAAGCCATGCACTTCTCCCATTGCAAGAACTACCAATCTAGTTGGCCAAACCAAACGGATAATTCAAGAGACTTGCAAAGATAAATCAATCATACATAAAAGAATTCAGAGAAGATTCAAATATTATTCATAGATAAGCTGGATCATAAACCCACAATTCATCGGTCTCAACAAACACACCGCAAAAAGAAGATTACATCGAATAGATCTCCACGGGAGAGGGGGAGAACATTGTATTGAGATACAAAAAGAGAGAAGAAGCCATCTAGCTACTAGCTATGGACCCCAACGTCTGAAGTAAACTACTCACACTTCATCGGAGAGGCTATGGTGTTGATGTAGAAGCCCTCCGTGGTGGATGGCCCCTCCGGCGGAGCTCCGGAACAGGCCCCAAGATGGGATCTCGTGGATACAGGAAGTTACGGCGGTGGAATTAGGTTTTTGGCTCCTGTTCTAATTGTTTGGGGTACGTAGGTATATATAGGAGGAAGGAGTACGTCGGTGGAGCTTCGAGGGGCCCACGAGGCAGGGGGCGCGCCCTAGGGGGGCGCACCCCCACCCTCGTGACCGCTTCTCTGGTTCCTTGGCGTAGGGTCCAAGTCTCCTAGATCACGTTCGATGAGAAAATCACGTTTCCAAAGGTTTCATTCCGTTTGGACTCCGTTTGATATTATGTTTCTTGAAATGCTTTGAAAAAGGCAAAAAACAGCAATGCAGGCTGGGCCTCCGGTTAATAGGTTAGTCTCAAAAGTAATATAAAAGTGGAAAATAAAGCCCATTATAGTCCAAAACAATAGATAAAGTAGCATGGAGCAATCAAAAATTATAGATACGTTGGAGACGTATCAGGCGGCGACCTCGAGCTTCATCCCCGAAGACAAGCTCTCCCGCAGAGCGTTCGCACTTGCGGTCATGGCGGATGTAGTGCCAGGTAGGAGGACGATGCGCTATGGTGTGCAGGTTAGCTGGGCGTTGCCCCTTTAAGTAGCGCATTTCGGTGAGGCCAAGCGGCCGGGTGCGTCATTAAGTCGCCGGAGTTGGTTCCTCGGGCACCGAGCCTCTTAACGACGACATACGAATGGACGGCATGAATGCGGGCAGCTGGCGCTGGCTGGGAATGCACCACGCGACGGCGCGAGGGACGAGGGCTTTGGTGTGCCAGGGTAGTCAGTTGCGGTGGAAACCGTTGGAGATGCCCTTTGCTCAAATGCGATCCCCGCATGTCGTTGAAAAAGCAAGACGACCCGGCATGGTCTCAGGTCCATAGGATGCAATTGGCCGCGCTACACCACTCCACGGACTCGTCGTGGCGCCCCGTGCATCCTCGACGAGCCGGGTGTTGGGGTGTGTTTGGATTGTGGCCAAAGTGCACCTTACCAAAATTTTGGTCATGGCCCAAAGATTGGTCTTTGTTTGGATGGTTGCCATTTCTTTGGAATGCCAATGAACTCTAGCCAACTCTAGTTCATTTTTCTTGCCAATGTCGACCAAATCATGGGCAACCAATACCTCAACCAAAATTTTGGCTACCCAATGCTTTGATGGGGCAACCTTGGGCACAAACCAAACATACCGTTGCTCGTGCCACAACACTAACGCCACCCTCGGCACACTAAAACCGACCGTGTCTATCGATGATATGAGCATGTCGCTCACCGCGGTCTCCGTGTCCAGAGGCGGTGCTGGAGCTGCGCCCTGTTGTTGGCCCCAACGACCCACATGAACGGTTGTCGGTGGCGAGGAGGTCGTGGGCCAGCTCCTCCATTGGACTAGTCTACGCTATGTCGGTTTCCCTGTTTTCCCGGCCATATTCGAGCGTTAGTGCTCCGCGTTGCACATTAGGCCTTTCACTATGTAGGCCAAGCGAGACAACTTATTGTTTATTTGAGCCGCTCAAGTGTAATCATGTGGCGTTTGCTTATTTCTCAGTCCTCTCCAACCCTCTTCTCCATCGATCATGTCGCCCTCCAGTCGAGTCCATCCTCCCGCATGCCTCATTTGAACATTCCGCCGAGTATCATTTGCATGTACCCACCCTAGTCCTCTTTCAATAGATCTCCGGACCCCGAGATGAAATCGAGAGGGAACGAGTGGGGGCACGTGATACCTAAGGCGGATTCAAAATTTTGAACCGGTGATCATAGCATCCGCAAATCATATATAAAGGGTATTCAATGTTCGTTTCGTTTTTGAACGTACAATATACTCCCTCCTATCCTTTCTACTTTACATACTATGATAGGAGTATAAGTTTTATGTGTAGTCAAAGTATCTCTACTATGATAAAAAAGTATCAACATTCAACAATGCCCAATCAATATTGTTAGATTCGTGACGCATTCCTATATTTGTACTTAGATGGTTTCCAATTTGACTATTGACAAGATTAATAGTACTCCTTTCACATAGGTGAGTAAGTCATCTTAGGCTGTGCACCGTGACCAAGGAGGAGGGGAAAACGAGAGACGTTAATGTTTATTTGCTAATTAATAGTATTGCATGCAATGAACTAACCACTGCATGTCATGTTTGATAGTCTCAGGTCATTAAAAGCATGCACACCCTCATCTCTTATTGGTTCATATGTCAAGAGACAAGAAACGAGGTAGAAGTTAATGCACCGCTACCTCGTGTTTTGGGATTATTTGGTTTTCGTAAGATGACTTACACACCTAGACGGAGGGAGTACATGACATGTATAATGTGAAAATTATATCATTGGAAACTCCATTCACATACGAAATTGACCATATGCTTTGTGTAAGTTGCATGTCATATATTATTACTCTAACATTTGGTCAAAATTAGCCTCGAAAAACGCATTAGACCCTATATGCTTTGTGTAAGTTGCATGTCATGTATTATTACTCTAACATTTGTGTAAGTTGCATGTCATATATTATTACTCTAACATTTGGTCAAAGTAGTATAGTGGAAGTGGATCCTCTGACGTAGGTATCCCTGCCTTCCCCTCCCTTTCGGTCACTTACTGGCGGACCCCATTGAGGGAGTTCCAGACTAGGGGGTGTCCGGATTGCCGAACTATCATCATCGGCCGGACTCCAAGACTATGAAGATACAAGATTGAAGACTTCGTCCCGTGTCCGGATGGGACTTTCCTTGACGTGGAAGGCAAGCTTGGCGATACGGATATGTAGATCTCCTACCATTGTAACCGACTCTGTAACCCTAACCCTATCCGGTGTCTATATAAACCGGAGGGTTTTAGTCCGAGGGACGAACAACAATCATACCATAGGCTAGCTTCTAGGGTTTAGCCTCTTTGATCTCGTGGTAGATCTACTCTCGTAACACACATTATCAATATTAATCTAGCAGGACGTAGGGTTTTACCTCCATCGAGAGGGCCCGAACCTGGGTAAAACATCTTGTCCCTTGTCTCCTGTTACCATCCGCCTAGACGCACAGTTCGGGACCCCCCTACCCGAGATCCGCGGTTTTGACAATCGACATTGGTGCTTTCATTGAGAGTTCCTCCGTGTCGCCACCGCCGTGTAGGATGCCTCATCTCGCCTTTTAGAGACGATACTATCACCAAAGGAGCCTTGGCCGTTGGCCGACTCTTCGGCTAGGTGGTTTTCTTATGACCGCCATCCGCCATCATACCGACGATGACCTCTCGAGTCATCGAAACCACTCTTCATGTTAGTTCGGAACTTGCCGAACAGTTAGATCCGATCGAGCTCTCCTCCATAAACGAGCTCTTGGATCGCATCGCTGCCCTGGGAGTCGCCACAGACTACGACCGGATCGGGCCTAAAACCGATCTGAGAGAGATCAACTCTCCCCAGGCTACCCATCATGTTGCTGTGATAGAGCAGCAATGCGGCGATTCTTCTTGTATCTTAAAGACCAGTTGCGTCCGGATTCCCGATCCCTCCATGCCGGATTCCCGCAGAGGGACGGACGTCGACCAAGCCCTGAACTTAAAGTCAGGCGGCGGGTTGGACTCATTGGATAACACTCAAAAATACAAACTTCCAAGTTCGGAAACTTCTCGGCCCTTGAGTCCTGAATTGGACAGGGTTAGGATCTAGTTCCACCCGCCCACCCAAACATTAGTGATCTCTCTCGAATTCGGCAAGAGCCCGCTGAAACAAAGACATCATTATCGGGTGATTCCTCCTGGTTAAGAACAGGATAAAGGACTGCCGAGAGGAGGATGCAATCCCAATTTTCTGCCATAATTGCACGGACAAGGGAATCCTCAACGCCATAAGTCGTCGTGAAATTACATGCTTTACTGACTTGGCAACCATAGTACAAAAGTACTGTGCGATGGAGAGCGCCTGGAAAACCGAAAGTAAATTTTGGGATAATCCGGCCCCGAATACATCCCTAGTCCGGAACAAAAGGGTGCATCATTATCAAGCACCGGGTTGAATACCAAAAACCAAAACCCCTAAAGGGTACGGAACCCGTCGGAGGGTTGGCTCAACGGACCTGCAAAATCCACGCATGGAGGGCGCCATTCCAACACACAGCCTTCGAGCGTGTTGGATACTTCGCAGTGGCCAAAAGTGGCGAGGATTTTTAGCCCCGCAACCAACCCAAAGAAGTACCAAGACGGTATTAACAGTCTTCGAGACTTTCGCATCCAATAACATGCGGAAACGAACAATCCGCAGCCTCGCCGAAGTCTACCAAGTAGCAACAACAAATCCATGGAGCGACACGGCTATCACCTTCAACGCCAGCGACCAACCTAAATTATGAACTGCTAGAGCACCAGCCGCATTGGTCCTCAGTCCGATAGTAGACGGTTTTCGTCTTACTAAGGTACTCATGGATGGCGGCAGCGGATTAAACCTCATCTATGAGGAAACCCTTCAAAAATGGAAATCGACCGAGCCGCATTGAGCGAAGAAGCACAACCTTCAGAGGGATAATCCCTAGTCGAGAAGTACGTCAAGCAGGAAAAATCACACTAGATGTAGTGTTCGGCTCACCGGACAATTACAGGTCCGAGGAGGTCACGTTTCAAGTGGCCCCATTCAGCAGCGGATATCACGCTTTGTTAGGGCGAGAGGCATTCACAATCTTCCAAGCTATACCCCACTACGGGTACATGAAGCTCAAAATGCCCGGACCCAATGGGATAATCACTCTCGCCAAAGGATCCAGATCGACACTCCGCTGAAAATAAGACAGCCAGACCGGCCCTAGAGGCATTGTGCAAGCCCTAGCGGCAGAGGAACTAGCTACGCCACGCCCACGGTGGATAGGGACGATGTGATACTCGATAAGAGGTCCAAATCCACCTCTTTAAACCAGCAGACGAGATAGTCAAATTTCAGGTCCATCCAACGGACCACACAAAGACGGCCTCCATTGGGGCACAATTAAGTCCTGATGTCGAGGTCAAGACTACGAGAATTCCTTCGGGAAAATTGGGATTTTTGCTCGGCATCCCTCGACATGCCAGAATCCCACGCAGTCGGCAGAGCACAGCCCTAAATATCCTAAAAGGATTCAAGCCAGTCAAACAAGCTCTTTGGCGATTTTCCGAGCCCAACAGACAGGCAATGGGAGAAGAGCTAGCCAAACTCTTAGAAGCCGGATTCATCAAAGATATAAAGCATACGGACTGGCTAGCCAATCTAGTAATGGTACCAAAAAAGGACAAATCCTGGCGCCTCTGCGTCAATTTTAAAGACCTTAACAAGGCCTATCCAAAGGACCCTTTCCCCCTCCCTCGCATTCACCAAATCATCGATGCTACCGCAGGGCACGATTCATTGTGCTTCCTCGATGCATACTCCGGATACCATCAAATCAAGATGGCGGAGAAAGAGCAGGCCACAACGGCATTCATTACTCCATATGGGCCATTCTGCTTCAACACAATGCCCTTCGGACTCAAAAACGCCGGCGCAACATATCAACGCATGATTCAAACATGTCTGGCTACCCAGATAGGCAAAACAGTAGAGGCATACGTAGACGATGTGGTCGTCAAGACCAAACACGTCGGAACTCTAGTAGAAGACTTGAGGATGACATTCGACAACCTCCGAGCATATGACATTAAGCTCAATCCGGAAAAATGCGTCTTCGGCGTATCACCGGAAAGCTCTTGGGCTTCATCGTATCCGTCGAGGAATTGAAGTAAACCCGCCAAAATCCGAGCTCTGTCACAATTGGATATTCCAAAAGACCTCAAGCAGATACAAAAACTAACCGGATGCGTAACGGCCTTAAGTCGCTTCATCTCCTGCTTGGGAGAAAAGGCTCGCCTCATCCGCCTCCTCCGGCAAGACCGAACATTTCGAATGGACGGATGCCGCCACACCGGACTCGAAGAAATAAAAGCCATCACGGCAACAAATCCGGTCCGGCCGCCCAACCTGGGGCGAGCCTATGTTATTATATATCGCAACAACACATCAAGTTGTTAACGCGGTACTCGTCGTTGAACGAGAAATGAAGGGCACAAATTCTCTTCAAAAACCAAAGGTACTACATATCCACCGTTCTAACTCCATGCAAATCCCGTACCCACATTATCAAAAGATAGCGTGTCACGGTGTTCATGGCATCCGGAAGCTGCGTCACTACTTTCAAGAGTGTTCAATAACGGTGGCCTCCGAAGTACCTCTCAACGATATTATAAACAATCGCGACGCAACGGGTAGGATTGCAAAATGGGCTATCGAGCTCTTACCATTTGACATAACCTAGAAACCACGGCGAGCTATAAAGTCGCAGGTTCTGGCGGACTTCATCGCCGAATGGACCGAAGTCGAACTCCCTAAAGAGTACGACGCTGCATCTAACCGGATCATGCATTTCGACGGATCCAAAATGTTGGCTGGCTTTGGGGCTGGCGTTGCCCGACGCCCCCAACGGGACACACAATCCAATACGTACTTCAAATAATGTACATGGACTCCAACAATGCAGCCGAATACGAGGCCCTTCTACATGGCCTCCGGATGGCAATCTCCATGGGCATTCAACGCCTAGAGGTGCGCGATTCAAACCTCGCAATATCCCAAGTAAATGGAGACTTGACGCCAAAGATCCAAAAATGGCAGCTTACCGCAACGCCGTCCCTAAAAATGTCAGCTCGGTTCAAGGACTAGAATTCCATCATGTAGCCCGGATAATAACCAGGCAGCAGACGTGTTAGCACCCATCGGCGCGAAACGAGACGCCGTCCCTCCTAACATCTTCCTGGAACGGCTCTTTAAGCCATCCGTATTATGGGAAGAGGAGTCCGAAAATAACAATCCGAAGCCAGCTGCATCACCTAACTCAGATCATTCTGACACAATCGGCGGCTCAGCCAACGAAATAACACCTTCATCTCACGAAATAATGGCAGTCATTGCCCCGTGGACAGAACCATTCCTAGCCTACTTAATGCGGCAGGAACTTCCCGAAGACCAAAATGAGGCCCGCTGCATAGTTCGGCGATCTAAAGCCTACAAGGTCCATGAGGGAGAGCTTTATAAGAAAAGCACAACCGGAGTCCTTCAAAGGTGTATCTCCGAAGAGGAAGGGCGAAATCTCCTGGCTGAAATTCACGCCGACTCGGCGGGCACCACGCTGCAGCCCGGGCCCTTGTAGGCAAGGCCTTCCAGACAGGATTTTATTGGCCGACAGCCCGGGCAGATGCTCGTGGATTTAGTCCAACGATGCGCCGATTGCTAGCTCTTTGCTAATCGAGCCATATGCCACCCACCGCCTCAAAACTATACCCATTACCCGCCGTTTGCGGTCCGGGGCTTGACATGGTCGGACCCTTAAAGGGGGAACCCACAAGCACAAATACTTATTGGTCATGGTGGACAAATTCACCAAATGGATTGAGGCCAAGCCGGTTAAAACGGCGTAATCCGGACCGGTGATAGACTTCATATCCGTGGTAGTACACCGCTTCGGTGTCCCCCACAAAGATCATCATCGACAACGGCGCAAACTTCACGGCCGACGGTTAAACTCGTGCAAAAACATGGGCATTAAGCTCGATTACGCTTCAGTCTATCACCCCCAAACTAACGGTCAAGTTGAGCGGGCAAATGGTCTAATCATGAGCGGCATCAAACCCAGACTAGTGCGGTCCCTCAAGGAATCTAACACGCACTGGGTAGAGGAGCTCGACTCCGTACTCTGGGGGCTGCGTACCACGCCAAACCGAACTACCGGATTCACACCATTTTTTATGGTATACGGCGCAGAGGCAGTCCTGCCCTGCGATATAATTCATGACTCACCTCGTATGCGCATGTACGAAGAAAGAGAAGCCGAGCTAGATCAGCAGGACAGTCTGGACGCCTTAGAGGAGGGGCGGGACGTGGCAAAGGCTCGTTCCGCATTTTATCGCCAGAGGCTCGAATATATCAAAGCAGTAGAAGTACGGGCCAAAACTTACAATGTTGGCGAACTTGTTCTACGCCGCCGGACAAGAAAAGGACAAACTCAAGCCCAAGTGGGAAGGTCCTTCATCATCGACCAAGTCCTAACCGGGCGGAGCGCACTGCCCACGTAACGCATCGGACAACCGACTTGATCCGAACCCATGGAACACAGCCCGCCTCCGAAGATTCTACGCTTAACGCTGGACTCCGGGTTCGCCTCACTCCCCGGCCCACCTTGTTTTTTACTGCTCTCCTCCTCCTCCTTCTTCCCACTTTTTTCACCTTTATGGGCTGATTTGGCGCTTTGTTCAAGACACACTTGATGTGCCCCTCGCACTCATTATACCTGGGGCTTCTTTAAATGAAGCTTATTCATACGGGCTTCATGCCCAACACATGTGTCATACTTCCGCATGTACCTTTTATTCACCATTATATGCATCGATATGACTTAAGTTTTGGCCAAGCTGGGTTGCTCGGCTCCTGCTTACCCCTCACGCTCCCGATTGTTCAGCTAGGAGGTAAAGGAGCACCTCTGCGATTGTTACCGCCGGGTCACCGGATGTGTACCTCAGATTGGGTGAAGCCGAAAAGCTAGCGTTCTTAAGAGAATATTCGGTCGGTGACTTGAAAGATGATTTCTTACTTACTTATTTATCTGCCCCGGATGCTTTTTCTGCTATTTTCGCAGTCCCAAGCATTGCACTTTAGGGCATGCCTCCTGTGGAAAGGAACCCTTAACGGAACTATTCTCCCGGAAGATGTTTCTTACTAACCATGTAATATAACATAACTAGTTGGGCACTTGTCCGATAAAGCAATTATGACCCCGACGCCTTTGTCTCCATGCATGCCCCGGTTCTTTTATAACCGTAAGGGTATTCGGACACACTCCGATTGTTGGGTCCCGAGGTTGAAGCTTAAACGGTCCGCAAAGACAAACGATCTACAATCCGCTAGAAGGCATTTAACATGTCATTTCAAATAACATCGTCAAACCGACCGATTGTACTCCTCTTCAATCCCATCTAACAGTGCTGTCTAATTTATACCCTGTTGGGAATATTTCGCGCCGCTTCTACTTGGTCGTACATCAAGCTCACAGGATCTCCTTCCCATCAGCCCCGCAGGTCCGACCTCGGCCATGTGGTTTGGGTCGACTGCAACGTGTCTTCACCATGGCCCAGCCTCCTCGGGCGCTCGACGGCAGGCCGATATCTTCCACAAACGGAGGCGCCGCTGCGTTCCTGAAGCTTCTCAAAGAAGCTCACCAAGGCCCTCGGGTAGGGAGACGGATGGCCATAAAGCATGAACGACGCCACTCATCGCCTGTCGAACACGCTCGAGCAATTGCACTAGCTCGGGAAGTTGGTCACCCGCTGACTCGTGCATTTCCTCCGCAGGCGCACTGTGAGCACACCTAAAGACATATTTCTGTCAATCGTCTTCCTCGCCGAATTCTTCTTTTCAAAGGAATTCGTTCAAGCACTTACTATAAATGCCGCGACGAAGCCACTGATTCTCCTTATCGAAGCCAGACAGATGGGCCCGAACACCTTTCAGCTCTTCTCCTTGCTGGGTGTGGGCATCTTGGAGCTTGTTTCTCTCCTGCTGCACCTTCATAAGCACCCTCTCGCCGGCCTTTAGCTGACGTAGTAGCTGTTGCTTGTCCGGATCTAGTCCGGCGCCCTCTACAATATTATTGTCAGATTCACGCCACACTTTGCTAAATAATTACCTTTTAACAAGACGCCTTACCAGCGGGGTCTCTGTGGCCCCCTCGTATGGCCAAGGCGGCTTCAAGTTGGGCCTTGCACTCTTGGAGCTCCCGGGACAGCTGGGTATTCTTCTCCGCAAGACCAAGATAATAATTGATCCTTAAATCAGTTATTTCAACTATTTTAAGTCTCGGGGCTCTTGGCATATATAACTATTAAAATTACTTACCCGTATGTCTTTCACATACCGCTCCGTGGCTCGTTAACCCATCTTGAGCGGCACGGAGGTGCTGCTTCCGCTTTAAAGGCATTTAACGCCCGAGGAGAAACACGCCAGAACGAAGAACTGTCCGGCGACGCTTGTGATTCATGGCGCTCTCCACCTCGCATCGGGTGGCGGACAGCTGTCGGCATCCTCCGTCGGAGGAGCGTCCGTTTACGCTTTGTATTCACCTTCCCTCCCGGACCATGCGTTGGAGCATGGCCGGCGGAGGCTTGATTGGCAACCTCTCCGCATAATCGCCAGCGAGTGCTCTTTTCCGGAAAAGTTATGAGCATTAATATACCTTCCGGGATCCTTCCTTAAAAATAGCGGTGCTCTGCATCGCTGGCGGCGACGCTTCTGTTCGCTGGCGCTCCTCTTCCTCCTGCTGGGCCGGACTGACCCTTGTTGTCCGGCCGCCGCGGATTCGGCTTCCCACTTAAGGGCACCTCCTGCGATGCACCATCAGTATGGGATGGTTAGAATTGAGCGCGGATCAAATGATGGTGTCAAGACCTTGGTCACAGTCACCTGGGAAGCCGGGAACAAACCGGGGTAGTCAGCCGTAATGGCGACTAGGGCATTGTCTATGCTACGTTGGTGGAACACCCCGTCAATCAGCTCCACCTTTATGTCCGGATCCTCTTCGGAGGTCGGATCAAGGGATCATTCCGGATCCTCGGGCTGTGGAGTTAGGCTTCGTATGCCCTCCACGTCCCGGCGCAGCTCCTGCGTCGAAATCACAGAGTAAGATACTTGACTTTAAAAAAGGTATGGATCGGGTAGATAAACATCCGCTACCCAGCTCCGAGGGTTATGCATAGAAAATCCATTCAACGGATTCTTGCGGAGGAAGTCCTCCTCCTCTCCTTGTACAAGCCGGACAAGATCTTTGCCAGATCGGCTGCCGAGCCTAGCCCTTTGCGGCCATGACGGGTGGCGTCATCTTCCCCGTTGAAATCCCACATAGGGTGGCCCCTATATTGGAGTGGCTGCACCCTCGTGATAATGCACGTGGCCATGACTCCAATCATGGTCAATCCGGAATGGGCCAAGAACCTAATCCGCCCATCGATAATGGACGCCCTGTCATCTTCCCGCTGAGGGCTCATGGGCGCCAACTCAGCGCTTTCTTCAAGGGAGCATTGTTGAACTCCGGGAGGCCGATCTGGACTGGATCCGGCAGAGGGGCGTCCTCCATGTAGAATCATTCCGAAGGCCAGTCTTCGGACGCCTTCTTCGGGGTGCCGGGTAGATATCCGGTCCCGGCGATGGGCCATATTTTGGCTCCGCCCACTTGGTATATCGACCCCTCATGAGAATGGGGTACGAGACAAAACAATCTCTTCCACAGTGGCAAAATGGGGCTCGATGCCCAAGAACAGCTCACAAAAAGCTACGAAGCCCGCGATGTGCAAAATGGAGGCGGGCGTGAGGTGGTGAAGTTGGAGTCCGTAGAACTCTAGGAGCCCCTAAGAAACGGATGTATGGGAAATCCGAGTCCCCTTATTAGATAGGGGACAAAGCATACCCGCTCCCCTTTGGAAGGGTTGGGGACGCTCTCCGCCTGCTTCCCACCCTTGTAGGTGTCCAGTCCGGCTCGAACCGGAACCTTGAAAGCTGGAGGAAGATATCCCTCGGTTTGAAGCACCACTAGCTCACTGTGTGGAACTAAGCATCTCCCCCAATCTCCTAGCTTAGGGCTGGGAGCGCGAGAGGAGGAGCCGCGTCGGCTATCCATGATGGAATGGATTTTTGTCAGAGGCGCTTTGATGAGAACTTGCGGATGGAGGATGGTGTGATCTGGATCTAGATCCTCGCCTCTCTTGTAGGCTTTGCTCGCACGGCTAGGGGTAAAATGTAAAAATATCCCAGCCTTTCACATTAAATGCATTTACACGTGGAAGAAGGCCATTATTGGGCGAGAAGCCAAGGAGCGCAACATTTATAAAGAAGCCGGACACTATTCGACGGGAACATGAAGATCAAGGAGAACCCGCCTTTGCAATGCCTAAGACAACATGCTACCGGACCCATCGTCATTGAAGCCTGGTTCAGGGGCTACCGAGGAGTTCGGACTAGGGGTGTCCGGATAGCCGAACTATCATCATCGGCCGGACTCCAAGACTATGAAGATACAAGATTGAAGACTTCATTCCCGTGTCCGGATGGGACTTTCCTTGACGTGGAAGGCAAGCTTGGCGATATGGATATGTAGATCTCCTACCATTGTAACCGACTGTGTAACCCTAACGCTATCCGTGTCTATATAAACCGGAGGGTTTTAGTCCGTGAGGACTTAAAAACAATCATACCATAGGCTAGCTTCTAGGGTTTAGCCTCTTTGATCTCGTGGTAGATCTACTCTCGTAACACACATTATCAATATTAATCTAGCAGGACGTAGGGTTTTACCTCCATCGAGAGGGCCCGAACCTGGGTAAAACATCGTGTCCCTTGTCTCCTGTTACCATCCGCCTAGACGCACAGTTCGGGACCCCCTACCTGAGATCCGCCGGTTTTGACACCGACACCCATGCTTGTTAGGCCCCGCATGTCAGTTACTCAATGGGTTCGGCCATGTCAGAGGATCCTCATCCGTAGTATACTCCCTTTGTTTTTATTTACTCCGCATAAAACGGAGGGAGTGGTGGTATAATAAATGACGCGGGCGGGGGGGGGGGGGGGCGATGCTACATTTACGTAAATAATGTTACGTGTTTTACGTAAAGTGCAACGTGGATAATTAGTATTGGAGAAGGGGGAGGATGGGCCCCCACCCACCTGGGACGTCGGTTTGCTCTCAACTGCGGTCTCACAAGCGAGCAAAAACGCAAGACGAAGCGTGTTCCATTCGGTGAGCGACGTGGAGGGTCCAGCGTGCCGGGCTGCAACACGAACGCGACAAGAGCGATGTACAGTCAAAACTGATTGACCGGTCGTCACCGGAACTATTCACACCAGAACCTTCGCTGCTCGGCCTACGCCAGCCACTGCCCTAAAATCACACAAAATCTCCAGCCCATTCCCCCACCTTTCGATCCCCTAGCCCACATCAAGCATCCCCTAGTTCGCTGGAAAGCCATGGTGCACCGCAAGATCACTTACTACAAGATGCTGGCGCCAGAGCGCCGCGCAGAAATCGCGGCGGCGGTCGGCGCCACGGACCTCCGTTCCCAAGCTCTCTTAGCGGCGGGCCAATCCCCGAGTTCTCTGGAGCCAAGCTACGAGGAGGAGGAAGCCGATCCAATGTTCACTGCGGAGGTCGCGGCGCAGAAGGCCCCCGATGGGTATGAGACGATGGACGTCGACTTCGTGCTGGCATCCGAGTCCCCTATGGTGTAGGCGGACCAGCGGTTTAACATGGCGATACTAAAGGAGGACCGGGAGGCAGAGGCTCAACTCGACGCGGAGCGCGCGCATGCCGCTGCCATCGAGGCTCTCCTGCAGGCGGAACGAGATGTCGTGGATGTGAACCGGGCGGCGGAGGCTCAACTTGAGGCGGAGCGCGCTGCCATCGAGGCCCTCCTGCAGGCGGAACCGGATGTCCTGGACATGAACTGGGCGGCAGAGGCTCGACTCGACGCAGAGCGCGCAGATGCCGCTCACATCAACACCCTCCTGCAGGCGGAACCGGAAGTCCTGGACTTGAACCGGGCGGCGGAGACTCGACTCGACGCAGAGCGCGCGGATGCCGCTGCCATCGAGGCCCTCCTGTAGGCGGAACCGGACGCCCTCGACTTGAACTGGCTGTGCTCGCCCGTCTGCAGAAGCGCCCAAGACGCCCGCTTTGAACGAGTAGCCGGAGGCCGAGGACAACCACGGTGCGGAGACACACGCCGCAGCGTGACGGCTGGTTCAAGGCCGGCAGCCAAAGACGACGAGGCCGTCTCTTTCCGCGAGTAGTGATAGTTTTTATTTATGTTGTTGTTTTTATGGATCTTTTGTTGTGTCAAAACATACTATTTGTTATGCAAGTCGCCTGACTTGGGTCAGTCTACCATTTCAGGCGGTTGGATGAATATCCTACGTCTCCTAACCCTTCTTTCCTTCTTCCTCACCTCTTCTTCTTCCCCAACAGACCACCGCATGGGCCGTATGGATACTCCCCAATATGCGGTTGGATAAGCATACTCTATGAACGAAAATTATGTGTCAGCGATAGGATGGCTGAGTTTGGTTTGTTCACATGCAACAACACGTGTCAGTGAGGGTGCGTTCCCTTGGTTGGGTTTGCGGCGTGCAGGAGCGACTGTGTGAGGGTGCGGTGCGACTGCCATGGCGCGTGGAGCGACCGTGTGAGGGTGCGGTGCAACCGCGACAGCCGTGCGTAAGTGTACCTCCTTCTCATTTTGAAAACTTTAGGCAAGCTTGGCAAAAATGTGTGGCGAAGTTTGGCAATGCAAGGCCTAGACCCAAACAGGATAAGTACGTACGTACTAGGATTACTTGTGTTAAAAAAGAAAGGCGGGGTTTTCCTTCACGGGATTTAATCGATATAAATCCTCGTTTCAGGTGCCAATTAATGCGTATTTTTTTCTTGAAAGACCAAAGAGCTAACCATCTCACTCCTCATCGCTTGATTAATGCAGCGCCATGCAAACGAACCTTCTCACTTCCGCATGCATGCAGGGGATATTATTGTCATTGGTTGCTAACCCCATCAATTTTGCCTCGATTAGTGTTAGTGGCCCTTTGCAAATTGTAATTTTGATATACCGGCCTTGTGTACAAAAAAAATGGAGGTAGTAACTATATTTGAATTCCTTGCCCATTGCGGTGACGCCGACTTCTTTTTTGTGGTTTGGCGAAGTGCGTTCGACGGAGAACGCCATTGAGGGAGACCACGGTAAATCGCTCGCAAGTGCCGCCGCAAGCCGAGACAACCGCCTTTATTTGCATCCAGAAGTCCTTTACTAGTACTACTACTAGGAGTACTAGTGCGGTGAGATGGCTTCTCAAGAAGACGATGGAGAAGCGGAGTCGATGAAGAGTGAAATGATAGTTGCTTCGTCCCATGCTTTACGATTTGACGATCACCGCTTTGTGATTTGTGATAGAGGGACAGGGAGTAGACTATGTGCTCTATACTGTACTACATGCGTTAAAGCATGGGAGAAAGAGGAGATACGTTGCATTTTTCTATTCCTTCAATCAATCAATCAGGGAGCTTCGGTTCCATCTTTTTGGCTTTGGCAACACCGTCCACAATGGTTCCCACGATGCCAAAAGCTATTTTCACATTTGGCTACACATTGTGGATGCCCTTAACCGTACCACTTGGTTTTGCTCCTGTGTGCTATCTATACAAATCTCAATTATATTGATCTAAAAAATTATAGAATCAAAGATTAGTAAAAAGGAGGTGATTTTGCCGCGCGGATGGCGGGGGAGGTTTCTTATTTTCGGAGAACGTTGTCCTGGCGGTTTGCTAACACGCGGTCCCACGTGTCAGTGCTTTACCAAGCTGATCCGCGTCCCACATGAGGCAGAACAACGGCAGAAGCAACACGTGGTTAAGTTGAAGAAGATGAGGGAGAAGCGGATTCAGCAACAAGTGAAATGATGGTTGCTTCGTCCCTCCAACTTTTTTTAGCATTATTACTTCGTCCCTCCAACTTAACTACGGGAAAGGTGCAGCTTTGTGATTTGACGCCTCATTGCTCATTACTACGCCGGCACCATGACTGGGGTGCTTCACCCCGGCTGCTCGCATGTATTCGGTATGGCACGTGGACCCGGTAGCTTGATGTCCGACATGTCGTAACGGGACTAGAAGATTTATGAAAGCGAAGCGCCCACTCTTACGACGGAGGAGTAGATTTACACGACGCCCGGAACTGTCACTTGTCTGTATAGTACTATAGTTTTGCTGTTTCGCACGATCCATCGATACAAACCCGATTAACAGAAAGGGCGGATTTTTCCCGCCAAAGTAGATGATACCGCCATACATTTCAAAGGCAATTTTAATGTATGCAAACTGAATAATTATAAGTAACAATATGATATCTAGTAAAACTAAAAACACATATGATTTATTGTGTTAGAGTGTAGTAGTAGTGCTATATTGCATAGTTGTTAGATGTAACATGCGAGAACGTGTAGAGATGTAGTTTTGGAGGGCCTCTGAGAGAGAAAAGTGTAATACAGTCACCGAACTTCAGAATAAGCTGATTACGGTCACTATATACGTTTTGCGGTGATTATCCGGTCACTTGCTCACAGTTCAACATCGGATTGCACTCTGTTGACCGGCCAAATAGTCTGCGTGGCGCCATGTTGACTAGTTAAATTGACCACATTTCTTGTGGGTCCCACCTGCCGATTCGCGATAGGGAAAAGGTCGATAAACACAAATTTACGCAGCGCGACAAGGCTCCAACCCATGCTGGAATCACCTGGTTGTGTATATGTCTGCTGTATTCGATGTGTGCGCATGCACGTGTAGGTTGAGCACTTGAGCGTGAGAGTGTGTGTTTGTCGTGTGGTGTACTGGTGTGTGCATGCATGTGTGCGTGTGTGCGTGTGAGTGTTGCGTGCGTGTGTGGCTGCGTGTGTATGTGTGAGTGTTGCGTGCGTGTGTGGGTGCATGTGTTTGTGTGAGTGTTGCGTGGATGGAGTTCGTGTGCATGCGTGCGTGTGTGTATAATCACCACACCAGCTCATGTGTGTTAAAATGCACGACTCAAAGATACCAATACAAGGCCACCTTGTCTGCTGTGCCCGCTGTCATGACTTCAACCACCGTCAAAATATTTTTTGTCGCTTGTTTTCATTCTTACAAGAAGATGCTCGTATGCTGCACGTAACATCAAGATGCATTTGTATGACTTGTTTATCTTGTGAGAGAAAAGGATGAACGAGGGAAGGCCTTATTTGCAAATGTGGAGAGGTGTGTGGGTACCTTTTTGCAAAATTGCCATAGTTCCTTTCCTATCCGTCAGATATAAATCGGACGGCCTATATTGCAGGATGGCAGGCACCATCATCACCAACTCTGTTTTTTATAAGAGTGTATTTTATGTATTTTATAATAGTGTAGATGTAGAGTAGATCCAGGTCGACAGGTGGGCACGATGTTAGTGAGATAATGCGATGCAACACTAGAGGTGCCACATGGAGCGTTTAACTGGTCAACTAGTCATGTCATGAGCAAATACAAAGTTGTACGGTGAGCCCGTGACTGCATAATAACCACTAAACGTAAACGGTGACCGTAATGAGTGGATTATGAAGTCCAATGTATGTATCGTGCTTTCGCTTCAAATACAATGATCATCATTGCATATATCGCGAGAGAAAGGTGAAACACGCGTGAATTTTCTGGGGGCTTACTTTTAGAGGACCTGGAGATAGTTTTGTGTGCATACGTGAAAGGGGCGCAAAGGGGTATGCGATGGAGAGAGAGATGCTCTTCGTTTCTCTTTATTATGACTAACTTTGTATATAGTATAAAAATATACAAATTCACAGTGCGGAATAAATATCATTGTGGGCACCATGAAATGCAAATTAGCGTTTGTATTCCTCCATATAACTTTGTAATGTTGTATATATGTAGAAACTCTAAAATAATTTTTTGGCCACACTTTATTCAAAAGGAATGTTGTATGCGAAATAAACGTGAAGAGAGAGCTTTTTAGATCAATGGGGTACGTGATGTAACATGTGTGAATGTGTAGTTGATGCATTTGGCGGGGCCTAGAGAGGTATGTGTGTGTATTACGTATTCGAGAGAGGCATGGATAGAGGGGCCGACGGGGGGGGGGGGGCGTCGGAGAGATAGCACGAGAAATGAGAGTGGTCGAGAGAGAGAGGTTGATATGGCGTCCACGACAAGAGATTCCATTCCCTTGAGTGTGTATATGCAAGGGGAGGGAATAGAGGCACCAGGAGAAATTTTGTGTGTGGTGTTTGTGTTGGTATGTGTGGGTGTGAGAAGATAATGAGACGTGGGGGCAGAGGGTGTGTCACCGTGTGAGGTCCGGTGGGTTGAGGTGAGGCCCTTCGTTCGGTTCCGTCCTGCGCCACATTGGTCAGCCCATGACACATTTAGGAAGACCCATGGATGACTAGTCGTACAAGACACAGATAGCAGAATTGTGAAGGACTCTGTGTCCACTGGCAAAGCCGGCTAGGATTTGTAACCCTAGGTTCTTGGACTAAGGTAACCCCTTTATCTCTGATATTACTATTCATCCAACTTAACTTTAAGGGGCATCCTACAAAATGCTCGCTAGAATCATACTCGCCGATTAGGAAGAGAGGTGTGAGATAATGCGTGAGAGACAGGCGTAAAGATAAGGTGCGTACATGAGACACGAAGGCAGGTCCATGTATATAGAAAGGGTCGATGAGGATTGTGCGTGAGTATGTTTGCGAGAGGAAGAGTGCTTGTGATAAAGGTTAGTGAAAACAGTTGTAAATGGTTACTAGAGGGGGGAGGGTTATATCTAGAGCATGTGTGCGAGAAAGACACCTCGGGAGAGAGTGTGTGAGCATGTGTGAGAGATCACCGATCGAGAGTGAAACTACACGTAAAAGACTGCTCTACACATTGATTAAAGATATAAATTGTATCCAAATATTAGGATGGGATCATGATATTTGCAATTCGCGTAAGGAGCGGTCATTGATCCATCATACATCTAGATTCTATCGAATTTGAGCATGTCTATGTTATTATTCGACACAATTGATCCACATAGTTAGTATTTTGAACTCCAGATAATGCATCGCTTTAGCAATCGAATATAAACGTGAGTATAGTTCATGTTGTGTGTGTAAAGCACATTATACATACGAAAGTTACACAATGGACATTTATAAATAGCTACCAATGAACTAGCATACATTTGAATTCAACCTAAGGTGGTTTAAAAAAATTGAATTCAACATGAAGTCCATTCAATTATTTGAATTTGATATCATGGCATTTGTAAACCATACCTAAACTATGGGGGTACCAATCTTTGCTCTGATTTTGTACATAATAGCATATGTAGTCGTGTACAAAATAGATTCAAATTTACTTCCTCCATTCCAAAATAATCGTAGTTATAGGATTTTCAAGTGTCAAAATTTCAAAAGGAAGCGGATAATTTAATGAGGTTTCCAAACATACAAGGTCAAATATAACGTTGTCTATTTAGGTCAATCCTCATAGTTCAAGAGTACTCTAAACGTGAATGCTTGTGTTTCAAAATTTCGAACAAAGCGCCAAAAGAGCCTCTACTCGCCCGAAACCGCGTGAGACCAATGTTTGGTAGTACAAGGAAATTAGTTTTCTAATAACTCCGACCTGTGAAACCTACCGGCCCGACGTCCAAAGGTCTAAACCGGGGTAGGTTTGTAGCTTCATCTAGACACCACGCAACCGCCTCCGAAAAACATTCATACACAATGGCCGCCTAAGCACACATGCGCGCGGCCGAAATCAGTCCCGCCCACTATTTGGGACACCTGGGATTACCATCCTACCCCGACCCTTGAGATCCAAAATTTAAGAGGGGGCAAAGTTTGTACTTTCCCCAAATTTCAAACAAGCGTCCCATCTTACATTCAAAAAGCCAAAAACAAGCGTGTTCCGCATCGAACATGGTTCCCCCACCCGTCTGATTCCCCATTCGTACTCTGTGGGCGCCAAAACTACCTCTCCATCGTCATGAAACCCCGTCGTCCTCCGTCCGCCACCCCATCCCACCCATCAACCGCCGCCCTCCTCCATCACGCTGGAGCCGATACCCCGACGTCGGCGTCCACCGCAACCTCAACCGCAATGCCCTCCACGGCTAGTAGTTGAAGCCGAGTCCGAGCCGTCCGTACCCGAGCCAGTTCAACCACGCCGTCCTGCGCCTCACCGCTGCCGCTCCAACATCGCCACCCTCCACTGCACCATAGTTGTTCCTGCTACGCCGTCCTTCGCTGCCTCGGATATGCTTCCCCTCCGCCGACATACAGCCACGACAACACAGTCAACAATTTGGCCATGGGTTCATCCAAGCCTGCACCCTCCAGAACATCGGCTTCCCCGGTAAAAAAAAAGAAGATCGCCGCGACATGTGGAGGTGACCACACCGACAACCGAAGAAGGTACTCCTCTTCCCTTATTCGTGCAAATCTTACGTCTCTGCTTGCACGGTATTCATCCCACAGAAGACACTAGTTAACCGCTTCTTCTTGATACTAGATGTTCCTAGTAACTCGCGATGCACAAGGTTTCTCCTCATATACTATTTCACCTTAGCTAGAGGTTTGTCGCCTGAATTTCAATTTCTGGCCAGTTGATTACCAATTAACGGAAGCATTCCCCGGCGTAACAGGCGCTAGTACGACTATTACACCGGGGAAGCAGCGCCTTGGTGTTTATCTTAGGGGCGTCTGCGTCCTAGAAACTCTTGGCGCCCGATCTGGAGGTCGGCCGGGATTAAAGGGATGGCTTGGGGCGCTGCCAAGCACGGCGGTGGTGTGAGGTCGATGGGAGGGCGGGGCGGCGGAGGCACGGGTCTGGGCCGGTGGTCGCTGGCGGTTCGAGAAAGATCGTCAACAGTGACTGGCGGGAGGTAGACGATGGCCGTCTGCCCGTTCCTTATAGATGGAACGGTTCATTAAAAAATCGACTGACCTATTTATTTTCAATCGACTGTTATCTTAGATATGACCACATGTGAAGGTGTGCTGGAGGAGTACTTGCATTTCCTGTGCTCATATATTACAAAATCATACGGAGTAGAATCCAATTTTGTTTGCCATGCAATGTTGTAGAGCTATCATATGTCTCATGTCATTTATTTTTCAGCCACCTGCTATCTGCTACTTTTACAGTGCATTAGTTCTGCACACACTTCACCCTTACTCTCACTATTGTGTTTTTATGCAAGTGTATTTCAGACTCTGCTGACATGAGAGAAGCCAAAAGAAAAGAGAGAAGTCGCTCCAGCTTCGTATGTTGGTAGGCAAGACACGTTACAACGCTATAAAGGGTGCAAAGGTCGCCAGATGGAGACGGTAAACATAGCTCGAGTTGATGACCTCACTGCAATGAACCACCATCCTGTGTGCTTGCTTTAACTTCAGCGGTGTCATATGTGGTTGCATGTTCCATATGGTGTCTAGCTTGTATTCGAAAGGTCAAGTCGGTCTTTATTAAGATAAGGAAAGATATTTTTTACATGAATCACCATCCCATGAGCACCGAAGACAAATAGCTAGTCGTGGGCACTTGCCGAGCCAAAGTGACAAGCCCAAAGAAAGACAGGCATCACCGAATCCAACTAAAAAGCGCGATGGTGGCGAAGCAGCCCGCCTCCCACCGTGCTCTCGTGTCCTAGATGATCATGTTCACCACTCCACTGATGTCTAGCTTGTATTGCTTCCAATTTGGTTAAATTGCATCCGCTTAGCTCACACATTATACCTTTGAATATGACATGCCTTTCGCTTTTTGGTACATACTAGTACATCCGTATTAACCATGTTCTTACATCAAACTAATGTTCTTGTGTATCCCTCATCAATCACTTATGACGAGGCAGGCAGGCAAGGGGACTACTCCTCATTTAAAGAATGCGATCAGCCTCCCGACATGATTCTCAAGAAATGTAAATGCTAGATGAAGATAGTGAACGTAGCTCTGTAGTTGATTACAGCATTTCTACACTAGCATCACAGGTGCTTGCTCTAACTTGGCAGCGTGATATGTGGTTGCATGTTGAATATGGTGTCTAGATTGTAATTCTTCCAATCTGGTTAAACTGCATGTGCTAGTCTGCTTAGCTTATACTCGTGTAAATGTGACATTATACCTGTTAATGTGACATGCCTTCCTGTATTTAGTACATAGTACATATGTCTATTAAGCATGTCCTTACATAAAACTATTGTTTTTTTTGTATCCCGCATCAACCAATATGATGAGACACCTTTAGTATATGCAGTGCGACATTAGTTGCATCTTTCATGTGATTTATAGCATGCACTGCTTCTAATTTGTTGAAATTCCATTTATGATGGGACGCTTTTAACTTGGCAGAGTCATATTGGTTGCATCTTTCATGTGGTGTCTAGCTTGCATTGCTTCTTATTCTTTGGAATGGTTTCTGCTTAGTTTACACAAACAGTTGTGAACATGCCATGCCGTCCTGTTTTTCGTACATATTCCATCATGGTATCATGTGTTTGCCTTATATCAAAGTAGTGATTGTCAGTATCATGCATGAATGAGTTCTTAAGAGAGAATTTTATTGCTTTTTCTTGTCGGTTTTACTTGATAATTCAAAATCAATAAAGCGGAAGGAAGTTAGCAAGGCAGCGGATAAAGGTGCTCCTTCCAAACGGAGGGCCTCTAGAGCTTCTACTCCTCCACACCCCCAAGATGATTTCCAAGACAACACATGCATAGACACTCAACAAAGCTGTGTTTATGATGAGCACGTCTCCCCTAGTGCAGCATCACCGTGCTCCCTCTAACTTGGCAATGTTATTTTTGGTTGCATGTTATGTGTGATGTCTAGCTTGTATTGATTCTAATTTTTTTGTATTACATCTGATTACTTTAAACATTTTAATTGAATAAGACACGTGTTCCTCGCTTTCTAGAACATACAATATCATCTATCACACCATGTTCTTACATCAAATTACTACTGTTGTGTAACCTGCAACAATCACTTATCATAAGACATGTTTGACTTTGGAGTGTGATATAGGTTACATCTCACATTCTTTTCTAGCTTGTACTACTAATTTGTTGAAATGGCACTCATGACGAGACAGTTTTAACTTGGTAGCGTGATATTCGTTGCATCTTTCATATGGTGTCTAGCTTTCATTGCTTCTAATTTGTTGAAATGCCTTCTCCTTAGTTTACACATCATAAGCTGTGAATATGCAATGCTGTGAATATGCAATGGCACTAATGACGAGAGACCTCTAACATGGTAGTGTGATGTTGTTTGCATCTTGCATATGATTTATTTCTTGTACTGCTTCACATTTTTTTAAATGCCATTTATGCCGAGACACTGTTAACTTGGCAGAGCGCTATTTGTAGCATCTTTCATATGGTGTCTACCTTCCATTGCATTGCTTCTAATTTGGTGAAATGTCTTCTTCTTAGTTTACACATCATAGTTATGGTTATCTCTTCCGTCCTGTTTTTCATACATATTACATCCTCCTATCATGTGGTTGTCTAACATCTAAGTTAAGTTCATCTGCATCAATCATCAATATGTTCTGAAGAAATAAATTGTTATTCGCTTTTCTTGTCGGCTTGACTTAACATGGCACGTAGAAAGAGGAAGAAACATGTAATGGCAGTGGAATGAGAAGCGGATGAATCCTCGCAGATTATGCCGGTCTTGATGGTGCAATAGAAGGTGAAAGTCTAGCGGAAAATTCTACAAACACGGCATCCCATGCTACACGAGCTGCAAAAAAGCCAAATGTAAACAAATAGCTGCCACCAAAAAGCAGAGACAACCCTAGTTCTTGCAACACCTACCACAAGTACTACGGTTGCACGACATACTGCGTCAATCGAGCTAGCAGCATGTTCCCAAGCTCCCTTGCCACCTGACACTACTTCCCAAGCACTCTTGACACAAGACAAGTTGGCAATATCAGATGAACCTTGTGAGCTTCAACAGCAAGAAGGTAGTTGCTGGTGTCAAGTTACAGTTGCATGCTTCTTTATATGTAGTCTCACAGTTTGATGTACACTCAACACTTCCTATGTTCGTTGTTGGACTAGCACCTAGGCGTTAAGAGGAAACAAGCATCGTGGATAATGCTCGATAGGTTAACTAAATCTAGAGGAGGAAGAATGGAGATCCGTTTTGAGGCAGGTTTAAAAAGGCCACGTGATGCTGCTGAGTCAGCCAAGTTAGTATCGAGGCAGCGGTTGCCGTTAGGTGTCATGTATGTATCCTCCCAACATGGATTCAGTACAGGAATGACAAATACGAAACCCAGTTCAACACCTTCCTCGACCATTTATCTGTAAGTATGGTTATGTATGGAAACTAGTAATATTGTCTTCCTCCTCATTCCCATACTTTCTAGGTTGTCGATAATGAGACTCCCATAATTTTCAACATATGAGGTTCAAGTTGGATAGCCAAGATGATGCAACGGACAAGCTTGCACCCATGTTTTCAAGTCTGCTCATGACAAAGATCGGTATAACTTGAGGAAAACTCACTTTGAAGGCAAGGCTAATGGTGAACTTTCCCAAACATCTCCAAAGTGGAAAATATATCGGATGAAGACCGGAGGGCCTTGTTAAACACCGGTCTCGATCCAAGTATCGTGTACATTATATATATGTGATCAGATCACATGTTGAAGTCCTATTGACGCATGTGCCACACAAATCTATCTTCTTGTAGGTGAACTGTTCAAAGAACAAGGCCCCTACGAAAGTGAAATTCCAATGCATTTACGTGATCTCGTAGCTATATTGCATAATCGCGAGGCTCTTGTAATTAGTCGTTGTTTCACTCTTTTCATTGTACCATATTATCGTGATCTATATTGACTTGTTCGAAATGAAGAGGAAAGCCCGCAAGGACCAAAAAGTACCTAAACCAAATGATGTGGAAATATTCAAGGACCTGTCACACCAAAGAAGAAGAAGGGCATGACTACACCGGTCAAAGCCGCGTTGTAAGTCCTTAATCCTCATGCCTTTTAACTACTACTTACTCGACTTGTGCCTTGAACTGCATGGTTTGCAGCCAATGTCTATTACTATTTTCAATTTTATACACAATTGTCTTAGCGTATCATTGCACCTTACAAGGTTTAAAAGGGAGGAGTGATGTTCCTTTGATATTGACCCGTAATCTAGTTCTGTGCTGGACTTGCCCACACAATGTTACAATTGCCTATTTGTCTGTTCTCAGTTGTTTTGTGATATGAATGATGTCATACTATGCTTACCGTATTATAAACTTCGTCTCTTTATCCTTAGCCCTCAATACAATGTGAAGAAATAGACAATACATTAGCGATGGTACATGGTCATACGTTTGGAACCTGGTTTTATTATGTACTTTGCAATAAAATACAACTAATATTTTACATGGGTTCACCAGAATAAGTTATGTATATAGACCAAAGCTATTTTGTTTGGTTTTGCTGCCTCCTTAATATCTTCTATTCTGGTACTACTAATGTAAAACCTCAACTTTTCAGCGAGCTATGAAAAATGGTGGAACCGCCACCTTTCCGAAGGTGGCGAGGCAACTATAACCGCAATGTCGCCTCTTGCCGCGATGGGTTAGTACTTGTCCACTAACGATTGCCAAAAGCACGTTCTGCGTATCTTGGGTTGGTTGTTAAGGCAATATCGTCCAAACTGCCGCATGATCAAGATATGCAAGCTCAAAGCAATGATGTATCTGCGCTCCAGACACAAGTCCATTCCCTAACAGAGGCCCGTTGTGAAACAAGGAGAAACAATGCTTGATGCCGTCAAGATATGCATGGTTTTGAAACCAGACTATCAGACATTTGCTATGTTGTTCAGGAGCCTAGGGGAAATGAAGGCGAGGGTTATGGTGCTCCATCGGACAATACAGCATGAAAACATAACAGTCAGGTCAAATGAACTGACCTTCCGAACTTCTGGTGGTGCATTTATCTGCTAGATCATTAAGTTTTATGCCAACATTCCTTTTGTTATATAGTTGTAATTTGTTTTGGTGCAATACAAAATTTATTCTTAACGATGTAGCCACCGCTGAAGAAAACAAAGAAGCCATTTTGTATAGTGTAGGGTGTTCCCTATATTTGCACTGGTGGCGATCTTTAATGCCGAGTGGATGTAATCTGTGCAATGCCCTTAATAGCCTAGTGTTAGTTTCGGCCTTATTTATTTCCTATTCTTCTTTTTCCCTGGTTTGCTAGTGGCCGCAACTACCCATGGGCCATATACGGGCCATAGGATCCATGGGTCTCCTACGGGCCGTCGATAAATGGGCTCAGAATCGGTGGGCCTCGGCCGCTGATAAATGGGCTGTAATTGGTGGGCCTCGGCCGTCGGATAAATGGGTCTACATGGGCCGTGTCGGGCGTAATTGGTATCGGCTCAAAGACGGTAACGGGCCGTTAACAGTGTCAGAGGACTACAAAAGCTTAATTCTGTCACAGGCATAATGGGTCGTTAATGGGCCAGAATATAGGACGGGCTGGCCAGAAACGGGCCGACTCTTGCCATGGGCCGAATTTGGACCATTAGGGTAACAGGCCAGTAACGGGCCGACTCTTGCCATGGGCCGAATTTGGCCCATTTGGGGAACATGCCAGTAACGGGCCGACTCTTGCCATGAGCCGAATTTGGCCCATTAGGGGAACAGACTAGTAATGGGCCGGAAGTAATCGAGGGCCGAAAAGGAGCCCAAGAACGTATGGGCCGTCAATAGGCCGAAAGCTAACACGGGCTAGAAACGGCCCACATAAATCACGGGTCGTTAATGGGTACAAAGAAAATTATTGTTCATTATGGGCTAGAGTCACCGTGGGCCTGTAAAGGGCCGAAAGATACGAAGGCCTCATAAGGGCTGAAAGACGTCATGGGCCATACATGGGCTGAAAGTGAAATGGGCTGGTGTTATATTCGACGGCCCACATGACGTTGTTGGGCTGATTTCCTTTAGTGCCTAACGGGCCGTAAAATGGGCTATTTGCGAAGAGACCGTTAACAGGCTTTTCATGGGCCAACCCGTTAACTTTTGACCAAGTCAAACGGGCCGGCTTTGTAAGCTAAATGGGCCAGTGGTGGGCCGTGGCATGTGTCAACATATCATAGGCGCCTATCTAGCCCACTGACGAGCTGACACGTGTTTCGTCCGGCCAATAAGAATTTTACACGTGGAAATTTCCCATTGGTCGGGTCGGGGCTGTTAACGGGTTATCGGATCCAAAACCCGACCTGATAGCTTAACGGCGTTCCATTACGGTGGATGCCACGTGTCGGTCACCCTTGACGAAAGCACTTCTGTGACGCGCTATTTATCGTCATGGAAGTGGACACTTCCGTGATGATAATTTTGGTAATGTCATGGAACACTTCTACGACAGCACAGGTATGACTATCTTGATTCTGTCATAAATTTGTCATGGATGTACATGCATGACAAAAGACGCGACCTACTGTGACAAACACGTATCATCACGGAAGTGTTTTTTTTGTAGTGAAGGGTCTTGCCGGGGCCGCTAAGGCTGCCCCAGCAAGGGTCCTTGCCGGGAAAACCTGCTTCGCCCATCTGATCCTTGTGGCCTTGGTCCTTGTCATTGCTTTATTTGTCTTGACGAAGATCTGCATGCCACCAAGGAGGTGTCTCCCGAGCCCTTGCCTCAACATAGTAGATTATGCTAGAAGTTGTGGGCTCAAGGGTGACCCGCTCTGTTGGTGTGGGGCGAGCTGCCCCGGCAAGGGTCTTGCCGGGGCGGCCAAAGCTGTCCCCAGCAAGGGTCTTGCCGGGGGAGCCTGCTTCATCCCTCCGCTTCTTGTGGTTTTTGGTTTTACCTTGGCTCACCTCCCTTTCTCTGCTTGGTGCGACCTTGGGCAAGGCTCGATCGTCACAAGACAGTATAGGGGTACAAAAAGTGCACCCCTCTTTTGGTACACCGACAGGAGCCCCCGGGCCTGTGCCACACATAAGCGCGACGCGTTGTTGGGCTAGGCCCAGAATGGTGCGCGGGCAGGCAGGGTGGTTTTTTACCACGGTAAAACTTTTCGCGCGCTGCGCTCTACACGTCCCGCACGTGTGGCGCGGCGTGGAGGGGTGTGCGTGACGTGGGGATCATGCGTGGGGCGGTTCCCGTATGCATGCGTCATATCACAGTTAATGGGAAGAGAAAGGAGGCGGCCCACGCCTTCCCCATAAAAAGGAATAACCGCGGGCGCGCTGCTCACTTTACCTTCCTCCCCTGCGCCTTTTCCAATCTCGGAACCGCCGCTCCCTTTTCCTTCTTCTCTAAGCTTTCGCCATCGCCTGTTGTTGTTGTGTCCCTGCTGCCTCTTGTTCTTCGCTCCTCTTAGCCGCCATGGCGCCCAAATCTACCAGGGGTAAAGGAGGGGCTAAGGACGCCGGAGTGACGGAGGCACCGGAGAGTGCGCTGGCGGTGCAGCGGACGCAATCCGCCTTCTTTTCGCCCTCAACGGTCGATGTACATGAGCTCTAGGACTAATTTAGGCCCCTGTGGGGGGTGAAGACGGGGGGAGAGAAATCAGAGCATCCAGCCACGCGCGTCATCCCTGCCGACTGTGCCGAGGCCGCTCCGAATCGGTACCCCTTCTTCGTTGATTATTTCTCCTGCGGGCTCTGTCCTCCCTTCTCTGATTTCTTCAGCGACGTCATGCGTACTTTCGATTTCCGTCTTCTGGATTTCACTCCGAACGCCGTGGCGTGCATGGCTCTTTTTGCGCACCTCTGTGAAGGTTTCGCCGAGGTGCACCCCAACACGACGCTCTTCCGCCATTACTTCTTCCCTCAGGTCCAGACAGGGGGTGCTATCTCTGGCTGCATCACCTGGATCCCTAGATCCAAGGGGGCGTATCCGGATGGCGCCATGAAGGAGAGGTGGGAAGAGTGGCGAGGCCGGTGGTGCTGGATTGAAGAGGATGATCTGTCGGCGTTCTGCGAGGTGCCCCGGGCACCGCCGGTCCGTAGGAGTGATTGGAGCGACGTCGATGAAGATGACAAGAAGCTCACTCCTGTCATCACTAGGATCCTTCAGCTTACCGAGGCCGGGCTCACCCTTGAGATGATCGGGGCAGATTTCATCCGCCGCCGGATCGCTCCACTGCATAACAAGGGGAGGCCGGCCTGGCTCTTCGCGAATCCTGCGGACATCATGTGACTCCGCCCCGGCCTTGACCACAACTTCACCGTGATGCGGCATGCTCACCTCTGCCAGCGACTCTTTCAACTTGACGTAGGTCGTGATGGCGAGGTCGAGCGGACCGGCAAGGTTGCGAGGGCGGCCGCGAAGGCCGACAAGGTTGTCAAGAATCCTCTGTTCAAGTTGCCGGCGGGAGTAGTCCCGTTGTGCAATAACTCCCGTCGGTCCGATATCATTGCCATGATGTCGGACTGCAATGCTCATGGCCCCGTTCAAAGCTGGGTCGTAACGAACGATGCCCAAGTGCAGGAGTTCTTCGACACTCTGCATGAGGGATATGTCAACGCTGACGCCAAGCAACTGCTCATCCAGGACACCTCCCAGGCGGAACTGGACTACATTGCTGCCAGGGCAAGGGAGGCACAGCTTGTCGCGGAGGCCGGCAGTGCTGGTGGTATGGAGGACAGGGCCGCGACGGCCGCGGAGGAGGAGGAGCTCGCCCGATGGGCGGCGGCCGCCGGGGAAGTCAGCAGTGCCGAGACCGGGGCCCCGCTTGTCGAAGATGTGGCCGACGAGTCGTCGGAGGAGGAGGCCGGGGCCGCTGGTCCGACGCCTGCCACAGGAAGAGGACGAGTCCTGCGGCGGGCTGCCTCTGGCGAGCCGGTCCTCAGCTGACCTTGGAGAGGTCTGGGCGCCACACGAGGGCCTCAGCTGACCTTGGAGAGGTCTGGGCGCCACACGAGGGCCACGGCGGCAAAGAAGCTGACGAAGGCCGCGGAGAAGAAGAAGACAGCTGCCCCTTCCTCATCCAGGCGTGTCCAGACTCCGCCTTCCTCACCCCCTCCGGCAGATGCCGACTCGGATGTCAACGCGGGGGTCACCTTCGATTACGGGTCTCTCAGCCCAAGGAGGAAGAGGAAAGCCGTGGAAGAGGAGGAGGTGGAAGATGAGTAAGTGCCTTGTTCCTTACTGTCATCTATGTTCCTCCGACTTGTGCCACTTATCTTGATCTTCTTTCGTATTTGCAGGGAGGCGGAGATGCTGGCCCGGAGGGTGAAGAGGGCCAAGGCCTCGGCGGGTGGCCAGCCCCCGGCTGGTGCCTCACGGGCACCACTGGTGGTGTTGAGCAGCCCAGACAGCAGCCCCTGGCATAGCCCCCAGTGTAAGTTCATCACTCTCCTCGTGTCGACATGTGTTAGGGGTTCGATGCTCTGGTGCTGACCTTGTCGGGTCTGTAGGAGGGGAGCGGTAGCAGGAGGAGCCACAGAGGGCTACTCCCAACACACCGCCTCCATCGACTACGCCGCCGCGAGGGGCGTCCCCGGCAAGGGCGCCAAGTACCGAGCCCATGCTCATGGAGGAGGAAGAGGGGAACTTGGGTGCTGGTGGCCTTGCCTCAGCGCAAGATGCTGGCGGGGAGGGGGCTTCTGCTTCACAGCCAGGCACTGGTGAGTCGCCCGTTCTTCGTTCCTGTTTTTCTCTTGCTTCTTTTCTTGGCTTCATCGCCTTTCTTGTTGCCCAGATCCTTCTTCGGTGGTCATGGAGGATGTGGACACCGTCGTCAGGGACATTGCCGAGGAGGCCGCGGCGGAGGCCGGCAAGATTGCTGTCGAGGAGGCCGCCAAGGACGCCGCTGAGGAGGCCGCCAAGGATGCTGCCGAGGATGCCGCCACGGGGGCCGCTGGGGCAATTGGCGGGGCTTCTGCTGGCGAGGCCAATGAGGGGCCAGCCGGGGAGGCCGGCAAGGCCGCAGCCGAGGAGGAGGTGGTCGATGATCAACCTTGTTCATCGGCAACCTCTGGCTCCGGCAAGTATTTGAAAGTGGGCGACGATCTCTTTGTCCATCTCCCAGGAGTGTCAAGCCCTCGGGCGCCCGCTGAAGGGGAGGTTTTTGATGGCGAGGTGCTCACCGCCACCGGGCTCGAGGTGGTTGATGAACCGATCGTCGGTGGTGAGGGCTCCCAGGAAGAGCAGCTTCTCCGCGCCACGGGGGCCAACTTCTGAAAACTCCAGGTGCTCCATCGCGCCCGCCTGGACAAGGCCAAGTCCAGGATGGCGACGGTGGACAAGGCGGAGGCGGACTTCAAAGCGCGCGTCACTGAGACACAGACCTAGTTTCGCCAGACTCGCGAGGAGCAGAAAGCCCTTCAGGAGGAGCTGTCCCAACGCAACGTGGAGCTCACCATGAAACTAGCTGACACCAAGAAGGCCCAGGAGGCGGCGGTGAACTCGGCCGCTGCAGCCGAGGCCGTCCGGATCCAGCACCAGGCCATGTTGGATTCTCAGGAGGAGGACCTTGCAGCGCGCGAGGAGAATCTTGTCGCAATGCTTCGCAGCAAGGATGAGGAGCTCGAGACCCTTGTTGCGCGGGGAACCCAAGAGCTGGAGTAGAGGCACAAAGGGGCTCTCGATGCCCAGTCTCTGGCTCATGCCGGCAAGGTGAGGGAGCTGGAAGTGGAGCGGGATGAGCTGAAGGAGCAGGCCCTAAAGCTGTCCCGGGAAAAGAACACTCTCAACAGCGCCTTGATGGAGGCGCAGGAAGCGGTCGTCAACAAGACTGGGGAGCTCTCCGAGGCCAACGACTCCGTCAAGGATCTCAAGCTGAAGCTGGAGTATCTCGAGAAGATGCTGTCGGAGAGCCAAGCCCGGGAGGAGATCCTGACCAAGGAGCTGGAGAAGGAGAAGCAGCTGCGGGCGGACGAGGCCGCCTCCCACCAGGATTATGTGGAGGGTGAGAACCGTTGGATCAGCCGTCTTGAGGACGTCGCCGGCAGGGTCACCATGCAGCTGGCCACCATGGGGATGCCAAACGTGAGGTATGCCCCTGAGCGCAGCGGGACCGTCAACGCCAAGCTGACCCAGTTCTTTGAGGGCGTCCTCGGAGCTCTGGCTTATCTTCACTCCAACTGGGCGGCCACGCTGGCCACGGAGGCCCGGCGACTTTTCCGGGGGGCCATGACCAAGGTCCTAACCAAGATGGCGTACTAGAACCTCGACCTCGACTTTGAAGCCGCGATGGATAGCTTGCCGGACGGTACTGACCTCACGGCGCTCAAGGAGCATATCAAGCCCATCATCAGCGGCATCGACAAAATCCAGAGGGTGGAGGGCCAACACCGGGACTAGGCGCCCCCGTTCTTCTTCACCGCTGCATGTTCATGACCAAGACAATTTTCATCTTTAGTTAGAACCGCAGCAATGACTTGATGTAATATAACTCTGCAAAGATTTTTAATTTTTGTGCACGCCATTTTCCTTGTTCGATTCTCCTTTGTACGCATACACCCCACGTTAATCGGGCAGGCCCGCCGGGCGCCAGAAGCCCAGGATGGTGCCTTGGGGACGGATCCCCATTGGCTCGCCGGTATGCGTGCTGCCGGGCGAACCACCTTACCGTCCTTAACGCGGCCGCTCGAACTGTCGAGCTTGACTCGAGTCAGAATCTAGAGCGTTGCCAATCACGGAAGGCTACCCTGCCGCTCTTGACGCAGCCGCTTGTGTTGTTAAGCGGACTTGAAACAAAGCAAGGGCGTTGCCGATCGCGGGAGAGCCCCTTTTGCGTACAGGTTTTCCATACAAAGGAACGACATCTCCAAGGGAAACAACCTCATATGAAAGGAAATAAGTAGTTAGGGTTCAGTGTGACTTAGCTTCTGTTTGTAACCGCACCGGCATCGATCTTCTGGCCATCCTTCTTCTTCAAGAGCTATGGCGATAAAGAGCTGCTAACTTAACCGCCACAGCCGATTCTCACAACTGCGCCCCCTACCTGGCGCGCCAAAGATGTCGGTGGGAACGACACCTATGGGACCACAAGGATCCCTACTGCGGTTGCGGGGCGCGGGGTTGAGAGAAGAGCGGATCTGACAGAAAGTACGCGGTTTGTTTATCCAGGTTCGGGCCGCGAGGATGCGTAAAACCCTAGTCCTGCTTTGGTGGATGTATTCTGAGTTCTTGAGCTAGCTACGGGGTGTAACGAGCTCCAAAAAGCCGAATCATTTTCCTGGTCGCCTCGGGCCTCCTTTTATAGGAAAAGGGGTCGCCACAGAGGCAAGCAGGAGGTGGAAAGGGTATAGTGCCGCGAGGTTATCCCTCGTATTACAAGACAAGATGCATTTAATGCATCGCTTAGGTGTCCTCTTGCTTTATCGGGGACGGGAGCAAGGCTCGTCCCATCCGTCGCCGCCCCTCCTTGCTTCGACACGCGCCCTGGCCAGCGATGCATGCGGTGCCATGTAGGCAGGCAGGCAGCTGAGGTGGCGCGATGGTGGAGCCTTCAGGAAGGGTTGCATGTTGCCACACAGGTGCCTGCTCAGCTGGTTGGGTCGGCAGCTGCATGCGAACGGCGGTGAAAACATGGTTGGTGCGGGCCTGGCAGCGGCCCTGCTGGTGCGCCTGGCGGGGGCCTTGTCGGGTGGCCCGGCAAGGGTCTTTCCGCGGCGCATAGGCGTCCCCAGTAAGGATCTTGCCGGGGTTCTTGCGGGTTTCTTCGGTGAGGATGATTGCCTTCCTATCCTCACTTGATCTTGACTATTCTTTGTCTTCACAAAGATCTGCATGCCACCACGGAGGTGCCTCCCGAGCCCTGTCCTAATGCGTCTGTTTGAGCGTTGGTGGGATCAAGGGTGGCTTGCTCGGCTGGCGTGGGCGAGCTGCCCCGGCAAGGGTCTTGCCGGGGCCGTTGAGGCTGCCCCGGCATGGGTCCTTGCCGGGAAAACCTGCTTCACCCATCCGATCCTTGTGGCCTTGGTCCTTGTCGTTGCTTTATTTGTCTTGACGAAGATCTGCATGCCACCAAGGAGGTGTCTCCCGAGCCCTTACCTCAACGTAGTAGATTATGCTAGAAGTTGTGGGCTCAAGGGTGACCCGCTCTGTTGGTGTGGATGAACTGCCTGCAAGGGTCTTGCCGGGGCGGCCAAAGCTGTCCCCGGCAAGGGTCTTGCCGGGGGAGCCTGATTCGTCCCTCCGCTTCTTGTGGTTTTTGGTCTTACCTTGGCTCACCTCCCTTGCTCTGCTTGGTGCGACCTTGGGTGCGGCTCTGACTGCCCGTGCACAGGTATAGGGGTACAAAAAGTGCACCCTTCTTTTGGTACACCGACAGTAAGAAGGACAATCATCTTTGAAGTGGACCTGGGAGTGGCAAGCATAAGGGACGAAGGCGGGGGTAACATGTCGGATGCGATCATACCAGCACTAAAGCACCGGATCCCATCAGAACTCCGAAGTTACGCGTGCTTCGACGAGAGTAGTACTAGGATGGGTGACCTCCTGGGAAGTCCTCGTGTTGCATTCCCTTTTTAATTACGTACTTTTTGCGCCTCGTGACAAACATATCGCACGTGCGCGATATATATTAACCCCGTTATATTATTTTTGACGTTTGTGATATGTTTTAGCTCGATGCTCATTGGTCAAGCGTCTAGACGCGGCTTTGTAGCGCGAGGAGCGCGTTCTGAAAGGGGTGAAAACATACGTGTTGCTGCGGTATAGAGGGAGGGGTGGAAACCGTGGTAACTCATCTCCATGTTTGAGGGGGAGAGTAAGTAGTATATATAAGGCATTATCCATTATTAGGCAACGGTTGTAATGGTAGTAAGAATGACAATCATCTTTGCAGTGGACCTAGGAGTGGAAAGCATAAGGGACGAAGGCGGGGGTAACATGTCGGATGCGATTATACCAGCACTAAAGCACTGGATCCCATCAGAACTCTGAAGTTAAGCATGCTTGGGCGAGAGTAGTAGTAGGATGGGTGACCTCCTGGGAACTCCTCGCGTTGCATTCCCTTTTTAATTATTTTTTGCGCCTCGTGACAAACATATCACACGTGCGCGATATATATTAACCCTATTATATTATTTTATACATTTGTGATATGTTTTAGCTCGCTGCTCATTGGTCACGCATCTAGAGGCGACTTTGTGGCGCGAGGATCGCGTTCTGAAAGGGGTGAAAAATATGTGTTGCTGCGGTATAGAGGGAGGGGTGGAAACCGTGGTAAACTCGTCTCCGTGTTTGAGGGGGAGAGTAAGTAGTATATATAGGGCATTATCCATTATTAGGCAACGGTTGTAATGGTAGTAAGAATGACAATCATCTTTGCAGTGGACCTGGGAGTGGCAAGCATACACTACTAGGGAAAAGCCTAGCAGCAGCGCGGGTTTTGGGCCTATTAGTAGCGCGAGGGCCGGCGCTACTAATAAGGCGCTATAGCTAACGTATAGCAGTAGCGCGGGTGCCACCCGCGCTACTACTACGTCCGTTAGTAGTAGCGTGGGTAAAAATCCGCGCTACTACTAATCTCTAATCTCTGATTATTTTTTGATTTTTTTCGGAAAAAAAATTAGATTTTTCCCTAATTTTCAAATTTCTGAATTATTTTAACCTCCAGTCTCTAATCACCCCTCATCGCTGCTCAATTTAATCTCTAATCTCTAATCACCCCTCATCATTCCAAATCATCTAACTTCCCGGACGGTCACCCATCATCTCACTACTCCAAACTGAGCACGCTTAACTTCCGGTTCTATTCTCCTCATTTCCAAGTCGCACTTGTTGTTTTCCTGACAATAGTAAGATGTCAATCCTATTAACCTCAGGAATTTAGCTTGAGCATGAAGTCACACATTTCACTGTTTGAGTTTGTTACTATTGTTCTAAAAAATAACACTAATATTTCTTGAATAATTAGTTTGACCATTGTTTGACCACAGTTTGACCATTGTTTGACCAGATTTGATCAAAATTCAAAAAAACTAAAATAATTATTTAGTAAGAATAATATTCTTGAATAATTAGTTTGACCATAGTTTGACCAGATTTAACAAAAATTAAAAAAACTGAATTTTTTTGCCTCCAGATCTTAAAAGCCCCGTAACTTTTTTTCTGTTAGGTTAGTTGGATGTAACTTTTCGAGTAGATGATTTTTCATATAAAAAACTTTTTCATCTGAGTTAGTATGCAAAAGTTATGCCCATTTTTACAAATTCTCGAGAGATTTTGCAAATAAAGTCGAAATTCATATTTGCAAATTTTTCCCAACAACTAGACCACATATCACATGGGAAACTTATTTTCTTTTATTTTTTTGACATTTTCATCATTTTCTTTTATTTTTTAAAAACTGAAAAGGCGATCCACAGGGGGGGGGGTAGAGTTTGAAACCCAGTATTTAGTAGTAGCGCGGGTTTTTTCCCCTCGCTACTACTATGGCAGGCTGAGACCGATTAGTAGCAGCGAGGGGTAAAAACTTACTAGTAGCGCGGGTTTATAACCATCGCTACTACTATGGCATGGTCCAGGGGCACGGTAGAGACCACTTAGTAGTAACGAGGGTTAAAAACCAACGCTACTGCTATCAACTTAGTAGTAGCGAGGGTTAAAAACCCGCACTACTACTATGGCATGTCCCGGGGGGCACGGTAGAGACCGCTTAGTACTAGCGAGGGTTAAAAACCCGCGCTACTGCTATCAACTTAGTAGCAACGAGGTTTAAAAGCCCGCGCTACTAGTAAGCCTGCGCTACCTCTGAAGTTAAGCATGCTTGGGCGAGAGTAGTACTAAGATGGGTGACCTTCTGGGAAGTCCTCGTGTTGCATTCGCTTTTTAATTATTTTTTGCACCTCGTGACAAACATATGGCACGTGCGCGATATATATTAACCCTATTATATTATTTTGGACGAGGAGCGCGTTCTGAAAGGGGTGAAAAAATACGTGTTGCTGCGGTATAGAGGGAGGGGTGGAAACCGTGGTAAACTCGTCTCCGTGTTTGAGGGGGAGAGTAAGTAGTATATATAGGGCATTATCCATTATTAGGCAATGGTTGTAATGGTAGTAAGAATGACAATCATCTTTGTAGTGGACCTGGTAGTGGCAAGCATAAGGGACGAAGGCGGGGGTAACATGTCAAATGTGATCATACTAGCACTAAAGCACCGGATCCCATCAGAACTCCGAAGTTAAGCATGCTTGGGTGAGAGTAGTAATAGGATGGGTGACCTCCTCGGAAGTCCTCGTGTTGCATTCCCTTTTTAATTATATTTTGCGCCTCGTGACAAACATATCGCACGTGCGCGATATATATTAACCCCGTTATATTATTTTTGACGTTTGTGATATGTTTTAGCTCGCTGCTCATTGGTCACGCGTCTAGAGGCGGCTTTGTGGCGCGAGGAGCGTGTTCTAAAAGGTGTGAAAAAATTCCCTTTTTAATTATTTTTTTCACCTCGTGACAAACATATCGCACGTGCGCGATATATATTAACCATGTTATATTATTTTTGACGTTTGTGATATGTTTTAGCTCGATGCTCATTGGTCACGCGTCTAGAGGCGGCTTTGTGGCGCGAGGAGCGTGTTCTAAAAGGGGTGAAAAAATACGTGTTGTTGCGGTATAGAGGGAGGGGTGGAAACCGTGGTAAACTCGTCTCCGTGTTTGAGGGGGAGAGTAAGTAGTATATATAGGGCATTATCCATTATCAGGCAACGGTTGTAATGGTAGTAAGAATGACAATCATCTTTGCAGTGAACCTGGGAGTGGCCCACCCATATCCCCAAGAGGGAGCGCAAGCGCGCGCTCAGGGACGTCTATGTGATAGACCCAGTCGCCCCAAAATTCAATCCATGGTCGTCCTGCCCGATCACTTTCGATCGCAGGGACCATCCGACTAGCATCCACCACGGCCATTCAGCCGCACTGGTCCTCGACCTAATAATCGATGGATTCCACCTCACGCGAGTCCTCGTGGACGGGGGCAGCAGCCTTAACCTGCTCTATCAAGACATAGTGCGCAAAATGGGCATCGATCCATCAAGGATCAAGCCCACCAAAAGTACCTTTAAAGGAGTCATACCAGGTGTAGACGCCCGTTGTCAGGACCGGATTTTCGGGATATCAATTTCCCAGAAAATGGCCCTTGTGCTCACCAGCCCCAGGATTACTGTTAGCTGATGAGGCACCACTTGATACAGAAATTCCAAGCAAAATACAAAATGTGTAGTACAAGACCATTCTGGCCTATGAGTACAACAATTGGTTTCTACTGGCTGATGGCGGAAGCGGTTTGTGGTTCATCAGTGTCTATGGGACTCCATTTCCCACAAGAACAGCTGACCAGGGTAACTCCTATCTTCGCGAGGTTGCTGTCATCATTGCGTGGGTTCCGGGGCTATCATCGCAACGCTCCTCTCCATGCAAGAAATCTGGCCAAGACAATAGCCAGGGACAAGCCAGTGAGTACTTTTGAATGTACTCGCAAACATTATGAACACAGGTATAATATAACAAATGATAATCATGCACTGAAACAGTCTATGTTCACAACGCTACCATGAAATAACAATCCATGATGCACGCAAGCAGGGTTATTTATATATAACATGAATATGCAATAAGGAGTAGAAATAGAATGCACCGATCGGTGTCCGGTTTAATGCCAGTCGAAAGGATAATAATATAAAGCATGCCTCAGTCGGGTGTCTGAGCGACGCCACATAAAGGGGCTTATAAATAAAAGAAATAACAAGCATGTTACGGTTAAGGCCTGTATGACACCACATAAAGGGCTTATAAATAAAAGAAATAACAAGCGTGCCACAGTCGGGCGTCTGTGCGACGCCACATAAAGGGCTTATAAATAATTTAAAGAACAAGCATGCCACAGTCGGGCGTCTGAGCGACGCCACATAAAGGGCTTATAACTAAAAGAATCATAGTGAATATCCAGGAGGTAGAACCGTCCCAGGGATACTCAATAATTCAAATAATGTAAAAGGTTAGTCCACAATAATAATAATCATAATCATCACATGTCACAGGTCATATTCAGTGTTCTGGTTTAGCAGTTTTTTCCTCCGAAGACCGACACTAAGACCGACACTTGACCCATCCCAGGGTTTAGTCCTTAACCATGGACACGGCTATTCGAATAGATATAATCTCTGCAGAGGGTGTACTCTTTACCCACGAGTAACGGATTTCTTTAGTCCATCGGGACTAATTCCGTCTACGGTCTTTTGATCGAAAACACACCCGACCGCACACATTCAGCCTAACTTACCGGGTGTCCGGAATCACCCACGACACACGTTAAGTTTAAACTCTAAGTGGGGAGGCTACAACCTCGATTAGCATGGGATCACAAAATTTATACCGCCACAAGAACTAGGGGAGCTACCCCTTCCGCTCCAACCGAAAACACCCATGCCCCCGGACCAGGTGGCATGCCTACCGGAGGCCTCCGGTATCTTCCACCATGGCCTCTCTGTACATTGTGTGCTAGGAAGGGGTTGACAACTTACTAAACCGTACCCTACCTGTGGCAGGGACAAGTGGTAGTACGAAACAAGTATGGGGGTTACTGGAACAAGATTCGATCTATGGCCGACTCAGGAGGTTAAAGCATTTCCTACATGATAAGCATAAGAAGTATGTTTCGTACCAATCGCATGTAATCACCGCCATCGTATTCTCACCATGCCTTACCGGACATAACCGTTTCGACGAAGAACTAGGGACAAGCTCGTGTCTACCCAAGATAGAGACTTTCCCGGATTCCTTCCGGTATGCATGAAAGGCATACGAGGGTGATTACTATCAGAACGTATCAAATTCCAATAGCACGGAATCATCAATATGCACTTATGAGTATGTTCATATCATCACATACAATAACGAAAACTCTGAGACAAGGGGTGTTGTAACTGTATCAAACAACACACGACAATATTATGCCAGGGTTCAGGATGCTTGCCTTCAAGTTGTGGAGAGGCAGGGTGCATTCCAAAACTTTTGAAAGTTTTCTTCTCTCTCCAAAAATCCTATTTTGAGAAAATTCAAATTAACACATAGTTTTAAAATAGTAAAAAAAAGTTGTTTGGAAAATTTTCAAATAAATATGAAAATAAACTAGACAGAATTTGAGAAACAACAGAAAAAGAATCAAGTCATTTGGACTTATATTTAAAAAGTTATAGCCAGTCAAAGTTTAGTCAAAATTCTGTTTTTAAAATAAACTGAAAAAGAAAAAAAAACGTTTTGAATAAAGGAATACGGAGGAGGCGTACTCTGTGTTTATGCTTTCACTTAAACCGCGGACCGGCTCGTGGGTCATGACAGTGGGTCCCTTGGGCCCACTGGTCAGGTTTGACCAGTCGCCTGCCTTCTTCCTCCTCTGTCCGAGCGGAGGCGGGGCTTCGGTGATCGACGTCGGCGAACGGCGGCTCCCCGCAGGGTTCTGAGGGCGGGGATGGATCCGCCAGTCCAGGGCGGTCGTCCCGGTGGTCGACAGGTTGGTGAGGACGAAGGGAGTCGCCGGCGGCAAGCTCTGCGGCGGAGGTGTCTTCGGGAGGAATTGGGGGTTTGGGCTACGGTGGCTCCCGGTCGAGGCTGAGGGGTTGGATGGCTCCGCACAATCAAGGGGAGTTGGGTGGTGGCGCTGGATGGACGGGGGAGGGCCTGTTCGCGACGAACGGAGCCGGAGCGTGGCGGTGGCCGAACTGGCCGGAGGCGAAGGAGAAGGCCTCCCTCCATCGATTGCGGGCAAGGGAAGCTCTAGAGGGGTGGCCCGAGGTCGCCTGGGTGCCTGGTCGAGCTCGGGGTCTCCTCTTATAGGTGGTCGAGGTCGGTTCTGCGGCGGTCGGGGATAAGATCGGCGAACCACCGTTCTGTAGCCAAGGGGGCACGTGGCGATGACTGGCGGGGTCTGGTAGGGTGAGGGGATGGGCTCGAGCTGTTCCAGGGGCAGCTGGTGCGCGGCTGTGGCTCGGGCGGCGCCGTCCATGGTAGACGTCTGTTAGGCTGCCCGCTATTGCCACTACGACCGACGCAAGCGGCCAAGGGCTCCAGGGCGGCTGGAGGGTTCTGGTGAACGGCGGGGCTGGGGTGTGGCCCTGCGGGCGAGCAAGGGCCAGGGGCACGACGCAGCGGCTCGGCTGCATGCGCGTGCAAAATGTGCGCTCCAGGCGCGCCCAGAGCACGCATGCTACATGCTCGTCCAAATGCCAACGTGTGTTAGAGAGCTCGAATGATGCTGGTAGTAAACAGGTCTAGGTTAGTGGTAGATAGGAGTTTAGTGGACAAGCTGGTTAGGCAAAGCAAGCAGGTCCAATGTGCAAACTAAAAACTATGTCAAATTTGACCATGCACACAAGGTGCTTGACAGAATGCCAAGGGCATCTAGGCAACTCTTGGGGTGTCCAAAATCTCCAGATCCTAGTCTCTTTAGATGACGAAGAGGTTGGCAAGATTAGTTTGGCAAAAACAGAAACTTGTTAGTGCAAGTTTTTGAGAAAACCAATTCTAGACAGAAAGTAAAGGGCATAGTTTCATGGACAAAAAATACTCCAATGGGTCCATTCTCCTGGACTTAAGGGTTTGGTAGGGTGGACTATAAGCAGGAAAAAGCTCATGGGCACTAGAGAAAAATAAATTAGGGTTGTAGTAGAAAAAGCTAATCTGGTCCAGAGAGCAAAAGAGGATGATTTGCTCAAATTTTTCAAAGAACACCAGTGGGTTTTTGCATAAAGTTGAATCATATGCATCTACTGACATCTTCAAATACTTGGTAAATTTCTTAAAGAAATATTTAAATAGGTTGTAGTGCAAAATTACCAACTGGACCAGTTTTGAAAACTTGGGGTAGAGCTCAAAATCTCCAATGACAAAAATATATTTTTGCATAAAAGTGATGTGGAAACATCACATGACATCCCCAAATTTTGGTTGGAATTTTAAATAAATTTATCAAAGGGTTGCAGTGCAAAAGAGGCTCTAAACCTTATGAAAAACCATTTTAAAAGAAATAAAGTTCAAGGAAAAATAAATTTCAGAAACAATCCCACTGATAAAAAAATGGTCTTAGGAAGATAAACAAGTCCAACAATATTTTAGAAAGGTTTCCACCTAGAAGGAAAAATCAAAAATTCAGGGGGGCAGAGTGATCTGAAATTTAAAAGATAAACCCAGAAAATAAAATTTTAATTTCCTGGCAAAAGTTTAATTAGTAAATCAAGGTCAAAATTTTTGGGTGTTACAACAGTACCCCCCTTAAGAAAAATCTCGTCCTCGAGATTTGCTAGGAGCTGTTTTAAAAATAATACTCCCATTAGCTGAAACCAAAAGTTTACTCATAGCAAAAACTTAGGGTACAACGCGTAAGTTGCAACACAAAAATAAATGCTGGGACAATAAACATAGCGGTGATGTCTACAGTGAAATGGTAAATAGACAGGGTCCTGAGAAAACGTATCTGGTATTGGGGCACACTCCTCTTCTATCGGGGGAAGCGGGTTGACTAGTCGGTGAATGTGTCTCTCCTGGTCGGGCCTCAGTGGTCTGCCGATGGCGATCTGAGGATTTAAATCAGCGAGGCTCTGGAGATAACCCATTACTCGCTGGGTCAAACGCTCTTGAGCGATGACATATTGCGCAAGGTTGGCCAGTACTGGGACTCTCTCAACTCGTCCACTGGGAAAAGATGCTACTTCTCCGGGTGCTGCACGACTCAGGAAGTAATAATACCCTCGTTCACTGGCATAGGGCACCGCGAATCGAAGGCGAGCGAGCGCTTCGTACGCAGCAGCTTCTACGGCCATTTGCAGAGTCGGCATAGATTTCCCCACGAAGGAGACTTCTGTTGGGTCTTGGTTTGGGTTTGCGAGAGGGATGTGCACTACTGCCCAATATTTCGAGGTGGATGGTGTGATCCTTGATTTGAGCAACTCATACTGGGTGGATGGGTAGCACTCACGGTACTGTAGGTAAAGTCCCACAATATTTTAACAAAACTACCTGGGGTGGCATCTGGAATTCTCAGATAAATACTAGGGCTCGGCATGGCAAAGGAATAGCTGTGAGAGTTGTGCACAAGGTGAGGGGTACTTGGCAAGGTCACGAGGTGGCCTTTTATATAGCAACTGGGCTGGGTTATTTACCGCGGTGAGGAGCAACTAGTTTGTCGGTTCCGTCCTATGGAGTCGGGGTCAATGCCACGGATACCCATATCTCACAAAAGTGACATATTACTGTGGGTGTCGACGGGGTGGTTTTTGGTAGCTACGCCCGGAATTAAAAATGCAATCATACATCAACATACTTATGCATAGCTACTATATAAAATAGGGGCGCATAAGCAGACAACATTTAATTATGGTGATACAAGATCACACAATTACAGGGTGTGGGCATACTAAGACTCGGTACTACTCGATTGACTTAGTCTACCTCGTTTATATCTAAGCGGGCGTGCCTTGTGGATGCTGAGGCTTATCCACGGGTTTCACCGTCGGGGTTAGCTGGAGGGGGTTGAGGGGCTGCAGGGTCGGGGTAGCAATGATGACCATCGCAGGGGTTGTTGGCCACAATCCCGTTGGAGCGTGTTCCCAAAAGGCGACGAAGCACTTCTGGGGACACCAAAGTATTTTGGTCGATGGCTGGGGCAGACCTCAAGGACTCGATCGGTTGTCCGAACAGCACGACTGGGTTGTCGGCGTCGGGCTCATCTTCTCCTCTTGCCGGGGCTCGGCGAACCAGTTCTCCGCAAGCTGCGATCAGATCAAGGGTGATTTGGTCGAACAGTTCCTCTAGTGCACTTACATAGCGCACCAGATGCAACAATGCAGGATCCGTCTCATGATCTCCATTTGCAACCTGGGGTGGCCTACCATACCCGTCACGGCTGGGGTAGTAGTAGAACGAGCAACAGTTAACTCTGGGCGACAAGTGCCGGAGTTGAACTATAGCCTCTCGAGCAGCTAGTTGGATGGCTTGTGGCTCAAAGGAAGTTGTCCTTTCGGTGAACCTGTAAGGGCGTTCTGGCGATAGACCCCTACCATAGACGTGCACAGTGGCCCCAAATTGACGGGTCTCACCGCTCATGGGTCCTTGGTACACAACATACTCTGGGGGCTCTTCTAATGCAAAGGCACGGCGGGTGAGGTTTGCTAGCACGGTCACAAAACCTCCAAGGTTGGTTGCTGTGGTTTCATTGTGAACAATGGGTCCAGGCATTATGGCTCGGTTTGGGGTAGAGGTTATGCTGTGCTGGGTTGGGGCTAGTGTGCCCTTTTTATAGAAAAAGAGGACGGAGTCTTCCTTCGCACGGTTGCGAAAGAGACTATTTAGGTGTCGGTCACTGGCACGTGATCGATAGGCTAGGCTGATAGGTTGGGCACCGACTACCAAAAGGTGTCGGGGTCACTGTGTGGCTATCTTACACGAGAAGCTTGGCTGGTGGTTAGCTTAAGGTCTCGTGGGTTGGTTAACCTAGGTTTATTCACCTGGCTAAGATAGGATTAGCCAATGGTCTGCCTGGCTCTGATACCAAGGTTGTCAGGACCGGATTTTCGGGATATCAATTTCCCAGAAAATGGCCCTTGTGCTCACCAGCCCTGTGATTATCAAGAATGATGAGGCACCACTTGATACAGAAATTCCAAGCAAAATACAAAATGTGTAGTACCAGACCATTCTGGCCTATGAGTACAACAATTGGTTTCTAGTGGCTGATGGCGGAAGCGGTTTGTGGTTCATCGGTGTCTATGGGACTCCATTTCCCACAAGAACAGCTGACCAGGGTAACTCCTATCTACGCGAGGCTGTTGTAACCATTGCGTGGGTTCCGGGGCTGTCATCGCAACGCTCCTCTCCATGTAAGAAATCTGGCCAAGAAAATAGCCAGGGACAAGCCAGTGAGTACTTTTGAATGTACTCGCAAACATTATGAACACAGGTATAATATAACAAATGATAATCATGCTCTGAAATAGTCTATGTTCACAACGTCAGTCACGAAATAACAATCCATGATGCACGCAAGTACGGTTATTTATATATAACATGAATATGCAATAAGGGAGTAGAAATAGAATGCAATCGATCGGTGTCCTGCTTACCGAAAAGCATAATAATATAAAGCATGCCTCAGTCGGGCGTCTGAGCGACGCCACATAAAGGGGCTTATAAATAAAAGAAATAACAAGCATGCCACAGTCGGGCGTCTGTGCGACGCCACATAAAGGGCTTATAAATAAAATAAATAACAAGCGTGCCACAGTCGGGCGTCTGTGCGACGCCACATAAAGGGCTTATAAATAATTTAAAGAACAAGCATGCCACACTCGGGCGTCTGAGCGATGCCACATAAAGGGCTAATAAATAAAAGAATCATAGTGAATATGTAGGAGGTATAACCGTCCCAGGGATACTCAATAATTCAAATAATGTAAATGGTTAGTCCACCATAATAATAATCATAATCATCACATGTCACAGGTCATATTCAGTGTTCTGGTTTAGCGGTTTTTTTCGTCCGAAGACCGACACTTGACCCATCCCAGGTTGTAGTCCTTAACCATGGACATGGCTATTCAAATAGATATAATCTCTGCAGAGGGTGTACTCTTTGCCCACGAGTAACGGATTTGTTTAGTCCATCGGGACTAATTTCATCTACGGTCTTTTGATCAAAAACACATCCGACCGCACACACCAGCCTAACTTACCGGTGTCTGGAATCACCCACGACACACGTTAAGAGAAACTCTAAGTGGGGAGGCTACAACCTCGATTAGCATGGGATCACAAAATTTATACCGCGTGCAAACTACGGGAGCTACCCCTTCGGCTCCAACCGAAAACACCCATGCCCCCGGACCAGGTGGCATGCCTACCGGAGGCCTCCGGTATTTTCCACCATGGCCTCTCTGTACGGTGTGTGCTAGGAAGGGGTAGACAACTTACTAAACCGTACCCTACCTGTGGTAGGGACAAGTGGTAGTACGAAACAAGTATGGGGGTTACTGGAACAAGACTCGATCTATGGCCGACTCAGGAGGTTAAAGCATTTCCTGCATGATAAGCATAAGAAGTATGTTTCGTACTCAATCGAGATGTAATCACCGCTCATCGTACCTCACCATGCCTTACCGGACATAACCGTTTCGACAAAGAACTAGGGACAAGCTCGTGTCTACCCAAGACAGAGACTTTCCCGGATTCCTTCCGGTATGCATGAAAGGCATACGAGGGTGATTACTATCACTACGTATCAAATTCCAATAGCACGGAATCATCAATATGCACTTATGAGTATGTTCATATCATCACATAAAAAAACAAAACTCCGAGACAAGGGGTGTTGTAACCGTATCAAACAACACACGACAATATTATGCCAGGGTTAAGAATGCTTGCCTTCAAGTTGTGGAGAGGCAGGGTGCATTCCAAAACTTTTGAAAGTTTTCTTCTCTCTCCAAAAATCCTATTTTGAGAAAATTCAAATTAACACATAGTTTTAAAACAGTACAAAAAAGTTGTTTGGAAAATTTTTAAATAAATATGAAAATAAACTAGACAGAATTTGAGAAACAACAGAAAAAGAATCAAGTCGTTTGGACTTATATTTAAAAAGTTATAGCCAATCAAAATTCTGTTTTTAAAATAAACTGAAAAAGAAAAAAAAACGTTTCGAATAAAGGAATACGGAGGAGGCGTACTCTGCGTTTATGCTTAAACCGCGCAGACCGGCTTGTGGGTCACTGACAGTGGGTCCCTTGGGCCCACTGGTCAGGTTTGACCAGTCGCCCGCCTTCTTCCTCCTCTGTCCGGGCAGAGGCGGGGCTCCGGTCATCGACGCCGGCGAACGGCGGCTCCCCGCGGGGTTCTGAGGGCGGGGATGGATCCGCCAGTCCAGGGCGGTCCTCCCGGTGGTCGACAGGCCAGCGGGGACGAAGGGAGTCGCTGGCGGCGAGCTCTGCGGCGGAGGTGGCTTCGGGAGGAATTGGGGGTTTGGGCTACGGTGGCTCCCGGTCGAGGCTGAGGGGTTGGGTGGCTCCGCACGATCAAGGGGAGTCGGGTGGTGGCGCTGGATGGACGGGGGAGGGCCTGCTCGCGACGAACGGAGCCGGAGCGTGGCGGCGGCCGAACTGGCTGGATGCGAAGGAGACGGCCTCCCTCCGTCGATTGCGGGCTAGGGAAGCTCTAGAGGGGTGGCCTGAGGTCGCCTGGGTGCTTGGTCGAGCTCGGGGTCTCCTCTTATAGGTGGTCGAGGTCGGTTCCATGGTGGCCGGGGATAAGATCGGCGAACCACCGTTCTTTAGCCAAGGGGGCGTGTGGCGATGGCTGGCGGGGTCTGGCAGGGTGAGGGGATGGGCTTGAGTTGTTCCAGGGGCAGCTGGCACGCGGCTGTGGCTCGGGCGGCGCCGTCCATGGCAGAGGTCTTTTGTGGCCGTCCGCTAGCTACCACGGCCGACCGACGGGCGGCCATGGGGCTCTGTGGGCGGCCTGGAGGGTTCGATGAACGGCGAGGTGTATTCTGCGGCGAGCAGCAAGGGCAGGGGCACGACGCTGGCGGCTCGGCTCATACACAGCGTAAAACGTGGCGCCCGGGCGCCCAAAGCACGCACGCTACATGCTTGTCGAAATGCCAACGTGTGTTAGAGAGCTCGAATGATGTTGGTAGTAAACAGGTCTAGGTTAGTGGTAGATAGGAGTTTAGTGGACAAGCTGGTTAGGAAAAACAAGCAGGTCCAATGTGCAAACTAAAAACTATGTCAAATCTGACCATGCACACATGGTGCTTGACATAATGCCAAGGGCATCTAGGCAACTCTTGGGGTGGCCAAAATCTCCAGATCCTAGTCTCTTTAGATGATGAAGAGGCTGGCAAGATTAGTTTGGCAAAAACAGAAACTTGTTAGTGCAAGTTTTTGAGAAAACCAATTCTGGACAGAAAGTAAAGGGCATAGTTTCATGGACAAAAAATACTCCAATGGGTCCATTCTCCTGGACTTAAGGGTTTGGTAGGGTGGACTATAAGCAGGAAAAAGCTCATGGGCACTAGAGAAAAATAAATTAGGGTTGCAGTAGAAAAAGCCAATCTGGTCCAGAGAGCAAAAGAGAATGATTTGCTCAAATTTTTTAAAGAACACCAGTGGGTTTTTGCATAAAGTTGAATCATATGCATCTACTGACATCTCCAAATACTTGGTAAATTTCTTAAAGAAATATTTAAATAGGTTGTAGTGCAAAATTACCAACTGGACCAGTTTTGAAAACTTGGGGTAGAGCTCAAAATCTCCAATGACAAAATATATATTTTGCATAAAAGTGATGTGGAAAGATCACATGACATCCCCTAATTTTGCTTGGAATTTTAAATAAATTTATCAAAGGGTTGCAGTGCAAAAGAGGCTCTAAAACTTATGAAAAACCATTTTAAAAGAAATAAAGTTCAAGAAAAAATAAATTTCAGAAACAATCCCACTGATAAAAAAATGATCTTGGGAAGATAAACAAGTCCAACAATATTTTTGAAAGGTTTCCACCTAGAAGGAAAACTCAAAAATTCAGGGGGACAGAGTGATCTGAAATTTAAAAGATAAACCCAAAAAATAAAATTTTAATTTCCTGACAAAATTTTAATTAGTAAATCAAGGTCAAAATTTTGGGGTGTTACACCCGTTGTACGGGCTCAATCACACTAGAAGTTGTCTTTGGGTCCCCGGACAACTTCAGAAGCGAAGAGTTGATCTTCAATATCGTCCCCTTCCCCAGTGGCTATCACGCACTGCTCGAACGAACCGCATTCGCTCGATTTAATGCGGTGCCACACTATGCTTATCTCAAGCTCAAGATGCCCGAACCACGCGGGGTCATAACAGTCAATGGAAACACGGAGCGCTCCCTCCGTACTGAAGAACACACCGCAGCCCTGGCAGTGGAAGTACAGAGCGGCCTTTTAAGGCAGAATTTTAATGCAGCGGACAAGCTCCTAGACACTGTCAAACGAGTCCGAACTACTCCGCAGCTTGACTGTCCGGCTCGTCAGGAGTCAGACTAGCAATTCGTCCTCCATCTCAGTCCTGACCAAATGGCGGCATACGTACCGCGCGTACATAACTACGCACTCAAAATACCATGGGCAGAGACGGAGGCATAACCAGACTGTGGTCCACAATACGGCTTCGATCTTCCCCGGACATACATACTTTCACTTTTCTTCTTATCCTTTTCAGGTTTCTTTTCCGCAGGCCCCTAGCGGCGGTTTGATCATCAGTCCTTTCAAAGGACGGATACACCAAGGTGGCAGGCGGCACAGACGTGGGGGGGGGGGTCTCTAGATGTTCTCTTCGATGATCGTCCTACCTGTTTTCAGGACCCGCACGCAGCTCCCCCTTAGTCTTGGCATGTTAAATAGCCAGGTTTCTTATAGCACTATTTGTACAAATACGTTTTGATGTATCAATCAAATTACAATGAGAACTGTTCGCGGCCCAACTTATGTGGCACTAGCTTACAGTTTCATTTTATCTCGTTATTCTTATCAATTGCACACATACACTTTGCTATGCTTTAATTGGCCAGGGGCTTCACTATGCTCCATACTATGGCAACAAAGTCCGAACACTTTTCCAGTACAGTTCGGCGCCCCGAATTTCAGCATTATATGGATTGGCTCCGAATCATGTCTTTGGTCAATAGTTGGGTTGCCCGGCTCCTGTGCTTACTACCTTACATTCCGCTCTATCGGCTAGGGTAGTAAAGGGAGAACTACTGCGATTGTGTCCTGGTTTATCCAGATGAGCAACTCGTTAGGGAAAGCCGAAAACTGACTGTCATGATGTGGCGTGAGCCGGTCAGCTGTTCGGAGGTTACAAATATTTCGCGATTTTTCCCGCATTATGCGACGGATCGGCCTCAGTCCGATCAGGTGTTTATAGCACCCTAGGCCGGATTAAATGCTAACAAGGGGCTGCGCTTACATTTTTATCAAACTCCTACGGCTAAGTGAGGGTGATAAAGTCACATAGTCCGATTACCTGGTTCGTTGCGCTAAACACCTCCTTCAAGGACCAAATTTTTGGATCAAGAGTATTTAGATTCCATCCCGAACACCCACGTACTACCTACGTGACTGGCCAACTCTCAAATTTAATAAAAATGGCCGCACAGGAGGTAAAATTTTAAAAATAATAAGCATTATATTACATAACGACTTCATTTCAAGGCAAAGGTAACACAACTGTATTCATTCAAAGATAATGTCTTTTGCACATTGCGCCGCCACAATGCGGGACCCCTCCAGGACATCTCCAAAATACCGCTCGGGTGTGCAGTGCTCCTTGCCAGCGGGCGGTCCCTCGGTCGCGAGCTTGACGGTGTTCATCTTCACCCACTGCACCTTGACGTGAGCGAAGGCCATCCGCGCACCCTCGATGCAGACCGACCGCTTGATGACGTCAAGCCGGGGGCAGGCATTGACCAGCCGCTTCACGAGCCCAAACTAGCTGCTGGGTATAGCTTGGCAGCCACGTACCGGATTATTAAATCCTTCATGGCTAGTTCGGCCACCCTATGCAGTTCGACCAGCTGTTTTAGTTGGTCGCTAAAAGGCACCGGATGTTCTGGCGCAAGGTATTGCGACCAGAACAACTTATCCGTCGAGCTCCCCTCTTCGGCTCGGAAGAACTCTGCAGCGTTGGCAACACTGCGCGGAAAATCCGCAAATGCTCCTGGAGAACTCCAAATCCGGGTTAGTAAGAGATACCTCTTCTTCACATATTTGCTCCGCATAATGAAGGCCTTACCCGCCGCGATCTTCTTGGCCTCTTGGATCTCCTAGAGAGCGCCTTGGGCTTCAACCCGGGTATCTTCTGCGCTTTGGCGAGCCTTGGCGAGTTCAGGCTCTTGGTTCGCAATGTTGCGCTCCAAGGACTCGCATTTCTTCACGGCGTCCTGGAGCTCCTGCTAGACCTCACCGACTCTGGCCTCATGCTTTTCGCGGGCGGCCTGTTCCTTGGCCGCTCTCTCCTCGGCCTTGGCCAGTGCTTTCTTGAGGGTCTCTACCTCGGTCTCCGCTCCTAACAAATGGCATGGCACTTTGGTCAACACAAATCATTTGTCCTTTCTGAATTTACACAGGGTCATTGCATACCTTGATTGTCTTCCATGTGTTTTTTCACACGGCCGAGCTCTTCCTCAGTCCGCTCCAGACTCTACTTCAGTCCGGAGACCTCGGCAGTATGAGAAGTCGCAGCCAGCAACGACGCCTGCTTATTCACATAGACATGTCCAGTTAGTCTCCCTCGAAAGTTATTTGATCCTCTATCTGTCTTTTCTTTCCGAACACCGGACAGAGTCTCAGGGGCTACTGTCTATACTATGGCATTCTTTTCATACAATTGTGTCGCTTACCTCAAAGCTTTGTCGGAAAGGTCGATGTGAGCCGGCCGATCTGCTCTTCGCGGACTGAATCTTCTCAATCACCGTACCCATGAGGGTACGGTGTTCCTCAACAATGGAAGTGCTTCGTAGCACTTCCAGTAGGGTATCCGGTGCCTCTGGTTGGATAGAGGTCACCAGCAGAATAGGCACACCTCCTTCTTTCGAAGGAGGCTGCTTGCCATATTCCGGAGCCGTATAGGTCTCCGGGACCGTATTCGGTCAGGGCGGGTGGATATGGCCCCCATCGCCAGTCTCCATGGGGATTTGCTCCCCCATGTGTCCGAAGGCCGAGGTTTCACCCTCTGGCGCCGCCCTGATGGCCTCCTGCGTCTCTCCCTGGCCTGGGATCCTTCAGGACAACACCTCGGTGTCATCCATGGGAGAGGAGGCCGCCGGAAGAGACCCGCTGTCCATCACCTTCGGGTCCCAGCGAATTCCCCGAAGATGAGGATCGCTCGAGGTCGGAACGAGCCAGACTGCAAGTGCATGGTTCAACACGTTAAAACTACGAAGTAAAGAGGCTGATATATGAATGCGTGAGGGTCTTTGAGTACTCACGATTCAGCCAGGGGCTTATCTCGGGGCCGCCGCTCTGGGCTGCTGTCGATGTCCCACGCGGAGTTATCCGTGAGGGAGACCTTCCCCTTCTTGGACGCCTCTGCCTCTAGATTTGTGGAGGCCGCAATCTTCTTCCTTCCCCCCTCAGGGGGAGAGTTTCTCTCCTCCTCCTCCTCGTCCTCGGCAGCGTAGGAGTGAGTCTCGGTGTCTTCGGATGCCACGTCTGAAGCGCCCTTGCGGCGGAGACCACTTCTGGTCTCCTTGGCCTTTTTCTTGGCCTTCTTCTTCGGCGCCTGGTAGGGCGCCGGAACCAGCATCTTTGTAAGACGCGGGATAGTTGGGTCTTCAGGAAGCGGCGCCGGACACCAGATCCCCTCCGCCTTCTTAGTCCAACCCTGAAAAGTTAAATGGGGAATCTTAGACATCTTCTTGGATATACAGGTGGAGGATATACCACGTAATATGGAGAACTCACCGGACTGGCTGGATGAGTCAGGTCATGACCGCGATCCTCGGTCATTTCTGGCCATGTCTGGTTTCCCTTGAATAGCACCTTCCAAATATCTTCGTGTGTGGAGCCAAAGAATTGTTGTAAGGTCTGGTGCTTGGTCGGATCAAACTTCCACAAATGGCAAGTCCGGCGTTGGCAGGGAAGGATCCGGAGAACAAGCATCACCTGGATCACGTTGACGAGCTTAATGTTCTTGTCCACCATGCTCATGATACGTGTCTGCAGCGGCGTCAGCTCATCTGACGAAGCCCAGTCCAGGCCCTTCTCTAACCAGGAGGTGAGCCGCATTGGGGCCCCAGACTTAAATTCGGGAACTGCGGCCCAGGTGGTGTCGCGAGGCTTTGTGACGTAGAACCACAGCTGTTGCCACTGAGGGAGTTCCGGACTAGGGGGTGTCCGGATAGCCAAACTATCATCATCGGCCGGACTCCAAGACTATGAAGATACAAGATTGAAGACTTCGTCCCATGTCCGGATGGGACTTTCCTTGGCGTGGAAGGCAAGCTTGGCGATACGGATATGTAGATCTCCTACCATTGTAACCGACTACATGTAACCCTAACCCTATCCGGTGTCTATATAAACCGGAGGGTTTTAGTCCGTAGGGACTAACAACAATCATACCATAGGCTAGCTTCTAGGGTTTAGCCTCTTTGATCTCGTGGTAGATCCACTCTTGTAACACACATCATCAATATTAATCTAGCGGGGCGTAGGGTTTTACCTCCATCAAGAGGGCCCGAACCTGGGTAAAACATCGTGTCCCTTGTCTCCTGTTACCATCCGCCTAGACGCCTGATTCGGGACCCCTACCCGAGATCCGCCGGTTTTGACACCGACATTGGTGCTTTCATTGAGAGTTCCTCCGTCGCCACCGATAGGCTCGATGGCTCCTTTGATCATCAACAACGACGCGGTCCAGGTGAGACTTTTCTCCCGGACAGTTCTTCGTGTTCGGGCGGCTTTGCACTTTGGGCCAATTACAGCAGCCATATGGAGCAGATCGAAAGCTACGCCCGCCGTCGGTCAGATTCGAAGTTTAAACTATACGGTCGATATCCGCGGAGACTTGATCTTCGACGGATTCGAGCCGCAATAAGCACGCCAAGACTTTGTCTCGATGGGCATGATCTAGCTCTGCGGCGAGCGGTGCCCTGGAGGCCGCACCTGCATCCGCTCCGACCCTTAATCCGGAGCCGGATTCCCCGATCAAGGACAAGTGGTTGGACACCGCCTCGGGGGCTTTAATCACTATGGTGATCGAGCCGAACTCCACCCCTGTCCTTTGCGAAGACCTTGGCTCCAGGAAGCCGGACTCCTCTCCGGACTCCGAACCCTCCGCGCCCTTGCCAATCGAATCTGATTGGGCGCCCGTTATGGAGTTCACGGCCGCGGACATCTTTCAGCACTCGCCCTTTGGCGACATCCTGAATTCACTAAAGTCTCTCTCTTTATCCGGAGAACCCTGGCCGGATTACGGACAGGAAGGTTGGGATGCGGACGAGGAAGAAATTCAACGCCCACCCACCACCCACTTGGTAGCCGCTGTCAACGATCTAACCGACATGCTAGACTACGACCAAGACATCGATGGTATGGACGGCGATGCCGGAGGCGACCAAGACCCAAAGTGCCTACAGTGGCAATCGGAAGGCCACCTCACATCGACATATATATGGTGGACATCCCAAAAGATGGGAACGGCGATGGAACAACGGAGGATGACCCCTCCAAGAAGCAGCCCAAGCGTCGGCGTCAGCGGCGCCGCTCTAAATCCCGCCACAGCAAGAATGAAGATTCCGGCACCGGAGATAACAATACACCGGACAGTGCCGAAGACAATCCACTCCAGCAAGATCCAGCGCAGGAAGATGGAGACGCCAGCCCTCACGAGAGAGCGGCAGAAGAAGAGGTAGAGGATTATATGCCTCCCTCCAAGGACGAAGCAAGCCTCGACGACAATGAATTAAATCGTGCACGAGAATCCCGTCGAACAAGAGTGTTTTGGACGCAGGCTTATGGCCATGGCAAACAGCCTAAAGAAAAGCAGCAACAGCTTAGAGCTGATCAGGATACGCTAGCCGACAGATGGACCGAAGTCCTCGCGTCAAGAGCATGAGCTCGAACGCCCCTCAAAAGCTACCCTAAACGCAAGCTGCTCCCCGATTAGAGGAGGAGGCTTACGAACCCGCATCACCAGGAGACAATACGGCTGACCGACCACTCACCCGTGGTCGCGACAGAGAGGCCTCTAGGCCCTTCACGAGAACCGCACCCGGCATCGCTCAAAAAGCACACGGCCAAAGGGGAACGCCCGACCTGCGAGATATATTGGAGGACAAGGCAAGACAATCAAGATCGATCTATGGATTGCGTGGGCGCCCACGATGCGTGGCGACAACCGTCGCGCACGGACACTGATAAGTCCGCCGGGCCGAACAAAACAGACCAAGCTCTTTTGAGCTCCGCCGTGATATCGCCCGATCAGAGCCGCCAAGACACCCACTATGCTTCACGACGAAGTAATGGATCATCAAATCCCGAAGGGTTTAAACCCGTCAATATTGAATCCTATGATGGCACAACAGACCCCACGGTTTGGATCAAGACTATCTCCTTCACATCCACATGGCCCGCGGTGACGATCTTCACGCCATCAAATACCTCCCCTCAAGCTTAAAGGACCAGCCCGGCATTGGCTCAACAGCTTGCCCGGCCAGAGTCAATTGGGAGCTGGGAGGACACGAAGCCGCATTCCTCGATAACTTCCAGGGCACTTATGTGCGACCACCAGACGCCGATGACCTAAGCCACATAATTCAGCAGACGAACGAATCGGCGGAACAATTCTGGACACGGTTCTTAACCAAGAAAAAACAAATCGTCGACTGTCCGGATGCGGAGGCCCTCGCGGCCTTCAAGCATAACATCCGCGACGAGTGGCTTGCCCGGCACCTAGGACAGGAAAAGCCGAAATCCATGGCAGCCCTCACATCACTCATGACCCGCTTCTGCGCGGGTGAGGACAGCTGGCTAGCACGCAGCAACAACCTCAGCAAAAATTCTGGCAGTCTGGACTTCAAGGACCGAAATGGTAGGCCACGTCATAACAAAAACAAACGCCGCGTTAACGGCGACAATATTGAGGATACGGCAGTCAATGCCGGATTCAGAGGCTCTAAACCCGGTCAGCGGAAAAAGCCATTCAAAAGTACTACTCCGGGTCCGTCCAATTTGCACCGAATACTCGACCGCTTGTGCCAGATACACGGCACCCCGGAAAAGCCAGCTAACCACACCAACAGGGACTGTTGGGTATTCAAGCAGGCAGGCAAGTTAATTACCGACAGCAATGACAAGGGGCTGCATAGCAATGATGAGGACGAGACCCAACCGCCGAACAATAGAGGACAGAAGGGTTTCCCCCACAGGTGCGGACGGTGAACATGATATACGTAACGCACATACCCAAAAGGGAGCGGAAGCGTGCACTCAGGGATGTCTACGCTGATGGAGCCAGTTGCCTCAAGTTCAATCCATGGTCCTCCTGCCCGATCACTTTTGACCGAAGGAACCACCCCACCAAAGATCCGCCACGATGGATTCGGCCAAGACCGGTCTTAGACCCAATCGTCGATGGATTTCACCTAACCGTAGTCCTGATGGATGGCGGCAACTGAACCTACTTTACCAGGATACATGTCGCAAAATGGGCATAGACCCCTCAAGGATTAAACCTACCAAAACGACCTTTAAAGGCGTCATACCAGGTGTAGAAGCCAATTGTACAGGCTCAATTACACTGGAAGTGGTCTTCGGATCCCCGGATAACTTCCGAAGCGAGGATTTAATCTTCGACATAGTCCCGTTCCGCAGTGGCTATCATGCCTTGCTCGGTGCTGCACTACGCATACCTCAAGCTCAAGATGCCAGGCCCTCGAGGAGTCATTATGGTCAACGGAAACACTGAACGTTCTTTCCGCACGGAGGAACATACAGCGGCTCTCGCGGCAGAAGTGCAATGCAGCCTCTTAAGGCAATTCTCGAGTCCGACCGTTAAGCGGCGGACACGAAAGCCAGCGCCCAGAGTAACTTACAACAAGACCACAGCACGTTGAGCATGCGTAGCGATGCGGCCCCAACCCCAGCCCTGCGAAACGTCAAAGCAGGTCCTTGGCGTACACCATCACGCTCTGAAGATACCATGGGCATGGGGAGAGGGCACGACCACGATAAACCTGCATCGCGCTCAACCACACGGGGGCTCTCACGTGTGTCGTTCCTTTTTATTTTCTTTTTACCTTTTACTTTTTACCCACAGGACTCTGTTTGTCGAAGCCCTGTCTGACAAGAACCTGCCCGAACTCACGATGCAACAGCCGGGGAAGGATAAAGGCTACAGCGAATATCTGGTGGTCTCCATTACGAGCATTTTCATACACCAATCTGCAGCCTACCCCCGAGGGGGACATGTTTAAGCATCTCATACCTTGCTTATCTCACTATTTGTATCGTTCTGCATTCGTAGCAGCACTTATTGAATAAAACAATGCAGCACCTTTTTGTTTATAATTGCATTTCTTTTTCATACATATGTTCATTCACAACATGTTGCATCCGTACACTTTGGTACGGCTAATATACACCGGGGGCTTATGTTTCCCGCGTTATGGTGTGCCGAGTCCGAACACTTTCACAAGTGCGGCACCCGAACTTATAGCACTATATGCATCGGCTCCGAATCATGTCTTGGGTCAATAGTTGGGTTTGCCCGGCTCCCGTGTTTTGGTACCTTATGTTCCGCTATATCGGCTAAGGTAGCACCGGGAGAACCACTGCGATTCCGCCCTAGTTCGGCTAGGTTAACACCTCAGTGGAGAAAGCTAAAACTGACCGTCATGATGAGGCGAGAGACCGGTCGCTGTTCGAGAGTTTTTTTTCAAGTCCATAAAGACTTATGCCGCTTAGAGCGAGGAGCCGGATCTTGTCCGCCAAGGCGTGGATAGCGCCCCAAATTCGACCTTCCGAAGACTAGGGGCTTGGCACGAAATTTAAAATTATAGAATTCTATGGCTAAGTGAGAGTGTTCAAGCATTATAAGTCCGGTTGCCTTGTTCGCTGTGTTGAGCTCCTCCCTAGATGGACCCAAAAATGGGAACAAGAGCGCTCAAGTTTATCCCGGACACCCCAAAGCACTTCGTGGCATGGGGGCTGAAGCCGACGACTTGCCATCTCTCGGATTTGATAAACAGCCGCATGTAAGGTAATATTTTAAATTAACAAGCGTTGCTTAGCGCATATGAACTAAGTTTTCAGCCCACGGGATAACAAAATGCGAGTCTACTCAAATATTACATCTTTGGAGCACTCACCCGCAATAGTGTGGGCGCCCTTCAAAGACACTCTTATAATACATCTCGGCGTGCGATGCTCCTTGCCCTCTGGTGGCGGGTCCGTCCACGAGCCACGGGCATCCATCTTGCCCCGGTGCACCTTTGCGGGCAAGGCCCGACGGCACCCTCGATACAAGCGGAATGCTTGATAACTTCAACCAGTAGGCGCATCCACCAGCCGCCACACCAGGCCGAAATAGCTCGCAGGCATGGCCTCCTTAGGCCACAGCCGAACTATGAGGCCCTTCATGGCCTGTTCGGCCGCCTTGTGGAGCTCGACCAGCTGCTTCAGCCGGTCGCTAAGGGGCACCGGATGTCCGGCCTCAAAGATATCGAGACAGAAGACCTTCTCCGTCGAGCTCCCCTCCTCGGCCCGGTAGAATGCGGCAGCATCGGACACGCTGCGAGGAAGATCTGCGAACGCTCCTGGAGAACTCCGAATTCAGGTAAGCAACAGGTAAATAACCCTCACATGCTTACTTTGCATGAAAAATGCCTTACCCGCTGCTATTTTCTTCACCGCCTCAATCTCCTAGAGGGCCTTGTAGGCTTCGGCCTTAGCGGCTTTGGCACTCTCAAGAGCCGTTGCAAGCTCAGACTCTCGAGTCTTGAGTCACGCTCAAGTTCTCATGTTTTTCACGAGATCCTGGAGCTCTTCTTGTACCTCCGCCACCCGCACCTCCTGCTTCTCTCGCTCGGTGCGCTCACTGCTGCATTACATTCGGCCGCGGCCACCGCCTCCTTGAGGTCGCCACCTCGTTAGTGGCCCCTACAATACCCACGTTATCCTTGTCATTTTTGCAACCAAATCCTTTTACATGAAGGTACAATTTTCATAAAGTATTACTCACCTTCTTTTTCCTCGAGCTGCTTCTTGGCATGGCCGAGCTCGTTCTCGGACCGCCTCGAGGTTTCCTTCAAAATATTGACCTCCATGATCGGTCTGGGCGGAGGTCAAGCAAGAGCCTGCAATCCCATATTGACATATTTTTATATGACTCATGCGTTTATCTTTTAAAAGATCCTCGATCAGGCTTTTCTTTCCGAACACCGACCGAGCATCGAGACTCTTGTCTGTCTATACGGTACCATTTTACATATATTGAAATTCTTACCTCAAAGCTCGTTAGAAGGTTGCTGCGAGCTTCGGTCAGCCCGCTTTTGGCGAAGCTGAACCTTTCAATCACCGCACTCATAATAAAGTGCGGTGTTCCTCTTCGATGGAGGCGCCGTTGAGCGCCTCCGGCAAATATCCAGCACCTCCGGTTGGACGGAGGCAGCTGGCGTCATGATCTTGCCCTTCGTGCGAAGGGGGTCGCCACGGACTCACGAGCCACTTGTGGCCTCCGGGCTGAGTCCGTGCACAGTCCGGGAGGGTGTCTTGTGACACCTCCGGGCCTCCTCCTCTGGTGGATCCTTTTACGGGATCCCGCCTCGGCGTCGTCTGCAGACACGAGGGGTGGAGGCAGTCGAAGCGAATCCATATCCGACGCACCCAAGGACCCACTCGAGGAAACGGGAAGATCATCGTTGGGCAGACTGCAGGGTTGTATGCGGCCTTAGAAAGACATGCTGGGGCGAAAAGAAAAAACCTTGAAGTTATTCGGGAGTCCGGATACTTACGATCTCGCCAGGGGCTTGGCCCTTGGATGCCAGTCGTCGTCACTGGCGTTGGCGGAGCAGTCCGGAGGAAGAGTTTTTCCCTTCTTGGACCCTTCGGCCTCCCTTGTTGGGGAGGCCTTCCTTTTCTTTCCTCCCCCCGCTGGGGGAGAGGCTTTCTTCTTCTCCTCCTCACCTTGGTGGGAGGAGTCGGCCTCGGATTCATCATCCGACAGCACCTGAAAACGGGAACTCTTCCGAGTCCCCGTGGCCGTCTTCTTGGCCTTCTTCTCCGGCACCACGTGGGGTGCCGAGCCAGCAGCTTCTCGTTAGGCGGCGTCCGGCTGGGTCCTTCGGCAATGGGGCGGACAGGTATCTGTTCGCCTTCGCCAGCCATTCTGTCAAAAGGTAAAGGGAGTTTAGATCCGTGATAGAGCCAAACTATGGAAAACAAGTGGTGAAATCACTTACCTCGGAATTGGACGCTGCGAGCGTAATCCGTGATCTTCGGTAGTGGATGCGGGAGCTTCGGCGCCCTTGAACAACACCTTCCAAACATCTTCGTACGTAGTGTCGAAGAGCCCGCTCAGGGTCTGGTGCTGCGGCGGATCAAACTCCCACATGTTAAATCCCCGTCGCTAGCACGGGAGAATCCGGCGGATGAGCATGACCTGGACTACGTTGACAAGCTTGAGCTTCTTGTCCACCAGCTTCTGGATACAGGCTTGGAGTCCGGTCAGCTCCTCCGAATCCCCCCAAATTCGGCCACTCTCTTTCCAGGAGGTGAGCCGTGTGGGGATGCCAGATCTGAATTCAGGGCGGCTGCTAATCAGGATCACGCGGCTCGGTGATGTAGAACCACCCCGATTGCCACCCCTTGATGGTTTCCACGAAAGTGCCCTCCAGCCACGTAATGTGGGACATCCTACCCACCATGGCGCCTCCGCACTCCGCTTGGCTGCCCTTCACAACCTTCGGCTTGACACTGAAGATCTTGAGCCACAAGCCGAAGTGGGGCTGGATGCAAAGGAAGGCCTCGCACACGACGATAAACGCCGAGATGTTGAGGATGAAATTTGGGGCCAGATCATGGAAATCTAGGCCGTAGTAGAACATGAGCCCCCGGACAAAGGGATGAAGTGGGAAGCCCAGTCCGCGGAGGAAATGGGAAGAAATACTACCCTCTCATGGGGCTCGGGTTGGGACGAGCTCTCCCTCGTCGGGGAGCCGATGCGCGATGTTGCTGGACAAATATTCGGCGCCGCGCAGCTTCTGGATCTGCCCCTCTGTGACGGAGGAGGCCATCCACTTGCCTCCCGCTCCGGACATAGTTGGAGAAAGTTGAGGTGAGAACTGCGGACTTGGGCGCTGGAGCTCGAGTTCGCGGAGATGGATAAGCCAAGGAGGAAGAAGGCGCAGGTAAAAGGGTTGGATCTTTATCCCCTTATATGGGCGGACAGAAACATGTGTCCCCACCGCCTGGTAAAACTCGCTATCCTCAAGCTTCACAATCAATGGCGCGGTTGGGTTACCCACATCCGCATTGATGGGAATCTCGAATAAGGGGAACACGATCTACTGCTCGACAAGACGCGTGCCAAGGAAACCGCCGCTTAAACGCTACCGAGGTGGAACAATAAAGACAATTTGAGTGAAGGCTTGGTAGTGGTGCGACGCCACGCCACAAAAATACGCCGCCAGATTGATCTTGTGTAATATTATTCTCTCTACGGTGGTATGTGGAATTTATTTTTGCAGAGCCGACACTATCCTCGGTGTTCACAATCTTCTATAAATTATTCGGAGGAAGAACCCGCCTTTGCAATGTCAAGACAACATGCGCTACCGGACTCGTCTTCATTGAAGCCTGGTTCAGGGGCTACTGAGGGAGTTTCCGACTAGGGGGTGTCCGGATAGCCGAACTATCATCATCGGCCGGACTCCAAGACTATGAAGATACAAGATTGAAGACTTCGTCCCGTGTCCGGATGGGACTTTCCTTGGCGTGGAAGGCAAGCTTGGTGATACGGATATGTAGATCTCCTACCATTGTAACCGACTGCAGTGTAACCCTAACCCTATCTCGGTGTCTATATAAACCGGAGGGTTTTAGTCCGTAGGGATCTAACAACAATCATACCATAGGCTAGCTTCTAGGGTTTAGCCTCTTTGATCTCGTGGTAGATCCACTCTTGTAACACACATCATCAATATTAATCTAGCAGGACGTAGGGTTTTACCTCCATCAAGAGGGCCCGAACACAGGTAAAACATCGTGTCCCTTGTCTCCTGTTACCATCCGCCTAGAAGCACTGATTCGGGACCCCTACCCGAGATCCGCCTGTTTTGAGACCGACATTGGTGCTTTCATTGAGAGTTCCTCTGTGGCGCCACCGATAGGCTCGTTGGATCCTTTGATCATCAACAACGACGCGTTCCAGGGTGAGACTTTTCTCCCCGGACAGTTCTTCGTGTTCGGGCGGCTTTACTGCATCGGGCCAATTCGCTGGCCATATGGAGCAGATCGAAGCTACGCCCGCCGCCGTGTCAGATTCGAAGATTTAAACTATACGGTCGATATCCGCGGAGACTTGATCTTCGACGGATTCGAGCCGCAGCCAAGCACGCCAAGACTTTGTCTCGATGGGCATGATCTAGCTCTGCAGCCGGTCAGCTGCCCCGAGGCCGCACCGTGCATCCGCCCGACCCTTAATCCGAGCCGGATTCCGATCAAGGACAAGTGGTTGGACACCGCCTCGGGGGCTTTAATCACTATGGTGATCGAGCCGAACTCCACCCCTGTCCTTTGCGAAGACCTTGGCTCCAGGAAGCCGGACTCCTCTCCGGACTCCGAACCCTCCGCGCCCTTGCCAATCGAATCCGATTGGGCGCCCGTTATGGAGTTCACGACGCGGACATCTTTTCAAAGACTCGCCCTTTGGCGACATCCTGAATTCACTAAAGTCTCTCTCTTTATCCGGAGAACCCTGGCCGGATTACGGACAGGAAGGTTGGGATGCGGACGAGGAAGAAATTCAACGCTCACCCACCACCCACTTGGTAGCCGCTGTCAACGATCTAACCGACATGCTAGACTACGACTCCGAAGACATCGATGGTATGGACGACGATGCCGGAGACGACCAAGACCCAGTGCCTACAGGGCACTGGAAGGCCACCTCGTCATACGACATATATATGGTGGACATCCCAAAAGATGGGAACGGCGATGGAACAACGGTGGATGACCCCTCCAAGAAGCAGCCTGTTGCGTCGGCGCTGGCGGCGCCGCTCTAAATCCCGCCACAAAGAAGAATGAAGATTCCGCACCGGAGATAACAATACACCGGACGGTGCGAAGACAATCCACTCCGGCAAGATCCAAATAGCAGGAAGATGGAGACGCCAGCCCTCACGAGAGAGCGGCAGAAGAAGAGGTAGAGGATTATATGCCTCCCTCCGGAGACGAAGCAAGCCTCGACGACGATGAATTCGTCGTGCCTGAGAATCCCGTCGAACAAGAGTGTTTTGGACGCAGGCTTATGGCCATGGCAAACAGCCTAAAGAAAAAGCAGCAACAGCTTAGAGCTGATCAGGATCTGCTAGCCGACAGATGGACCGAAGTCCTCGCGGCCGAAGAGCATGAGCTCGAACGCCCTCCAAAGCTACCCTAAACGCAAGCTGCTCCCCGATTAGAGGAGGAGGCTTACGAACCCGCATCACCAGGAGACAATACGGTGACCGACCACCCCGTGGTCGCTGACAGAGAGGCCTCTAGGCCCTTCACGAACCGCACTCGCATCGCCAAAAAGCACACGGCCAAAGGGGAACGCCCGGACTGCGAGATATATTGGAGGACAAGGCAAGACAATCAAGATCGATTTATGGATCGCGTGGGCGCCCCACGGTACGTGACGACAACCGTCGCGCCGGACACAGTAAGTCCGGCCGGGCCGGACAAAACAGACCAAGCTCTTTTGAGCTCCGTCGTGATATCGCCCAGTACAGAGCCGCCAGACACCCACTATGCTTCATGACGAAGTAATGGATCATCAAATCCTCAAGGGTTTAAACCCGTCAATATTGAATCCTATGATGGCACAACAGACCCCACGGTTTGGATCAAGACTATCTCCTTCACATCCACATGGCCCGCGGTGACGATCTTCACGCCATCAAATACCTCCCCTCAAGCTTAAAGGACCAGCCCGGCATTGGCTCAACAAATTGCCGCCAGAGTCAATTGGGAGTCGGGAGGACACGGAAGCCGCATTCCTCGATAACTTCCGTGGCACTTATGTGCGACCACCAGCCGATGACCTAAGCCACATAATTCAGCAGATGCATTTAATCGGCCCGAGACAATTACGGACACGGTTCTTAACCAAGAAAAACAAATCGTCGACTGTCCGGATGCGGAGGCCCTCGCGGCCTTCAAGCATAACATCCGCGACGAGTGGCTTGCCCGGCACCTAGGACAGGAAAAGCCGAAATCCATGGCAGCCCTCACATCACTCATGACCCGCTTCTGCGGGTGAGGACAGCTGGCTAGCACGCAGCAACAACCTCAGCAAAAATTCTGGCAGTCTGGACTTCAAGGACCGAAATGGTAGGCCACGTCATAACAAAAACAAACGCCGCGTTAACGGCGACAATATTGAGGATACGGCAGTCAATGCCGGATTCAGAGGCTCTAAACCCGGTCAGCGGAAAAAGCCATTCAAAAGTACTACTCCGGGTCCGTCCAATTTGCACCGAATACTCGACCGCTTGTGCGGATACACGGCACTCGAAAAGCTAGTTAACCACACCAACAGGGACTGTTGGGTATTCAACAGCGAGCAAGTTAATTACCGACAGCAATGACAAGGGCTGCATAGCAATGATGAGGACGAGACCCAACCGCCGAACAATAGAGGATGAAGGGTTTCCCCACAGTGCGGACGGTGAACATGATATACGTAACGCACATACCCAAAAGGGAGCGGAAGCGTGCACTCGTGGATGTCTACGCGATGGAGCCAGTTGCCCGAAGTTCAATCCATGGTCCTCTGCCCGATCACTTTTGACCGAAGGAACCACCCCACCAAAGCATCCGCCACGATGGATTCGGCCAGACCGGTCTTAGACCCAATCGTCGATGGATTTCACCTAACCGTAGTCCCGATGGACGGCGGCAGCAGCTGAACCTACTTTACCGGATACGGTCGCCAAAATGGGCATAGACCCTCAAGGATTAAACCTACCAAAACGACCTTTAAAGGCGTCATACCAGGTGTAGAAGCCAATTGTATAGGCTCAATTACACTTGGAAGTGGTCTTCGGATCCCGGATAACTTCCGGGCGAGGATTTAATCTTCGACATAGTCCCGTTCCGCAGCGGCTATCATGCCTTGCTCGGACGCATCGCTGCTTGCAAAGTTCAACGCGGTGCCGCACCACGCATACCTCAAGCTCAAGATGCCAGCCCTCGAGGAGTCATTATGGTCAACGGAAACACTGAACATTCTTTCCGCACGGAGGAACATCTGGCTCTCTCGCGGCGAAGTGCAATGCGACCTCTTAAGGCAATTCTCGAGTCCGACCGTTAAGCGGCGGACACAGCTTAAGCGCCCAGAGTAACTTACAACAAGACCACCTGGCACGTTCAGAGCATGCGTAGCAGTGCGGCCCCAACCCCAGCCCCTGCGAAACGTCAAAGCAGGTCCTTCGCGTACACCATCACGCTCTGAAGATACCATGGGCATGGGGAGAGGGGCACGACCACGATAAACCTGCATCATGCTCAACCACACCAGGGGCTCTCACGTGTGTCGTTCCTTTTTATTTTCTTTTTACCTTTTACTTTTTACCCACAGGACTCTGTTTGTCGAAGCCTGTCCCGCAAAGAAACCTGCCAACTCACGATGCAACAGCCAGGAAGGATAAAGGCTACAACGAATATCTGGTGGTCTCCATTACGAGCATTTTCATACACCAATCTGCAGCCTACCCGGAGGGGGACATGTTTAACTTGTCTCATACCTTGCTTATCGCACTATTTGTATCGCTCGCATTCGTAGCAGCACTTATTGAATAAAACAATGCAGCACCTTTTTGTTTATAATTGCATTTCTTTTTCATACATATGTTCATTCACAACATGTTGCATCCGTACACTTTGGTACGGCTAATATACACCAGGGCTTATGTTTCGCGTTATGGTGTGATGAGTCCAACACTTTCACAAGTGCGGCACCCGAACTTATAGCACTATATGCATCGGCTCGAATCATGTCTTGGGTCAATAGTTGGGTTTGCCTCCCCGTGTTTTGGTACCTTATGTTCCGCTATATCGGCTAAGGTAGCACCGGGAGAACCACTGCGATTCCGCCCTAGTTCGGCTAGGTTAACACCTCAGTGGAGAAAGCTAAAACTGACCGTCATGATGAGGCGAGAGACCGGTCGCTGTTCGAGAGTTTTTTTTCAAGTCCATAAAGACTTATGCCGCTTAGAGCGAGGAGCCGGATACTGTCCGGCCAAGGCGTGGATAGCGCCCCAAATTCGGCCTTCCGAAGACTAGGGGCTTCGCCGAAATTTAAAATTATAGAATTCTATGGCTAAGTGAGAGTGTTCAAGCATTATAAGTCCGGTTGCCTTGTTCGCTGTGTTGAGCTCCTCCCTAGATGGACCCAAAAATGGGAACAAGAGCGCTCAAGTTTATCCGAACACCCCAGCACTCGTGGCATGGGGGCTGAAGCCGACGACTTGCCATCTCTCAGATTTGATAAACAACCGCACAGAAGGTAATATTTTAAATTAACAAGCGTTGCTTAGCGCATATGAACTAAGTTTTCAGCGCACAGGATAACAAAATGCGAGTCTACTCAAATATTACATCTTTGGAGCACTCACCCGCAATAGTGTGGGCGCCCTTCAGCACACTCTTATAATACATCTCGGGCGTGCGATGCTCCTTGCCCTCCGGTGGTGGGTCCGTCACGAGCTTCTGGGCATCCATCTTGCCCCAGTGCACCTTTGCACGGGCAAGGGCCCGACGGGCACCCTCGATACAAGCGGAATGCTTGATAACTTCAACCCACGGGCGCGCATCCACCAGCCGCCGCACCAGGCCGAAATAGCTCGCAGGCATGGCCTCCTTAGGCCACAGCCGAACTATGAGGCCCTTCATGGCCTGTTCGGCCGCCTTGTGGAGCTCGACCAGCTGCTTCAAATGGTCGCTAAGGGCACCGGATGTCCGCCTCGACATCGAGACCAGAAGACCTTCTCCGTCGAGCTCCCTCCTCGCCCGGTAGAATGCGGCAGCATCGGACACGCCATGAGGAAGATCTGCGAACGCTCCTGGAGAACTCCGAATTCAGGTAAGCAACAGGTAAATAACCCTCACATGCTTACTTTGCATGAAAAATGCCTTACCCGCTGCTATTTTCTTCACCGCCTCAATCTCCTAGAGGGCCTTGTAGGCTTCGCCTTAGCGGCTTTGGCACTCTCAAGAGCCGCTGCAAGCCTGCACTCGAGTCTTGAGTCACGCCCAAGTTCTCATGTTTTTTCACGAGATCCTGGAGCTCTTGCTGTACCTCCGCCACCCGCACCTTCGCTGCTTCTCTCGCTCGGTGCGCTCGCTGGCTGCATTACATTCGCCGCTGCCACCGCCTCCTTCTGTGGTCGCCACCTCGTTAGTGGCCCCTACAATACCCACGTTATCCTTGTCATTTTTGCAACCAAATCCTTTTCTCAGAAGGTACAATTTTCATAAAGTATTACTCACCTTCTTTTTCCTCGAGCTGCTTCTTGGCATGGCCGAGCTCGTTCTCGGACCGCTCGAGGTTTCCTTCAAAATATTGACCTCCATGATCGGGCGGCGGAGGTCGGCAGCCTGCAATCCCATATTGACATATTTTTTATATGACTCATGCGTTTATCTTTTTAAAAGATCCTCAGTCAGGCTTTTCTTTCCGAACACCGACCGAGCATCAGGGGCTACTGTCTATACGGTACCATTTTACATATATTGAAATTCTTACCTCAAAGCCTGTTAGAAGGCTGCTGCGAAGCTTTTGGTCAGCCCGCTTTGGCGAGCTGAACCTTTTCAATCACCGCACTCATAACGATGCGGTGTTCCTTCGATGGAGGCGCCGTTGAGCGCCCAAAGAATTATCCAGCACCTCCGGTTGGGCGGAGGCAGCTGGCGTCATGATCTTGCCCTTAAATGCGAAGGGGTCGCCCGCCGGACTCGAGCCACTGTGGCCTCCGGGGCTGAGTCCGGTGCACAGTCCGGGAGGGTGTCTTGTGACACCTCCGGGGCCTCCTCCTCCTGGTGGATCCTTTTCTGGGATCCCGCCTCGGCGTCGTCCACGGCACGAGGGGTGGAGGCAGTCAGAAGCGAATCCATATCCGACGCACCCAAGGACCCACTCGACGAAACGGGAAGATCATCCTTGGGCGGACTGCAGGGTTGTATGCGGCATTAGAAAGACATTATGTGGCGAAAAGAAAAAACCTTGAAGTTATTCGGGAGTCCGGATACTTACGATCTCGCCAGGGGCTTGGCCCTTGGATGCCGATCTTAAATCAATCGGCGTTGGCGGAGCAGTCCGGAGGAAGAGTTTTTCCTTCTTGGACCCTTCGGCCTCCCTTGTTGGGGAGGCCTTCCTTTCTTTCCTCCCCGCCGGAGGAGAGGTTTCTTCCTCTCCTCCTCACCTTGGTGGGAGGAGTCGGCCTCGATTCATCATCCGACAAAGACCTGAAAACGGGAACTCTTCCGAGTCCTCGTGGCCGCCTTTCTTGGCCTTCTTCTCCGCACCACGTGGGTGCCGGAGCCAGCAGCCCCGTTAGGCGGGCGTCCGCTGGGTCCTCTGGCAATGGGGCCGGACAGGTAATCTGTTCGGCCTTCGCCAGCCATTCCTGTCAAAGGTAAAGGGAGTTTAGATCCCGCATAGAGCCAAACTATGGAAAACAAGTGGTGAAATCACTTACCTCGGCAGCTGGACGCTGCGAGCAGAATCCGTGATCTTCGGTAGTGGATGCGGGAGCTTCGGCGCCCTTGAACAGCACCTTCCAAACATCTTCGTACGTAGTGTCGAAGAGCCCGCTCAGGGTCTGGTGCTGCGCCGGATCAAACTCCCACATGTTAAATCCCCGTCGCTAGCACGGGAGAATCCGGCGGATGAGCATGACCTGGACTACGTTGACAAGCTTGAGCTTCTTGTCCACCAGCTTCTGGATACAGGCTTGGAGTCCGGTCAGCTCCTCCGAATCCCCAAATTCGGCCACTCTCTTTCCAGAGGTGAGCCGTGTGGGGATGCCAGATCTGAATTCGGGGCCGCTGCCCAATCAGGATCACGCTGCTCGGTGATGTAGAACCACCCCGATTGCCACCCCTTGATGGTTTCCATGAAAGTGCCCTCCACCACGTAATGTGGGACATCCTGCCCACCATGGCGCCTCCAGACTCCGCTTGGCTGCCCTTCACAACCTTCGGCTTGACATCAAGATCTTGAGCCACAAGTCAAGTGGGGCTGGATGCAAAGGAAGGTTTCGCACACCCATTTATAAACGCCGAGATGTTGAGGATGAAATTTGGGGCCGATCATGGAAATCTAGGCCGTAGTAGAACATGAGCCCCGGACAAAGGGATGAAGTGGGAAGCCCAGTCCATGGAGGAAATGGGGAAGAAATACTACCCTCTCATGGGGCTCGGGTTGGGGACGAGCTCTCCCTCGTCCGGGGAGCCGGCGCGCGATGTTGCTTTGGACAAATATTCGCGCCCGCGCAGCTTCTCGGATCTGCCTTCTGTGACGGAGGAGGCCATCCACTTGCCTCCCGCCTCGGACATAGTTGGAGAAAGTTGAGGTGAGAATCATGGACTTGGGCGCTGGAGCTCGAAGTTCATGGAGATGGATAAGCCAAGGAGGAAGAAGGCGCAGGTAAAAGGGTTGGATCTTTATCCCCTTATATGGGCGGATGTAAACATGTGTCCCCACCGCCTGGTAAAACTCGCTTATCCTCAAGCTTCATTAATCAATGGCGCGGTTGGGTTACCCACATCCGCATTGATGGGAATCCTGAATAAGGGAACACGATCTCTGCCGACAAGACGCGTGCCAAGGAAACCGCTAAACGCTACCGAGGTGGAACAATAAAGACAATTTGAGTGAAGGCTTGGTAGTGGTGCGACGTCACGCCACAAAAATACGCCGCAGATTGATCTTGTGTAATATTATTCTCACGGTGGTATGTGGAATTTATTTTTGCAGAGCCGGACACTATCCTGGTGTTCACAATCTTCTATAAATTATTCGGAGGAAGAACCCGCCTTGCAATGCCGAAGACAACATGCGCGCCCGGACTCGTCATCATTGAAGCCTGGTTCGTGGGCTCTTGAGGAGTTCCGGACTAGGGGTGTCCGGATAGCCGAACTATCATCATCGGCGGACTCCAAGACTATGAAGATACAAGATTGAAGACTTCGTCCCCGTGTCCGGATGGGACTTTCCTTGGCGTGGAAGGCAAGCTTGGTGATACGGATATGTAGATCTCCTACCATTGTAACCGACTCTGGTAACCCTAACCCTATCTCGGTGTCTATATAAACCGGAGGGTTTTAGTCCGTAGGATCTAACAACAATCATACCATAGGCTAGCTTCTAGGGTTTAGCCTCTTTGATCTCGTGGTAGATCCACTCTTGTAACACACATCATCAATATTAATCTAGCAGGACGTAGGGTTTTACCTCCATCAAGAGGGCCCGAACCTGGGTAAAACATCGTGTCCCTTGTCTCCTGTTACCATCCGCCTAGACGCACAGTTCGGGACCCCCTACCCGAGATCCGCCGGTTTTGACACCGTCAGCCACCCTTTTATGGTCTCTACAAAGGCACCTTTGGGCCATGTAACATTGGGCATCTTGCTCACCATGGCACCTCCGCACTCTGCGTGTTTGACCATCCACCACTTTCGGCTTCACGTTGAAAATCTTGAGCCATGGTCCGAAGTGGGGTGGGATGCGGAGGAAGGCCTCGCACACAACAATAAATGCCGAGAAGTTGAGGAAGGAGTTGGGGGGTAGATCGTGGAAATACACCCCGTAGTAGAACATAAGCCCATGGACGAATGGGTGGAGGGGAAATCCCAATCCGCGGACGAAGTGAGGGATGAACACTACCCTTTCATGGGGCTTTGGGGTGGGGATGATTTGCCCCTTGGCCGGAAGCCGATGGGCGATTTCCTTGGCCAAGTAGCCGGCCTCCCGGAGCTTCGTAATGTCCTTCTCCTTGACGGAGGAGACCATCCACTTACCCTACGCTTCGGATCCAGACATGATCGGAGTGCTTTCTTGAGGCGGAAGAGATGAGGACTTGGGCGCTGGAGCTCGATAATGGGTGGGTAGAGAGAGAGAAGGCGTGGGTGAAAGGGGGTGAATCCTTATCCCTTTATAAAGGCAGCGAATATCAAGCGCCTCCCCACTCTCCTTAAAACTCGCCTGTTTCCCAAGGGCTGTGCAGACGGCACGGTTGGATTACCCACGCCCGTATTGATGAGAATCCCGCAATAAGGGGACACGATTCTTTGCTTTGACAAGACGTGCCAATAAACCACATCTCGAAACATGGAGTGGTAGGCCGAAAAACGGTTCGAAATAATGACCGGGTGGTGATGTGGCGTCACGCTACAAAAGGTTGTCAGTAGATTGGACTCATGAAATATTATACTCGCTGCGGTGGTGTGTGGTACTTGTTTTGCGGAGCCGGACATGTTCTTTGTGTTCGAAGGCTGTTTTGGAGTATTCGGAGGAGGAACCCTCCTTGCAATGTCGAAGACAATCTGCGCGCCGGACACCTCATCATTGAAGCCTGGTTCGGGGGCTATTGAGGGAGTCCTGGACTAAGGGGTCCTCGGGCGTTCAGCCTGTTGGACATGGGCCGGACTGATGGGCTATAAAGATACAAGACCGAAGACTCTCACCCGTGTCCGGATGGGACTCTCCTTGGCGTGGATGGCAAGCTTAGCGTTCGGATATGAAGATTCCTTTCTATGTAACCGACTTGGTACAACCCTAGTCCCCTCCGGTGTCTATATAAACCGGAGGGTTTAGTCTCTAGGGACAATCATAATCATATAGGCTAGACTTCTGGGGTTCTAGCCATTACGATCTCGTGGTAGATCAACTCTTGTAATACTCATATTCATCAAGATCAATCAAGTAGGAAGTAGGGTATTACCTCCATAGAGAGGACCCAAACCTGGGTAAACATCGTGTCCCCTGTCTCCTGTTACCATCGACCTTAGACGCACAGTTCCGGACCCCCTACCCGAGATCCGCCGGTTTTGACACCGACACTCATCATCCGGATCAGAGGCCGACGGACTCGGTGATGGTTCCCGACGCTTCTTCTTAGGACCGGTGGTGGTCGTCTTCTTCTTAGGTCCGGTGGTGGTCGTCTTCTTCTTAGGTCGAGCATGTTCCTCAGAGTCGGTGGAGCCTTGCCTACGATCGACTGCAATGGATACACGATAGAGATACCGCTAAGAAGGAGTCAAAAGGAAATATGCACAAGGATAAAGTAATTAACCACGGGAATGTGAACATTTTTGAACATGACCATAGGAAAATTCCAAGTGGTAGATCAACAATATAGACGTTCCCAAGGTTAAGTTGTTTAGCCAAGAACATGGAGAGGAATTGAGACTAGGTAAATGTCATCAAATCACTAGATACAGATGTACAGCAAGGTGAACTTGACATAATACCAAAAACCTAGAATGGTTGATGTCACATCCCTAGAGTTTGCTTGTAACTAGTGGCTTTGCATCCATGCATCATGTTTAAAGTTTGAAAGAAATATGAAATGGGGATGATAAACCCTAGCACCAGAATAAACCAAATAGGTTCAACCTCAAAATATTTTCAATGAACCCAAAATGCCTTTGGAAAAGTTCATCATTTTTGAATTGGTCTAGAATCTCTGCCAAAAATGGTGCACATTTTTCTAGGCCATTCTGGATTTTTTAATTAATCCATAAAGTATTTGCATTTGGGCATTTAATTACTATAAATATTTTAATTGCCCAAATAATTCTGAAAATGTTTGAGGGCTGTTGAAAAACATTTCAACAGTGCCCACAATTTATTTCAGGATTTTATAAAGTGGTTTAGTATTTTACTAAATCAGAAACAAATGTCAAAAAATAGAAAATAGAAATAAAGACAGAGGAGAGAGTTACGGCCTACCTGGCGCTCACCTCTCAGCCCACCTGGGCCAACTCCAGCGGCCCAGCCCACCATAGCCGCCACCGTCTTCAACCTCTGCCAAGGTGGAGGGCGTAGGGCCACTGCCAGCCGGGCACGCGCCTCGAGCCACCTCTGCTTCCGCCGTTTCGAACTGGCCCCGAGTGCCGCGCCTCCCCTCGCCTGCACCTCTCCTCTCTCACCTGGACCCCATCCTCCTCTCTGCTCCCTCTCGCGCGCACCGAGCGGCTTCGTCGTCATCATCGCCATACCCGTGGCCACACTGCCACCTACTTCGCCGATGCGCTCAAAGGCTCGCCTAAACCCCCTCTTCCTCCTCACCGAGCCACGCCCCGCGGGAGCCGCTACAACGCCGCCATCGGCTCCGTCTTCTTCCTCGGACTCCGGCGATCGCCGTCGCCACTCCGACGTCTCGAGAGCCTCCCCCGAGCTGACGACCCCTCCATGCGATGTGATGTGAGCCTCTGAACCGTTGCCCCTACTTTCGTGGACTAATTCGAGCTCTAGCCTCGTTTCCTTCGAGACCGAGACTTCGCCGGCACCGGTCATGTCGCCGTCGTCATTTTGGCCTACCTCCGTCCAAACCAAGCACGCAACCGCACTCAGTGCACCCCCGGGAGCACGTAGAACACACCATCACCAGCCCTAGTGCTCTGCAACGCCGAAACGCTCGACGCCCGAACTCCGGCCGCCGCCGCCGTCGTGGTTGCCGTCGCCTCCGGCCACCCCAGCTCTTCCCACTTGCCCTGCTAGATGCACGCGAGCCTCAGCTATGCATAGGACCAAACCACGGTCGATTTGGTCGACCGTGGGCAAAACCCGAGCCAACCCAGTGTGCCTCCGCCGCGTTTCGGTGGCCGCCGGCATAACTCCGGCGAGGCTGGCGTGGCCGCTTAGTTTAGGCTAATAACGCACTTAGTCAACACTTAGTGACACTAACAGCCGGGCCCCACTGCCTAATTAAACTTAGATTAGTTCCTGCTTAGTATTAACTAATCACAGCGGCCCCACGCGTCAGTGTTGACCATGCTAACGTGGCCATTGACTGGGCCCACATGTCAGTGACACTAATGAGCAACGTGACACTGACCTGTGGACCCCACTGGTCAGTTTGACCTGGACCGACCCAGTTGACCTGCTGACCTCAGCCTTACGTCATGCTGACGCAGTAAGTATTTTCTGGAATTAAAATAAATCAGAAAAGGTTTATAAATTTCAGAAAATACCCCAAACTTCTAAAAATCATAGAAATTCAACCGTAACTCCAAATGAAATAATTTATATATGAAAAATTATCAGAAAAATGCAACCTATCCATCTGTATCTTTTCCATGCATGTTAGAACAACTTATGACTGCTGTTTAGGACAAATCATATTAAGGGCATTTAAAATGCTTAAGTTTGGAGTTGCATTTGAATCCTTGATTCAAATGAGCTCCATTGAACTTGTTGCTGGTTGCATTAGCACAAACAACAGCATATTGCCATGTCATGATCATGCATCATATAGTGGCATTGCATTGATTGTGTTCTTTCTCAGTTGCCGGTGTTTGTCCCCTCTCGATAGACGTGGTTCCGACGATGAGTTCGATGACACTGATGAAGAGCTATAATATCTTCGGAAGTGCCAGGAAAGCAAAACCCCCTTGTTCATTTCGATACAATCCCACTCTCTCGCCTCCTGCTCTCTTTTACTGCATTAGGACAACAACGATTCATCTCGTTACTTTGTCATGTAGCTGAACCCCTTTATCCTCTCGTGCATGACCTGTCATTCCACAAGTAAATAGATGAAACCCACTAGCATGAGTAGGAGTTGTTTGAGCCCTGTTGTGCCTACTCATTCATACTTGTTTGTCATGCCTGCTTCTGCTTAGAGTTTAGTCAGGTCTGATTCATCGAGGATGAATCACAGGTGTGTGAACATGTCCTACTGTGTGTGAGCTAAGTGTGTGAACACGATTTGGTAAAGGTAGCGGTGAGAGGCCATGTAGGAGTACATGGTGGGTTGTCTCATTGAAGCCGTCCTCGTGAACCGAGTTACGTGTGTGTGATCCATGAAACAGTTACTACCACACATTGGGATCCTTAATTGACTCTCTCGGCTTCTTAACCACCCTTGTCCTCCGTCTGTGAGTTGCAACTAGTTTACGGTGTTTGTAGGATATGTGTTGGAGGCCGTATGAAGGCCGACCCTAGGGGTGGGCTATCATGCGGTAGATACACCGTGGCCGGTGTACCGATTCGCCCGTTTGGTGTCTCGGGAACCCTGCACACATCGTTCGGGCCGTTAGTGGAAACCTCGGCGGACTCCTGCGGATGGAACCCGTATAGGCGGTAAACCTGGAGTAGGGACTTGAGTGTTTAGGTAGGCCTGGCAGACACCCTCGCCAGGCTTCCGCTTGAAGGTTGCCGAGATACATGACGTGTACATGGCGGTAAGTGGCGAGAGCGTGTGTGAAGAAGTACACCCCTGCAGGGTTAATATGATCTATTCGAATAGCCGTGTCCGCGGTAAAGGACTTCTGGGTTGCCTATAACAGTTCATAGACAAGTCAAAGTGGATACTCTAAAATGCGCAAGATAAGCGTGAGTGCTATGGATGGCGTTCTCGTAAGGAAACGGGAGCGGATCCATAGTGGAGTATTGATATGGTGAATATGTAGACTCGTGTGCGCCACCTCAAAGAGTTACTTGCAGTCGTAGTTCAGGATAGCCACCGAGTCAAAGCTGGCTTGCTGCAGTCAAACTCCACCACCCCTTTGATGATAATGATGCATATGTAGTTAGTTCTGATGTAAGTCTTGCTGAGTACATTTGTACTCACTGAGGGAGTCCTGGATTAGGGGGTGTCCGGATAGCCGGACTACCATCATCAGCCGAACTATCATCAGCCGGACTATCATCATCGACCGGACTCCAAGACTATGAAGATACAAGATTGAAGACTTCGCCCGTGTCCGGATGGGACTTTCCTTGGCGTGGAAGGCAAGCTTGGCGATACGGATATGTAGATCTCCTACCATTGTAACCGACTCTATGTAACCCTAGCCCTCTCCGGTGTCTATATAAACCGGATGGCTCTAGTCCGTAGGACTACAACAACGACAACCCTTACAATCATACCATAGGCTAGCTTCTAGGGTTTAGCCTCCTTGATCTCGTGGTAGATCCACTCTTGTAAACATCCACAATATCAATATCAATCAAGCAGGACGTAGGGTTTTACCTCCATCAAGAGGGCCCAACCTGGGTAAAACATCGTGTCCCTTGTCTCCTGTTACCATCCGCCTAGACGCACGCCGGGACCCCCTACCCGAGATCCGCCGGTTTTGACACCGACATTGGTGCTTTCATTGAGAGTTCCTCTGTGTCGTCACCGATAGGCGTGATGGCTTCTTCAATCGATAAGGATGCAGTCCTGGGTGAGTCTTTTCTCCCCGGACAGATCTTCGTATTCGGCGGCTTCGCACTGCGGGCCAACTCACTTGGCCATCTGGAACAGATCGAAAGCTACGCCCCTGGCCGTCAGGTCAGGTTTGGAAGCCTAAACTTCACGGCCGATATCCGCGGGGACTTGATCTTCGATGGATCTGAGCCATACCGGCGTGTCGCGCTGTCACGATGGGCATGACCTAACTCGCTGCCGGACAGCACCTTGAGGTCAAGCTGACGAACCCGCTCCGACCCATAGTCCGGAGCCGATCGCTCGGATCGAGGACGGATGGCTGGACACCGCCTCGGGAGCTGCAACTTCTACGGCGATGGAGCCGAACACTTACCTTGTCCCGCATAAAGCTCATGACTCCGAGGTGTCGGACTCTCTGCCGGACTCCGAACCTCCTGCGCCCCTGCCAGTCGAATCCGATTGGGCGCCGATCATGGAATTCACCGCTGCGGACATCTTTCAGCACTCGCCCTTCGGCGATATCATAAATTCACTAAAGCATCTCTCGCTATCCGGAGAGCCCTAGCCGAACTACGGCCAGGATGGTTGGGACGCGGACGAAGAAGAAATTCAGAGCCCACCCACCACCCACTTCGTAGCCACCGTCGACGATTTATTTAACCGACGATTTCGACTACGACTCCGAAGACATCGACGGTATGGACGACGATGCCGGAGACTACCAAGAACCAGTGCCTACAGGACACTGGAAGACCACCTCGTCATACGACATATACATGGTGGACACCCCAAAAGATGGGGACGACGAAGAAGCAGCGGAGGCCGATTCCTTAAAGAAACAGCCCAAGCGCCGACGTCAGCGGCGCCGCTCTAAATCCCGCCACGGCAAGAATGGAGATTCCGGCACAGGAGATAATAACACCCCAAGTGCCGAAGACAACTCCCTCCAAAGACGATCCAGCAGGAGGAGGCAGAAGCAAGCCCTCACGAGAGGGCGGCAGACGAAGAGGTCGAGGATGACAATTACTTACCTCCCTCCGGAGACAAGGCAAGCCTCGATGACGACGAATTCGTCGTGCCTGAGGATCCCGTCGAACAAGAGCATTTCAGACGCAGGCTAATAGCCACGGCAAACAGCCTAAAGAAAAAGCAGCAACAGCTTCAAGCTGATCAAGACCTACTGGCCGACAGATGGACCGAGGTCCTCACGGCTAAAGAGTATGAACTCGAACGCCCCTCCAAAAGTTGCCCAAAACGCAAGTTGCTCCCCCGATTAGAGGAGGAAGCGTACAAACCTGCATCACCAGCGCTGTCTGGCGGACCGGCCACCTCGTGGCATGACAGAGATGCGTGCAAGCACTCCACCAAAACCGCACCCGACATCGCTCAAAAAGCATGAAGCCACGGGGAACGCTACCGGACTTATGGGATATATTGGAGGACAAGGCAAGACAATCCAGATCTATCTATGGATCACATGGGTGCCCCAAGACCCACGACGAATACCGTCATGCCGGATACAACTACTCCGGCCGGGCTGAACACAGCAGACAACGCTCTCTCGAGCTACGTCGCGATATTGCTCAATACAGAGGCGCCGCACACCCGCTATGCTTCACTGACGAAGTAATGGTTCATCAAATCCCCGAAGGGTTTAAACCCGTTAATATCGAATCCTACGATGGCACAACAGACCCCGCGGTTTGGATTGAGCATTATCTCCTCCATATACATATGGCCCGCGGCGACGATCTTCACGCCATCAAATATCAACCGCTCAAGCTCAAAGGACCAGCCCGGCATTGGCTTAACAGCCTGCCCGCAGAGTCAATTGGATCTTTGGGAGGACACGAAGCCGCATTCCTCGACAACTTCCAGAACGCGTATGTGCAACCACCGGACGATAAATGACCTAAGCCACATAATCCAGCAGCAGACGAATCGGCCAAGCAATCAGACACGGTTCTTAACAAAGAAAAATCAAATCGTCGACTGTCCGGATGCAGAGGCCCTCGCTGCCTTCAAACATAACATCCGCAACGAGTGGCTGGCCCGGCACCTCGGACAGGAGAAGCCGAAATCCATGGCAGCCCTCACATCACTCATGACCCGCTTCTGTGCGGGAGAGGATAGCTGGCTAGCTCGCAGTAACAACCTCAGCAAAACGCTGGCAGTCCGGATACTAAGGACCGCAATGGCAGGTTGCGTCGAAACAAAAACAAACGCCGCATTAACGGGCGACAGAACGAGGATACGGCGGTCAACGCCGGATTCCGAGGCTCCAAGCCCGGTCAACGGAAGAAGCCATTCAAAAGAACCACTCGAGCCCGTCCAATTTGGACCGAATACTCGACCGCTCTGTCAAATACATGGAACCCCGAAAAGCCAGCTAACCACACCAACAGAGATTGTTGGGTATTCAAGCAGTGCAGGCAAATTAATTGCAAAACAGTGACAAGGGGCTACACGGCGATGACGAGGAAGAGACCCGGCCGCCGAACAACGAGAGGACAAAAGGGATTCCCTCAAGTTCGGACGGTGATATACGCAACGCATATTCCCAAGAGGGAGCGGAAGCGTGCACTAAGGGACGATATCTGTGATGGAGCGATCGCCCCAAAATTCAACCCATGGTCCTCTTGCCCGATCACTTTCGATCGAAGAGACCATCCGACCAAGATATCTGCCATGGCGGATTTGCCGCATTGGTTTTAGACCCAATCGTCGATAGATTTCACCTCACGAGAGTCCCGATGGACGGCGGCGAGCTTCTGAACCTGCTTTATCGATACAGTGCGCAAGATGGGCATAGACCCTTCAAGGATTAAACCTACAAAGACAACCTTCAAAGGCGTCATACCAGGTGTCGAGGCCAGTTGTACAGGCTCAATTACACTGGAAGTGGTCTTCGGATCCCCGGATAATTTCCGAAGCAAGGAGTTAATCTTCGACATAGTCCCGTTCCGCAATGGCTATCACGCTCTGCTCGGACAAACCGCGTTCGCAAAACTCAACGCGGCGCCGCATTATGCATACCTTAAGCTCAAGATGCCAGGCCCTCGTGGAGTCATCACGGTCAATGGAAACACGGAACGCTCCCTCCGAACGGAGGAACATACAGCGGCTCTCATGGCGGAAGTCTGAGCAGCCTTTTAAGGCAATTTCGAGTCCGGCCGTTAAACGACCGGACATGGACAAACGCGCCCGAGCAACATCAACCAAGACCACAGCACGCCCGAGCATCGCCAGAGTAATGCGGCCTCAACCCCAGCCCTCGCAAAATTGTAAGACAAACTCTCCACAGTACATAATTACGCCTGGAGATACCATGGGCATAGGGGAAAGGCACAGCCACAACAGACCCAGAGTGCGGTTCCACCACACGGGGCTCCCAAGTGTGTCGCTTTTTTCTTTTATTTCTCTTTTTTATACAGAACTCTGTCCGGCGGCGACCCTGCCGAACTCATGATGCAACAGCCAGGGAAGGACAAAGGCCGCGACGAACACTCAGGTGGTATCCATCACGAGCATTAAATTTGTTAAATACAACATTCCGCAGCCTACCCCTGGAGGGAGACGCCTTTAATTCGTCCAATCCCTTGCTTTCCGCACTATTTGTATCATTCCGCACTCATACCATATCTTCTCAAATAAAATGCAGCACTTTTTGCCCATAATTGCATTACCTTATATATATATATATGTTCATTTACGACATGTTGCACCCGTAAATTTTGGTACGGCCGAATACACCAGGGGCTTATGTTCTCCGCATTATGGTGTGATAAAGTCCGAACACTTTCACAAGTGCGGCACCCCGAACTTATAGCATTATATGAATCGGCTCCGAATCATGTCTTGGGTCAATAGTTGGGTTTGCTCGGCTCCCATGTTTGGCACCTTACGTTCCGTTCTATCGGCTAAGGTAGCACTGGGAGAACCACTGCGATTGCGCCCCGGTTGAGCCGGGTTAACGCCTCAGTGGAGAAAGCTAAAACTGACTGTCATGATAAGGCGAGAGACTGGTCGCTATTCGAGAGGTCCTTTCGGGTCCTTAAAGACCTACGCCGCTTTGAGCGAAGTTCCGGATAATGTCTGACGAAGGCGTGGATAGCGCCCCTAATTTGGTCCTCCGAATACTAGGGGCTTCGCCGAAATTAAAAATTATAGAATTCTATGGCTAAGTGAGAGTGTTCAAGCATTATAAGTCCGGTTGCCTTGTTCGTTGTGTTGAGCGCCTCCCTAGATGGACCCAAAAATGGGAACTAGAGTGCTCAAGTTTATCCCGAACACCCCAGCACTCGTGGCATCGGGGTTGAAGCCGACGACTTACCATCTCTCAGATTTAATAAACGGCCGCACAGAAGGTAATATTTTAAATTAACAAGCGTTGCTTAGCGCATATGAACAAAGTTTTCAGCGCACAGGATAACACATTGTGAATTTACTCAATAATTACATCCTGGGCACTCATCCGCAATCTTATGGCGCCCTTCAGACAGTCTTATAGTACATCTCGGGCGTACGATATTCCTTGCCCGCTGGTGGCGCGTCAGTGATTAGCTTCTCCGCATCCAGCTTTCCCGATGCACCTTTGCGCAGGCAAGGGCCCGACGAGCACCTTCAATACAGGCGGAGCGCTTGATGACCTCCACCCGAGGGCACGCATCCACCAGCCGTCGCAGACGAGGCCGAAGTAGCTCCTGTGCATGGCCTCTCCAGTGCCACAGCCGGACTATGAGGCCCTTCATGGCCTGCTCGGCCACCTTGTGGAGCTCGACCAGCTGCTTCAGCTGGTCGCTAGGGGGCACCGGATGGCCGGCCTCAACATACTGAGACCAGAAGACTCCGTTGAGCTCCCCTCCTCGGCTCGGTAGAATGCGGCGGCATCAGACACGCTGCGAGGCAGATCTGCAAACGCCCCTAGAGAGCTCCGAATTCGGGTAAGTAACACGTAATTTACATTCACATGCTTGATTTGCATGAAAAATGCCTTACCCGCCGCTATCTTCCTCATCAACTCAATCTCCTGAAGGGACTTATGGGCGTCGGCCTTGGCAGTTTTGGCACTTTCGAGAGCCGAGGCAAGCTCGGACTCTCGAGTCTTTGAGTCACGCTCCAAACTCTCATGCTTTTCCATGAGAGCCTGGAGCTCTTGCTGAACCACCACCACCTGCGCCTCTTGCTTTTCTTGCTCTGCCCATTCCGTGGCCGCATTATGCTCGTCACAGACACGGCCTCCTGTGGTCGCCACCTCGCTCGTGGGCCCTGCAGTACCCATGTTATCCTTGTTATTTTTGTTGCAACCTAAATCCTTTTCTCAGAAGGTACAAGTTCAAAGTGGTGTTACTCACCTTCTTTGTCCTGGAGCTGCTTCCTGGCTGCCGAGCTCTTGCTCGGACCGCCGAGCCTCTGCTTCAAAGCACCGACCTCCGCGATCGGTCAAGGCGGCAGAGGTCAGCGGCGCAACACCGCAACCCATATTGACATAATTTTTAGCAACCCTGCGTATATCTTTTTCAGATCCTCAGTCCGCTTTTCTTCCCGAACACCGAACCGAGCATCAGGGCTACTGTCTATGCGGTATTACATTGCATATTTTTAACTTCTTACCTCAAAGCACGATAGAAGGCTACTACAGGCTTCGGTCAGCCCGCTCTTGGCGAAGCTGCAATTTTTCGAATCACCGCACTCATAATAGTGCGGTGTTCTTCCTCGATGGAAGCGCTCTGCAGCGCCTCCAACAAATTGCCCGGCACCGCCGGTTGGACGGAAGCCGTCGGCGTCACGGTCTTGCCCTTCGTTCGAAGGGGCCGCCGGTCGGACTCCGGAACCACTGGGAGTTCTGATATGGAGTCCGGCGCAAAGTCCGGGAGGACGCCTTGCGGCGCCTCCGGAGCCTCCCCCTGATGGGTCCCTTCTTGGGATCCCACCTCGGCGTCCTCAGTGTCGCGAGGGGTGGAGGCGGTCGGGATGGAGTCTACATCCGACGAAGCCAACGACCCGCTCGATGAAGCGGGGAGATCATCACTGGCCGGACTACAGGCAGCATGCGGCATTAGAATGACACTATGTGACGCAGAAAAAGAAATTATAAATCATTCAGGAATCCGGATACTTACGATCTCGCCGGAGGCCTGGCCCTTGAAGGCCATTCTTCCTCGCCAACGTTGATGTTGGCGGAGCTATCCGGGGGAATAGTCCTTCCCCTCTTGGACCCTTTGGCCTCCCCTGTTGGGGAAGCCTTCCTCTTCCTCTCTCCCTCCTCTGGGAGAGAGTCCTCTTTCTCCTCCTCGTTTTCGGGGGAGGAGTCCGCCCCGGAGTCGTCGGACACCTGAAAACGGGAACTCTTTCGAGCACCCGTGGCTTCCTTCTTGGCCTTCCTCTCCGGCACCACGTGCGGTGCCGAAACCAGCAGCCTCGCTAGACAGGCGTCTACTAGATTTTCTGGCATAGGAGCCGGGCAGATAATCTGCTCTGCCTTCCTCATCCAGTCCTGTCAAAGGAAAAGGGGAAATTAAAACCCGCATAGAGTCAAACTATGAAAAGCAAGTGTCCTGTAAAGGGGTAGAATCACTTACCTCGTTGGCTTGGAGCCGCGAGCGAAATCCGCGATCTTCAGTCGCGGATGCGGGGGCTTCGGCGCCCTTGAACAGCACCCTCCAGGCGCCTTCGTACGTCGTGTCGAAGAGCCCGCTCAGCGCCTGGTGCTGTTCCGGATCGAACTCCCACACATTGAATGCCCGCTCTTGGCATGGGAGAATCCGGCGGACGAGCATGACTTGGACCACGTTAACCAGCCTGAGCTTCTTCACCAGCACGGATACGGGCTTGGAGTCCCGCTGCCTCCTCCGAACTACCCCACAAAGAAGCCCTTCTCTTTCCAGGAGGTGAGCTGCGTGGGGATACCAGATCTGAACTCGGGCGCCGCCCATGTAGGGTCACGCTGGCTCGGTGATATAGAACCACCCCGATTGCCACCCCTTGACGGATTCCACGAAGGCCCTTCAACCAAAGGACGTTGGGCATCTTGCCCAACATGGCGCCTCCGCACTCCGCTTGAGTGCCCTTCACTACCTTCGCTTGACATTGAAGGTCTTGAGCCACAAGCGAAGTGGGGCTGGATGCAGAGGAAGGCCTCGCACACGACGATAAACGCGAAGATGTTGAGGATGAAGTTCGGCGCCAGATCATGGAAATCCAGGCCGTAGTAGAACATGAGCCCCCGGACAAAGGGGTGAAGTGGAAAACCCAGTCTGCGGAGGAAGTGGGGAAGAAAGATGACCCTCTCATGGGGCCTGGGGGTGGGGATGAGCTGCCCCTCGTCGGCAGCCGGGTGCGCGATGTCGCTGGAGTGGTATCCGGCGCCGCGCAGTTTTGCGATGTGCTCCTCCTTAACGGTGGAGACCAACCATTTACCTCCCGCTCCGGACATGGTCGGAGAAGGTTGAGACGAGATGCGCGAACTTGGGCGCTGGAGCTCGAGTGCGCGGAGATGGATAAGCAAAGGAGGAAGAAGGCGTAGGTGAGAAGGTGAATCCTTATCCCTTATATGGGCGGGAGAAGTCTACGCGTCCCCCACCGGCCTGGTAAAACTCGCTTATCTCCCAAGCGTCACCATCAATGGCGGTTGGGTAACCCACATCCGTATTGATGAGAATCCCGGATTAAGGGGAAACACGATCTCTGCTTCGACAAGACGTGCCAAGGAAACCGCTTCGCTAAATGCGCTGAGGTGGTAAAGTAAAAAACAATTCAGGTAATGGCTTGGTAGTGGTGTGACGTCATGCCACAAAAAACGTCAGCAGATTGAACTTGTGTATATATTATTCTCTCTACGGTGGAATGTGGAATTTATTTTGCAGAGCCGGACACTATCCTGGTGTTCACAATCTTCTATCATTCGGAGGAGGAACCCGCCTTTGCAATGCCAAGCAATATACGCCACGGACTTATCGTCATTGAAGCCTGGTTCAGGGGCTACTCTTGAGGAGTCATGTATTAGGGGTGTCCGGATAGCGGACTACCATCATCACCGAACTATCATCACCGGACTATCATCATCGACCGGACTCCAAGACTATGAAGATACAAGATTGAAGACTTCGCCCGTGTCGGGTTGGGACTTTCCTTGGCGTGGAAGGCAAGCTTGGCGATACGTATATGTAGATCTCCTACCATTGTAACCGACTCTATGTAACCCTAGCCCTCTCCAGTGTCTATATAAACCGGATGGCTCTAGTCCGTAGGACTACAACAACGACAACCCTTACAATCATACCATAGTCTAGCTTCTAGGGTTTAGCCTCCTTGATCTCGTGGTAGATCCACTCTTGTAAACATCCACAATATCAATATCAATCAAGCAGGACGTAGGGTTTTACCTCCATCAAGAGGGCCCGAACCTGCGTAAAACATCGTGTCCCTTGTCTCCTGTTACCATCCGCCTAGACGCACAGTTCGGGACCCCCTACCCAAGATCCGCCGGTTTTGACACCGACACTCACGTTTGCTTATTTTATGTTTTGCAGAGAGACATCAGTCTCGCTAGTAGTTCCGCGTGGACTTCGACGTTTAGCTTGTTACCTCAGCTACGATCTTGTGCCCTCGGTAGGATCTGCTAGATAGTCAGGCTTCTAAGCCTTTTGATTTGTAGATGCATGTACTCATACATGCTAAGCTTCCGCGTGTGCTTTGTTTTTGTATGCTCTGAATGTTGGGTCATGAGACCCATGTTTGTAATATCTCGCTCCTCGGAGCCTAATGAATAAATATTTGAGTCGTAGAGTTATGTTGTGATGCCATGTTGTATTTACACATATTGAGCATATTGTGTGTATGTTTGAAATGCTTGGTATGTGTGGGATCCGACAATCTAGTTGTTTATCCTTGGCAGCCTCTCATATGGGGAAATGTAGTCTAGTGCTTCTGAGCGATAGTAGTCCGCTTCTGACCCGATTCACCGGAGTCACCGCTTAGCCCAAAGACTACCGCTCTGGACACTTGACTGCCGCATGTGTTTCACTTCGTTCTCGTGGTTCTGTCCTTCGGGACATGTCACGCTGGTGACATCCGAGTCTGCCTAGCCTGCTACAGCCCGGGTTACGGAATCATAGCCAGATGCTACAAAGACGGATTCATACGTTGATGACCGACATGCTCGATGTGATTCATGTATGCTGTCCCCATGGGTTAGTGCCGCTTTGGGTTCACGACTAGCCATGTCGGCCCGGTTCTTCATCATATGGATGCTAGCGACACTATCATATACGCTGAGCCAAAAGGCATAAACGGTCCCGGGCCATGGTAAGGCGACACCCATGGAATACCGTGCGTGAGGCCGCATAAGCGATATGAGGTGTTACCGGCTATATCGATGTGACTTGGAATCGGGTCCCGACAGCGTTGGTATCGAGCCCGATCGCTCAGGGATTACCAAGCCAAACCGGTCAAGTTGTGTCTAGAAATGCTTTAGTTATGTAAGGGAATTGATTGTGCAAGGGAACGTAAGGCTCTTTTTACTCCTTATACCTCATGGCCTTCGATCCGAGTCATCCTCTTCTCTTCTACGGGGTTTAAGAACTAGGCTTCTCATCTATCTATCAGGATGACGTGTTACTAATCCATAGACCTTTAAGATTGTTGGTTTTAAGCCTCGGTTCAGTTCCTACTATTTCTGTATGTTAACTATTGATCTCGGAACCTTGTTATGATGTTGTAGAGTGGTTATGCCACCATTTTGCATGATGTCTCAAATCTTTTTGAGCATTTACAGCCGTTATGCTGTCCAAGTCATCCCAGGTCTCTAAATAGTCTGATGCATTTGCAAATCCTTTCTTTCCATTTCCGATGTCCTTTATGGTCAGAATAAGCACACTAACCGGTGCGTTGAGGTAATTTATTGCCTTGGCATATATGTTGGAGCTATTAATATGAACCTAGGTGTTTTCGGGAGTCATCTAGTAATCTAGCCATGCTTTATGTTCCTAGTGTGATGATTTTGGCCACCATTCTCGAAAGCATACCGTGATGCCATTTAGTTAGTAGACATTCTACTCCTGGGTTCTTGACCCAAGATTCACTCTACTTACCTCGTGTTGATAGTGTTGCTCGTACCTTTAGGATATTAGTAACCTTGTGATAGTCCTCGAGGTCCGTGGTATTTCCTTCTTCCAAATACCATGAACCAATAATGCATAAGTTCTTTGAATTAAAAGATCATAATCCGAGTACTCTTGAGGAGTTCTCCATTCATAATTGTGACTCTGCCAGTTCTACCTTCTCCGCATGGGTTATCCGGAAGAAATGTTGAACTTTGCTCGACATACTAATCCATGCCTCCACAACTCAGAAAGTTATATGTTCCTTGAGTTGTTCTCTTTAGTTGTATTCTGACCCCCGTCTATCAATTGATACTCAAGAGTATGCGTGCGTTCGTTGTCGATGCCCATTATTCTTGTGGTTTGTCAAGCCATTCTATCTCAGAATGACTAGGAGAAACAAACTCCAGAACCTCATCCATATCTAGGATTGGGTCAAAGTAGTTATATTCCGCATATCAAAATGCCAATCCAGCTTCTGCTTTGCTCTACCTTGGAGTATTACTCTATTTATGCCAAGAATATCATAGGAATTGCACCATCTCTTATGAATTTTGACATAGTGATACTTCTCGCTATCATTATTCATTCCTCGGTCCCGTGTTGTTGTAACAGGAATGCCGACAAGTGAACTGTGATGTGTGAAATCTATACTCCTAGTAACTCTGTTGCTCAGTTTAATGGACAATGTTCTCATTCTTAGCGTGTTGATTATTGAATCATCACCCTAAGGTTGATCGTGCTACCTAGTCCTTATTTCTGGTGCACTCTTCGATCAATGAGTTAGGACTGTGTCAATCCCTCACTCTTTTGATCATATCATCTTGCCCTGAAAAGCAAGATTGTTCTCGAGCTTAGTAATATATCGGTGGTTCGTGACTTTCCAAATATCTTATTGGAAGTGTTACCAGGTTGTTACCTGACCGCTATGTTGAGTTCGTGATCATATTGGTTTTCCTTTAAACCACCCATTCTCCAAGAATCTGTGTTGGATATCCCTGAGCTAGTTGGTTGAGCTAGACAACAACTTGGAGAGTTGGAGGATAAAGCTTTGCTTAACTTAGTTCATCTCTAAGGGATATCTTCTGTGCGTGGTGTGTTGAAGAAAGATGATATCTTCATCGATTGGTCCCTGTGATCAGTTGTTGGATCTATTGCCTTGTCAACACTTTGACTTGAGTATGGGCTATCGTCAAGTCAAATCAGAACCAACGATGTTCGTAATGTTGTCTTACTCGTGGTTGATCCCTCGAGCATACACCATTATATATTTTGGGTCTGACCAATGCTATTACCGTGTTCACGTGATGGTGGAAGTCCAGTGATATGGAAATGCTGATGAGTTGTTGTCGAGCCCATCAGCAGCATTTTGTCTCCCCCATGATTCATGTTGAACATCAACCTAGTGTTGGAAACTTTATAAGCAATGCCTTCGTGTTCTGTTCATGAAGCTTATGCTTGGATGGAAGAAGTGACTTCCTCGAATTCATGTGCTTTAGGTGTAAGTTGCCGCCATGAATTTGAGAAAGGTTTGTTTTGCTTCCTTTGGAATCATCCCAAGTACGTCATGCATTCGTGCGAGGTATTCCATGGATTGGTAGATTAATTACCTCCACTCCATTCGTATTCCCTAGCACACCAAGACACTGACTGATTTGTTATAGGAGAAGGAGTTAAGTGCTAATCCATGGTAATGCACAAGACTTCGATATCCTCGACGATGGTTCCCCACCTGAACTCGGTAGTGTTTCGTTGTAAGACTACTGTGTGGTCATGCTTGTCTGGGACCGCGTGTTCACATGTGTGTAGCAGAACCAGCTCATGTTTTGTAGCGTGCTACTGCAGTTCGTTTCCCGAGAATCTCGCAACATCGTCCTGTCGATTTGTGTTGCAAACTTTTTTTCCAAACATGATGTCTGAAATATCCTGTTACCAACCAGATCTGAATCTCAGGCAGATATGATGGTTGGAACATTCCCAACAATTGCATTCTATTCCCAGCTTGCACCCGTCTCTGTGCCATTTTTCTATGGTCTGCCTTCTCGGTATTGTCATCCAGGATTATCTTCAAAGGTGGACTTACCTGGGCCCTATCCTTCCTCGATGATAAGCAAAATCATCCATTGTGTTGTCTTCAACAAGGTAGTCCACATCATCCATTCTAGTCCGAGTATGTCATTCTTTCGAACTCCTTCAATGATTGATTGTGATTGCCTTAGGCTGGTGTAAAGAGTCTCAATGATCTCTATATCAAAAGTAATTATTTTTGCCACTTAAGGGAATTTTTCTGCGGGTCACCTTCCTTGATGTCTCGTTATGGTATCATGGCAACTCAACTCCTCGCTACGTGGACAACCGTTCACCACCTCCTTAAGTGTGAAATTGTTGTCTACCTAGTGAACCTTCATCATCTGTTACACTCCATCCCTCCGGATGGATGTTTCATGTCTCAGCTCGAGAGATGTTGCTATGTCTCATTCCGCGAGTTAATCCTGAGTTGTTCGATCCTCGAGAAGATTGATTCTTCTAAAATTCTTCCTTTCCTCTCGTTGTCATATTGGATGAAGTTCTCAAAGCAAGATGTCAAGATCAAGATGATGATCGAATCAACGTTCTTACGAAGTGCAAGTTGGATCATGAGGATCAAGTTAGCTTTGTATCCCCTCTGTCTCCTTACCTCACGTCTTGAATCTCAGGACGAGATTCTTGTTTAGTGGCGGTGAGTTGTCACATCCCTAGATTTTGCTTGTAACTAGTGGCTTTGCATCCATGCATCATGTTTAAAGTTTGAAAGAAATATGAAATGGGGATGATAAACCCTAGCACCAGAATAAACCAAATAGGTTCAACCTCAAAATATTTTCAATGAACCCAAAATGCCTTTGGAAAAGTTCATCATTTTTGAATTGGTCTAGAACCTCTGCCAAAAATGGTGCACATTTTTCTAGGCCATTCTGGATTTTTTAATTAATCCATAAAGTATTTGCATTTGGGCATTTAATTACTATAAATATTTTAATTGCCCAAATAATTCTGAAAATGGTTGAGGGCTGTTGAAAAACATTTCAACAAAGGCCTACAATTTATTCCAGGATTTTATAAAGTGGTTTAGTATTTTACTAAATCAGAAACAAATGTCAGAAAATAGAAAATAGAAATAAAGACAGAGGAGAGAGTTACGGCCTACCTGGCGCTCACCTCTCAGCCCACCTAGGCCAACTCCAGCGGCCCAGCCCACAACAGCCGCCACCGTCTTCAACCTCCTGCCAGTAGGCAGGAGGGCGTGTGGCCACCGCGTGCCGGCACGCGCCCGAGCCACCTCTTGCTTCCGCCGCTTCTGGAATCGGCCCCGAGTGCCACGCACTCCCCCTCGCCCCCCTGCACCTCTCCTCTCTCACCCTGGACCCCATCCCCTCCTCTGCTCCCCTCTCGCGCGCACCACCGAGCGAAGCTCGTCGTCATCATCGCCATACCCGTGGCCACCGGCCACCCCTCGCCTCGCCGATGCGCTCAAAGGCTCCGCCTCGACCCCCTCTTCCTCCTCACCGAGCCACGCCCTGCGGGAGCCGCTACAACGCCGCCATCGGCTCCGTCTTCTTCCTCGGACTCCGGCGATCGTTGTCGCCACTCCGACGTCTCCAAAGCCTCCCCCGAGCTGACGACCCCTCCATGTGATGCGATGTGAGCCTCTGAACCATTTCCCCCTACTTTCGTGGACTAATTCGAGCTCTAGCCTTGTTTCCGTCGAGACCGAGACTTCGCCGGCGCCGGTCATGTCGCTGTCGTAATTTTGGCCTACCTCCGTCCAAACCAAGCACGCAACCGCACTCAGTGCACCCCCGGGAGCACGTAGAATACACCATCACCAGCACTAGTGCTCTGCAACGCCGAAACGCTCGACGCCCGAACTCCGGCCGCCGCCGCCGTCGTGGTTGCCGTCGCCTTCGGCCACCCCAGCTCTTCCCACTTGCCCTGCTAGATGCACGCGAGCCTCAGCTATGCATAGGACCAAACCACGGTCGATTTGGTCGACCGTGGGCAAAACCCGAGCCAACCCAGTGTGCCTCCGCCGCGTTTCGGTCGCCGCCGGCGTAACTCCGGCGAGGCTGACGTGGCCGCTTAGTTTAGGCTAACAACGCACTTAGTCAACACTTAGTGACACTAACAGCCGGGCCCCACCGCCTAATTAAACTTAGATTAGTTCCTCGCTTAGTATTAACTAATCACAATGCCCCATCGCTGCCGGGCCATTGATTACACCGACGTGGCCATCGATCGGGCCCACATGTCGCTGACACTAATGAGCAACGTGACACCGACTGTGGACCCCATCGGTCAGTTTGACCTGGACCGACCAGTTGACCTGCTGACCTCAGCCTTACGTCATGTCGACGCTAGTAAGTATTTTCGGAATTAAAATAAATCAGAAAAGGTTTATAAATTTCAGAAAATACCCCAAACTGCTAAAAATCATAGAAATTCAACCGTAACTCCAAATGAAATAATTTATATATGAAAAATTATCAGAAAAATGCAACCTATCCATCTGTATCTTTTCCATGCATGTTAGAACAACTTATGACTGCTGTTTAGGACAAATCATATTAAGGGCATTTAAAATGCTTAAGTTTGGAGTTGCATTTGAATCCTTGATTCAAATGAGCTCCATTGAACTTGTTGCTGGTTGCATTAGCACAAATAACAGCATATTTCCATGTCATGATCATGCATCATATTGTGGCATTGCATTGATTGTGTTCTTTCTCAGTTGCTGGTGTTTGTCCCCTCTCAATAGACGTGGTTCCGACGATGAGTTCGATGACACTGATGAAGAGCTATAATATCTTCAGGAGTGCCAGGCAAGCAAAACCCCCTTGTTCATTTCGATACAATCCCACTCTCTCGCCTCGCTTCTCTTTTACCGCATTAGGACAACAACGATTCATCTGTTACTTGCTCATGTAGCTGAACCCCTTTATCCTCTGCATGACTGTCATTCCACAAGAAATAGATGAAACCCACTAGCATGAGTAGGAGTTGTTTGAGCCCTGTTGTGCCTACTCATTCATGCTTGTTTGTCATGCCTGCCATCGCTTAGAGTTGAGTCGGGTCCGGTTCATCGAGGATGAATCGAGGTGTGTGAACATGTCCCACTGTGTGAGCTAAGTGTGTGAACACGATTTGGTAAAGGTAGCGGTGAGAGGCCATGTAGGAGTACATGATGGGTTGTCTCATTGAAGCCGTCCTCGTGAACTGAGTTACGTGTGTGTGATCCATGAAACAGTTACTACCACACATTGGGATCCTTAATTGACTCTCTCGGCTTCTTAACCACCCTTGTCCTCTGTCCAGGAGTTGCAACTAGTTTCTGGTGTTTGTAGGATATGTGTTGGAGGCCGTGAGTAGCGCTGACCCTAGAGGTGGGCTATGATGCGGTAGATACACCGTGGCCCGGTGTACCGATTCGCCCGTTTGGTGTCTCGGGAACCCTGCACACATCGTTCGGGGCCGTTAGTGGAAACCTCGGCGGACTCCTGCGAATGGAACCCGAATAGGCGATAAACCTGGACTAGGGACTTGAGTGTTTAGGTAGGCCGTGGCCGACACCCTCGCCAAAGCTTCCGCTTGAAGGTTGCCGAGATACATGACGTGTACATGGAGGTAAGTGGCGAGAGCGTGTGTGAAGAAGTACACCCTGCAGGGTTAATATGATCTATTCAAATAGCCGTGTCATGGTAAAGGACTTCTGGGTTGCCTATAACAGTTCATAGACAAGTGAAAGTGGATACTCTAAAATGCGCAAGATAAGCGTGAGTGCTATGGATGGCGTTCTCGTAAGGAGACGGGAGCGGATCCATAGTGGAGTATTGATATGGTGAATATGTGGACTTGTGTGCGCCACCTCAAAGAGTTACTTGCAGTCGTAGTTCAGGATAGCCACCGAGTCAAAGCTGGCTTGCTGCAGTCAAACTCCACCACCCCTTTGATGATAATGATGCATATGTAGTTAGTTCTGATGTAAGTCTTGCTGAGTACATTTGTACTCACGTTTGCTTATTTTATGTTTTGCAGAGAGACGTCAGTCTCGCTAGTAGTTCCGCTTGGACTTCGACGTTTAGCTTGTTACCTCAGCTACGATCTTGTGCCCTCGGCAGGATCTGGTAAATAGTCAGGCTTCTAAGCCTTTTGATTTGTACATGGTTGTACTCATACATGCTAAGATTCCGCGTGTGCTTTGTTTTTGTATGCTCTGAATGTTGGGTCATGAGACCCATATTTGTAATATCTCGCTTCTCGGAGCCTAATGAATAAATATTTGAGTCGTAGAGTTATGTTGTGATGCCATGTTGTATTTACACATATTGAGCATATTGTGTGTATGTTTGAAATGCTTGGTATGTGTGGGATCCGACAATCTACTTGTTTATCCTTGGCAGCCTCTCATATGGGGAAATGTAGTCTAGTGCTTCCTGAGCGATAGTAGTCCGCTACAGCCGGTTCACCGGAGTCCTCGCTAGCCCAAAGACTACCGCTCTGGACACTTGATCGGGCCGGCATGTGTTTCACTTCGTTCTTGTGTGCATCTCTTCGGGAAATGTCACGCGGTGACATCCGGAGTCCTGCCTTAGCCTGCTACAGCCCGGGTTACCGGAGTCCTCATAGCCGTGCTACAGCCCGGATTCATACGTTGATGACCGACATGCTCGATGTGATTCATGTATGCCTGTCCCCATGGGTTAGTGCCGCTTTGGGTTCACGACTAGCCATGTCGGCCCGGGTTCTCTGTCATATGGATGCTAGCGACACTATCATATACGCGAGCCAAAAGGCGCAAACGGTCCCGGGCCATGGTAAGGCGACACCCGTGGAATACCGTGCGTGAGGCCACAAAGCGATATGAGGTGTTACCGGCTAGATCGATGTGACTTGGAATCGGGGTCCTGACAGTTGAGCCAAACAAGGAAATAGGCAAGATAGATCATAGACATACCCCGGGAAGAAGGAGGACCACAGTTCTTGGTACGCGCCATGAAGAACTCCGGCGGACGATCCACAAGTCAACACCCGAACCGGTCCCTCCCGAGTGAATCACACCGCAACCCAAGGACTGAATTGGATGGAAACGTAGATCGGGAGGAGTAGAAGGCATGAGCAGGAGATCGGGGCCGGAGGACGGAGGAGATGGCCGGGGCAGCACCGGAGCATAGCCCGGCTGCAGAGGCGGCAGTTGGAATAGATGAGGAGAGCAAGGGAGAGGATGGGGAAGTGCCCCCAAATCCCGAGCCCTCCCCCGTTATGTGTGGCTGCGGGCAACGGGCCAGACATCTGGGGCACAGCCTGGATATCCGGCGATTTGGAGTCAGTGAGTAAACTCCTAGGTCCCGGATGTCCGGCAAAAGGCCCGGATGTCCGCCGTTGGAAGGTGCTCGATGGAAGTTTGAGCAGCAGAAGAATTTGCCCCAGGGCCCGGATGTCCGGCTGAGGAGCCGGATGTCCGGCTACTGGACAAAAAGACCAGGCAAGGGGGAAGATTTGTAAGGGGCCAACTAATATAATTTGATATGGACTCCGCCAAGGAGTTTTTAGAGATTTATAGGGGTGAAAACCTGAGTAATCTAAGGCCATACTAAGATGTAATAACAACCCAACAATATTAAGTAAAGAAAGTTCCATATAAGCAATTCACAAGCGGTGACCGAGGTCACCATGTTTGAGCATATGGAACATAGTACCGCAAAGATGTCGACTTTGGGCACATAGTCACCACTCCATCATGTTAAAGCACCATAGTTTGAGAACCATGCTAACTTTGAGAGTGTTTGTTCTATTTATGCATTATGTAGGGTGAGAGTACTCATGAATTGAATGTCTCCCCCTAAATATATGCCTACATCAAGACAAGACATTAAGTTCATGGATGAATGGGTACTAGATTTCACATAATATTGTCAAGCTCCAAGATACCAAGTTCAAGCCTAAGTTGACAAAACCTTGCTTCATCCAATGGCTTGGTGAAAATATCTGCAAGTTGCATATCTGCGCCAACATGAGCAATGTCAATATCACCCTCTCCACATGATCTCTCAAGAAGTGATACCTAATATCAATGTGCTTGCTGCGGGTATGATCTTTGGGGTTCTCAGCAATATTGATGGAACTTCCATTATCACAAAGAAGAGGCACATGTCTATAGGTGATAATGTAATCCTTCAAAGTTTGCCTCATCCATAGTAATTGAGTTGCACAACTGGCGGTTGCAATGTATTCAGCTTCGGCGGTGGAGAGGGCAACACAATTTTGTTTCTTCGAGGACCAACTTACCAAGGAGCGTCCAAGAAATTGACATGCACCGGAGGTGGACTTACGGTCCACTTTGTCTCCAGCCCAATCCGCATCCGTACCCAATGAGATCAAACTTAGCATCCTTGGGGTACCATAGACCCAACTTTGGGGTGTGAACAAGGTATCTAAGAATATGCTTAACCGCCTTTATGATGAATTTCCCTAGGGAAAGCTTGAAATCTAGCACACATGCATACACTAAACATGATGTCTGGTCTAGATGCACAAAGATAAAGCAATGAACCAATCATAGAGCGATAAATAGATGGGTCGAAAGGAATACCATTTGTGTCTTCAGTGAGTACATTTTTTTTGGCATGGGTGTCTTACATGGACTAGCATCAGACATGCCAAACTTCTCTAGGATATCCTTGAGGTATTTTGCTTGAGACAAGAAAATTCCTTCTTGAAATTGTTGAATTTGAAATTCGAGGAAGAACTTCAAATCCGCATTGAGTGACATTTCAAAATTCTTGGTCATGGAAGCTGCAAACTTCTTGCACAAATGAATGTTAGGAGAACCAAAAATGATATCATCTACATAGATTTGGCATAAGATCAAATCACCCTCGTCCCTCTTAGTAAAAAGAGTGGGATCGGTCACCCCTCTCACAAAACCATCATCGAGTAAAAACTTCTTAAGATGATCATACCAACCACGAGGTGCTTGTTTGAGGCCATACAAAGCCTTATGAAGTTTATACACATAGTCTTTGTGATCGGGATCAACAAACCCAGGTGGTTGTGATACATATACTTCTTCTTGTAGAGGACCGTTAAGGAAAGCACTCTTCACATCCATTTGATGTAATGTAAAACCATTGAAAGTAGCATAAGCAAGTAAGATGCGAATGGATTCAAGACGGGCAACGGGGGCAAAGGTCTCACCAAAGTCCAAACCTTCAACTTGTGAGTACCCTTGTGCCACTAACCTTGCCTTGTTATGGATGATTACACCATTCTCATCTTGCTTGTTCTTGAGAATCCATTTTGTTCCAATGACATTGTGCTTGGTAGTTGGCCTCTTGACTAATGACCACACTTGGTTGCGTGCAAAACTGTTCAACTCTTCTTGCATAGCAACGAGCCAATCGTTGTCCATCAATGCATCTTGTACCTTGAGAGGCTCAACACTAGACACAAACGAGAAGTGAGCACAAAAGTTTGTCAAATGTTTATGAGTGACTCTACCTTCCGATATGCCAATGAGAATTTTGTCAACATCAACACGACCGGCCACTCGAGGCATGATGGAGGTTAGGGTTTCGCGGGGTTCAACTTCATGTCCATCAGCCACGTCCTCAACATATGGATCATTAATGCGTGGTGGAAGATCTTCTTCTTAATATTGCATTTGTTGAGGTTCATCATCAATGATTGCACTTTCTTGTTCTTGCCCTTGATGATGATCTTGTTCATGAGAATTATCACGAAGAGGAACTTGATCATCTTCTTGCACTTGAACTAAGGGCATTGGTTGAGCAATAGGAGCTTGTGATGGTATAGGTGTTGAAGTGGTTTGATGATGTGTGAGGCTTCCATCTTCTTCGTCATCATCATGAGTTTCTTGTTCCATTGGAAGAAGTGCACCAACACCCATGGTCAGAATATCTTGAGAAGAATCTTCTTCACCTACATCACTTAGATCAACTTGCTCCCCATGGGAGCCATTAAATTCATCAAACAACACATCACAAGTTTCTACAACACATCCATTGGATTTATTGTAGACTCTATAGGCGTGAGAGTTTGATCCATAGCCAACAAATATGCCCTCAATTGTTTTGGATTGAAATTTTCCTAACTGTTCTCTTTTGTTGATGATGAAACATTTGCACCCAAATACACGAAAGTACTTGACATTCGGCTTGTTCCCATTTAGGAGCTCATATGGAGTCTTTTCCAATATAGTGCGGAGGAAGAGCCAGTTTGATGCATGGCATGCGGTGTTGACAGCCTCGGCCAAAAACTATGTGGCCACTTGTATTCATCCAACATGGACCTTGCCATCTCCACAAGTGTGCAGTTCTTCCTTTCTGCTACACCATTTTGTTGAGGAGTGTATGGTGCTGAATATTGATGCTCAATCCCTTCATCACTAAGAAATTCTTCCAAGGTGTAGTTCTTAAACTCAGATCCATTATCACTTCTTATTGCCAAGATTTCTTTGTCAAACTTGCGTTGTGCTTTCTTGGCAAAATCAATGAAGGTGATCTTCGTCTCGTCCTTGGACTTGAGGAAGAAGACCCATGTATATCTTGATTCTTGAGTAATCATCAACAATGACAAGCCCATAATTTTCCCGCCAAGACTATCCCATGAAGGAGGCCCAAAAAGATCCACATGAAGGAGCTCCAAAGGCCTTGAAGTAGACACAATATTCTTGGGTGGGTTCTTTGATTGATGTTGCTTCCCGGCTATGCATGCACTACACACACGATATTTCTCAAAAGATACATTGGTTAGTCCAAGGATGTGATTACCCTTTAAGAGATCTTGAAGATTTCTCATGCCGACATGGGCTAGCCGGCGATGCCATAGCCACCCCTTGTCGGCCTTGGCCACTAAACAAGTTGCATGGAATGTGCTCTCTTTCGATAAATCAATCGTGTAATCGTTGCCATCCAACTCTCTTACAAAGGCCACTTCGAGAGTATCTCTCTTAAAGACTTTCACATCCGTTAGTCCAAAGAGTGTATCATAACCAACAGAAGCCAATTGGCGAACAAAAAGCAAATGATATTTAAGGGATTGAACAAGCATGACATTTGCTAGAGACATGTCATTTGTGATAGCCACCTTGCCCAACCCGAGTACATGTCCTTTTGATCCTCCACCAAACATAATGCTCATAAATGGTTGAATAGCTTCCATGAAATCGTAGAGCAATTTGCCATCTCCTGTCATATGATTGGTACATCCACTATCAATCACCCATTTTACTCCACCGGAGAAGGCAACCTACACACAATTATGACTTGGTTAGAGGCACCCATTTTGCAACGGGACCTCTCAAGTTAGTCACAAGGGTCTTGGGGACCCAAATAGCGTAGAATCGGAATGCATTTCGAGGGCCAACAAATTTTGCATAAACTTCTCCATCCTTAGTCTTACGAAGTACATAGGATGGAGGCATGAACTATTTTGGCTTGTTGAGAATGGGCATGCCCCTTGTGGCCTTCCCATTAACAACCTTACCTTTCTCCTTTTGCCCTTCTCGAACAAATGTTTCTTTTAGAGGGGTGGTGCACTTTTGAGAAGTCATCTTCTTCTTGCTTATGATTGGGTCAAACCCGAGCCCCTCTTTGGCAAACACCTCATTGTGTTGGCTCAATACCTCATTAAGGTTCTTTTGTCCTTGAGCACATGTCATGAGACCTTTCTCGACTTGAGCCTTGAGAAAGCAATTCTCCTCAAGAATAGATGCTAGATCACTACTAGAGTTAGTAGTACAAGCATCAAAATTGATAATAGGAGAAGAGTAAGCCTTGGCTAGAGTTTCAAGATAAGTAAGCTTGAGCGTCTCAAAACTCTTTGTAAGAAGGGTGAGCTCTTCTTCCTTAGTCTTTAGGGACACGGATAGGAGCTCACAATCCTTAGAGAGAGAAGCATGAGACTTCACAAGTTTACTTTTATCATTCATCAACTCTTTGCAAGAGTCATTAGCCTTTTTCAAGGAGGCAAGATCTTTAGTATGAACATCAATGTTTGCACCAATTTTCAAGCATAGTTCATCATTTCGTGCTTCCTCATATTGGACTTTCCGCTCAAGGATTTCATATTTCTCCTTTTCCTCGGATTGAGGGTTTTGAGTTCCTTAATGGTGATGGTGTGCTTACTCACCATCTCCATAAGCATATCTAAACATAGTGAGCTTCTTTCCTTTGAGGGAGCACATGAACTTATTTAGTTTAGCAAGCATAGGATCATATATATCATCATCCTCATAACTATCCTCCGCATCAAGATACTCATCACTAGGAGTAGGAGGAGTAAAAAGAGGAGGGTTTGATCGTGGGGTTACCTTGACCTTGTCAGGAGAGCTTTGGTCCTCTCCATCTTCTACGATGGCCTTTGCCATCAGGCACTTGTGAGCGTTGCCCTTGTAGTCTTTCATATAGTTGTAGGTGACAAAATCACCACTCGTATTGACTAGCCTCAACGTGTTTTGAGAATCTTGAGCAACTCCGACAACACCACTAACATCATCCGGATCGGATTCTTCATGAGAAACCATTGCTTTCCCATCTCTCTTCTTGAGCTTGGAGTTCAAAGGATTTGGCAACTTCTTCTTGGGAAAGGTCTTGGGAAACCTTGGTTTATCTTCTCTCTTCTCATAAGGGCACTCATTGGAGAAGTGGTTGGTTTCTTCACAGTTGTAGCATTTCCTCACTTTCTTCTTCTGGAATCTTCCCTTGAATTTTCCCGCGCTAAACTTCTTGACAAAGAGAGCAATGTCTTCATATGACGGGCTCTCATCTGAGTCAATCTCATCACCATCCTCGTCATCATCATCTTCTTCTTCACTTTGCTCTTCTTCACATACATTCTTGGCCTTCAATGCAATATTGATCTTTGATGTTGAGGTACCATGCATGGCAAGATGTTTTGTGGCATTTGCCTTTGACTCTTCAAATAGTTGTAAAGTGGATATGATGTCATCTGGAGTCATTTCCTTGAATCCATGGTGTTGTCTTATGTCGCACACCATTTGGTGATGATATGGAGCAAGAGCATGAAGCAACTTATCCACGAGAAATCGCTTAGTCAAGTTGAATCCATCTTGAGTCTTGTCACGTTCACATGACTCAATGTCGGCGGTGAGAGTCATGAGAAGCTCAAGTAGTTGCTTGGGAGATTCACCTTTCTCCATACAAAAGTTTTGCAATTGACCCTTGGCAATTTCATATTGAGCAAGCCGAAGTGTGGAGGTACCGGTCTTGGTCCTCACAATGCTATCCCATAATTCCTTGGCACTTGTGATATGTATGTATGGTCTCCTTTGCTTGTCAGTCATACCTCTTCTTATGCACATGGTTGCTGTGTCGTTGAGATTCTTGTCATATATCTCTCTTGGAGTAAGATTCTTCGGGTCAACAGCTTGGTAACCATACTCCAAGATCTCCAACATCTCATCATTTCCATATCGAAGATGATCCTGCATAGCAACTCTCCACAAAGCAAAATCGGTAGTGTCATCAATTAAAGGAGGTTTGCCTTGAGGGTTATACTTAGGTTTCTCTATTTGAGGTCTTGCATAAAGCCAAGGAACACTGGAGTGTTCATTACTAGGAGGTTGTTGGCCAAGTGAAGGAGTAGGCACAACTGGCCTCGAGGCCGCACCACCAGAAAGTGGTGCAAGCATCGTGGTTAGTGTGGCTATCCTCATTTGGACCAAGGCCTCAAGAGAGGCATCATGCTCCTCCTTTTTCTTAGCAAGAGCTCGTTCTAGATCCTCTGAAGTGAAGGACTTGGCTTCCGTGGAAGCCGCACCCGTATTCTTCGGATCTGCAACAAGGGGAGTCCCATCAGGGTTCATCTCGCTCTAGGGCAGTTAAGCCACAAGAATAGAGCACGAGGCTCTGATACCAATTAAAAGGATTGAGATGGACCTAGAGGGGGGTGAATAAGTACAATTTCAAATTTTAATTATTACTTAGCAATTTTAGGCAATAATGAAAGTGAGCCTAAAAATTGCAAGTATGATGCTAAGAGCTAAGCAAGATAAACAAGTGGCACAAATATATGAGTAAGAAAGCACAATATGATATATGTAAGTGCTAAGAGACAAGTAAGCACAAGTAGGGAGTTAGGGTTAGGAATAACCGCAACTCCGAGAGACGAGGATGTATGCCGATGTTCACTTCCTTGGAGGGAAGCTACGTCGCCGTTTAGAGAGGTGGATGTTACCACGAAGGCTCACCCTATTCTCTCTTTGAGACAACACCATGAAGGCGTTTCTCAACCATTACTGGTAGACCTTGGGGTGGTCTCCAAACCCTCACAAGCTTTTCCGGGGGTAATCATAATGATCGATTCCTCTCCAAAAGACTCCTACCGCCTAGGAGTCTCCAACCTCCAAGAGTAACAAGAACAATGGGGGAAAGCTCGAGACTTGCTCAAATCACAAATTCCTTTGGTGCAAAGAAGGGGAAGGAGTGGATCTATCACTTGATCGAACAAATTCTCTCAAATGCTCTCAAATCCCTTGGGGATCTAAGATTTGATGTGGAGGAGTGAGAGAGAGAGAGCGAAATGTGTTCTAGGGTTTGTTCAAAGTGAATGGTCAACCCTCTCCCGTGGGGGAGAAGGGCTATATATAGTGTGAGCACAAATGTGGCTGTTGTAGTGTAAGTGAACGGGCAGGCCGAACATCCGGGCTAGGGGCCGGACATCCGGCCTGGCAAGGCATTCGAAGAACAAGCCAGAAGATGAGGAGAAAACAGAGGGGCCGGACATCCGGGGGCCAAGCCCGGACATCCGGCATATCAGGAAACCCTGGACATCCGGCACATGGCCGGACATCCTGCAAGTTTACCAAATTAAAATGGCCTCTGGATAGCACAGGCCGGACATTCGGCAGGGAAGCCCGGAAATCCGGGGTGCAAGGAGAGCCCGGACATCCAGCATAGAGGGCCGGACATCTGGCAAATAGCACCAGCAAAAATGCTTTCTGGATATCTAGGTCCGGATATCCGGCCTGCTGGCCAGATATCCGGCGTGAGGCCCGGACATCCGGGGTGGAGCCCGGACATCCGACAAGCAGAGACAGAAACATCCCAGAGAATATAAAGATGGAACAAAAGCATATTTGGAACGGAGGTTTGTGGCAAGAGCAAGCCTTAAACTAACCCTATCGATCCCCTCTTAATAGTGCGGGATCCTATACTCAATAAAACAAATATGTAATCAATTTTGATACTTCATCCTTGAGTAAAATCACTTCGTATGCTCTTGATCCACACACTTCGATGAATCGGGGACTAATACCTGAGATTTACTTGACAAACATAGTTAGTCCCCTTACGTGTAGATTGTCATCAACATCAAAACATGATGTAAGGGCATGATTGCACTTTCAGAAGGGATGATGCAGCACAGCAACGGTAGGTATTTCCCTTAGTGATGAGACCAAGGTTATCAAACTAGTAGGAGAACCAAGCAACACTACGTAAATAGCACCTGCACACAAATAACAAATACTCGCAACCCGACGTGTTAAAGGGGTTGTCAATCCCTTTCGGGTAACGGCGCCAGGAATTGGCAAAAGGACGGGGTAAAGTTGTAATAGATTGGATAAATAGATCACAAATAAAATAAAGTGCATCAAGGTATTTTTGTATTTTTGGTTTAACATATCTGAAAATAAAAGCAAATAAAAATAGATCGCAAAGGCAAATATAATAAAGAAGAGACCCGGGGGCCGTAGGTTTCACTAGTGGCTTCTCTCGAGAAAAATAGCAAACGGTGGGTGAACAAATTACTGTTGGGAAATTTATAGAACTTCAAATAATCATGACGATGTCCAGGCAATGATCATTATATATGCATCATGTCCAAGATTAGTATACCGACTCCTGCCTGCATCTACTACTATTACTCCACACATCGACCGCTATCCAGCATGCATCTAGTGTATTAAGTTCATAGAGAAATGGAGTAATGCAATAAGAATGATGACATGATGTAGACAAATCTATCTATGTAGAAATAGACCCCATCTTGTTATCCTTAATAGCAACGATACATACGTGTCGTTTCCCCTTCTGTCACTGGGATCAAGCACCGTAAGATCGAACCCATTACAAAGCACATCTAGTTGGCCAAACAAAACCCAAATATCGGAGAAGAAATACAAGGCTATAAGCAATCATGCATATAAGAGATCAAAGAAGACTCAAATAACTTTCATGGATAAAAAGATAGATCTGATCATAAACTCAAAGTTCATTGGATCCCAACAAACACATCGCAAAAAGAGTTACATCATATGGATCTCCAAGAGACCATTGTATTGAGAACCAAAAGAGAGAGAGAAAGCCATCTAGCTACTAACTACGGACCTGTAGGTCTACAAAGAACTACTCACGCATCATCAGAGAGGCACCAATGGACATGATGAACCCCTCCTTGATGGTGTCTAGATTGGATCTGTGGTTTCTGGAACTTGTGGCGGCTGAAATTTATTTTCATCGACTCTCCTAGGGTTTCTGGAATATTGGGGTATTTATAGAGCAAAGAGGCGGTGCGGGAGGCCACCGAGGTAGTCACACTCCATCTGGGCGCGCCCTGGGGGGTTGTGCCCCCCTCGAGACACCCCCAGGTGCTTCTTCGGCCCACTGGATTTCTTTCGGTCCAAAAAAAACCACAAAAAGTTTTGCTGCGATGTAAAAAATGCAGAAAACAGCAACTGGCACTGGGCACTATGTCAATAGGTTAGTACCAAAAAATGATATAAAATGACTATAAAATGATTGTAAAACATTCAAGAATGATAATATAATAGCATGGAACAATCAAAAAAATATAGATACGTTGGAGACGTATCAACAACCCACAGGTACCAATCTGAGGTTTTGAGACAAAGATCGAATACAAGACATGAACTTGAGTTTGGAGAGCAGATGGTGCTAGTGAAGATGTTGATGAAGATTGACCCCCTCTCGATGAGAGGATCGCTGGTGATGACGATGGCTTCGATTTCCCCCTCCGGGAGGGAAGTTCCCCCGGCAGAACAGCTCCGCCAGAGCCCTAGATTGGTTCTGCCCAAGTTCCGCCTCGAGACGGTGGCGCTTCGTCCCGAAAGCTCTCTCTTGATTTATTTTCCAGGTCAAAAGACACCATATAGCATAAGGGGGGCACCGAAGACCTGCTAGGGGGCGCACAAGCCGTGGGGTCGCGCCCAGGGGGTAAGGCGCGAACCGCAGGCTTGTGGCCACCTGGTGGGTCCCTCTCTGGTATTTCTTGTTGGGGAACGTAGCATGCAATTTCAAAAAAAATCCTACGCTCACACAAGATCTATCTAGGAGATGCATGATGTCTACTAGGCAACTTTATTCTTGTAGACTCGTGTTGGGCCTCCAAGCGCAGAGTTCTGTAGGACAGTAGCAATTTTCCCTCAAGTGGATGACCTAAGGTTTATCAATCCATGGGAGGTGTAGGATGAAGATGGTCTCTCTCAAACAACCCTGCAACTAAATACAAGAAATCTTTTGTGTCCCCAACACACTCAATACAATGGAAAATTGTATAGGTGCACTAGTTCGGTGAAGAGATGGTGATAAAAGTGTAATATTGATGGTAGAAATATATTTTTATAATCTGAATAAATAAAAACAGCAAGGTAGCAAATAGTAAACGGGCACAAAAACGGTATTGCAATGCTTAAAAATGAGGCCTAGGGTCTGTACTTTCACTAGTGCAATCTCTCAATGATGCTAACATAGTTGGATCATATGATTATCCCTCAAAGTGCAATAAAGAATCACTCCCGAGTTCCTATTAGCGGAGAACAAAAGATAGGAATTGTTTGTAGGGTATGAAACCACCTCAAAGCTATTCTTTCCGTTCGATCTATTCAAGAGTTCGTACTAAAATAACACAAAGTTATTTTTTCCGTTCGATCTATCCTAGAGTTCGTACTAGAATAACACCAAAGAAAATTCATATTCATAATACTCAATCCACACAAAGAACTATAAAGAGACCCCAAAGTTTCTGTCGGAGAAAATATAATAAAAGCCGGCATCAACCCCTATGCATAGATTACCCCAATATCACCGCGGGAATCCGCGAGTTGAATGCCAAGATACATATCAAGAGAATCAATATGATACCTCATTGTCACCTCAAGTATTCATACCGCAAGACATATATCATGTGTTCTATTCTCTGAGTATTCAATCCGACAAGACAAAACTTCAACGGGTAAAGACTCAATTCATCACAATAAGAGTATAGAGGGGAGAAACATCATATGATCCAACTATATTAACAAAGCCCATGATATAGATCATGAGAGAGAGAGAGAGATCAAACACATAGCTACTGGTACAAACCCTCAGCCCCGAGGGTGGACTACTCCCTCCTCATCGTGATGGTCGTCGCGATGATGAAGATGGCCACCGGAGATGATCCCCCCCCCCCTCTGGCAGGGTGCCGGAACGGGGTCTAGATTGGTTTTCATAGATACAGAGACCTTGCGGCAGCGGAACTTCTGATCTAGGGTAACCCCGAAGGGTTTCGGAATATTTGGGAATTTATAGTGCAAAGAGGGGGTGCGGGAGGCCACCGAGGTGGGCACACCCCACTGGCGCTGGGGGCTCGACGCTACCGGTGGGTTGTGCCCTCGGGCACCCCCCTGTGTGCTGCTCCGCCCAATGGGTGTCTTCGGTCCATAAAAATCTCCGTGGAGTTTTGTGGTGTTTGGACTCCGTTTGATATTGATTTCTGCGATGTAAAAACAAGCAAAAAACAGCAATCGCACCTTTGGGCCTTTGGGTTAATAGGTTAGTCCCAAAAATGATGTAAAGTTGCTACAAAATGATTGTAAAACATCCAATAATGATAAAATAACAGCATGAATACTTCATACATTATAGATACGTTGGAGATGTATCAATGCATAGCAACGGGAGGGGAGAGTGTGTCCACGTACCCTCGTAGACCGAGAGCGGAAGCGTTAGTTTAACGCGGTTGATGTAGTCGAACGTCTTCGTGATCCAACCGATCAAGTACCGAACGTACGGCACCTCCGAGTTCAGCACACGTTCAACTCGATGACGTCCCTCGAACTCTTGATCCAGCAAAGTGTCGAGGGAGAGTTCCGTCAGCACGACGGCGTGATGACGGTGATGGTGAAGTAATCTGCGCAGGGCTTCGCCTAAGCACCACGACAATATGACCGAAGGAGTAAATAGTGGAGGGGGGCACCGCACATGGCTAAGAAACAATTGATGTCCTTTGGGGTGCCCCCCGCCCCCGTATATAAAGGAGGAGAGGGGAGGAGTCCGGCCTAGGGGGTTGATACGTCTCCAGCATATCTATAATTTTTTATTGTTCCATGCTATTATATTATCCATCTAGGATGTTTTATATGCATTTATATGCTATTTTATATGATTTTTGGGACTAACCTATTAACCTAGAGCCCAGTGCCAGTTTCTGTTTTTTCCTTGTTTTTGAGTTTTACAGAAAAGGAATACCAAACGGAGTCCAATTGATGTGCCAATTTTTGACAATTTTTTATGGACCAAAAGAAGCCCCTGGAGTAAAAGAGTTGGGCCAGAAGAGTCCCGAGCCATCAACGAGGGTGGGGGCGCGACCACCCCCCTGGGCGTGGGCCCTATCTCGTGGACGGCTCGGAGACCCCCCTGACGCGAGACCTACACCAAAAATTCCTATAAATACAGAAACCTCCAGAAAATAACCTAGATCGGGAGTTCCTCCACCGCAAGCCTCTGTAGCCACCAAAAACCAATCGGGGCCCTGTTCCGACACCCTGCCAGAGGGGGAACCCCACACCGGTGGCCATCTGCATCATCCCGGCGCTCTCCATGACCAGGAGGGAGTAGTTCACCCTCAGGGCTGACGGTATGTACCAGTAGCTATGTGTTTGAAATCTCTCTCTCATGTTCTTGAGTTGGCACGATCTTGATGTATCACGAGCTTTGCTATTATAGTTGGATCTTATGATGTTTCTCCCCCTCTACTCTCTTGTAATGGATTGAGTTTTCCCTTTGAAGTTATCCTATCGGATTGAGTCTTTAAGGATTTGAGAATAGTTGATGTATGTCTTGCATGTGCTTATCTATGGTGACAATGGGATATTCACATGATCTACTTGATGTATGTTTTGGTGATCAACTTGCGGGTTCAGTGACCTTGTGAACTTATGTATAGGGGTTGGCACACGTTTTCATATTGACTCTCCGGTAGAAACTTTGAGGCACTCTTTGAAGTTCTTTGTGTTGGTTGAATAGATGAATCTGAGATTGTGTGATGCATATCGTATAATCATACCCACGGATACTTGAGGTGACGTTGGAGTATCTAGGTGACATTAGGGTTTTGGTTGATTTGTATCTTAAGGTGTTATTCTAGTACAAACTCTATGATAGATCGAATGGAAAGAATAGCTTCGTTTTATTTTACTGCGAACTCTTGAATAAATCGATCAGAAAGGATAACTTTGAGGTGGTTTCATACCCTACAATAATCTCTTCGTTTGTTCTCCTATATTAGTGACTTTGGAGTGACTCTTTGTTGCATGTTGAGGGATACTTATATGATCCAATTATGTTATTATTGTTGAGATAACTTGCACTAGTGAAAGTATGAACCCTAGGCCTTGTTCCCTAGCATTGCAATACCGTTTGTGCTCACTTTTATCATTAGTTACCTTGCTATTTTTATATTTTCAGATTACAAATACCCATATCTACCATCCATATTGCACTTGTATCATCATCTCTTCGCGAACTAGTGCACCTATACAATTTACAATTGTATTGGGTGTGTTAAACACAAGAGACTCTTTGTTAGTTGGTTGCAGGGTTGTTTGAGAGAGACCATCTTCAACCTACGCCTCCCACGGATTGATAAACCTTAGGTCATCCACATGAGGGAAATTTGCTACTGTCCTACAAACCCCTGCACTTGGAGGCCCAACAATGTCTACAAGAAGAAGGTTGCGTAGTAGACATTAGGGGTGCGCCAAGTGGGGGGGGGGCCCACTTGGACTCCTAGTCCTACTCCCCCTCCCCCCTTCCTTCTTTCAGAGGGGGAAAGGGGAAAGGAGAGGGAGAGGGAGAAGGAAAGGGGGGCCGCGCCCCCTCCCCTTGTCCAATTCGGACTCCCCATGGGGGGGCGCCACCCCCTTGTGGGCTGCCCTGCCTCTCCCCTATGGCCCATGTGGCCCATTACTTCCCCCGAGGGGTTCCGGTAACCTCTCGGTACTTCGAAAAATACCCGAAACACTCCGGAACCGTTATGGTGTCCGAATACTATCGTCCAATATATCAATATTTACCTCTCGACCATTTCAAGAATCCTCGTCATGTCCGTGATCTCATCCGGGGCTCCGAACAATCTTCGGTCACCAAAACACATAACTCATAATACAAATCGTCATCAAACGTTAAGCGTGCGGACCCTACGGGTTCGAGAACTATGTAGACATGACCGAGACACATCTCCGGTCAATAACCAAGAGCGGAACCTGGATTCTCATATTGGTTCCTACATATTCTATGAAGATCTTTATCGGTCAAACTGCAATGACAACATACGTTATTCCCTTTCTCATCGGTATGTTACTTGCCCGAGATTCGATCGTCGGTATCTTCATGCCTAGTTCAATCTCGTTACTGACAAGTATCTTTACTCGTTCTGTAGTGCATCATCCCACAACTAACTCAATAGTCACATTGCTTGCAAGACTTATCATGATGTACATTACCGAGAGGGCCCAGAGATACCACTCTGATACTCGGAGTGACAAATCCTAATCTTGATCTATGCCAACCCAACAAACACCTTCGGAGACACCTGTAGAGCATCTTTATAATCACCCAGCTATGCTTCTCGACATTTGATAGCACACAAGGTGTTCCTCCGGTATTCGGGAGTTGCATAATCTCACAGTCAAAGGAATGTGTATAAGTCATGAAGAAAGCAATAGCAATAAAACTTAAGGATCATTATTCTAAGCTAACGGATGGGTCTTGTCCATCACATCATTCTCCTAATGATGCGATCTCGTTCATGAAATGACAACTCATGTCTATGGTTAGGAAACTTGACCATCTTTGATTAACGAGCTAGTCTAGTAGAGGCTTACTAGGGACACGGTGTTTTGTCTATGTATCCACGCATGTATCAAGTTTCCGGTTAATACAATTCTAGCATGAATAATAAACATTTATCATGATATAAGGAAATATAAAATAACAACTTTATTCTTGCCTCTAGGGCATATTTCCTTCAGCCTCCCACTTGCACTAGAGTCAATAATCTAATTCACATCGCCATGTGATTTAACACCGATGAGTTCAGTCACCATGTGATTAACACCCATAGTTCACATCGCCATGTGACCAACACTCAAAGGTTTACTAGAGTCGGTAATCTAGTTCACATCGCCATGTGATTAACACCCAAAGAGTACTAGGGTGTGATCATGTTTTGCTTGTGAGAGAGGTTTAGTCAAGGGTCTGCCACATTCAAATCCGTATGGCAAGGTACTCCTGGATCACTATTGTAGCCCCTTGCCAAACTCATGGAAAGGTACACAATGGGTCTGGTATAAAAAATGGCATACTTTATAGAACCTATGGCTGAGGCATAGGGAATGACTTTTATTCTCTTTCTATCTTCTGCCGTGGTCAGGTTTTGAGTCTTACTCAACTTCATACCTTACAACTCAGGCAAGAACTCCTTCTTTGACTGATCCATTTTGAACTCCTTCAAAATTATATCAAGGTATGTACTCATCGAAAGTCTTATCGAGCGTCTTGATCTATCTCTATAGATCTTGATGCCCAATATGTAAGCAACTTCACCGAGGTCTTTCTTTGAAAAACTCCTTTCAAACACTCCTTTATGCTTTCCAGAAAATTCTACATCATTTCCGATCAACAATATGTCATTCACATATACTTATCAGAAAGGATGTAGTGCTCCCACTCACTTTCTTGTAAATACAGGCTTCACCACAAGTCTGTATAAAACTATATGCTTTGATCAACTTATCAAAGTGTATATTCCAACTCCGAGATGCTTGCACCAGTCCATAGATGGATCGCTGGAGTTTGCACACTTTGTTAGCACCTTTAGGATCGACAAAATCTTTTGGTTGCATCATATACAACTCTTCTTTAAGAAATCCATTAAGGAATTCAGTTTTGACATCCATTTGCCAGATTTCATAAAATGCATTAATTGCTAACATCATTCAGACAGACTTAAGCATCGCTATGAGTGAGAAAATCTCATCATAGTCAACACTTTGAACTTGTCAAAAACCTTTTGTGACAATTCGAGCTTTGTAGAGAGTAACACTACCATTAGCATCCATCTTCCTCTAGAAGATCCATTTATTCTCAATGGCTTGCCGATCATCAGGCAAGTCCACCAAAGTCCATACTTTGTTCTCATACATGGATCCCATCTCAGATTTCATGACCTCAAGCCATTTTGCGGAATCTGGGCTCATCATCGCTTCCTCATAGTTCATAGGTTCATCATGGTCTAGTAACATGACTTCCAGGACAGGATTACCATACCACTCTGGTGCAAAACGTGCTCTGGTTGACCTACGAGGTTCGGTAGTAACTTGATCTAAAGTTTCATGATCATTATCATTAGCTTCCTCTCCAGTTGGTGTAGGCATCACGGGAACAGATTTCTCTGATGAGCTACTTTCCAAATTGAGAGAAGGTACAATTACCTCATCAAGTTATACTTCTCCCACTCACTTCTTTCGAGAGAAATTCCTTCTCTAGAAAGGATCCATTCTTAGCAACAAAGATCTTGCCTTCGGATCTGTGATAGAAGGTGTACCCAATAGTTTATTTTGGGTATCCTATGAAGACGCACTTCTCCGATTTGGGTTCAAGCTTATTAGGCTGAAGCTTTTTCACATAAGCATCGCAACCCCAAATTTTAAGAAACCACAGCGTAGGTTTCTTGCCAAACCATAGTTCAGACGGTGTCGTCTCAATGGATTTAGATGGTGCCCTATTTAACGTGAATGCAGTTGTCTCTAATGCATAACCCCAAAACGATAGTGGTGAATCGGTAAGAGACATCATAGATCGCACCATATCTAATAAAGTATGGTTACGACGTTCGGACACACAATTACACTGTAGTGTTCCAGGTGGCGTGAGTTGTGAAACTATTCCGCATTGTTTTAAATGAAGGCCAAACTCATAACTCAAATATTCGCCTCCACGATCAGATCATAGAAACTTTATTTTCTTGTTATGATGATTCTCCACTTCACTCTGAAATTCTTTGAACTTTTCAAATGTTTCAGACTTGTGTTTCATTAATACCCATATTTGCTCAAATCATCTGTGAAGGTCAGAAAATAACGATACCCGCCGCGAGCCTCAACACTCACCGGACTGCATACATCGGTATGTATTATTTCTAATAAGTCATTGGCTCGCTCCATTGTTCCGAAGAACGGAGTTTTAGTCATCTTGCCCATGAGGCATGGTTCGCAAGTATCAAATGATTCATAATCAAGTGATTCCAAAAATCATCTGTCGGTGTCAAAACCGGCGGATCTCGGGTAGGGGGTCCCGAACTGTGCGTCTAGGCGGATGGTAACAGGAGACAAGGGACACGATGTTTTACCCAGGTTCGGGCCCTCTTGATGGAGGTAAAACCTCACGCCCTGCTAGATTAATATTGATGATGTGTGTTACAAGAGTGGATCTACCACGAGATCAAAGAGGCTAAACCCTAGAAGCTAGCCTATGGTATGATTGTTGTTTGTCCTATGGACTAAAACCCTCCAGTTTATATAGACACCGGATAGGGTTAGGGTTACACAAAGTCGGTTACAATGGTAGGAGATCTACATATCCGTATCGCCAAGCTTGCCTTCCACGCCAAGGAAAGTCCCATCCGGACACGGGACGAAGTCTTCAATCTTGTACCTTCATAGTCTTGGAGTCCGGCCGATGATGATAGTTCGGCTATCCGGACACCCCCTAGTCCGGACCTCCCTCAAGAGCCCTGAAGTTGGCTTCAATGACGATGAGTCCGCGCCAGATATTGTCTTCGGCGTTGCAAGGCGGGTTCTTCCTCCGAATAATTTATAGAAGATTGTGAACACCAGGATAGTGTCCGGCTCTGCAAAAATAATTTCCACATACCACCGTAGAGAGAATAATATTACACAAGATCAATCTGCTGACATATTTTGTGGCGTGACGTCGCACCACTACCAAGCCTTTATTCAAATTGTTTTTACTGTTCCACCTCAGCGCGTTTAGCGAAGCGGTATCCTTGGCACGCATTGTCGAGGCAGAGATCGTGTTCCCCTTATTCCGGGATTCCCATCAATACGGACGTGGGTAACCCAACCGCGCCATTGATTGTGGCGCTTGGGAGATAAGCAAGTTTTACCAGGACGGTGGGGACACATGTTTGTGTCCGCCCATATAAGGGGATAAGGATCCATCCTTTCACCTATGCCTTCTTCCTCCTTTGCTCATCCATTCCCGTGCACTCGAGCTCTAGCGCCCAAGTCCGCACTTTCCTCCTCAACCTTCTCCAACCATGTCAGGAGCGGGAGGCAGATGGATGGCCTCCTCCGTCACGGAGGGGCACATCACAAGACTGCGGGAGGCCGGAAACTTGTCCGGCGTGACATCACAAGACAGCTGCCCGACGCGGGCAGCTCATTCCAACCCCCAGTCCCCATGAGAGGGTGGTATTTCTCCCCCACTTCCTCCGCGGACTAGGTTTTCCACTTCACCCATTTGTCCGGGGGCTCATGTTCTACTACGGCCTGGACTTCCACGACCTAGCCCTGAATTTCGTCCTCAACGCCTCGGGCGTTTATCGTCAGGTGCGAGGCCTTCCTCTGCATCCAGCCCCACTTCGTCTTGTGGCTCAAGACCTTCAAAGGTCAAGTCAAGGTTGTGAAGGGCAGCCAAGCAGAAAAGCGGAGGCGCCATGGTCGGCAATATGGCCAAAGTCCTATGGCTCGAGGGCTCCTTTCTGGAGACAATAAAGGGGTGGCAATCGGGGTGGTTCTACATCACCGAGCCACGTGACCCTGAATGGGTGGCGGCCCCCAAATTCAGATCTGGATTCCCCACACGGCTCTTGTCATGGAAAGAGACGGGCCTGAAGTGGGGGGATTCGGACGAGCTATCCGGACTCCAAACACGCGTCCGGAACCTGGTGGACAAGAATCGCAGGCTTGTCGACATAATCCGTGTGATGCTCATCCGCCGGATTCTCCCATGCCAACAACGGGACTTCAATTTGTGGGAGTTCGATCCGCACAAAGACCGAACCTTGAGCCGGCTCTTCGATACCACGCACGAAGATGCTCGGAAGGTGTTGTTCAAGGGCGCCAAGCCCCGCATCCTCTAACAAAGATCGCGGATACAGCTCGCGCGTCAAGCCGGGCGAGGTAAGTTATTTACCCTTTACGGGACTCTTTTTTCATAGATGGACTCTACGTGGGATCTAAAACTCACTATTCTTGACAGTGTCCGCTGAAGACGCCCGGACAGATTAACCGCCCAGCTCCTTTGCCGAAGATCCAGCGGACGTCCGATTGACGGGTTGCTGGCTCGCACCCCATGTGGTGCCGGAGAAGAAGGCCAAGAAGGAGGCCACGGGAACTCGAAGGAGCTCCCCGACGCCAGGTGCCGCCGGATTCTCGCAGAATCTTCTCCTAAAGACGAGGAGGAAGAAGAAGAAGCTTCTCCCCAGCCGGGAGGAGAGGAAAAGGAAGGCCACCCCAACCGGGAGGCCGGAGGGTCCAAGAAGGAAGAACCCTTCCTCCGGACTTCTCCACCAACGCCGACGCATTTACGAGGGGATAGGCCTACAAGGGCCAAGCCTGGCGAGATCGTAAGTGTCCTGGATACCCATGGCGCTTATTATTGCAGAGTGTTCTCTAATGTCGAACAATCGTGCAGCCCGCCTAAAGGCGAAGTTCGCCGATTCATCGGCGGGTCCTCGGGCACGTCGAAAATGGAGAGTACCGCTTCCGACCGCCTCCTCGCCTCATGCTGCGGACAACGCCAAGCGGGCCCCAAAGGGGCTTGGTCCCGAGGAGGTGGCGCAGGAGGTGCCACAAGGCAACCCCCGGACTCGGTAGCGTGGGGGCAAGACCCCCAGGGGCTCTAAGGCCGACCCTTGTCCGGACTCAATGCCAGAACCTTCAGTGGTTCCGGAGTCCGGCAAACGATCCCTTCACAAGAAGGGTAAGACGCCGGTATCCTTCGTCCAACCGGAGGCACCGGATAGCTTATAGGAGGCGCTCAATGGCGCCTCCATCGAGGAGGAGCACCGCACTGTTATGAGTGCGGTGATCCGGGCAGTTCAGTCCGCCAAGAGCGGGCTGACCGAAGCCTGTACCAGTCTTCTAACAGGCTTTGAGGTAAGAAATTTCAATATACGTAAAATGGTACCGCATAGACAGTAGCCCTTGATGCTCGGTTCGGTGTTCGGAAAGAAAAGCCGGACTGAGGATCTTTAGAAAGATAAACGCAGGAGTCATAAAAATATGTCAATATGGGATTGCAGGCTGTGCTGCTGACCTCCGCCGCACTGACTGCGGAGGTCAATAATTTGAAGAAAAACCTCGAGCGGTCCGAGAACGAGCTCGGTCATGCCAAGAAGCAGCTCGAGGAAAAAGAAGGTGAGTAATACCTTAGAAAAATTGTACCATGTAAAAGGATTTGGTTGCAAGAAAAATGACAAGGATAACGTGGGTATTGTCGGGGCCACTAACGAGGTGGCGACCCTGAAGGAGGCGGTGGCCGCAGTCGAACGTAATGCGGCCGCGGAACGCACCGAGCGATAGAAGCAGGAGGCGCGGGTGGCGGAGGTACAGCAAGAGCTCCAGGATCTCGTGAAAAAACATGAGAACTTGAGCGTGACTCAAGACTCGAGAGTCTGAGCCAGTAACGGCTCTTGAGAGTGCCAAAGCCGCTAAGGCCGAAGCCTACAAGGCCCTCCAGAGATTGAGGTGGTGAAGAAAATAGCAGCGGTAAGGCATTTTTCATGCAGAGTAAGCATGTGAGTGTTAATTACCTGTTGCTTACCCGACCGGAGCTCTCCAGGGGCGTTCACAGATCTTCCTTGCGGCGTGTCCGATGCTGCCCCATTATACCGGGCCGAGGAGGGGAGCTCGACGGAGAAGGTCTTCGGTCTCGATATCTTTGAGGCGGACATCCGGTGCCCTTAGCGACCAGCTGAAGCAGCTGGTCGAAGCTCCACAAGGCGGCCGAACAGGCCATGAAGGGCCTCATAGTTCGGCCGTGGCCTAAGGAGGCCATGCTAGGGAGCTACTTCGCCTGCGCGCGGCCGGTGGATGCGTGCCCGTGGGTTGAAGTTATCAAGCATTCCGCTTGTATCGAGGGTGCCCGTCGGGCCCTTGCCCGCCAAGAAGGTGCCTGGGCAAGATGGATGCCCAAGCTCGTGGACGGACCCGCCACCAGAGGGCAAGGAGCATCGCACGCCCAAGAAGTATTATAAGAATGTGTTGAAGGGCGCTCAAGACTATTGCGGGTGAGTGCTCCAAAGATGTAATATTTGAATAGACTCGCATTTTGTTATCCCGCGGCGCTGAAAACTTAGTTCATATGCGCTTAAGCAACGCTTGTTAATTTAAAATATTACCTTCAGGCGGTTGTTTATCAAATCCGAGAGATGGCAAGTCGTCGGCTTTCAGCCCCCATGCCACGAGTCTTTGGGGTGTTCGGGATAAACTTGAGCGCTCTTGTTCCCATTTTTGGGTCCATCTAGGAGGCGCTCAACACAACGAACAAGGCAACCGGACTTATAATGCTTGAACACTCTCACTTAGCCATAGAATTCTATAATTTTAAATTTCGGCGAAGCCCCTAGTCTTCGAAGGTCAATTTGGGGCGCTATCCACGCCTTTGGCCGGACAGTATCCGCCTCCTCGCTCTAAGCGGCATAAGTCTTTAAGGACTCGCAGAAAACCTCTCGAACAGCGACCGGTCTCTCGCCTCATCATGACGGTCAGTTTTAGCTTTCTCCATCGAGGCGTTAACCCACCGAATCGGGCGGAATCGCAGTGGTTCTCCCGGTGCTACCTTAGCCGATATAACGGAACGTAAGGTACCAAAACACGGAGCCGCAAACCCAACTATTGACCCAAGACATGATTCGGAGCCGATGCATATAGTGCTATAAGTTCGGGTGCCGCACTTGTGAAAGTGTTCGGACTCATCACACCATAACGCTGGAAACATAAGCCCTCGGTGTATATAAGTCGTACCAAAGTGTACGGATGCAACATGTCGTGAATGAACATATGTATGAAAAAGTAATGCAATTATAAGCAAAAAGGTGCTGCATTGGTTTATTCAATAAGTGCTACTACGAATGCAGAACGATACAAATAGTGCGATAAGCAAGGTATGAGACTGTTAAACATGTCCCCTCCGTGGGTAGGCTGCAGATTGGTGTATGAAAATGCTCGTAATGGAGACCACATGTATATTCGTTGTAGCCTTTATCCTTCCGTGGCTGTTGCATCATGAGTTCAGCAGGTCTGCTGCCGGACAGGGCTTCTGACAAACGGAGTCCTGTGGTTTAAAAAGTAAAAGGTAAAAGAAAAGAAAAGGAACGACACACTTGGGAGCCCCTTGTGTGGTTGAGCCGCCAGCCTGGGTGTATTGTGGTCGTGCCCCCTCCCCATGCCCATGGTATCTTCGTGAGTGTAATGGTGTACGCTGGCGACCTGCTTTGACGTTTCGCAGGAGCTGGGGTTGGGGCCGCACTGCTACGCGTGCTCGGAACGTGCCAGGTGGTCTTGTTGTAAGTTACTCCGGGCGCGCTTGGCTGTGTCCGGCCGCTTAACGGCCGGATTCGATAATTGCCTTAAGATGTTGTATTGCACTTCTGCCGCGAGAGCCGTTGTATGTTCCTCCGTGCGGAGGGAACGTTCAGTGTTTCCCTTGACCGTAATGACTCCTCGAGGGCCTTGCATCTTGAGCTTGAGGTATGCGTAGTGCGGCACCGCGTTGAACTTTGCAACGCTGCACGTCCGAAAGCAAGGCATGATAGCCGCGGAACGGGACTATGTCGAAGATTAACTCCTCGCTTCGGAAGTTATCCGGGATCCGAAGACCACTTCCAGTGTAATTGAGCCTGCATAATTGGCTTCTACACCTGGTATGACGCCTTTAAAGGTCGCTTTTGGTATGTTTAATCCTTGAGGGTCTATGCCCATTTTGCGACCTTTGTATCCCGGTAAAGCAGGTTCAGTTGCTGCCGCCAAATCCATCGGGACTCGTTAGGTGAAATCCATCGACGATTGGGTCTAGGACGGTCTGGCGAATCCGCCGTGGCGGATGCCGTGGGTGGTCCTTCGGTCAAAAGTGATCGGGCAGGAGGACCATGGATTGAACTTCCGGGCAATCGCTCCATCGCGTAGACATCCCCGAGTGCACACTTCCGCTCCCTTTTGGGTATGTGGGTTGCGTATATCATGTTCACCGTCCGCACTGTGGGGAAACCCTTCATCCTCTATTGTTCGGGCGGTTGGGTCTCGTCCTCGCCATCGCTATGCAGCCCTTGTCGTTGTTTTCGCAATTAACTTGCCTGCCTGCTTGAATACCCAACAGTACTGTTGGTGTGGTTATTGGCTTTTCGGGGTGCCGTATCCGCACAAGCGGTCGAGTATTCGGTCCAAATTGGACGGACCCGGAGTAGTTCATTTGAATGGCTTTTTCCGCTGACCGGGTTTAGAGCCTTTGAATCCGCATTGATCGTCAGATCCTCAATATTGTCGCCGTTAGTGCGGCGTTTGTTTTTGTTACGACGCAGCTCGCCGCTTTTGGTCCTTGGAAGTCCGGACCGCCAGAATTTTTGCCGAGGTTGTTGCTGCGTGCTAGCTAGCTTGTCCTCACCCGCAGAAGCGGGTCATGAGTGATGTGAGGGCTGCCATGGATTTCGCTTTTCCTGTCCTAGGTGCCGGGCAAGCCACTTGTCGCGGATGTTATGCTTGAAGGCCGCGAGGGCCTCCGCATCCGGACGGTCGACGATTTGGTTTTTCTTGGTTAAGAACCGTGTCCGTAATTGTCCGCCGATTCGTCTGGCTGCTGAATTATGTGGCTTAGGTCATCGGGCGTCGGTGGTCGCACATAAGTGCCCCGGAAGTTATCGAGGAATGCGGCTTTGTGTCCTCCCAGCCCCAATTGACTTCGCTGGAAAGCTGTTGAGCCAATGTCGGGCTGGTCCTTTAAGCTTGAGGGGAGGTATTTGATGGCGTGAAGATCGCCACCGCGGGCCATGTGGATGTGAAGGAGATAGTCTTGATCCAAACCGCTGGGTCTCATGCCATCATAGGATTCAATATGGACGGGTTTAAACCCTTCGGGGATTTGATGATCCATTACTTCGTCTGTGAAGCATAGTGGGCGTGCGGCGCCTCTATACTGGGCGATATCACGATGGAGCTCAAAAGAGCTTGGTCTGTTTTGTTCGGCCCGGCCGGACTTACTGTGTCCGGCGTGACGGTTGTTGTCACGTACCGTGGGGCGCCCACGCGATCCATAGATCGATCTTGATTATCTTGCCTTGTCCTCCAATATATCTCGCAGGTCCAGAGTATTCCCCTTTGGCCGTGTGCTTTTTGAGCGATGCCGGGGTACGGTTCTAGTGAAGGGCCTAGAGGCCTCTCTGTCGCGGCCACGGGTGGTCGGTCACCGTATTGTCTCCTGGTGATGCGGGTTCGTAAGCCTCCTCCTCTAATCGGGGAGCAGCTTGCGTTTAGGGTAGCTTTGGGAGGGCGTTCGAGCTCATGCTCTTCGCCGCGAGGACATCGGTCCATCTGCCGGCTAGCAGATCTGATCAGCTCTAAGTTGTTGCTGCTTTTCTTTAGGCTGTTCGCCGTGGCCATAAGCCTGCGCCTAAAACGCTCTTGTTCGACGGGATTCTCGTGCACGCATTTAATTCATTGTCGTCGAGGCTTGCTTCGTCTTGGAGGGAGGCATATAATCCTCTACCTCTTCTTCCGCCGCTCTCTCTTGAGGGCTGGCGTCTTCATCCTCCCCGCGATGGATCTTGCCGGAGTGGATTGTCTTCGGCATTGTCCGGTGTATTGTTATCTCCGGTGCCGGAATCTTCATTCTTGCTGTATGGGCGGATTTAGAGCGGCGCCACGACGACGGGCGCTTGGGCTACTTCTTGAGGGGTCATCCTCCGTTGTTCCATCGTCGTTCCCATCTTTTGGGATGTCCACCATGTATATGTCGTATGACGAGGTGGCCTTCCAGTGCCTCGTAGGCGCTGGGTCTTGGTCGCCTCCGCATCGCCGTCCATACCGTCGATGTCTTCGGAGTCGTAGTCTAGCATGTCGGTTAGATCGTCGACAGTGGCTACCAAGTGGGTGGTGGGTGGGTGTTGAATTTCTTCGTCGTTTGCATCCCAACCTTCCTGACCGTAATCCGGCCAGGGCTCTCCGGATAAAGAGAGAGACTTTAGTGAATTCAGGACGTCGCCAAAAGGCGAGTGCTGAAAGATGTCCGCGGCCGTGAACTCCATAACGAGCGCCCAATCGGATTCGATCGGCAAGGGCGCGGAGGGTTCGGAGTCCGCACCGGAGTCGAGGTCTTCGCAGCGACAGGGATGGAGTTCGGCTCGATCGCCAGAGATTAAAGCCCCGAGGCAGTGTCCAACCACTCGTCCTCGATCGGGAATCCGGCCCGGATTAAGGGTCGGAGCGGATTCAGTGCGGCCTGTGGCACCTTTGCTCGCTGCGTAGCTAGATCATGCCCATCGAGACAAAGTGGCAGCGCTTATTGGGCTCGAATCCGTCGAAGATCAAGTCTCCGCAGATATCGGTCGTATAGTTTAGGCTTTCCAAATCTGACCGACGGCCAGGGGCGTAGCTTTCGATCTGCTCCAGATGGCTGCTTAATTGGCCCGCAATGCAAAGCCGCCGAACACGAAGATCTGTCCGGGAGAAAAGTCTCACCGACCGGACCGTGGTCGTTGTTGATGATCAAAGGAGCCGCTGGCCTATCGGTGACGCATACAGAGGAACTCTCAATGAAAGCACCAATGTCGGTGTCAAAACCGTGGATCTCGGTAGGGGGTCCCGAATCTGCGCGTCTAGGCGGATGGTAACAGGAGACAAGGGACACGATGTTTTACCCAGTGTTCGGGCCCTCTTGATGGAGGTAAAACCCACGTCCTGCTAGATTAATATTGATGATGTGTGTTACAAGAGTGGATCTACCACGAGATCAAAGAGGCTAAACCCTAGAAGCTAGCCTATGGTATGATTGTTGTTCGTCCTAAAACCCTCCGGTTTATATAGACACCGGATAGGGTTAGGGTTACACAGAGTCGGTTACAATGGTAGGAGATCTACATATCCGTATCGCCAAGCTTGCCATCCACGCCAAGGAAAGTCCCAACCGGACACGGGACGAAGTCTTCAATCTTGTATCTTCATAGTCTTGGAGTCCGGCCGATGATGATAGTTCGGCTATCCGGACACCCCCTAGTCCGGAACTCCCTCATCATCCATATGGAGTTTCTTCATGCGCTTTACACCAATATGACCTAAACGGCAGTGCCACAAATATGTTGCACTATCATTATCAACTTTGCGTCTTTTGGCATCAATATTACGAATATGTGTATCACTACGATCGAGATTCAATAAACCATTCACATTGGGTGTATGACCATTGAAGGTTTTATTCATGTAAATAGAATAACAATTATTCTCTGACTTAAATGAATAACTGTATTGCAATAAACATGATCTAATCATATTCATGCTCAACGCAAACACCAAATAACATTTATTTAGGTTCAACACTAATCCCGAAGGTAGAGGGAGTGTGTGATGGTGATCAGATCAACCTTGGAATCACTTCCAACACACATCGTCACTTCGCCCATAACTAGTCTCTATTCATTCTGCAACTCCAGTTTTGAGTTACTAATCTTAGCAAATGAACCGGTATCAAATACCCAGGGGTTACTATTAACACTAGTCACATCAATAGCATGTATATCACATATACCTTTGTTCACTTTTCCATCCTTCTTATCCGCCAAGTATTTGGGGTAGTTCCGCTTCCAGTGACCATTTCCTTTGCAATAGAAGCACTCAGTTTCAGGCTTGGGTTCAGCTTTGGGTTTCTTCACGGGAGTGGCAACTTGCTTGCCATTCTTCTTGAAGATCCATTTATTTCCCTTTGCCCTTTTTCTTGAAACTATTGGTCTTGTTAACCATGAACACCTACTGCTCTTTCTTGATTTCTACCTTCGCCGATTTCAACATCGCAAAGAGCTCGGGAATCGTTTTCATCATCCCTTGCATATTATAGTTCATCACGAAGTTCCAGTAACTTGGTGATAGTGACTAGAGAACTCTGTCAATCACTGTCTTATCTCGAAGATTAACTCCCACTTGATTCAAGCGATTGTAGTACTCAGACATTCTAAGCACATGCTCACTGGTTGAGCTATTCTCCTCCATCTTGTAGGCAAAGTATTTGTCAGAGGTCTCATACCTATAGACACGGGCATGAGACTAAAATACCAATTTCATCTCTTGGAACATCTCATATGCTCTGTGGCGTTCAAAATGTTTTTGAAGTCCCGGTTCTAAGCCGTAAAGAATGGTGCACTAAACTATCAAGTAGTCATCATACCGAGCTTTCTCAAACATTCATAACGTCTGCATCTACTCATGCAATAGGTCTGTCACCTAGCGTTGCATCGAGGACATAATTCTTCTGTGCAACAATGAGGATAATCCTCAGATCATGGACCAAGTCCGCATCATTGCTACTATCATTTTTTAACTTATTTTTCTCTAGGAACATACCAAAAATAAACGGGGAGCTACATCGCGAGCTATTGATATACAACATAATTTGCAAATACTATCAAGACTAAGTTCATGATAAATTAAAGTTCAGTTAATCATATTGCTTAAGAACTCCCACTTAGATAGACATCCCCCAAGTCATCTAAATGATCACGTGATACAAATCAACTAAACCATGTCCGATCATCACATGAGATGGAGTAGTCATCAATGGTGAACACCTCTATGTTGATCATATCTACTATATGATTCACGTTCGACCTTTCGGTCTCCAGTGTTCCGAGGCCACGTCTGTACATGCTAGGATCGTCAAGTTTAACCCGAGTATTCCGCATGTGCAAAACTGTCTTGCACCCGTTGTATGTGAACGTAGAGCTTATCACACCCAATCATCACATGGTGTCTCGGCACGACAAACTGTCGCAACAGTGCATACTCAGGGAGAACACTTATACCTTGAAATTTTAGTGAGGGATCACTTATAATGCTACCGCCATACTAAGCAAAATAAGATACATAAAAGATAAACATCACATGCAATCAAAATATGTGACATGATATGGCCATCATCATCTAGTCTTTGATATCCATCTCCAAAGCACCGCCATGATCTCCATCGTCACCGGCTTGACACCTTGATCTCCATCATAGCGTCGTTTTCGTCTTGCCAACTATTGCTTCTACAAATATCGCTAATGCATAGAGATAAAGTAAAGCAATTACATGGCGATTGCATTTCATACAATAGAGCAACAACTATAAGGCTCCTACCAGTTGCCGATAACTTTTACAACACATGATCATCTCATACAATGACATATGTCACATCATGTCTTGACCATATCACATCACAACATGCCCTGCAAAAACATGTTAGACGTCCTCTACTTTGTTGTTGCAAGTTTTACGTGGCTGCTACGGGCTTCTAGTAAGAACCGTTCTTACCTACGCATCAAAACCACAATGATGTTTTGTCAAGTTTGCTGTTTTAACCTTCAACAAGGACCGGCCGTAGTCAAATTCAATTTAACTAAAGTTGGAGAAACAGACACCCGCCAGCCACCTTTATACAAAGCAAGTTGCATGTCTGTCAGTGGAACCGTTCTCATGAACGTGGTCATGTAAGGTTGGTTCGGGCTGCTTCATCCAACAATACCGCCAAATCAAAATAAGAGTTGGCGGTAAGCAGTATGACTATCATCACCCAAAACTCTTTGTGTTCTACTCATGCATATCATCTACGCATAAACCTGGTTCTAATACCACTGTTGGGGAACATAGCATGCAATTTCAAAACAAATCCTAGGATCACGCAAGACCTATCTAGGAGATGCATAGCAACGAGAGGGGAGAGTGTGTCCACGTACCCCCGTAGACCGAAAGAGGAAGCGTTAGTTTAACGCGGTTGATGTAGTCGAACGTCTTCTCGATCCAACCGATCAAGTATCGAACGTACGGCACCTCTGAGTTCAGCACACGTTCAGCTTGATGATGTCCCTCGAACTCTTGATCCAGCAAAGTGTCGAGGGAGAGTTTCTTCAGCACGATGGTGTGATGACGGTGATGGTGAAGTGATCCGCGCAGGGCTTCGCCTAAGCACTACGACGATATGACCGGAGGAGTAAACGATGGAGGGCACCGCACACGGCTAAGAAACAATTCATGTCCTTTGGGGTGCCCCTCCCCCCACCCCCGTATATAAAGGAGGAGAGGGGAGGAGGCCGGCCTAGGGGCGCGCCAAGTGGGGGGAAACCCACTTGGACTCGTCATATTCTCTCCCCCCCTTCTTTCGGAGGGGGAAAGGGGAAGGAGAGGGAGAGGGAGAGGGAGAAGGAAAGGGGGGCCGCGCCCCCTCCCCTTGTCCAATTCAGACTCCCCATGGGGGGGCCACCCCCTTGTGGGCTGCCCTGCCTCTCCCCTATGGCCCATGTGGCCCATTACTTCCCTCGGGGGGGTTCCGGTAACCTCCCGGTACTCCAAAAAATACCCGAAACACTCCGGAACCATTCCGGTGTCTGAATACTATCGTACAATATATCAATCTTTACCTCTCGACCATTTCGAGACTCCTCGTCATGTCCGTGATCTCATCCGAGATCCGAACAATCTTCAGTCACCAAAACACATAACTCATAATACAAATCGTCATCGAACATTAAGCGTGCGGACCCTACGGGTTCGAGAACTATGTAGACATGACCGAGACACATCTCCGGTCAATAAACAACAGCGGAACCTGGATGCTCATATTGGTTCCTACATATTCTACGAAGATCTTTATCGGTCAAACCGTAATGACAACATACATTATTCCCTTTGTCATCGGTATGTTGCTTGCCCGAGATTCAATCGTCGGTATCTTCATACCTAGTTCAATCTCGTTACCGGCAAGTCTATTTACTCGTTCCGTAATGCATCATCCCGCAACTAACTCATTAGTCACATTGCTTGCAAGGCTTATCATGATGCGCATTACCGAGAGGGACCAGAGATACCTCTCCGATACTCGGAGTGACAGATCCTAATCTCGATCTATGCCAACCCAACAAACACCCTCGGAGACACCTGTAGAGCATCTTTATAATCACCCAGTTACGTTGTGAGGTTTGATAGCACACAAGGTGTTCCTCTAGTATTCGAGACTTGCATAATCTCATAGTCAAAGGAATGTGTATAAGTCATGAAGAAAACAATAGCAATAAAACTTAAGGATCATTATGCTAAGCTAACGGATGGGTCTTGTCCATCACATCATTCTCCTAATGATGTGATCCCGTTCATCAAATGACAACACATGTCTATGGTTAGGAAACTTAACCATCTTTGATTAACGAGCTAGTCTAGTAGAGGCTTACTAGGGACACGGTGTTTTGTCTAAGTATCCACACACGTATCAAGTTTCCGGTTAAAACAATTCTAGCATGAATAATAAACATTTATCATGATATAAGGAAATATAAAATAACAACTTTATATTGCCTCTAGGGCATATTTCCTTCATTTTTTTGCCCAATATTTTTTATATATTCCAAAATAATTCGCCATAAATTTTCAGGACTTTTGGAGTTGTGCAGAATAGGTCTCTCAGATTTGCTCCTTTCTAGTCCAGAATTCCAGCTGCCGGCATTCTCCCTCTTTGTGTAAACCTTGTAAAATAAGAAAGAAAAGGCATAAGTATTGCACCATAATGTGTAATATGAAGGAAATATGCCCTAGAGGCAATACTAAAGTTATTATTTATGTCCTTATATCATGATAAATGTTTGTTATTCATGCTAGAATTGTATTAACCGGAAACTTAGTAGATGTGTGAATACATAGAAAAAAACAGAGTGTCCCTAGTATGCCTCTGCTTGACTAGCTCATTTATCAAAGATGGTTATGTTTCCTAACCATAGACATGTGTTTTCATTTGATGAACGGGATCACATCATTAGGAGAATGATGTGATGGACAAGACCCATTCGTTAGCTTAGCATAATGATCGTTACAGTTTCATTGCTACTGCTTTCTTCATGACTTATACATGTTCCTCAGACTATGAGATTATGCAACTCCCGAATACCGGAGGAACACTTTGTGTGCTATCAAACATCACAACGTAAATGGGTGATTATAAAGATGCTCTACAGGTGTCTCCAAAGGTATTTGTTGGGTTGGCATAGATCGAGATTAGGATTTGTCACTCTGTGTTTCGAAGAGGTATTTCTGGGCCCTCTCGGTAATGCTCATCACTATAAGCCTCGCAAGCAATGTAACTAATGAGTTAGTTGCGGATGAAGTATTATGGAACGAGTAAAGAGACTTGCCGGTAATGAGATTGAACTAGGTATGATGATACCGACGATCGAATCTCGGGCAAGTAACATATCAATGACAAAGGGAACAATGTATGTTGTTATGCGGTTTGACCAATAAAGATTTTCGTAGAATATGTAGGAGCCAATATGAGCATCCAGGTTCCGCTATTGGTTATTGACTAGAGATGTGTCTCGGTCATGTCTACATAGTTCTCGAACCCGTAGGGTCCGCACGCTTAACGTTCGATGACGATTTGTATTATGAGTTATGTGATTTGATGACCGAAGGCTGTTCGGAGTCCCGGAAGAGATCACGGACATGACGAGGAGTCGCGAAATGGTCAAGATGTAAATATTCATATATTGGAAGGTTGCATTCGGACATCGGAATGGTTCCGAGTGATTCAGGCATTTTTTCGGAGTACCAGGAGGATACCGGAAGCCCCCGGGGAAAGATATGGGCCTTATGGGCCATAGGAGGGAGGCTAACCAGCCCACAAGGGGCTGGTGCGCCCCACACAAGGGAGGAGGCCGAATTGGACTTGGGAAGGGGGCGCCACCCCCCCCCCTTTCCTTCTCCTACTCCCTCTCCTTCCCCTTTTCCCCCTCCGGAAGAAGGAAAAAAGGGTGGAGCCGAATCCTACTAGGACTGGAGTCCTAGTAGAACTCCCCTCTCCCTGGCGCGCCCCTTGTTGGCCGGCCTCCTCCTCCTGTCCTTTATATACGGGGGCAGGGGGCACCCCAAAGGCACAACAGACAATCTCTTAGCTATGTGCGGTGCCCCCCTCCACAGCTTTACACCTCGGTCATATCATCATAGTGCTTAGGCGAAGCCCTACGTCGGTAACTTCATCATCACCGTCGCCACGCCGTCGTGCTGACGGAACTCTCCCTCGGCCTCAACTGGATCAAGAGTACGAGGGACGTCATCGAGCTGAACGTGTGCTGAACACGGAGGTGCTGTATGTTTGGTGCTAGGATCGGTCATATCGTCAAGACGTACGACTACATCAACTGCAATTATAAACGCTTCCACTTTCGGTCTATGAGGGTACGTGGACACACTCTCCCCGCTCGTTTCTATGCTTCTCCTAGATAGATCTTGCGTGATCGTAGGCAATTTTTTTGAAATACTACGTTCCCCAACAAAGTGGCATCCGAGCCGTGTCTATGCGTAGATGTTATATGCACGAGTAGAACACAAAGAGTTGTGGGTGATAATAGTCATACTGCTTACCAGCATGTCATACTTTGATTCGGCGGTATTGTTGGATAAAGCGGCCCAGACCGACATTACATGACCGCGTTCATGAGACTGGTTCTACTGACATGCTTCGCACACAGGTGGCTAGTGGGTGTCTGTTTCTCCAACTTTAGTTTAATCGAGTGTGACTACGCCCGGTCCTTGTTGAAGGTCAAAACAGCGAACTTGACGAAAAATCATTGTGGATTTGATGCGTAGGTAAGAACGGTTCTTGCTAAGCCCGTAGCAGCCACGTAAAACTTGCAACAACAAAGTAGAGGACGTCTAACTTGTTTTTGCAGGCATTGTTGTCATGTGATATGGTCAAGGCATGATGATATATAAATTGTTGTATGAGATGATCATGTTTTGTAACAGAGTTATCTGCAACTGGCAGGAGCCATATGGTTGTCGCTTTATTGTATGCAATGCAATCGCCATGTAATTGTTTTTACTTTATCGCTAAGCGGTAGCGATAGTCGTAGAAGCAATAGTTGGCGAGACGACAATGATGCTACGATGGATATCAAGGTGTCGCGCCGGTGACGATGGTGATCATGACGGTGCTTTGGAGATGGAGATCAAAGGCACAATATGGTGATGGCCATATCATATCACTTATATTGATTGCATGTGATGTTTATCCTTTATGTGTCTTATTTTGCTTAGTTCGGCGGTAGCATTATAAGATGATCTCTCACTAAATTTCAAGGTATAAGTGTTCTGCCTGAGTATGCACTGCTATGAAAGTTCACAGCCGAGACACCATGTGATGATCGGGTGTGATAGGCTCTACGTTCACATACAACGGGTGCAAGCCAGTTTTGCACACGCAGAATACTCGGGTTAAATTTGATGAGCCTAGCATATGCAAATATGGCTTCGGAACACTGAGACCGAAAGGTCGAGCGTGAATCATATAGTAGATATGACCAACATAGTGATTGATGTCTACTATGCAACCTTCTCCTTGTAGACGTTGTTGGGCCTCCAAGTGCAGAGGTTTGTAGGACAGTAGCAAATTTCCCTCAAGTGGATGACCATAGGTTTATCAATCCGTGGGAGGTGTAGGATGAAGATGGTCTCTCTCAAACAATCCTGCAACCAAATAACAAAGAGTCTCTTGTGTCCCCAACACACCCAATACAATGGTATGTTGTATAGGTGCACTAGTTCGGCGAAGAGATGGTGATACAAGTGCAATATGGATGATAGATATGGGTATTTGTAATATGAAAATATAAAAACAGCAAGGTAACTAATGATAAAAGTGAGCACAAACAGTATTGCAATGCTAGGAAACAAGGCCTAGGGTTCATACTTTCACTAGTGCAAGTTCTCTCAACAATAATAACATAATTGGATCATATAACTATCCCTCAACATGCAACAAAGAGTCACTCCAGAGTCACTAATAGCGGAGAACAAACGAAGAGATTATTGTAGGTCATGAAACCACCTCAAAGTTATTCTTTCTGATCGATCTATTCAAGAGTCCGAAGTAAAATAACACGAAGCTATTATTTCCGTTCTATCTATCATAGAGTTCGTACTAGAATAACACCTTAAGATACAAATCAACCAAAACCCTAATGTCACCTAGATACTCCAATGTCACCTCAAGTATCTGTGGGCATGATTATACGATATGCATCACACAATCTCAGATTCATCTATTCAAACCAACACAAAGAACTTCAAACAGTGCCCCAAAGTTTCTACCGGAGAGTCAAGACGAAAACGTGTGCCAACCCCTATGCATAAGTTCACAAGGTCATTGAACCCGCAAGTTGATCACCAAAACATACATCAAGTGGATCACGTGAATATCCCATTGTCACCACAGATAAGCACATGCAAGACATAAATAAAGTGTTCTCAAATCCTTAAAGACTCAATCCGATAAGATCACTTCAATGGGAAAATCCAATCCATTACAAGAGAGTTGAGGGGGAGAAACATCATAAGATCCAACTATAATAGCAAAGCTTGCGATACATCAAGATCGTACCACCTCAAGAACACGAGAGAGAAAGAGATCAAACACATAGCTCTTTGGTACATACCCTCAGCCCCGAGGGTGAACTACTCCCTCCTCGTCATGGAGAGCGCCGGATGATGAAGATGGCCACGGTGAGGATCCCTCCCGTAGGTGCCTAACAGGGTCCCGATTGGTTTTTGGTGGCTACAGAGGCTTGCGGCGGCGGAACTCCCGATCTAGGTTATTTTCTGGAGGTTTCAGTATTTATAGGATTTTTTGCGTAGGTCTCACGTCAGGGGGGGTCTCCGGGTTGTCCGCGAGGCAGGGGCCCACGCCCAGGGGGGTGGGCACGCCCCCCACCCTCGTGGGCAGCCCGGGACTCTCCTGGCCCAACTCTTTTGCTCCGAGGTCTTCTTTTGGTCCATAAAAAATCGTCAAAAATTGGCACGTCCATTGGACTCCGTTTGGTATTCATTTTCTGTAAAACTCAAAAACAAGGAAAAGACAGAAACTGGCACTGGGCTCTAGGTTAATAGGTTAGTCCCAAAAATCATATAAAATAGCATATAAATGCATATAAAACATCCTTGAAGGATAATATAATAGCATGAATACTTCATAAATTATAGATACGTTGGAGACGTATCAGTGATGTTCATCATTGAAAGCTACTCCATCTCACGTGATGATCGGACATGGTTTAGTTGATATGGATCACGTGATCACTTACATGATTAGAGGGATATCTATCTAAGTGGGAGTTCTTAAGTAATATGATTAATTGAACTTTAATTTATAATGAACTTAGTCCTGGTAGTATTAGCATATCTATGTTGTAGATCAATAGCTCGCGATGTAGCTCCCCGTTTATTTTTCATATGTTCCTAGAGAAATATAAGTTGAAAGATGATAGTAGCAATGATGCGGACTTGGTCCGTGATCTGAGGATTTTCCTCACTGCTTCACAAAAGAATTATGTCCTTGATGACCGCTAGGTGACAGAACTATTGCAGAGACATTATGAACGTTTTGACAAACTCGGTATGATGACTACTTGATAGTTTAGTGCACCATGCTTTACGGCTTAGAACCGGGACTTCAAAAATGTTTTGAACGCCACAGAGCATATAAGATGTTCCAAGAGTTGAAATTGGTATTTCATACTCATGCCTGTGTCAAGAGGTATGAGACCTCTGATAGTACTTTGCCTACAAGATGGAGGAGAATAGCTCAAGCAGTGAGCATGTGCTCAGATTGTTTGGGTACTACAATTGCTTGAATCAAGTGGGAGTTAATCTTCCAGATAAGATAGTAATTGACAAAGTTCTCTAGTCACTATCACCAAGTTACTAGAACTTCGAGATGAACTATAATATGCAAGGGATGACGAAAACAATTCCCAAGCTCTTCGCGATGCTAAAATCGTGAAGGTAGAAATCAAGAAAACATCAAGTGTTGATGGTTGACAAGACCACTAATTTAAAGAAAAGGGCAAAGGGAAGAAGGGGAACTTCAATAAGAACGGCAAGCAAGTTGTTGCTCAAGTGTAGAAGCCCAAGTCCGGACCTAAGCCCGAGACTAAGTGCTTCTCTACGCAAAGGGACTGGTCCTTTGAAAGCGGAACTGCCCCAAGTATTTGGCGGATAAGAAGGATGTAAAATGAACAAAGTTATATTTGATATACATGTTATTGATGTGTACTTTACTAGTGTTTATAGCAACCCCTCAAAGATTTGATACTAGTTCAGTTGCTAAGAGTAGTAACTCGAAACAGGAGTTGCAAAATAAACATAGACTAGTTAAGGGCGAGGTGATGATGTGTGTTGGAAGTGATTCCAAGATTGATAAGATCGCCATCGCACACTCCCTTTACCTTCGGGATTGGTGTTAAACCTAAAATAAATGTTATTTGGTGTTTGCGTTGAGCATGAATATGATTGGATCATGCTTATTGCAAAACAGTTATTCATTTAAGTCAAAGAATAATTGTTGTTCTATTTACATGAATAAAACCTTCTATGGTCATACACCCAATATAAATGGTTTATTGAATCTCGATCGTAGTGATACACATATTGAAGCCAAAAGATGCAAAGTTAATGATGATAGTGCAACTTATTTGTGGCACAGCCGTTTAGGTCATATTGGTGTAAAGCGCATGAAGAAACTCCATGCTAATGGACTTTTAGAATCACTTGATGCTTGCGAACCATGCCTCTTGGGCAAGATGACTGAGACTCCGTTCTCTGGAACAATGGAGCGAGAAACTGAATTATTGGAAATAATACATACTGATGTATGCAGTCCAATGAGTGTTGAGGCTCACTGCGGGTATGGTTATTTTCTGACCTTCACAGATGATTTGAGCAGATATGGGTATATCTACTTGATGAAACATAAGTCTGAAACATTTGAAAAGTTCAAAGAAATTCAGAGTGAAGTAGAAAATCATCGTAACAAGAAAATAGAAGTTTCTACGATCTGATCGTGGAGGTGAATATTTGAGTTATGAGTTTGGTCTTCATTTGAAACAATATGGAATAGTTTCACAACTCACGCCACCTAGAACACCACAGCGTAATGGTGTGTCCGAACGTCGTAACCGTACTTTATTAGATATGGTGTGATCTATGATGTCTCTTACCAATTTACCACTATCGTTTTGGGGTTATGCATTAGAGATAGTTGCATTCACGTTAAATAGGGCACCATATAATTCCGTTGAGATGACACCGTATGAACTGTGGTTTGGCAAGAAACCTAAGCTGTCATTTCTTAAAGTTTGGGGTTGCGATGCTTATGTGAAAAATCTCCAACCTGATAAGCTCGAACCCAAATCGGAGAAATGTGTCTTCATAGAATACACAAAGGAGGCTGTTGGGTACACCTTCTATCACAGATCCGAAGGCAAGATATTCATTGCTAAGAATGGATCCTTTCTAGACAAGGAGTTTCTCTCGAAAGAAGTGAGTGGGAGGAAAGTATAACTTGATGAGGTAATTGTACCTGCTCCCTTATTGGAAAGTAGTTCATCACAGAAATCAGTTCCAGTGATTCCTACACCAATTAGTGAGGAAGCTAATGATAATGATCATGAAACTTCAAATCAAGTTACTACTGAACCTCGTAGGTCAACCAGAGTAAGATCCGCACCAGAGTGGTATGGTAATCCTGTTCTGGAGGTCATGTTACTTGACCATGATGAACCTACGAACTATGAGGAAGCAATGATGAGCCCAGATTCCGCAAAATGGCTTAAGGCCATGAAATATGAGATGGGATCCATATATGAGAACAAAGTATGGACTTTGGTTGACTTTCCCAATGATCGGCAAGCCATAGAGAATAAATGGATTTTCAAGAGGAATACGGACGCTGATAGTAGTGTTACTATCTACAAACCTCGAATTGTCGAAAAAAAAATTTGACAAGTTCAAGGTGTTGACCACAATGAGATTTTCTCACTTGTATCGATGCTTAAAAGTCTGTCTGAATCATGTTAGCAATTGTCGCATTTTATGAAATTTGGCAAATGGATGTCAAACATGCATTCCTTAATGGATTTCTTAAAGAAGAGTTGTATATGATGCAACCAGAAGGTTTTGTCGATCCTAAAGGTGCTAACAAAGTGTGCAAAGCTCCAGTGATCCATCTATGGACTGGTGCAAGCATCTCGGAGTTGGAATATACGCTTTGATGAGTTGATCAAAACATATAGTTTTATACAGACTTGCGGTGAAGCCTGTATTTACAAAAGGTGAGTTGGAGCACTACAACCTTTCTGATAAGTATATGTGGATGACATATTTTTGATCGGAAATAAAGTAGAATTTTCTGGAAAGCATAAAGGAGTATTTTAAAGGAGTTTTTCAAAGAAGGACCTTGGTGAAGCTGCTTACATATTGAGCATCAAGATCTATAGAGATAGATCACGCTTGATAAGTTTTTTTTCAATGAGTACATACCTTGACAAGATTTTGAAGTAGTTCAAAATGGAACAGTCAAAGAAGGAGTTCTTGCCTGTGTTGCTAGGTGTGAAGTTGAATAAGACTCAAAGCCCGACCACGGCAGAAGATAGAGAGAGAATGAAAGTCATTCCGTATGCCTCAGCCATAGGTTCTATAAAGTATGCCATGCTATGTACCAGACTTATTGTATACCCTGCCCTGAGTTTGGCAAGGGAATACAATAGTGATCTTGGAGTAGATCACTGGACCTTGGTCAAAAATTATCCTTAGAGTACTAAGGAAATATTTCTCGGTTATGGAGGTGATAAAGAGTTCGTCGTAAAGAGTTACGTCGATGCAAGCTTTGACACCAATCTGGATGACTCTGAGTCTCGATCTGGATACATGTTGAAAGTGGGAGCATTTAGCTAGAGCAGCTCCGTGCAGAGCATTGTAGACATAGAAATTTGCAAAATACGTACGGATCTGAATGTAAGTACCCATTGACTAAACCTCTCTCACAAGCAAAACATTATCACAACTTAGTACTCTTTGGGTGTTAATCACATGACGATGTGAACTAGATTATTGACTCTAGTAAACCCTTTGGGTATTGGTCACATGGCGGTGTGAACTATAGAGTGTTAAATCACATGACGATGTGAACTATTGGTGTTAAATCACATGGCGATGTGAACTAGATTATTGACTCTAGTGCAAGTGGGAGACTGAAGGAAATATGCCCTAGAGCAATAATAAAGTTATTATTTATTTCCTTATATCATGATAAATGTTTGTTATTCATGCTAGAATTGTATTAACCGGAAACTTAGTACATGTGTGAATACATAGACAAAAACAGAGTGTCCCTAATATGCCTCTACTTGACTAGCTCGTTTAACAAAGATGGTTATGTTTCCTAACCATAGACATGTGTTGTCATTTGATGAACAGGATCACATCATTAGGAGAATGATGTGATGGGCAAGACCCATTCGTTAGCTTAGCATTATGACCGTTACAGTTTCACTGCTACTTCTTTCTTCATGACTTATACATGTTCCTCGGACTATGAGATTATGCAACTCCCGAATACCGGAGGAACACTTTGTGTGCTATCAAACGTCACAACGTAAATGGGTGATTATAAAGATGCTCTACAGGTGTCTCCGAAGGTATTTGTTGGGTTGGCATAGATCGAGATTAGGATTTGTCACTCCGTGTTTCGGAGAGGTATCTCTGGGCCCTCTCGGTAATGCTCGTCACTATAAGCCTTGCAAGCAATGTGACTAATGAGTTAGTTGCGGGATGAAGTATTACGGAACGAGTAAAGAGACTTGCCGGTAACGAGATTGAACTAGGTATGATGATACCGACGATCGAATCTTGGGCAAGTAACAAACCGATGACAAAGGGAACAACTTATGTTGTTATGCGGTTTGACCGATAAAGATCTTCGTAGAATATGTAGGAGCCAATATGAGCATCTAGGTTCCGCTATTGGTTATTGACCGGAGATGTGTCTCGGTCATGTCTACATAGTTCTCGAACCCATAGGGTCCGCACGCTTAACGTTCGATGACGATTTGTATTATGAGTTATGTGATTTGATGACCGAAGGTTGTTCGGAGTCCCGGATGAGATCACGGACATGATGAGGAGTCTTGAAATGGTCGAGAGGTAAAGATTCATATATTGGAAGGTTGCATTCGGACATCGAAATGGTTCCGAGTGATTCAGGCATTTTTCCGGAGTACCGGGAGGTTACCGGAACCCCCCGGGGAAAGATATGGGCCTTATGGGCCATAGGAGGGAGGCTAACCAGCCCACAAGGGGCTGGTGCGCCCCCCACAAGGGAGGAGGCTGAATTGGACTTGGGAAGGGGGCGCCACCCCCCCCCCCTCCCCCCACTTTCCTTATCCTACTCCCTCTCCTTCCCCTTTTCCCCTCCGGAAGAAGGAAAAAAAGGTGGAGCCGAATCCTACTAGGACTAGAGTCCTAGTAGAACTCCCCTCTCCCTGGCACGCGCGTCCCTTGTTGGTCGGCCTTCTCCTCCCCTCCTTTATATATGGGGGCAGGGGGCACCCCAAAGGCACAACAGACAATCTCTTAGCTGTGTGCGGTGCCCCCCTTCACAGTTTTACACATCGGTCATATCGCCGTAGTGCTTAGGCGAAGCATTGCGTCGGTAACTTCATCATCACCGTCGCCACGCCGTCGTGCTGATGGAACTCTCCCTCGGCCTCAACTGGATCAAGAGTACGAGGGACGTCATCGAGCTGAACGTGTGCTAGGATCGGTCGAATCGTGAAGACGTACGACTACATCAACTGTGTTGATAAACGCTTCCGCTTTCGGTCTACGAGGGTACATGGACACACTCTCCCCGCTCGTTGCTATGCTTCTCCTAGATAGATCTTGTGTGATCGTAGGCAAAAAAATTGAAATACTACGTTCCCCAACATAATATCAGCCCATAATGCAATAAATATCCATATAAAAGCATGATGCAAAATGGACATATCATCATTGCAGTGGACCTGGGAGTGGCCAGCATAAGGGACTAAGGCGGGGGTAACATGTCAGATCTGATCATACAAGCACTAAAGCATCGGATCCCATCAGAACTTCGAAGCTAAGCGTGCTTGGCGAGAGTAGTAATAGGATGGGTGACCTATTGGGAAGTCCTCATGTGGCATTTTCTTTTTAATTATTTTTTGCGCCTCGTGACAAACATAACACATGTGCACGATATATATTAACCATGTTATCTTATTTTTGACATTTGTGATATGTTTTATCTCGCTGCTCATTGCTCACGCATCTAGGGGCGGCGTTGTGGCGCGAAGAGCGCGTTCTGAAAGGGTTTTTTTCACCTCGTGACAAACATAACACACGTGCACGATATATATTAACCCCGTTATCTTTTTTTGACGTTTGTGATATGTTTTATCTCGCTGCTCATTGCTCACGCATTTAGGGCGGCGTTGTGGCGTGAAGAGCGCGTTCTGAAAGGGGTGGAAAAATACGTGTTGTTGCGGTATAGAGGGAGGAGTGGAAACCGTGGTAAACTCGTCTCCGTAGTTGAGCGCGAGAGTAGGTAGTATAGGACATTATCCATTACTAGAAAACGGTTGTAAATGTAGTAAGAATGTACAATCGTCTTTGAAGTGGACCTGGGAGTGACAAGCATAAGAGCATCTCCAGCCGCGCCCCCAATAGGCCCCCCCACGGCGTTTTTTTAGCGCCAGTGGCCGAAAATCGGCCCAGTCGCGCCCTCGGGATCTCATTTAGCGCCGGTTTGGGCCGAAATAACAGCCGGCGAACCCGAGCCGAACCCAAGCGCCCGGGGGTCGCCTAGGGGCGCCGGCAGAAGTGAAAAGGGGTGTGGGGCCGCTCTGTCGGCGAGAGGAGGCCCTTTTCCCGTTGTTTCCTCCCGCTTTCCCCCCTCAGCTTCCCTCTCGTTCTCCATTTCTCCTGCCAATATCCTCCTCCTCCCCTCCCAGCCGGCCGCCATGCCATCGAAGAAGTACGCGGCCCCCCGCGCCGCGACGGATGCCGCCGCCGCCACCCAGCCGAAGCAGAGGAAGCAGAGAGCGCCATCGTCCAAGCCCCCGGGCATGTCTAACGCTGACTAGGCAGAAGTTCAGCACCAGGAGGCTGTCACTACCGACCGGCAGAACAGGGCGAACGCCAAGAAGGCCCGGGACAGGGCGGCGCTCGTGGCTGCGGCGGTGGCGGAGCAGGCGGAGCGCTCGTCCGAACAAACCGAGGTGGCTCGCGCCGGGATGATGAATCCGCCCAGCGGCCATGGCCCGTACGCGTCCTGGAGCCAGCAAAGCGTCGAGTCTTCGGCCGGCTTCTCGTCATCGCCACAACCCTGGGGCTGCACGCCGTCGCCGGGCTACGCCGACGGCGACATGCACGGTGGGTTCAACCCCAACATCACCTTCCCCCATGGTCACCCGGCCCAGTGCACGGCCTCGCCCGCCTTCGCCGACGTGCAGTACCCTCCATACACCTACTCGCCGCCGGCCTACGCAGCCCCCCCCCCCCCCGACGCCACCTCTCCGCCGTGGCGCGCTGCTCTTCTCACAAGCCTCCTCGTCGCATCTCGGCGACACCGACGCGACGGAGGCCGACATGAACGACATCGTCACGACCGGCTCTGCCGTCGCCGCCTCCCCCGGGTTCACGGCCCAACACGACACAATGGACCTCAACGGCGACATGGACGGTGAGCTCGACTACAATGAGGAGGAGGATGAGGAGCCGGCACCTGCTCCGGCGAGAAGAAGAGGGGCTCATCCAAACGGCATGCAACAAATGGCATGGGATCGTCGACGAGATCGCGGCTCTCCCGGAGAGCGGCGCCAGCATCGAGGATCAGGTACGGCACGCCGGTCTCTCCATTTTCTATTCGTCGTGTGCGCGCCAGCCGACTGTTGTTTCTCGGCGCAACTGTTGCGGATGTTCGCCATGTTTCGCCAGGACAGCAGCGACCAAGATTTCAAGTACCTCCGCGTCTTCAAGCGGATCGAGAAGTGCGAGAAGTGGGCGGATGTCCGGCGCACCCTTGCCAAGGCCAAGGAGACGTACAAGCCGGACACGCCAATGCGGGCGCGGCCGACGGGCGCCCAGACGGCAACAAAGGGGCCAAGAAGGGGAAACACGCCGAGTCGGCTACCGCACGTGTGCAAGAGTCCATCGAGCATTGCCTCGCCGACGCCCAGGCCCGGGCCGCCCTGCGGGAAGAGAAAACCAAGGCGTGGTGGTCGGCGTTGATGACGAATAGCGCCGTCAAGCTCAACCTGCTCCGGACCAATGTCGCCGTCGCCGCGAAGAAGAGGAACACCGAGCTGGCATTCCTGATGAGGGCGGACATGACGATGATGGACGAGCAGGTCAAGGCGTGGTACCTAGCGGAGCGCGGCCTCATCCTGAACCAGATGCCGTCGACGGCGCCGCCAACTCCCACGCCGACACCAACGCCGCTGCCAAGCCCGAGCGATGATGCCTCCATGCCGCCCAGCCCGCGCACGCCGACTCCTCCGACACCGGAGGCCGACACCGCTGTTTGATGCATTGCCTACGCGTCCTTTCTTTTTGCACGCCGAACTTTTCATTTGATCGCCGAACTGTGGCAAGGTGATCGCCGAACTGTGGCGCTGACCACCGGACTTGTGGCGTTCTTTGGGAGCGGGAATAGACCAAGTTTAAATTTGCAACCCCTTGGGGGCGGCACCTGGGGGCGTGGCTGGGACCTAGATCGCCTGTGGCCTAAAAATCATCGGGAGCGCCCGAAAGAGCGCCGGCTTCTGGGCTAGGGGGGGCAACGAGTGAAGATGCTCTAAGGGACGAAGGGTGGGGTAACATGACGGATGCAATCATACGAGCACTAAAGCACTAGATCCCATCAGAGCTCCGAATTTAAGTGTGCTTGGGCGAAAGTAGTCCGAGGATGGGTGACATTTCCTTTTTAATTATTTGTTGTGCCTCGTGACAGACATAACGCACGTGCGCGATATATATTAACCCCATTATCTTATTTTTGACGTTAGCGATATGTTTTAGCTCGCTGCTCATTGCTCATGCATCTAGGGTGATGTTGTGGCGTGAAGAGCGCGTTTTGAAAGGGATGGAAAATATGTGTTGCTGCGGTATAGAGGGAGGGGTAAAAACCGTGGTAAACTCGTCTCCGTAGTTAAACGGCAGACTAAGTAGTATAGGACATTATTCATTATTAGGCAGCGGTTGTAATGGTAGTAAGAATGTGCAATCGTTTTTGAAGTGGACCTGGGAGTGGCAAGCATAAGGGACGAAGGCGGGGGTAACATGCCGGATGCGATCATACCAGCACTAAAGCACCGGATCCCGTCAGAACCCTGAAGTTAAGCGTGCTTGGGCGAGAGTAGTAGTAGGATGGGTGACCTATTGGGAGTCCTCGTGTTGCATTCTTTTTTTATTTATTTTTTGCACCTCGTGACAAATATAACGCACTTGCACGATATATATTAACTCCGTTATCTTATTTTTGACGTTTGCGATATGTTTTAGCTCGCTGCTCATTGCTCACACGTCTAGGGCAGTGTTGTGACACGAAAAGCGTGTTCTGAAAGGGGTGGAAAAATATGTGTTGCTGCAATATAGAGGGAGGTGTGGAAACCGTGGGAAACTCGTCTCCGTAGTTGAGCGGAGGAGTGAGTAGTATAAAACATTAAGGCAACGGTTGTAATGATAGTAAAGATATACAATCATCTTTGCAGTGGACTTGAGAGTGGCAAGCATAAGAGAAGAAGACGAGGTAACATGTCGAATGCGATCATACCTGCACTAAAGCACCAGATCCCACAATTATGTGACCTATTGGGAGTCCTCATGTTGCATTCTGTCGGCGTTCTGGGAACGGGTGTACCCAGACTTGCCTGCCTGCGGCCTGCGGCGTGGCTCAAGGGGTGGCCCAGCACGGCCCATCTTCACAAGACGAAGCTCAAGACCTCGCGAGGGGCCAAGCCTCATGGGCGTCTGACAGTGAAGCTCCCTCATGCACGGCCTCGCCAGTGGGCTCAAGAAGAGGCAGAGATCAAGGTGGGGTACCTCACGAGGTGCCCATGACGCAAGCCATGACGACCAAGGGCGCCAAAGCGGGCGCCAGCCAGCAGTTGTCCTCCTTTCCTCTTTGGTGCAAAGGGGCAACCGCAGTAGAGCATCAAGCAAAGGCATTCTGCTTCGTGCAACAAGACCAAGACCGCAACGGGCGGGAAGGAAGTCATCGTGGAGCCCAAGCCGGGCCACCACCAGAGCCTTTGTGTGCAAGGACCAACTTTATTCAGGATAAGTGTACTAGATGTTCCCCTTCAAAATTTCAAATTGTTGGTGCCCTTCCCGCTCAATATTTGGGAAGAGGCCCAGGGCCTTTGCCTATAAATAGGACTAGCCACCCACAGGGTAGAGGCATCTCAGAGACATCTTGGAGAGATCCAGACATCTCACCTCATCCTAGCTCGATCCACTCCGATCGGGAGCCTAGCCACAAGAACACCTCACCCTTGCGAGGTTGTTCTTCCTTGTATTGTTCATCATCAGCCCAAGAGGCAATCCACCACACCACACACGGGAGTAGGGTGTTACACCACAATGGTGGCCCGAACCAGTATAAACCATGTGTCTCTTGTGTTGTTCCTTTCATAGTTTAGATCCCAGCGAGGCGGCGAGGTGCAGGTAGGTAGGGGGTGAGATCTCCGCACGCACCCCAGTGTCTGAACCTAGAGGGTCTGCCGGAACCCGAAATCCGACATTTGGCGCGCCAGGTAGGGGTGCGCCGGAATTGCCTTCCGTCGCTTCGTTTCTTCGCCGACCATCGCATCCATGTCGATGCTCGTCGGGCCTGCGCTGAGCCGCTCGCTACCTGCCGCCCAGACGGCCCCGGTCGGCGGCTGCCCCCGCTGCCTCGCCGCTTCGCCGCCAACGCCGCCACCGCCCGGGCGGGAACGAGCAGCAAGCATCGCCCCAAAGATCCGTCTCATAGGGCGAGACGGTCAGATCGATATTCCTTCACTCGCCTCACTGGTTCTTTTCGCCTCGTTGCGCTCTGCGCGCCCATGGAGGCTCGAGCTGCGCTCATCGCGGCAAACGAGCTCCTGCGCTACCGCCTCGCCGACGACGTCTCACGAAGAGTGGCTCGACCGCTGCCGCTGAAGCTCGTCGCCGCAGGGGCTCTCTGCGTCGTCCTTCTCGCCGCGCCCGCCCCCACGCTGGCGATGAAGCTCGGGGCGCCACCGCCTCCCCTCAAGAAGGCGCCTGCCCCAAGGCGTAGGGCCTCGGGCGGAACTCCGCTCCGTCCGGGCGCCAGCTGGCAAGAGCAGAGCTGTCAAGACGCCCCTCGCCCCCAAGAAGCTGCCCGAGTGCTCTCGCACCGCTCGCTATGACCACGCCTCGCTGCTCCATCACGCCAAGACCTGCGCTGCTCCCAAATGCAGCAAGATGGGGACCCGCAAGACCAGGCTCTTCATCACCAAAGGCCTCCCGTGGCCACAGCAGGCTGCCGCGCCTTCACCACCGAGCTGCGCAGCGTCGCATGGCCCGGCAAGTTCAAGCCAGACCTGCCTCCTCGCTACGACGGCACGGCCAACCCTACGGAGTTCCTCCAGCTCTACGAGTTGGGCATCGAAGCCACCAACTAGGATGAGAAGGTCATGGCGAACTGGTTTCCCATGGCACTCAAGGACGGAGCCCGCACTGCCTCTGAACACGGCTCTGCACGATCTCCTCTCGACGAGATGCGCACCCGCTTCATCGCCAACTTCCAAGGTACTCATGATCGCCTCCTCGCCGTGAGCGACATGCGCCTCATCAAGCAGCAGCCAAGGGAGACCTCGCAGAAGTACATATACCGCTTCAACAACGCACGCCTCAAGATTCCCAAGGTGACCGAGGAGGCCATCATCTCTCGCCTTTCTCCGACGGTGTGCGTGACGCCAAGATGAAGGAGGAGCTGGCGATGCATGAAGATCTCGTGCACTTCCTTGGAGCTGTTCAACTTAGCGACCAAGTGCACCTGTGGCTGAGGAAGGGCGCTTTTCCTCCTCGAGCTGCCACCGCAGACCCGTAAGAGAAGAAGTCCAAGGCCAAGGACGTGAAGCGCAAGGGGCTGCCGTGCTCATGGCGTAACCGCATACCAAGCCGGTGCGTAGATCAGCCCGAGTCTTCCAAGGGCAGCTGGTACTGTGTGTACCACGACCTCCACACCCACAACACCATCGAATGTCAAGAGCTCCGAGCCGTGCGAGAAGGTAGGATCGGTCGACGCCCCGACCGCAACGATCGAGGCTATGGTCGAGGAGGAAGAAGAAACGCAGGACGCTAGGAAGACCGTGGCCCTCGCCAAGGGTGGCGCGACCGACCTCGCGAGGATCGCTGGCAGGATCAGCCTCGCGAGGGAGACTGGAGGGATCAGCCTCTCGAGGATCGCCTGCAAGGAAACGCAGGCTCTCCTCCTTCGCCGCCGCAGCCAAGGAGAAACGAGGACCATCATCGACGAGGGATCGGGGCTTCGGTGAGCTGCGCGATCGCTTGCATCCCGGTGGAGCTCAAGCCCCGCCTCTCAACGCATCTTCAAGCCAGTTCGCTGGCGTGAATGCAGTCCTCCCCAAGCTCGAAGCCACGCGCCTCCTCGTGTGGTCAGCGCGCGCCATCACGCTCAGCTCGGCCGGATCAGCTCAAGTGCGCGCCACAGCCGAGTCCTCCCGATGCTTTGTTCCCCAATCATCGCGAACGCAAGTCACCAGACCCTCATCGACGGGCGGAGCAGTGGCTCAATGTCCCGTCTGTAGAGACATTCAACAATCTCCAAGTGCCTTACAATCAGCTTCACCAACCAAGCCTTTTCTCCGAGTCACCGATGGCTCCACGGTTCCGATTGGGCAGGTCCGCCTCCTGTCACCTTTCGGGCGCGCGACAACTACCGCGACCGAGCTCATCGACTTTGATGTCGCCTACATTCTTCTGCCATACAATGCCATCCTTGGGTACCCAGCTCGCCAAGTTCATGGCCGTGACTCATCACGGCTACAACGCCCTCAAGATGCCAGAAGCGGGCGGAGTCATCACCGTGCCTTGTGAAGAGAGAGACGCAGCAGTGCTCCCCGGAGCGAGCCTTTCAAGCCGCATCACTTGAAGACCCAGATCGCAGGAGCGTGAGGCCCCCGAGACCGCCTCCCAAGAAGAAGAAGACATCGCCAGGCCCGACCCCTCGGGAGGCAGGCTCCTCGTGGTCCGCGCTGCCTGTGGGGGCACCTCCTTCATCACATAGGAAGGCGCACCCGGCGCCTCCTCAAGCAAGGCTCGGGGCTCTCTCCGAGGGCCACCGACCTTGCTAAGGTCACGAGGGAGGCGCCGGGCACCACTTGGAGGCGTGTTTCAAAGCATGTTTCCCTCAGAAGGAGCGAGGCAAGGAGGGCCAAACCCTCGGAGTTCGTCACCAGATCACGCAGGAGCTGCAGGAGTCAAGAGTCATGAGTGGCAGCTGTCGCACTCCGGCCGCAGCCTCCCCATCCAGCGGGGATGGTGGGCTGCGTCTCAGCATCGACATACCAGGGCTCAACCGAGCCGCCTCAGAGCGCTTTTCTGCCCTCGCTGGGCGCCGTGGAAGGTCCACCCCACGCCTATGTTCAGATGCCCCACGGCGGGCAACATGGCCGCCACGCACGCGCCTCATGGGGAGCATCCTGGAGGCTCAAGAGGCCAGGCGTTCCACAGCCCCGGCGGAGATGGAGATGGTCCGCGAGGAGCCACTACGCCTCGGAGCCTCCCGAGGCTCCCCGGCCCGGGGCTCGTGGAAGATCGGCTTCCGCAGCCCACGACGTCCGCTACTTCAACATCACTGCCTTCAACGTTATCGTGACATCCTTCAAGTCTCATTTCCACCGAGCGCCTGTGGCTACATCATTCCTGTGCCGTGTGGGTCCGTCCTGCGGCATGTATCCCTTTACTTCATGTTCCTAGCTTACTTTGTTAGCGCCTCGGGCTGCATCATCCCCAAATCGCCGGGCTGCACTCCAGCGATGTTCCGCCTTCCCCGCATCTATCTAAATGAACTTGCTTCTTCGTGATTAACGTGCTTGACCTAGTCGCCCGCCGATCGACATCATCGATGAAGCTGCTCCTCAACGGCACGACGCCAGCGTGGGTCCGCCCTCGCAACGCCGACAAACCTGAATGGTCGAGCTCGCCGCGTGGCAGCCCTCAAGATGCCACCTCGTCAGGCCTTCAGTGCCTCGTCACCTCTCCAAAGCAACCAACGGCTGACCGACGCTTGTCATAGCGGACTCTTCTTCTTTTTGTGGATAGCCTGTAGGATCCCTTCAAGAAGCAGTGCTAGGCGAGGCCCTCACGGCGTCTTCTTCACTCTCGTCCGTGCGAACCGCTTGCACGTTAAAGGGGGGGTACCTGAGCATCGCAACTCACGGGCTCCTACTGGCTCTCCAGCCCTCACCCTTTGGCCTTGACCACGGCATCGCGACCTGGCATACCAGCGACGGCTGAGACCCGCTCGAGGGCCGGGACCCGAGGACATAGAGCAGAAAGGGGAGCAAAGGCGAGAGGGAAGAGGCACGCGGGGACCTCGCCAGGCAACCCCTCGCCTGCCGATGCGCGGACCTAACGTCGCACCGGGAAGCGACTCCTGGCTCCCAAGATAAGTCACCCTCCGGAAACACTGGCTATCGCAGCACCGACCTCGCACCTAATGCAATCCCTTGTTAGCAATGTCGCGCTCCTTTCTCACCGAACGATGGCTGCTTGAGCACTAAAGGGGACCTCCTGAGCATCGCGACTAAGGGGCTCTTACTGGACCCCGGGCCGCTCACCCTTTGGCCTTGACCACGGCATCGCGACCTGGCATACCAGCGACGGCTGAAGCCTGCCTTGGGACCGGGACCTGTCGTCCCAGAGCACCAAGCCCTCGTGAGGTTCGAAAAGAACTAAGCTAAGACGGAATGAGCATCTCGCACTACTTCATGGCAAGGATTATATTAACAAGCAGAACCATAGACACCTTACAAGCCCCCATTGTATGGCGCTGATTCCTCGCAGGAACAGAGGGAACAGATCCTAAAGAACGCTTAACTACACGCCGCCTCCGCAAGAGATGCCATCATCAACAAGTGGGCCATCAAGCACCGGGCGCCAACCTCATCCAGATCGGGAGGCGGCGGCGGCTCGACGAGCCCGCCTCGCCCGAGAGCGGCGCAGGCTCGAGGGCTCAGAGTCGCTGCCGCTCATCTCCGAGTCGTGGAAGAGCTCGGGCGGAGTCGCTGGACCTCCGCCGCCTCCGCCACCGAGGGCTGCCGAGGGAGCGATCGGCGAGCCTGGTCCTTGCCGCAGGCCCCAACCACCTCTCTCGTGGCAGCACTCCGGCACGGCGTCCGTCTGCCGAAGACCTTGAAGAGCATCATGGAAGCACCGTCATACCTGTGTGGATCGCTAGGGCGCCTCGTCCTGCAGACCGGGCGATCTCGCCCAGCCTCGAGTCATGAAGACCTTGCCCGAGCGACGACCGTGACCTCCGCTCGGTCGCGAGGGTGTTGCGGTCGGCGTATGCAACCAGAGCTCCAAGTATCCCTCTGCGGCATCACGGGCGAAGAAGGGAGGAAGGCGGATCCAAGATCGAGGAGGCATGGCGGCATGGAGCACAAACTCGGAGGAGCCTCGGCATGGACTCTGTGAGGGACAACGCAAGATCGCTGCGTGACTCGCCGACACCGACGGGCGGCGCTGCCCATGGCGCCGGCGTCAACTCCTTCTGTGGCCCTCAAGGCGGCGTACAAGGGCAGCGGGAACTCGGCGGCGGCCGCCGCACCAAGGCCTCGACACTCTCGCCAGCGCCTCATCTCGACGGCATAGGGCTAGCTGCTTCTTCGGGCGGAAGCGGGTCGGGACCTCCCGGAGCCTTTCCTTCTTCCGCGAAGAACCGCTAATCAAGCCATTGCCGCAAAATGGAGCAAGGACGGAGAAGAAGGAGAAGCAAGAGGAGATAGATCGGAAGGGCACGCGTTGCCTGCATTTATAGCTGTGGGAGGCCAACCGCCGCCTCCACGATTGGTGTAATCATGACCCGCTTTGCATGCAGTGGACTTGTCAATTAAATGCGATTCTTGCCGAGGCGTCGTGGGGAAGCAGAGCGCCCACGCCCAATCAACCGCCACGCTGGGCGCCCAAGGCCGCAGGGTCGTTAGGGGCTCAAGGGCGCCAGACTTGCCCCTTCGCTTCCGGCCACCAAGTCCAGCGCGCTTTGGGCCCGGGCTACTGCCGGCGCTTCGGGAACGGAGGTACCAGACTTGCTCGCTCGCTGCCCGCGGGCGTGGCTCAAGGTGGCCCAAAGACGGCCCATCTTCACAAGACGAGCTCAAGACCTCGCGAGGGGCCAAGCCTCATGGGGCGGACGATGTGAAGCTCCTCGTGCACGGCCTCAGCCGGGCTCATGAGGAGGCGGAGAGATCAAGGCGGGTACCTCACGAGGTGCCCATGACGCAAGCCATGATAACCAAGGGCGCCAGGGCGCCAGCCCGCAAAGGTCCTCCTTTCCTCTTTGGTGCAAAGGGGGCAAGCGCAGCGAGAGCATCAAGCAAAGGCATCCGCTTCGGTGCAACAAGACCAAGACCGCTGAACGGCAGGAAGGAAGTCATCGTGGAGCCCAAGCCAAGGCTACCACCAGAGCCTTTGACAAAGCGAGGACCAACTTTAGTCGTGATAAGTGTACTAGATGTTCCCCTTCAAAATGACCAATTGTTGGCGCCCTTCCCGCTCAATATTTGGGAAGAGGCCCAGGGCCTTTGCCTATAAATAGGACTAGCCACCCACGGGGTAGAGGCATCTCAAAGACATCTTGGAGAGATCCAGACATCTCACCTCATCCTAGCTCGATCCACTCCGATCGGGAGCCTAGCCACAAGAACACCTCACCCTCGCGAGGCTGTTCTTTCTTGTATTGTTTATCATCAGCCCAAAAGGCAATCCACCACACCACACACTGAAGTAGGGTGTTACACCACAATGATGGCCCGAACCAAAGATAAACCCCGTGGTCTCTTGTGTTGTTCCTTTCATAGTTTAGATCCTAGCGAGGCGGCGAGGTGCAGGTAGGTAGGGGGTGAGATCTCCGCGCGCACCCCAGTGTTCGAACCTAGAGGGTCTGCCGGAACCCGAGATCCGACATATTCTTTTTTTTAATTATTTTTTGCGCCTCGTGACAAATATAACGCACTTGCACGATATATATTAACTCCGTTATCTTATTTTTGACGTTTGCGATATGTTTTAGCTTGCTGCTCATTGCTCACACGTCTAGGGCAGTGTTGTGACACGAAAAGCGTGTTCTGAAAAGGGTGAAAAAATATGTGTTGCTGCAATATAGAGGGAGGTGTGGAAACCGTGGGAAACTCGTCTCCGTAGTTGAGCGGAAGAGTAAGTAGTATAAAACATTAAGGCAACGGTTGTAATGATAATAAAGATATACAATCATCTTTGCAGTGGACTTGAGAGTGGCAAGCATAAGAGAAGAAGACGAGGTAACATGTCGAATGCGATCATACCAGCACTAAAGCACCAGCTCCCATCATAACTCCGAAAGTAAGCGTGCTTAGACAAGAGTAGTAGTAGCTATCCATGTGCCAAAACCATGAGTTGATTGCAAGATCTTATGAGCTCTAGGGCACCCCATCTTGTTTGGGCACTAAAAGGCTTAATTGTTGCTTTTGTTGGTCTTAAAATTGTTAGCTACTAGCATCTTGTTTGGGCACTAAAAGGCTTTATTGCTGTTTTTGTTAGTCTCAAAATACTCTATGGAAGCTGTCCAGACAAACAACAATGCTAAGCAAACACTAGCGTAAGAAACAAAAAGAAAAACATTCTAAAGCTCAATAGCAAAAACAATGCAAGGCTCCAACATATGTAACTATGTATGCATGTAATTGATTTGATATTCTTTACCAGGCACAGGGCAAAACTGACTGAAATATATCAAGCAAAGAAACATAGCTATTAAGGAAATGAGAAGCATTTCTTTAAAAGACCACTACCTCTATGGAAGGATTACAATTACACTCGGCTCAGAAGCAAACAGCATGGACTACAACAACGCATTATTACGGTTGCAATCATTATTCATCTCTGAAAGGGCTCAATGCCCATTCCCAGGGTGATAGGATGGGTAGCGGCTTGCTGCGTTCGCTGAGGTCGTCTGGTAATCCCTCGACTGATAGGGGTAGGCATTGATGTCTGCCCCGAAGTTCGGCATGGAGTTGTCGGCGCGGCTGTATGGCCACTGGCCCATCACCATATCATCAAATTGACTGTTTGAGTATGAGGGGAGATCAAACTGTGAATAACTCCTGTCCCTAAGCCCTTGAGGGCCACCGTTCAGATCACTGTAGTACGGTGCAAGCTCCTCATCATAGTATTGCTCCGACTGATCAAACAGGTACTGATCATTAAACATGCCATAATCAGGTGTGCTAGCGTTATTGGGAACGTTATTCGGCATAGAGAACTGCCGAACAAACCCCGGCTGTAGAACCTTTCTTCTGTCGCCGAGCTCCTCGTCCAGCAAGTCGTTGATGATGTCTAGGTGCGGAAACTCGTCGCCAACCAGGCCTTGCGGTTGGTATGGAGTAAATCTGGTCGAAATTTCAGACAACAGCTGCTTGCTTCTTGGTCTTCCATTCAAATTGAGCTTATCAGACTCATTGCCCACACTTGAATTCAGTAGACCATGATCATTGCTGCTGCTGCTGCTGCAGCTTGCCTGCTGTGAGCTCTCTTCTCTCCACTGGTACTGATTGAGTGACTCAGGCTTCACCGCTCCAAACGTAAATCCAGGTTCCAATGATGACTTTTCTGTCCTAGCAGAGTTATCTGGTGACAGAATGGAAGCCGATGATGCAAACATTGATTGTGAGTGTGAAACTCCTTGCGCTTGAGGAACTAGTCTGATGAGTGAGACTGCTTGCTCCAACAGAAGTTTTCTCCATCATGGCATTACGGTATGACCGGGGAATGTAGCTAGGAGCACTGGCAGAGGGCTCATTGCCCAACCGTCCAACTGCACTCCTCGAACGAGAAAGAACTGGTGCAGTCTGAACTGTTGAAACAGCAGGTGCCACTTGTTTTGCTGCAGGGACTTGCGGGCACTCAAGGGCCTTGAAGCTGTAATGACCTTGGTTGCACTAGAGCTATTTACTAGAGAAGTTGGCTTCTGAGATTCAGATTTGTTGGGCACAGGTACCTGCAGAGGTCGACTTGCAACTGGAACTGACCTCTCATTATGAGTTGGAGGAACAGACGGAGGTCCTTTATTTGGAACTAGCTGAACAGTTGGGGCGGAAGCCACACCTGCTCTGGTAGTGGTAGTACTAGCTGCAGCAGCTGAAACTTCGGTTGCACGGGAACTCAGATTGTTGGTACTTTCTAGTGAAGATTTTGGCTGCTGGGAGAAGATAGGTTGCTTCTTAACAGGGCTCACAGAAGGAATGGAAGACTCCGTCATTCTTAACTTGGAGGGGCTCGTAACATCAACATGCCGCTGTGCATTTTGCTTCTTCTGTGACACAACTTTGTCATCCTGAAATGAGTTGATTTGGATTCTTATTCAGCCAAGCAGAACACTTGAGAAAATTGAGAAAAAAAATAGCAAGAATGAACTAAATGAAAAGGCTGCTGGGCAGGTACATACCCCAGCTTCAAGTCTCATGTCCTTTGAGTTGCTAGATCCATAACTGCCATTGGGTGCTGGATTTGATCCACCATGTGCATGCCCTGTTCGCAAATCAGTATCCTTATTCCTCCGGTTGTTCCCCCTGAATCACAAAATAGAGCACGGTAAATACCAAATGATAAAAATGAGGAGAAGTAATAAATTAAAAGTATACCTATTGGATGAGGATTTGACATTTGTCCAGGCACCACCTGCATTCGACCCATTCAAGATAACTGAAGGAACCGAGTCAGATGAACAAGTAGACGAGCTATCATCAACAAATGAAGCCCTCTTTCCTGATTGCTCATTTTGCACATCACCAACTTCAGGAACAATGCCTCGAGTTTCTGAAGCATCTGTTTCCCAATTAACAGGACTGGATTCACGGTCTTCAAGATCAACATTAAGCACCTCAGAATTATCATCTCTGTTATCAGAGATATCAGATGCTTCATCGGGATTGTCAGGATTTGAGGTCACTTCTTCAGCTTGACTTGACAAATCATCAGGGTTTCTATCATCTGATGGACTGCCCTCTAGAGCTACTTCCTTCATGTCAACCCTTTCATTTTTTCCTTTATTATTTTTCCGGTTGTTTTTCTTTTGTTTGGCCTGAGCGAGAGAAATTAAACATTATCAAAGATTTCCTCAACTAATAAAAAAGGACAGGCACATCAGAATAGATTAGATGCCAACGCTGCAATCTCCTACTGCACCATCAAAATAGATTCCGGCAAGAACATGGCAAAAACTAGAAACCATTTGGCAAGGTAGATAAAATCTATAATGACGAAATAAGATGACATGGTTGCACTAGCTGAAGAAACCAAACCTGCTTTTTCCTGATACGTTTTTCCTTCTCAGCAGCACTACGCTTTGCCTTAAGTTCGATTTCTGCAAGCCCAGCAGCTTCTTCTTCACGGATGAGCTCTTCTTGGCGCTTCAAAGCAACGGCCTCTTGGTATGCCACTTCAATTCGACTGATTCAAGACTTATAAGTAACATGTGCATGCAGACCATAATTGACTCAAGACTTGTAAGATGTATGAATTTCATCATGGGACACCTTGTTTCCCAAGAAAATAATATGGAAACATGTTTATCTAATATCTAATAAGTAATAATGTCTGGTGTATGCTTGCCACAACTGGTAAAACTAGAACCAGGATAGTCACCCACTAAAGTACCAAAGTAACAGAAAAAAAAGGTCAAGTCTAGCATCAAATGCTGGCAATTGATATTTCAAGTTGCTGACTCTTGTTCCACAATTGTGGAGCAAAATACGAATCCTAGAGGGCCATGTTAAACTGCAGAAAACTTCTCACCTGAATATATGAGCCAAGGCAAAAAATTCTAGTGTCTTCCAGCCAAGCTCTATAAGTCGTCTGTCATCGCGCTCAATAGAGTCTTTGTTGAAGTCATCACCCGAGCTGCTTTCCTATAATCACAGAATTGGCTAGGACTTCTTACATACAGTATAACAAGAACTCGTCGAGACATAAGTCTTAATAAGAACCTTCTTTTGCTAGTTTAACTCATCCTGGCACAAGTTAATGAATCTTGGATCCTACCTCAAAACAGTATTGTTTAGGAAAGCTTAGTTTGTTGAACACAACCTCAAAATTAGGCATCTAATGGTTATAAAATGGATGGTATGAAAAAGGTGCTCCAAATTAAGACGTTGAAGATGAAATGAAAATATCTGTAGTCAATACCCAATAACCTGTAAAGCTGGTAAAATAGAAGAATTCATACCTTTGTGCGGTTCTGTGAAGCTTTTTCATCCTTGGTAGGCAATTGTTGGTGTGGCAGTGTGTCTAATGTAGCTCTTTCAAGCAAAATTAACACATCATCTGCCAAGACAAACATATCCTGCTCAACAAGCACCATAGAAGTGCTTGAGCATCTGTCTCTGTTAATTTGGACAACCCCACTTGGTTCTTGCTCTTATATTCCAGAGCCTTCAGTCCGGTATACAGCGAGTCCATTACTAAGGTTGATGTAACTTCCTTTTCTATGAAAAAATGTTTCACTAGAACTTTCAATATGGTGTCAGTCTTTTCCCTTGTCATGTTCCGCCGCATACTTGGATCCATGCCTAGCCAGAATGCATTGAAACTGCAACCCACCAATTAAACATTTTAATAATGGAATGGCACAACACAAACAAATTTTGTATTAATATTTATCTAACACATGCTTGGTTACACAGTAGCCAAAAAGTATATCTTAATCTAAACTGGACCATCTCAGTCTATCCTCAATTAACCTGCAAAGCTTGCTTCTTCTTTCATCAATAAATCGCCGGCAAATTTGTTCCACATTTGATAAATACACCCTAACTAGTTCCCTTCGGTACTGGCCATCAAGGCAACGAAATGGGCGGTCTGCCTTCTCCCTCAAATATCACAATGCAGAAGCAGACATGGTTATGCAAAGTAAACATATACTCTCAATTCCAAAAATAACTGATGCCACACCAAAGTCCAGCCCTAGGCGGTGTAACCCACAGTGGGAAAATGGATGCCAAATAACTACAGAAAACAGATACCTAATAACTTGAACTTGAGCTTTGATGGTAAGAACATCCTCAATGACAAAGCCATCATGTAATTTTGATAGCTCCATAAATTTTTTCCATCCCCAGTCATGCTCTTTCTTCCAAAATCGGTGCAGCGTATCTGAAATGCCACTTTCTTTAAACTTCATGTGCAAAGGTCAACCAAAACTACTAGCCAAGCAAAAATAGTGGTATACCAAACTCACCAGAATACTTAGATTTCTTAGGATCTCTATTAATTACAGCTATTGTAAATCAAGCAAAGTGGCTCCATCCTAAAATAAAAGCAAACAATAATAATATTCAAGATAAGGTAGTGCGATCAAGAAGTGTGTTTGTTGGTAATACATGGAACATTTCGTTTACCTGGGAGTAGTTTATCATGGTTCGCAACACAAAGAAAGAGTGACAAGTGATTGCAAACATCACATCCTTGTGGATAAATCAAAATGTACCTGAAAGTCAATCAGTAGATATCAACGCGTGATGTGCAGAACAAAAGCTTGAAAACACATATCTAACTCAAACATGATACTTATTGACATTTGAAAGTTAGCGGGCTACATATCAGATCACAAAGCAGATAAAAATAGAGAAAAGATTGGCAAAATATATATGGATACAATGTCCAAGTTATATGCGTAGCTCCCTCTTGGTACCCTATGAATATCATACCATTTATAACCGCCAACATCGAAGGAGTTACTCCGTAGCTCCCTCTTGTTGATTTGCGAAAAGTTATCAATCCTCCATGTAAACTTTCCATAAAGTTCAGGAGGCCTTGGCCCTATTAGAAGAAAATAAAAGCAACAGGTTAAATAATTGTCGATGCTAAATACTTAAGAAATTGTACAAGGATTGGAACTAAATCAACCTATCAGAACATCCAAGTTCAACTTCTATCATAGTATAGCCAGACTAGTCAGTGAACCACCTAGGTTACTAGTCAAACTGGGAGTTCTACAAAATTATCGTAACAATCATTTTGTTGATTTTCAACTCAATAAACAAGGAAAGATGAAACAAGGCAATATAAAACAAACTTATCAGTTCCGTGCCATTCCAGCCATAACAGTTAGACCATTCCGTTTCGCGACCAGAACGGAATGTAGACGTTGCCATCCCATACCACTCCAAATTCACAGCATTGTGCCCAACCAGTTCTGGTGCTGCTAGTGTTTTGCCCTGTGATTCTAGGGCGTTGCTATCTCACGCGCGCTCGTTGAGACGCTCGGTTTCCGACAAAGTAAACTTTCCTGTTTAAGCAAATGAGCGTGAGGTGGAAATGGAAAGACAGGTTTGGCCCCACCTGTTAAATTCAGCAGGGGAGAGAGATTATGGAAAGGCAAGCTGGGGCCCACTGGTGGAATTCACGGAAGGGTAGAGGATACGCACACATGCATGCATGCCCGCGTCCGACATGGACAGCTTTTGTCCCTGGCCGCGTGTAGAGATTGCGCGCTGCAACACGCGGCCGTGAAAGTGTGTTTCCAGTGATTCTATTATAAAGGCACCAGCCCCATCACATCTCACTCTCCTTGTTGAGGTGGTAATAACACGAAGCATCGAGTGTGAAGTTCTGCTATTCTTGCAGGCATGGGCCATTGGGCCGGCCACTAGCTAGATGTTGTACACAATGCTAGGCCAGGCCACCACTAGGCACTAACCCCTATCGTACCCTTTTTTATACTTTCTTTGATAATATGATTATATGAGCCTTATTTTTGTGTATATAAGATTAGATGCTTGTAAACTGCAGGACTATAAATCCTAGAAAAGAACAGTGTAATGCTCCAATGCCGAATCGTTCTGTTCCGAAAATCAAAACAGAATGGTTACCAGAAACGAATTAAAAGGATTAGTAAGTACGATAAATAAAACCCTTGGGTGGCATTTGACACTAAAAAAACACTATGGCATGTGATGGAGCATACTGAAACAAGATAATACATAACCAGGCCTGATTCTAGTTCTCTTTTTTGGTTCAAACAGTTATGAGCGGGGTTACCAGAAACGAATTAAAAGGATTAGTAAGTACGATAAATAAAACCCTTGGGTGGCATTTGACACTAAAAAAACACTATGGCATGTGATGGAGCATACTGAAACAAGATAATACATAACCAGGCCTGATTCTAGTTCTCTTTTTTGGTTCAAACAGTTATGAGCGGTCAGGTTTTAGAGGTAATGTAGAACTTAGCAATAGCTACTGGGAAACATGTATTTGATCCCAATTGCATTCACACATGATAGAAACCCTAAGAGATTGTGATATACATCATTAAATAAGTAAATATTATTGAACATGCCGAAACTATTTTGCTAGTACGACAAACCGTATATATTCAGTATTCCATTATTACTTTTGCCATTTCCAAAAATAAATTGATAAATATATGACTTAGTTTCAACCTCAAGGTTCGTGAAGTACTATTGGGCTTCCTTCCAATAAATAACTCTAGAACCTCAAGAATTTGAAGCTAAGGAATGCTTCAGCTAATGTATCGTGGTACACATCTCAACAATCCCACTGTAATTTGAATGAAATTTCAACTGGCATTCTGATGTGAGTTATTTTATGAATGATATTGCATGTCTCATGGGCAAATAATGCATCACTAAAGTCTGTAGATTTCAGTCACCTTATAGCACAAAAACTGACACTATAACTAATACTCCCTCCATCCAGAAATACCTGTCGGCGAAATGGATACAAATGGATGTATCTAGAACTAAAATACATCTAGATACATCCATTCCTTGGACAAAGTATTTCCGAACGGAGGGAGTATAAGATATCTACAAGCTGATCAGCACTAGAATCATGTAACACTTGGCATAAACTGTGGACTCCTCAAGCTTGCATGTAGGAGCCCTCCTTGCATGTCATAAACTTGCCATAGCATAATTAGTTAACTACATGCAACGACTCATAAGCCTATGTTTTAAAATTAACATGAAACTATTTGTTACTGCTTCAAACTCATGAATCCTGATCCACAGAAGCACAAAACATAACTGGTTCAATCAGAACAGAAGAACGTACATGCCCAACTTTGCACAGGATAGTTGTCCTAAACCTACCAAAGATAAATAAAACTCTATCATCCATTATAGTGCATGGAGCCATGGGCAGTGATTCAGGAGTTCTACATATATTATGTAGCACCACAACATAATCAAATGTTCTACTTTTATAGAGACAACGCTTTCGTGAGGACTAAATAGGTCACGGGCAAGATGGTAAAACTGGAAAATGATATATTAAAATAACTATGTCTGAATGAAGCAGTAACAGGTAATATGAACAAATGCAAGGTAAAGTGAACAACACACCACAATCATCATCTTCAGTGTCCGAGTAAGCTGGTGAAGTGGATGGTGTTCCATTCTCAACTTGCTCGCTTGACCTCCACTCAGCTAAAGATTCCCCAGAATGGCTTTGTTGATCACTTGGCAAGTCCTCGGTTGACGAGGATCTGCCATCCCCTGTATAATCTTCACCAAAGTGCCAGCCATTAACCTATCCAGTATGGGGCTCGCCTTTTTCCTTCCTACAACAATGAATTAAGACCATATAGTCATCAAACCTCAGCATCAATATCAAAAGGAACATAAATAGGACAAACCTAAAACTCTACACCCTAAGACACCAAAAGCGGAAACAACTAGGGTTTCACTAGTCCGTAAGCAAAACCTATATCTATCGGCGTCACATCTCGTAACAAGCAGTTGCAAATAAGTCATGTATACAAAGCTGGCATTGCACAGGACGAAATGTGATCGGAGACGAGGGTAACGCCAGAGCACAAGCCAATCCAACAAGAACTAGTTCCTGTCGTGAGGCATAAAATACTCCACCCATAGATTCCAGAGGACACCATGGTCAGTCTATGAACCATCAACGAACTGAATCTTGAGGCCGCAGAGACAAACTTAAGCAGCATTAAATCATCTACCCCGAGGCTAATTATATTATCGCTATCGCCCTACACGCCTGCCCCTGCAACAGCTGATAAGGAAAACAAAAGTCACTGCGCACGCCCACAAGGAGCTGGCGCACGAGACCATCAGCTAAGCTAAACCCAGGCGCCCGTCGCCGCCCAACCTAACCTAACCTAAGCAATCCAAGGACGCGCCCCCGCGCGGAACCCAACGCAATCTCCCCGGGGCACGAACTGGGAGAGAGACCACGCACGTACGCGCGCAGATTAGATCGGGGCCGCGAGCGCGGCAATGCTCCCCTCGCCTAGGAACCTAGAAAACAAAATCTATCTCCTCCGATTTCGACCCTTCCCCCCGCGTAGTCCGGATCTGACCTCACCTCCGTCCCTCGCCTCAGACCGGTGCCGTTCCGCGTGCGTGCGTCGGAGGAGACATGCCTGGGGATCGAGAGTTACCTGCACGTCGCTGTCGTCGATGTCGGCGGCGGCGGCGATGGCAGCTGCTTCGTCGAGGAGGAGATAGGGAGGGGCGGGGTGGGGGGAGAGACGGAGGGGAAGGGAGCAGCGGGGTGTGCGTGCGCCCTAGTCGAGTCGAGTAACGAAATCGGATCGGGTTTAGCGAGGGAGGGAGGCTGCCTAAGCCTAGCTTAGGCTCAGGCTCCGGCTCAGGATTACCGAAGAAATGATTTGTTGGGTATTTCCGGATGGGGGTGGGTATATATAGCGTGGCCGCGCGTCAACATTAATTTTACTTTTTTATGAGCCAGCCAGTCGTATTTGGAAGCATTATATTGCTTACCGCACAATATTGCGTCTCACTCGGGAGCGTTTCGGTTAGGGCACATACCTCCACGGGATGTCAATGGCGTTTTTCCGATCGATAGTTGGTGCTCGGAGGGATCCACCTCATGGTGCTCTATCGTCCGTCCGTCCCTGCCGTGCTCTAACTTCTATCGTCTCCTTTCTCTACCCTATATATTGTCTTTTTTCTTCACGGTCGATGTATTTTTGTATCATTTGTTATTGTTGTCATTGCTTTTTCTATAACTTTAATGTTGTGTTTGCTTTGAAATGAAGTGGGAAAAAAATATGCTTAAAAAAGTGGAATGAAAAGTGATGGTTTCATTCTACTAGAATGGGTCAGTTCCGTCCTTGTGTTTGGTATATGTAATTCTGAGGGCATCCACCTCATGGTTCACTCATCCATTTGGCATCACTCAATTCTTTAACCTATATCGTCTTTTTTTCCTGTATTCGCCGTACCTTCACATCGTTTATAATTGTTGTCCTTACTTCTCATATGACCTTAGAGGCATCCACCTCATGGTTCTCTCTTACATACATCGCATGTCCTTCCCTAACCTCTATCCTCTTTTATCTATGTATTCAACGTAGCTTCATACCGCCACCACAATCGTTCTCGTTCTCTCATTGGCCATGCCTCGACCGACTCAACATCCACTACCATCGCAGCGTAGAATCGTCCATTATCATTGTTGGACTACAACCATCTGTATATGAACATACATCCAGGGGGACACATCGAAGCAATCAACCGCAAGCCATTGCACAACCTATGCCTTCGCTCGAGTCAAGTACGACAAGAGAAAGCGGGATAGGAGAAGAGAGCAACATTCACTTGATAATGGCATGGAGGATAAGAAACTTGCCGTTTACTTACCTTTTTGGTTATTACACAAATGTTGCCTCACATTGGGCTAATGTCATTCTAGTATACCTCTACATTTGTCGGCGCGCATCGGACCAGGAAACCGCATGTTGTGGCACCACCTACGTCTTCGGTTAGGTCAAAACCAACAAGAGAAAAAGAGAAGAGAGAAGAAAGGGGCAAAAAAAGGTTGTCGGTAGTTCAAAGGATGGAGTTTGTTTATTGTCGTTCACTTACCTTGTCAGTTATTATATGCATGTCGCCTCCATTGAATTACTGACATCCTAGTTTGCCTGTACATTTTCTAGGGCACGTTAAATGTTAGTTGTGGCACCACCCACGTCCTCCGTTAGGTCAAGACCAGGGATAGAAAAGGCAGGGGAGGATAAAAGGGCAACAAATGTTTGACAACAATGCCAAGGGTGAAGATTGTTTCTTGTCGCACTCTTACCTTTACAATTATTGTATGGATGTCACCTCCTTTGGACTACTGCCATCTTAATCTGCCACTATATTTTTCAAGGAATGACGAACCAATCAACCGCGAGTTGTGGCACCACCTATGTTTTGGTTAGGTCAAGACCAATGAGAGAAAGAGCGAGAAAGGTTAAAGGGGTAACAAACGGTTGATGAAAATGCAAAAGTTAAGTTCATTTCTTGTCATTTGCTTACCTTGTATTTTATTATATGCATGTTGCCTTTGTTAGACTAATGTCATTTTAATCTGCCTCTACAGTCCTCAAGGGGCGTCGAACAAATCAACCGCGAGTTTTGGCACCACCTATCTGTTGGGAACGTAGTAATTTCAAAAAAAAATCCTACGCACACTCAAGATCATGGTGATGCATAGCAACGAGAGGGGAGAGTGTGTCCATGTACCCTCGTAGACCAAAAGCGGAAGCGTTATGACAACGCGGTTGATGTAATCGTACGTCTTCACGATCCGACCGATCCAAGTACCAAACATACGGCACCTCCGAGTTCAGCACACATTCAGCTCGATGACGTCCCACGAACTCCGATCCAGCAGAGCTTTGCGGGAGAGTTCCACAAGACGACGGCGTGATGACGGTGTTGATGATGCTACCGACGCAGGGCTTCGCCTAAGCACCGCTACGATATTACCGAGGTGGAATATGGTGGAGGGGGCACCGCACACGGCTGGGAGAGATCAACAATCAACTTGTGTGTTCTAGGGTGCCCCCCTGCCCCCGTATATAAAGGAGCAAGGGGGAGGCTGGCCGGCCCTATAGGGCGCGCCAGGAGGAGTCCTCCTCCTCCTAGTAGGAGTAGGACTCCCCTCTTTCCTACTCCTACTAGGAGGGGGAAAGGAAGGGGGAGGGAGAAGGAAAGGGCCCCCTCCTCTCCTAGTCCAATTCGGACCAGAGGGGGAGGGCCCGCCCTAGGCCAGCCCTCTCTCTCTCTCTCCACTAAGGCCCATAAGGCCCACTATTTCTCCCGGGGGGTTCTGGTAACCCTCCGGCACTCCGATTTTCTCCGAAACCACCCGAAACACTTTCGATGTCCGAATATAGTCGTCCAATATATTGATCTTTACGTCTCGATCATTTCGAGACTCCTCGTCATGTCCGTGGTCATATCCGGGACTCCGAACTACCTTCGGTACATCAAAACACAAAAACTCATAATACCGATCGTCACCGAACTTTAAGCGTGCGGACCCTACGAGTTCGAGAACTATGTAGACATGACCGAGACACGTCTCCGGTCAATAACCAATAAGCGGAACTCGGATGTTCATATTGGCTCCCACATATTCTACGAAGATCTTTATCGGTCAAACCGCATAACAACATACGTTGTTCCCTTTGTCATCGGTATGTTACTTGCCCGAGATTTGATCGTCGGTATCTCAATACCTAGCTCAATCTCATTACCGGCAAGTCTCTTTACTCGTTATGTAATGCATCATCCCGCAACTAACTCATTAGTCACATTGCTTGCAAGGCTTATTGTGATGTGCATTACCGAGAGGGCCCAAAGATACCTCTCCGACAATCGGAGTGACAAATCCTAATCTCAATCTATGCCAACTCAACAAGTACCATCGGAGACACCAGAGAGCACCTTTATAATCACCCGATTCACGTTGTGACGTTTGGTAGCACACAAAGTGTTCCTCCGTAATCGGGAGTTGCATAATCTCATAGTCATAGGAACATGTATAAGTCATGAAGAAAGCAATAGCGATAAACTAAACGATCAAGTGCTAAGCTAACGGAATGGGTCAAGTCAATCACATCATTCTCCTAATGATGTGATCCCGTTAATCAAATGACAACTCATGTCTATGGTTAGGAAACTTAACCATCTTTGATTAACGAGCTAGTTAAGTAGAGGCATACTAGTGACACTGTGTTTGTCTATGTATTCACACATGTATTATGTTTCCGGTTAATACAATTCTAGCATGAATAATAAACATTTATCATGATATGAGGAAATAAATAATAACTTTATTATTGCCTCTAGGGCATATTTCCTTCACTATCTTTTTGGTTGGGTCAATACCAACGAGTGAAAAGGTGAGAGAGTATAAAAGGGCAACGAACGGCTGACGACGCCACAAAGGGTGGAGTTTGTTTCTTATTATTTACTTATGTTGTCGATTATTATATACATGTCACCTCCATTGGACTCATGCGAACTTAGTGTGCCTCTACATTCCTTGGGGCACATGAACCGATCGATCACAAACTATGGCACCACCCACGTCTTTGATTAGGTCAAGACCAATGAGGCAAAAGGTGAGAGAGGAGAAAGTGGCAACAACAGACGGCAACAAATACAAATAGTGGATATTGTTTATTGTCCTTTACTTACCTTGTCGTTAGGTCTAGACTAGCTAGCGAGAGAAAAGTTAAGCAGGAAAAGAGTTCAACAAATGGTTGAGGACAATGCAATGGATGGCGATTGTTTCTTGTCGGTTACAATATGCATATCACGTTTGTAAGACTACCATCTTAGTTTGCCTCTACATTCCTCGAGGCACATCAAGGCAATAAACCGTGAGTTGTGGCACCACAAGCGTCTTTGGTTAGGTCGAGATCAGTGAGAGAAAATGATATAGAGGGAAAAGGGCAAGAAACGGCTGAGATAATGCAAAAGGCGGAGTTTGTTTCTTGCTATTTACTTACCTTGTCGGTTATTATGTACATATCGCCTACGTTGGTCCACTGACATCTTAGGTTGCCTCTACAATCCTCAAAGCACATCGAATCAATCAACCGCAAGTTGTGGCATCATCTGCGTCTTTGGATAGGTTAGGACCAATGAGAGAAAAAGGCGCGGAGAGAGAGAGAGATGGAGAGACGTGGAAAGAGAAGGGGAGGGCAACAAATGGTTTATGACACTATAGACGATGGAATTTGTTTATTATCAATCATTTATCATGTCTGTTATTATATGCATGTCACCTACAATGATCTCCCACCATCTTAGGTTGCCTCTACAATCCTCAAAGCACATCAGATCAATCAACTGCAAGTTGTGGTGACACCTACGTCTTTGGTTAGGTCAATACCAATGAGAGAAAAAGGTGTGTGTGTGTGCGCGCGCGCGTGCGAGAGAAGAGCATCAAATGGTTTATGACACTACAAAGGGTGGAATTTTTTCGTATCAAAGACTTATCATGTTGGTCATTTTATACATGTCCTCTGTTAGACTATTGTAGCTGCACTCCGCCTCTACATTCCTTCGGGCACATCAAACCAATCAACTGCGAGATGTGGCACTACCTATGTATTTATTTAGGTTAAGACCAATGAGACAAATAGCAAGAGAAGAGAAAAATAAAGGGTGATAAATGGGTGAAGATAGTGCAAAGGACGGAGATTGTTTATTGTCGTTAATTTACCCTGTTGGTCAGGTCAAGATCAAAGAGAGAAAAGAAAGGGGGGTAAAAGGGCAACAGACGCCAATCCAAAGTGATATGATAGGTTCTACTAGCATCACCATGTCGAGAAATGTTGGGGAACGTAGTAATTTCAAAAAAAATTCCTACGCACACGCAAGATCATGGTGATGCATAGCAACGAGAGGGGAGAGTGTTGTCTACGCACTCGTGAGACCGAAGCGAAGCGATCACAACGTAGAGGAAGTAGTCAGACGCTCTCCTCGCGATCCAACCGATCCCAGCGCCGTTACATTCGGGCGCCTCGAAGTTCTTGGCACACGCTCAGCTCGGTGACGCCTCCTCAGTTCGATCCAAAGAAAGCTCCGGGAGAGAGAGTTCCACAAGACGACGTGGCAGGACGATCTTGATGTTCTATCGACGCAGGCTTCGCCTAAGCACCGCCACGATATGACCGAGGTGGAATATGGTGGAGGGGGCACCGACACGGCTAAGAGATCCAAGAGATCAATTGTTGTGTCTTTGATGCTAGCCCTGCCTCTATTTATATGTTGAGCCCCGGTCGAAACTTGGAGCAAAAGCCTCCTCAAAGTCGGTTTTGCCCGAAAGGCAAGAGTCCCACTCGGACCCCAGGACCAAACGCCACAATCCTTGGCGTCTGGCCCAGACGCCATGGGCCTCGGCGTCTGGCCCAGGCCGACGCCGTGGTCTCCTACGTTTGGCCCCCTCGCCTCCGCAAAACTCCTTTTGCACCGACCTAAAGCCTCATGGGCTTGACCCTTGGCCTAAACATATCATCCAATATATGAATCTTTACGTCTCGACCATTTCGAGACTCCTCGTCATGTCCCCGATCTCATCCGGGACTCGAACTCCTTCGGTACATCAAAATACACAAAACTCATAATATAACCGCCATCGAAACCTTAAGCGTGCAGACCCTACGGTTCGAGAACAATGTAGACATGACCGAGACACGTCTCCGTCAATAACCAATAGCGGGACCTGGATGCCCATATTGGCTCCTACATATTCTACGAAGATCTTTATCGGTCGGACCGCATAACAACATACGTTGTTCCCTTTGTCATCGGTATGTTACTTGCCCGAGATTCGATCGCCGGTATCCAATACCTAGTTCAATCTTGTTCTTGGCAAGTCTCTTTACTCGTTCCGTAATACATCATCTCACAGCTAACTCATTAGTTGTAATGCTTGCAAGGCTTAGTGATGTGTATTACCGAGAGGGCCCAGAGATACCTCTCCGATAATCGGAGTGACAAATCCTAATCTCGAAATACGCCAACCCAACATACGCCTTTGGAGACACCTGTAGTACTCCTTTATAATCACCCGATTACGTTGTGATGTTTGGTAGTACCCAAAGTGTTCCTCCCAGAACGGGAGTTGCATATTCTCATAGTTATAGGAACATGCATAAGTCATGGATAAAAGCAATAGCAACATACTAAACGATCGGGTGCTAAGCTAATGGAATGGGTCATGTCAATCAGATCATTCAACCAATGATGTGACCTTGTTAATCAAATGACAACTCCTTTGTCTATGGTTAGGAAACATAACCATCTTTGATTAACAAGCTAGTCTAGTAGAGGCATACTAGTGACACTCTGTTTGTCTATGTATTCACACATGTATTATGTTTCCGGTTAATACAATTCTAGCATGAACAATAAACATTTATCATGAAATAAGGAAATAAATAATAACTTTATTATTGCCTCTAGGGCATATTTCCTTCAGTCTCCCACTTGCACTAGAGTCAATAATCTAGATCACATCACCATGTGATTAACATCGATAGTTCACATCATCATGTGATTAACACCCATAGTTCACATCGCCATGTGACCAACACCCAAAGGGTTTACTAGATTCAGTAATCTAGTTCACATCGCTATGTGATTAACACCCAAAGAGTACTAAGGTGTGATCATGTTTTGCTTGTGAGAGAATCTTAGTCAACGGGTCTTTCATATTCAGATCCGTTATGTATTTTTGCAATTTTCTATGTCTACAATGCTCGCACGGAGCTACTCTAGCTAATTGCTCCCACTTTCAATATGTATCTAGATCGAGACTTAGAGTCATCCAGATCGGTGTCAAAACTTGCATCGGCGTAACCCTTTACCTTAACCTTTTGTCACTTCCATAATCGAGAAACATATCCTTATTCTACTAAGGATAATTTTGACCATTTGTCGATGATCTACTCCTAGATCACTATTGTACTCCCTTGCCAAACTCAAAGGTAGGGTATACAATAGATCCGGTACACAGCATGGCATACTTTATAGAACCTATGGCCAAGGCATAGGGAATGACTTTCATTCTCTTTCTATCTTCTGCCGTGGTCGGGTTTTGAGTCTTACTCAATTTCACACCTTGTAACCTGTGCAAGAACTCTTTCTTTGACTGCTCCATTTTGAACTACTTCAAAATCTTGTCAAGGTATGTACTCATTGAAAAAAACTTATCAAGCGCCTTGATCTATCTCTATAGATCTTGATGCTCAATATGTAAGCAGCTTCACCGAGGTCTTTCTTTGAAAAACTCCTTTCAAACACTCCTTTATGCTTTGCAGAATAATTCTACATTATTTCCGATCTACAATATGTCATTCACATATACTTATCGTAAATCTTTGTAGTGCTCCCACTCACTTTCTAGTAATTACGGGCTTCACCGCAAGTGCAGATAAAACTATATGCTATGATCAACTTATCAAAGCATGTATTCCAACTACGAGATGCTTGCACCGGTCCATAGATGGATCACTTTGGAGCTTGCATATTTTGTTAGCACCTTTAGGATTTACAAAACCTTCCGGTTGCATCATATACAACTCTTCTTTAATAAATCCATTAAGGAATGCAGTTTTGTTTATCCATTTGCCGATTTCATAAAATGCGGCAATTGCTAACATGATTCGGACAGACTTAAGCATAGATACGAGTGAGAAACTCTCATCGTAGTCAACATCTTGAACTTGTCGAAAACCTTTTGCATAATTCTAGCTTTGTAGACGATAACACTACTATCGGCGTCCGTCTTCCTCTTGAAGATCCATTTATTTTCTATGGTTTGCCGATCATCGGGCAAATCCATCAAAGTCCATACTTTGTTCTCATACATGGATCATATCTCAGATTTCATGGCCTCAAACCATTTTGCGGAATCTGGGCTCATATTCGCTTCCTCATAGTTCGTAGGTTCGTTATGGTCAAGTAACGACCTCCGTAATGGGATTACCGTACCACTCAGTGCGGATCTCACTCTGGTTGACCCACGAGGTTCGGTAGTAACTTGATCCGGGTTACATGATCATCATCATTAGCTTCCTCACTAATTGGTGTAGTAGTCACAGGAACCGATTTACTGCGATAAACTACTTTCCAATAAGGGAGAAGGTACAATTACCTCATCAAGTTCTACTTTCCTCCCACTCACTTCTTTCGGGAGAAACTCCTTCTCTAGAAAGGATCCATTCTTGGCAACGAATGTCTTGCCTTTCGGATCTGTGATAGAAGGTGTACCCAACATTTTGGGTATCCTATGAAGACGCATTTCTCCGATTTGGGTTCGAGCTTATCAGGATGAAACTTTTTCACATAAGCATCGCAACTCCAAACTTCAAGAAACAACAACTTTGGTTTCTTGCCAAACCACAGTTCATACGGTGTCGTCTCAACGGATTTAGATGGTGCCCCTTTTTAACGTGAATGCAGCTGTCTCTAATGCATAGCCCCAAAACTATAACGGTAAATCGGTAAGAAACATCATAGTTGCACTATATCCAATAAAGTACGGTTATGATGTTCGGACACACCATTATGCTGTGGTGTTCCAGGTGCCATGAATTTGTGAAACTATTTCACATTGTTTTAATTGAAGACCAAACTCGTAACTCAAATATTTTACCTCTGCGATCATATCGTAGAAACTTTTATTTTCTTGTTACGATGATTCTCCACTTTACTCTGAAATTCTTTGAGCTTTTCAAATGTTTCAGACTTATGTTTCATCAAGTAGATATACCCATATCCGCTCAAAAACATCTGTGAAGATCAAAAAATAATGATACTTGTCATGAGCCTTAATATTCATCGGACCACATACATCGGTATGTATGATTTCCAACAAATCTGTTGCTCGCTCCATTGTTCCGGAGAACGGAGCTTTAGTCATCTTGCCCATGAGGCATGGTTTGCAAGCATCAAGTGATTCATAATCAAGTGATTCCAAAAGCCCATCAAGATGGAGTTTCTTTATGCGCTTTACACCAATATGACCTAAACGGCAAGTGCCACAAATAAGTTGCACTATCATTATTAACTTTGTATCTTTTGGTTTCAATATTATGAATATGTGTATCACTACTATCGAGATCCAACAAATCATTTTTGTTGGTGTGTAACCATATAAGGTTTTATTCATGTAAACAGAACAACAATTTATTCTCTTACTTAAATGAATAACCGTATTGCAATAAACATGATCAAATCATATTCATGCTCAACACCAAATAACACTTATTTAGGTTCCGCACTAATCCCGAAAGTATAGGGAATGTGCGATGATGATCATATCAATCTTGGAACCACTTCCAACACTCATCGTCACTTCCCCTTCAACTAGTTTCTGTTCATTCTGCAACTCCCATTTCAAGTTGCTATTCTTAGCAACCGAACCAAAGATCAAATACCGAGGGGTTGTCATAACACTAGTAAAATACACATCAATAATCTGTATATCAAATATACCTTTGTTCACTTTGCCATCCTTCTTATCCGCCAAATACTTGGGGTAGTTCCGCTTCTAGTGACCAGTTCCATTGCAGCAAAAGCATTTAGTCTCGTGCTTAGGTCCAGACTTGGGCTTCTTCACTCGAGCAAAGAACTTGCTTGCCGTTCTTCTTGAAGTTCCCTTCTTCCCTTTGCCCTTTTCTTGAGACTAGTGGTCTTGTCAATCATCAACACTTGATGCTCTTTCTTGATTTCTACCTTCGCCGATTTCAACATCACGAAGAGCTCGGGAATCGTTTTCGTCATCCCTTGCATACTATAGTTCATCACGAAGTTCTAGTAACTTAGTGTTGGTGACTAGAGAATTTCATCAATCACTATCTTATCCGGAAGATTAACTCCCACTTGATTCAAGCGATTGAAGTACCTGCACAATCTGAGAACATGCTCACTAGTTGAGCGATTCTCTTCCATTTTTAGCTATAGAACTTGTTGGAGATTTCATATCTCTCAACTCGGTATTTGCTTGAAATATTAACTTCAATTCTGGAACATCTCATATGGTCCATGACGCTCAAAACGTCTTTGAAGTCCCGATTCTAAGCTGTTAAGTATGGTGCACTAAACTATCAAGTAGTCATCATATTGAGCTAGCCAAACGCTCATAACGTCTACATTTGCTCCTCGCAATAGGTGCATCACCTAGCGGTGCATTAAGGACATAATTCTTACAGGCAGCAATGAGGATAAACCTCAGATCACGGATCCAATCCGCATCATTGCTACTAACATTTTTCAATACAATTTTCTCTAGGAACACATATAAAAACATAGGGAAGCAACAACGCGAGCTATTGATCTACAACATAATTTGCAAAATACTACCAGGACTAAGTTCATGATAAATTAAAGTTCAATTAATCATATTACTTAAGAACTCCCACTTAGATAGACATCTCTCTAGTCATCTAAGTGATCACGTGATCCAAATCAACTAAACCATAACCGATCATCACGTGAGATGGAGTAGTTTTCAATGCTAAACATCTTATGTTGATCATATCTACTATATGATTCACGCTCGACCTTTCGGTCTCCGTGTTCCGAGGCCATATCTGCATATGCTAGGCTCGTCAAGTATAACCTGAGTATTCTGCGCGTGCAAAACTGGCTTGCACCCGTTGTAGATGGACGAGAGCTTATCACACCCGATCATCACGTGGTGTCTCTAAGACGCATTTAACTTTGGCAACGGTGCATACTCAAGGAGAACACTACTTGATAATTTTAGTGAGAAATCATCTTAAAATGCTACCGTCAATCAAAGCAAAATAAGATGCATAAAGGATAAACATCACATGCAATCAATATAAGTGATATGATATGGCCATCATCATCTTGTGCTTGTGATCTCCATCTCAAGCACCGTCGTGATCACCATCGCCACCGCGCCGACAACTTGATCTCCATCGTAGCATCGTTGTCGTTTACGCCATCTATTGCTTTCTACGACTATCGCTACCGCTTAGTGATAAAGTAAAGCAATTATGTATGCGTTGCATTTCATACAATAAAGCGACAACCATATGGCTCCGTACCCGATTGCCGATAACTTCGGTTACAAAAATGATCATCTCATACAATAAAATGTAGCATCACGTCTTGACCATATCACATCACAACATGCCCTGCAAAAACAAGTTAGACGTCCTCTACTTTGTTGTTGCAAATTTTACGTGGTCGCTACGGGCTTAAGCAAGAACCAATCTCACCTACGCATCAAGACCACAACGATACTTCGTCAAATAGACTCCGCTTTTAACCTTCTCAAGGACCGGGCGTAGCCACACTTTCAGTTCAACTAAAGTGAGAGAGACAGACACCCGCCAGCCACCTTTAAGCACGAGTGCTCGTGAACGGTGAAACCAGTCTCGCGTAAGCGTCACGCTGTAATGTCGGTCCGGCCGCTTCATCTCACAATACCGCTGAACCAAAGTATGACATGTCGGTAGGCAAGATGACTTGTATCGCCCACAACTCACTTGTGTTCTACTCGTGCAAAACATCAAACCATAAAAACCTAGGCTCGGATGCCACTTGTTGGGGAACGTAGTAATTTCAAAAATTTCCTACGCACACGCAAGATCATGGTGATGCATAGCAACGAGAGGGGAGAGTGTTGTCTACGTATCCTCGTGAGACCAAGGCGGAAGCGATCACAACGTAGAGGAAGTAGTCGTACATTCTCCTCGCGATCCAACCGATCCCAGCGCCGTTACTCCGGCGCCCGAAGTTCTTGGCACACGCTCAGCTCGGTGACGCTCCTCAGCTCCGATCCAAAGCAAAGCTCCGGGAGAGAGAGTTCCACAAGACGACGGCGCAGGACGATCTTGATGTTCTATCGACGCAGGCTTCGCCTAAGCACCGCCACGATATGACCGAGGTGGAATATGGTGGAGGGGGGCACCGACACGGCTAAGAGATCCAAGAGATCAATTGTTGTGTCTTTGATGCTAGCCCTGCCTCTATTTATATGTTGAGCCCCGGTCGAAACTTGGAGCAAAAGCCTCCTCAAAGTCGGGTTTGCCGAAGGCAAGAGTCCCACTGACTCCGTGACCAAACGCCACAATCCTTGGCGTCGCCCAGACGCCATGGGCCTCGGCGTCGCCCAGGCCGACGCCAGGTCTCCGGCGTTTGGCCCCGCCTCCGCATAAAACTCCTTTTGCACCGACCTAAAGCCTCATGGGCTTGACCCTTTGGCCTAAACATATCATCCAATATATGAATCTTTACGCCTCGACCATTTCGAGACTCCTCGTCATGTCCCCGATCTCATCCGGGACTCAACTCCTTCGGTACATCAAAATACACAAAACTCATAATATAACCGTCCATCGAAACCTTGCTGCAGACCCTACGGTTCGAGAACAATGTAGACATGACCGAGACACGCCTCCGGTCAATAACCAATAGCGGACCTGATGCCCATATTGGCTCCTACATATTCTACGAAGATCTTTATCGGTCAGACCGCATAACAACATACGTTGTTCCCTTTGTCATCGGTATGTTACTTGCCCGAGATTCGATCGTCGGTATCCAATACCTAGTTCAATCTCACATCTTGGCAAGTCTCTTTACTCGTTCCGTAATACATCATCTCACAGCTAACTCATTAGTTGTAATGCTTGCAAGGCTTAGTGATGTGTATTACCGAGAGGGCCCAGAGATACCTCTCCGACAATCGGAGTGACAAATCCTAATCTCGAAATACGCCAACCCAACATCCGCCTTTGGAGACACCTGTAGTACTCCTTTATAATCACCCGATTCACGTTGTGACGCTTGGTAGTACCCAAAGTGTTCCTCCGTAAACGGAGTTGCATATTCTCATAGTTATAGGAACATGCATAAGTCATGGATAAAAGCAATAGCAACATACTAAACGATCGGGTGCTAAGCTAATGGAATGGGTCATGTCAATCAGATCATTCAACCAATGATGTGACCTTGTTAATCAAATGACAACTCCTTTGTCTATGGTTAGGAAACATAACCATCTTTGATTAACAAGCTAGTCTAGTAGAGGCATACTAGTGACACTGCTTGTCTATGTATTCACACATGTATTATGTTTCCGGTTAATACAATTCTAGCATGAACAATAAACATTTATCATGAAATAAGGAAATAAATAATAACTTTATTATTGCCTCTAGGGCATATTTCCTTCAAGAAAGTGGTCCAACGACTTGATCCTGGGTCAAGGTAATAGGTGATGAGGTGACTAGTAACCCAAAAGTGCAGGGGGTCAATATAGATCTTTTTGATAAGTAGACTGTCGAACCCAACGAGGGGCAGAATGATTAAGCTGATGGAAAATAGGAAGGAAATTGCTCCTATAAAGGATACTGAAGTACTCGCCTCCTAGTGGCCTTCGTGAGCGAGAGCGCCCTCCGCATCATCTATTTCGTGGTGGCTTGCCGCGTGCGCCACCCTGGGGCTCTCTGCGTTGTCCAATCTTCCTGGACGGGGCACAACTGGACGACCTGCCTCGGGTGTCCATGACGGGTGGACCACGGGCGCGTGATGAGTCCATTTTACGTGATGTTTTTCCCTTATATTTTGTGCCTACAATCTTCCTGAATGATCTTTTTGTTAATGATCCTTCAGGTGACGTATTTTGGTGCAATATTCATTTAATGGAGAAAACACTCAAAAAATGGCAGTGGAATCACGTATTAAAGGTGATAAACACATTCCATAGAAAATCCAAGCAAGAAGGCCAAAGAAATGCAGCTATGCGCTTCAGAGCGAACAACGGTGTTCCATGCGATCACAAGACGCCGCATGAGCTTTGGCATCTTGGCATGTCGCCTCCAGCGGATCAGCTATTTTCACCCCATGGATACAGATCGTGGAGAGGACGAACATAGACTCCATAAACTCATCCAGAAGGCAGAACCCTAGCCCCCGGAGCCCATCCTGAGGGAGGATCGACCAGGAGAAGAGGGGGATTCCTCGCACCGCGTGAGGAACGACATCGTCATCAACATCTACATCTTCATCGCCATCATCATCCTTATCATTTGCAACATCAACAACCCCAGTGGATCCTTTGGTGTATCGGTTGAATCATTTCCCCATGTATTCCATTACCATCTCCATGATGATTGTTGTTCTCATGTGTGAGTAGACCCCTGGTTCTCTAGGATATGGATGAACCTTGATATGTGTAGGATCTGAAACGTTTATTGTGGATATGAGATCACTTGTTGAATGCTTAGTTTAATAACTCCGTGAATGTTGTGAAGGGGCCCCACTCAACATTTGTGCCTTTATTGGCCACGAAGTATATCACTGTCTTTGCATAGGTTTAGGATGTGGAGGCAATTCAAGATGATAGTAAAAGCCTACTGCTCATAACCTTTACAAGTGACCGGGGAGCACGAAGAACCCTTAGTGAGGCTATGTCCATGGGGAAACCCTTAATTATCATGACTTGTAACCCTCAGGGGAGACTATGATGGTGGCGTGTGTGGAACAAAGTCTACCACGAGTAGAATGTGTTTCGTACCCGGATCCGCCCAACATAATCGTCAACAGTGGCTCAAGTATCCAGTCCATGCTGTGTGTATACATAGTAGTACTAGAAACATACCAATGGGGATTCCAGACTCCCTGGGAACGCCTTTCTAATTTTTTTGTTTCACTATTATTTACCATCATTGCCTTTAATTTTTTTCGTGCTATTTAGTTACATGTCACCATTTCACTCAATCCTTATTTAAATCCGCCCTCACTCTGCGTCAAGTCTACAGTTATCTGCAGGCACAAAGTTACATAACTCTTTACAAGGGGAAAAAGCCTAATTCTTCTGCTCCCCGTGGGATCGATACTCTTACTTAGAAAAGGATACAACTAAACCTTGTGCACTTGCAAGCTATCAAGATTTTTCTAGCGCCGTTGCCGGGGAGCTGAGCGCTTTTGGGCCTTGCCTTGAGTTTTGAGTTATTTTGTGAATAACGGTTTTCGGAGACAAAGAGCAGCCATGGTCTTACAAGAACAAGTTTATCAGGTATGTGCTGAGTTAGTAGCAGGACCGACTCAAGGAGAGAACTACATAACAAATGGTCCTGACCTACCTAGTAAAGCATATGAGATAAACCCTCAGTTAATTGCTATGATAAAAGAAAACATATTCCGAGGTGATGCAACTGAATGTCCCTATGAGCATATTGATGATATGTCTCCGTCTATCTATAAATTTTTTATTGTTTCATGCCAATATTATACAACTTTTACATACTTTTGGGAACAATTTATATGATTTATTGGACTAACCTATTGATCCAGTGCCCAGTGCCAGTTCCTGATTGTTGCATGTTTTTTGTTTCGCAGAATATCCATATCAAATGAAGTCCAAATGCAATAAAATTTTACGAAGAACTATTTTGGAATATATGTGATTTTTAAGAGTTGGAATCAACGCAAATGGGGGCCCATAGCCACCATGAGACACCTGGGCGTGCCAGGCAGCCCAGGCACGTGGTGGTGGGTTGTGCCCTCCTCGTCAGTCAGTTGGAGCTCTACTTCGGGCGCAAGGAAGCTTATATCCAGAAAAAAATCATGTTAACATCTCAGCGCAATCGGAGTTACAGATCTCCGGATATTTAAGAAACGATTTTTGGCCAGCTCTGGAGAGCATGAAATAGAAGATAACAGAGAGAGAGAGATCCAATCTCGGAGGGGCTTGATACGTCTCCAATGTATCTATAATTTTTGATTGCTCCATGCTATATTATCTACTGTTTTGGACAATATTGGGCTTTATTATCCACTTTTATATTATTTTTGGGACTAACCTATTAACCGGAGGCCCAGCCCAGAATTGCTCTTTTTTGCCTATTTCAGAGTTTCAAAGAAACGGAAATATCAAACGGAGTCCAAACGGAATGAAACCTTCGGGAACGTGATTTTCTCATCGAACGTGATCCAGGAGAGTTGGACCCTAAGTCAAGGAAGCTTCAAGGAGGGCACGAGGTAGGGGGGCGCCCACCCCCCAGGGCGCGCCCTCCACCCTCGTGGGCCCCATGTTGCTCCACCGACGCACTTCTTCCTCCTATATATACCTAGGTACCCCTAAACGATCAGATACGGAGCCAAAAACCTAATTCCACCGCCGCAACCTTCTATACCCACAAGATCCCATCTTGGGGCCTGTTCCGGAGTTCCACCGGAGGGGGCATCCTCCACGTAGGGCTTCTACATCATCACCATAGCCCCTCAGATGAAGTGTGAGTAGTTTACTTCAGACCTTCGGGTCCATAGTTAGTAGCTAGATGGCTTCTTCTCTCTTTTTGGATCTCAATACAATGTTCTCCACCTCTCTCGTGGAGATCTATTTGAGGTAATCTTCTTTTTGCGGTGTGTTTGTTGAGACCGATGAATTGTGGGTTTACGATCAAGATTATCTATGAACAATATTTGAATCTTCTCTGAATTCTTTTATGTATGATTGGTTATCTTTGCAAGTCTCTTGAATTATCGCTTGGTTTGGCCTACTAGATTGGTTTTTTCTTGCAATGGGAGAAGTGCTTAGCTTTGGGTTCAATCTTGCGGTGTCCTTTCCTAGTGACAAGAGGGGGCAGCAAGGCACGTATTGTATTGTTGCCATCGAGGATAACAAGATGGGGTTTTATCATATTGCATGAATTTATCCCTCTACATCATGTCATCTTGCTTAAGGCGTTACTCGCTTTTCTTGAACTTAATACTCTAGATGCATGCTTTGGATAGCGGTCGATGAGTGGAGTAATAGTAGTAGATGCGGTGAGTCGGTCTACTTGTCTCGGACGTGATGCCTATATACATGATCATACCTAGATATTCTCATAACTATGCTCAATTATGTCAATTGCTCAACAGTAATTCGTTCACCCACCGTAGAATACCTATGCTCTTGAGAGAAGCCACTAGTGAAACCTATGCCCCCCGGGTCTATCTCCATCATATTAATCTTCCATCACTTTATTTATTGCCTTTGCCTTTTACTTTTCTTTTATTTTACTTTGCATCTTTATCATAAAAATACCAAAAATATTATCTATCATCTCTATCAGATCTCACTCTTGTAAGTGACCGTGAAGGGATTGACAACCCCTAACCGCGTTGGTTGCGAGGAGTTATTTGCTTTGTGTAGGTACGAGGGACTCGCGTAGCCTCCTCTTTGGATTGATACCTTGGTTTTCAAAAACTGAGGAAAATACTTACGCTACTTTGCTGCATCATCCTTTCCTCTTCAAGGAAATCCAACGCAGTGCTCAAGAGGTAGCAAGAAGAATTTCTGACGCTGTTTCCGGGGAGTCTACGCAAAAGTCAACATACCAAGTACCCATCACAATCCCTTATCTCCCGCATTACATTATTTGCTATTTGCCTCTCGTTTTCCTCTCCCCCACTTCACCCTTGCCGTTTTATTCACCCTCTTTTTTCTGTTTGCCTCTTTCTCGCTCGCTTTTTGTTTGCTCGTGTGTTGGATTGCTTGTTTGTCATGATGGCTTAAGATAATACCAAATTGTGTGACTTTACCAATACCAAAAATAATGATTTCCTTAGCACTCCGATTGCTCCTCTTACCAATACTGAATCTTGTGAAATCAATGCTGCTTTGTTGAATCTTGTCATGAAATATCAATTCGCCGGCCTTCCTAGTGAAGATGTCGCTACTCATCTAAATAGCTTCGTTGATTTGTGTGATATGCAATAGAAGAAAGATGTTGATAGTGATATTGTTAAATTGAAGCTATTTCCTTTTTCGCTTAGAGAACGTGCTAAAGCTTGGTTTTCGTCTTTGCCTAAAAATAGTATTGATTCATGGAATAAGTGCAAAGATGCTTTTATCTCTAAGTATTTTCCTCCCGCTAAGATTATCTCTCTTAGAAACGATATTATAAATTTTAAGCAACTTGATCATGAACATGTTGCACAAGCTTGGGAGAGGATGAAGTTAATGATACATAATTGCCCTACTCATGGTTTGAATTTGTGGATGATTATACAAAAAAATTATGCCGGATTGAATTTTCTAGCCTCTGGTTAGATGTGTTTTTATGTTTTAATTAGTGTTTGTGCCAAGTTAAACCTATAGGATCTTCTTGGATGATAGTTATTTGATCTTGCTGTAATTTACAGAAACTTTCTGTTCACGAAAACAATTGTTAAAAATTACCAGAACGTGATAAAATACTGATTACAATTTCTGCTGATCAATAAACAAATTGCCTAGGTCGTCCTATTTTGGATGAATTTTTGGAGTTCCAGAAGTTTGCGTTAGTTACATATTACTACAAACTGTTCTGTTTTTGACAGATTCCATTTTTCGCGTGTTGTTTGCTTATTTTGATGAATATATGGCTAATAAAATAGTTTATAAACCATAGAGAAGTTGAAATACAGTAGCTTTAACACCAATATAAATAAATAATGAGTTCATTACAGTACCTTGAAGTGGTCTTTTGTTTTCTTTCGCTAACGGAGCTCACAAGATTTCTGTTGAGTTTTGTGTTGTGAAGTTTTCAAGTTTTGGGTGAAATCTTTTGATGGATTATGGAACAAGGAGTGGCAAGAGCCAAAGCTTGGGGATGCCCATGGCACCCCCAAGATAATCTAAGGACACCAAAAAGTCAAAGCTTGGGATGCCCCGGAAGGCATCCCCTCTTTTGTCTACTTCCATCGGTAACTTTACTTGGAGCTATATTTTTATTCACCACATGATATGTGTTTTGCTTGGAGCGTCTTGTATGATTTCAGTATTTGCTTTTTAGTTTACCGCAATCATCTTTGCTGTACACACCTTTTGGGAGAGCCATACATGATTTGGAATTTGTTAGAATACTCTTTGTGCTTCACTTATATCTTTTGAGCTATATAGTTTTGCTCTAGTGCTTCACTTATATCTTTTAGAGCACGGTGGTGGATTTGTTTTATAGAAACTATTGATCTCTCATGCTTCACTTATATTATTTTGAGAGTCTTAAATAGCATGGTAATTTGCTTAAATAATCCTAATATGCTAGGTATACAAAAATAGTAAAAACTTTCTTATGAGTGTGTTGAATGCTAAGAGAAGTTTGATGCTTGATAATTGTTTTGAGACATGAAGATGGTGATATTAGAGTCATGCTAGTTGAGTAGTTGTGAATTTGAGAAATACTTGTGTTAAAGTTTGTGATTCCCGTAGCATGCTGCATTATGGTGAACCGTTATGTGATGAAGTCGATACCGCGATTTATTTATTGATTGTCTTCCTTATGAGTGGCGGTCGTGGGACGGCGATGGTCTTTTCCTACCAATCTATCCCCCTAGGAGCATGCGCGTAATACTTTGCTTTGATAACTTATAGATTTTTGTAATAAGTATATGAGTTCTTTATGACTAATGTTGAGTCCATGGATTATACGCACTTTTCTTTCTCCCACCATTGCTAGCCTCTCTAATACCGCACACTTTTCGCCGGTATCATACACCCACCATATACCTTCCTCAAAATAGCCACCATACCTACCTATCATGGCATTTCCATAGCCATTCCGAGATATATTGCCATGCAACTTTCCACTGTTCCGTTTATTATGACACGCTCCATCATTGTTGAGGGAGTTCCGGACTAGGGGGTGTCCGGATAGCCGAACTATCATCATCGGCCAGACTCCAAGACTATGAAGATACAAGATTGAAGACTTTGTCCCGTGTCCGGATGGGACTTTCCTTGGCGTGGAAGGCAAGCTTGGCGATACGGATATGTAGATCTCCTACCATTGTAACCGACTATGTGTAACCCTAGCCCTCTCCGGTGTCTATATAAACCGGATGGCTTTAGTCCATAGGACGAACAACAATCATACCATAGGCTAGCTTCTAGGGTTTAGCCTCTTTGATCTCGTGGTAGATCCACTCTTGTAACACACATCATCAATATTAATCAAGCGGGGCGTAGGGTTTTACCTCCATCAAGAGGGCCCGAACACAGGTAAAACATCGTGTCCCTTGTCTCCTGTTACCATCCGCCTAGACGCCTGATTCGGGACCCCCTACCGAGATCCGCGGTTTTGACACCGACATTGGTGCTTTCTTTAAGAGTTCCTACGTATCGTCCACCGATAGGCTCGATGGCTTCTTCGACCATCATCAACGACGCGGTCCAGGGTGAGACTTTTCTCCCGGACAGATCGTCAGATTAGGGCGGCTTCGCTGCGGGCCGATTCGCAGCCATCTGGAGCAGATCGAAAGCTACGCCTGGGCCGTCGGTCGATTTGGAAGTTTGAACTTCACGGGCGATATCCGCGGGGACTTGATCCTCGATGGAGTCGAGCCACAACCCGAGCGTGCCGCCTTTATCACGGCGAGCATGATTTAGCTTCTGCGGCGGACGGTACCACGGAGGCCCTTTTCGAACCGCTCCGATCTTCAATTCGAGCCGGCTGCGCAGATCAGGGACGGATGGCTAGACACCGCCTCGGGGGCTGCAACCTCTACGGCGATAGAGCCGAACACTGATCTTGTCCCTCATAAAGCTTGCGACTCCGAGGTGCCGGACTCCTTGCCGGACTTCGAACCTCCCGTGCCCCCTCCGATCGAATCTGATTGGGCGCCGGACATGGAGTTCACCGCAGCGGACATCTTTCAACTCTCACCTTTTGGCGACATCTTGAGTTCGCTAAAGTACCTCTCGTTATCAGGAGAGCCCTGGTCGGACTGCGGTTGGGATGCGGACGACGAAGAAATTCAAAGCCCACCCACCACCCACTTGGTAGCCGCTGTTGACGATCTAACCGACATGCTAGACTACGACTCCGAAGACATCGACGCTATGGACGGCGATCTGGGAGACGAACAAGAACCAGCGACATCTTGGGCCTTCGGAAAGCCACCTCATCATATGACATATACATGGTGGATATCCCAAAGGATGGGAATGGCGAAGGAACAGAGGAGGATGACCCCTCAAGAAACAGCCCAAGCGCCCGGCGTCGTGGCGCCGCTCTAAATCCCGCCACGGCAAGAATGAAGATTCCGCACCGGAGATAACAATACACCGGCAGGCCGAAGACAATCCACTCCGGAAGATCCAGCGCAGGAGGATGGAGACGCCAGCCATCACGAGAGAGCGGCAGAAGAAGAGGTAGAGGATTATATGCCTCCCTCCGGAGACGAAGCAAGCCTCGACGATGATGAATTCGTTGTGCCTGAGGATCCGTCGAACAAGAGCGTTTTAGACGCAGGCTTATGGCCACGGCGAACAGCCTCAAGAAAAGCGGCAACAACTTAGAGCTGGTCAGGGATGCGCTAGCCGACGGATGGATGAAGTCCTCGCGGTCGAAGAGCATGAGCTCAACGCCCCTCAAAAGCTACCCTAAACGCAAGCTGCTCCCCGATTAGAGGAGGAGGCTTACGAACCCGCATCACCAGGATACAATACGGTGACCGACCACCCGTGGTCGCGACGGAAGAGGCCTCTAGGCCCTTCACTAGAACCGCACCCGGCATCGCTCAAAAAGCACACGGCCACAGAGGAACGCTCCGGACCTGCGAGATATATTGGAGGACAAGGCAAGACAATCAAGATCGATCTATGGATCGCGTGGGCGCCCCACGTTACGTGACGACAACCATCGCGCCGGACACGATAAGTCCGCCGGGCGAACAAAACAGACAAAGCTCTTTTGAGCTCCGTCGTGATATCGCCCGATGCAGGCGCCAGACACCCACTATGCTTCATGCACGAAGTAATGGATCATCAAATCCCGAAGGGTTTAAACCCGTCAATATTGAATCCTATGATGGCACAACAGACCCAGCGGTTTGGATCGAAGACTATCTCCTTCACATCCACATGGCCCGGTGACGATCTTCACGCCATCAAATACCTCCCCCTCAAGCTTAAAGGACCCGGCCGACGACATTGGCTCAACAGCTTGCCAGCAGAGTCAATTGGGAGCTGGGAGGACCTGGAAGCCGCATTCCTCGACAACTTCCAGGGCACTTATGTGCGACCACCAGACGCTGATGACATAAGCCACATAATTCAGCAGCCAGACGAATCGGCCAGACAATTCTGGACACGGTTCTTAACCAAGAAAAACCAAATCGTTGACTGTCCGGATGCGGAGGCCCTCGCGGCCTTCAAGCATAACATCCGCGACGAGTGGCTTGCCCGGCACCTAGGACAGGAAAAAGTCGAAATCCATGGCAGCCCTCACATCACTCATGACCCGCTTGTGCGCGGGTGAGGACAGCTGGCTAGCACGCAGCAGCAACCTCAGCAAAAATTCTGGCAGTCCGGACTTCAAGGACCGAAATGGCAGGCAGCGTCGTAGCAAAAACAAACGCCACATTAACGGCGACAATATTGAGGATACGGCAATCAATGCGGATTCGGAGGCTCTAAACCGGTCGGCGGAAAAAGCCATTCAAAAGAACTACTCCGGTCCGTCCAATTTGGACCGAATACTTTCGACCGCTTGTGCGGATACACGGCACCCCGAAAAAGCCTTAACCACACCAACAGGGACTGTTGGGTATTCAACGGCGAGCAAGTTAATTGCCGAAAACAATGACAAGGGGCTGCATAGCGATGACGAGGACGAGACCCAACCGCCAAACAATAGAGGATGAAGGGTTTCCCATAGGTGCGGACGGTGAACATGATATCATAACGCACATACCCAAAAGGGAGCGGAAGCGTGCACTTAGGGATGTCTACGCGATGGAGCCAGTTGCCCAGTTCAATCCATGGTCCTCCTGCCCGATCACTTTTGACCGAAGGACCACCCCACCAAAGATCCGCCACGGCGGATTCGGCCAGACCGTCTTAGACCCAACCGTCGATGGATTTCACCTAACCGTAGTCACGATGGACGGCGGCTGAAATGAACCTGCTTTACCAGGATACGGTGTGCAAAATGGGCATAGACCCTCAAGGATTAAACCTACCAAAATGACCTTTAAAGGCGTCACACGGTGTAGAAGCCAATTATGCGTGCTCAATTACACCGAAGTAGTCTTGGATCCCAGATAACTTCCGGCGAGGAGTTAATCTTCGACATAGTCCCGTTCAGCGGCTATCATGCCTTGCTCGGACGTGCAGCGCTTGCAAAGTTCAATGCGGTGCCGCACGCATACCTCAAGCTCAAGATGCCAGCCCTCGAGGAGTCATCACGGTCAGCGGAAACATCGAACGCGTTCCTCCGCACGGAGGAACATCTGACTCTCGCGGCAGAAGTGCAATCTGACATCTTAAGGCAATTATCGAATCCGCCGTTAAGCGGCCGGACACAGAAAGCGGCGCCGAGTAACTTACAACAAGACCACAGCACGTTCCGAAAGCATCGCCAGAAGGCGACCCCAACCCCAGCTCCTGCGAAACGTCAAAGCAGGTCCTTCACGTACACCATTACGCTCTGAAGATACCATGGGCCTGGGGAGAGGGGCACGACCACGATAAACCCATACTACGGCTCAACCACACCAGCGGCTCTCAAGTGTGTCGTTCCTTTTTCTTTTCTTTTTACCTTTTACTTTTTACCCACAGGACTCCGTCTGTCAGAGGCCCTGTCCGACAGCAGACCTGCCGAACTCACGATGCAACAGCCAGGGAAGGATAAAGGCTACAACAAATATACATGTGGTCTCCATTACGAGCATTTTTATACACCAATCTGCAGCCTACCCCTGGAGGGGGACATGTTCAACAGTCCCATACCTTGCTTATCGCACTATTTGTATCGTTCTGCATTCGTAGCAGCACTTATTGAATAAAACAATGCAGCACCTTTTTGCTTATAATTGCATTTCTTTTTCATACATATGTTCATTCACGGCATGTTTCATCCGTACACTTTGGTACGGCTAATATACACGAGGGCTTATGTTTCCGCATTATGGTATGATGAGTCCGAACACTTTCACAAGTGCGGCACCCCGAACTTATAGCACTATATGCATCGGCTCCGAATCATGTCTTGGGTCAATAGTTGGGTTTGCCCGGCTCCCATGTTTTGGTACCTTACCTTCCGTTATATCGGCTAAGGTAGAACTTTCAGGACCCCGATTCCAAGTCACATCGACCTAGCCGGTAACACCTCATATCACTTTGCGGCCTCACGCACGGTATTCCCACGGGTGTCGCCTTACCATGGCCCGGGACCGTCTGCGCCTTTTGGCTCACGTATATGATAGTGTCGCTAGCATCCACATGACAAAGAACCCGGGCCGACATGGCTAGTCGTGAACCCAAAGCGGCACTAACCCATGGGGATAGGCATACATGAATCGCATCGAGCATGTCGGTCATCAACATATGAATTCGAGCTGTAGCACGGGGCTAACAGGACTTCGGTAACCCGGGATGTAGCAGGCTAGGCAAGACTCTGAATATCACCGCGTGACATTTCCCCGAAGGGACAGACATAGGAACGAAGTGAAACACATGCCGGCCAGTCAAGTGTCCAAGCAGTAGTGCTGGGCTAGCAGGACTCGGTGAACCGGGCATAGCGGAATACTATCGCTCGAAGCACGAGACTACATTTCCCCATATGAGAGGCCGCCAAGGATAAACAACTAGTTTGCCGGATCCCACTCATACCAAGCATTTCAATCATACATAATATGCCCGATATGAGTACATACAACAAGGCATCACAACAAAACTCTACAACTCAAAGTACTTTATTTAAGTGGCTCAGAGGAGCCATACATAACATATCCATACAGGTAGGGGTCACATGACCCAACACTCAAGTCATACAAACATACAAGCACATGCGGAAGCAAACTAGTCTCGAGTCTGAGACTCTAGAAAGAAAGAAAGCTTGTCGAAGCCCTTCTATCTACAGTGGCCCTTCACAAGACTTGGATCACCACCTGGGTGGCTAGTTCACTCGTCGATGTCAAGGTCTACATAGAACCCATCGGAGGGGGCAGTGTTGTCGTTTGAAAAACATTAATTAAGCAAACATGAGTACGGAGGTACTCAAAGAAGTCTTACCACGTAATCCTATCATACATGCACATTCTCAAGAAGGTGGTGGAGTTATTTGACAAGCCAGCTTTGACTCTTGGCTAAGCTATCCTACGTGACACCACTCGAAAAGCATTTGTCGCACACGAGTCCACTAATCACCATCACAATACTCCACCGTGGATCCTCTCTCGTCAACCACGAGAGGGCCATCCGCGGTACTCACACTTATCTTGAGGCTTTTAGTAGTATCCATTAACTTGTCTATGAACTGTTATAGGTATCCCAGATGTCGTTCTCCGTGGACACGACTTTTCGTATATATCATATTAACCCTGCTGGGGTGTACTTCTTCACACACGATCTCACCACTTACCGCCGTTTACACGACATGTACTCGGCAACCTTCAAGCGGAAGCCCAACGTGGGTGTCGGCCACAGCCTACCTAAACACTCAAGTCCCTAGTCCAGGTTTATCGCCTATTCAGGTTCCATCCGCAGGAGTCCGCCGAGGTTTCCCATACGGCCCCGAACGATGTGTTGGGGTTCCCGAGATACCAAACGGGCACTCGGTACACCGGGCCACGTGCCTACCGCAACACAACCCACCCCAAAGGTCAGCGTTGCGTGCGGCCCCCAGCATACTACAAACACCAGAAACTACTTGCAACTCCTGGACAGAGAACAAGGGTGGTTAAGAAGCCGAGAGGGTCCATTGGTTTCGGGCCCAATGCGTGGTAGTAACTGTTTCATGGATCACAAACACAGAACTTAGTTCTTAGGGACAGCTTCAATGAAACAACCTACCATGTACTCCTACATGGCCTCTCATCGATACCTTTACCAAAACGTGTTCAACACTTTCACTCTCGAACCCGACACAACCTTTCACTCCAGTTCATCATCCCGATGAACCGGACTGACACAACTCTAAGCATAGCAAGCATAGCATGGTAGGAATCACAAACATGGCTCAATCAACTCCTACACATACTAGTGGGTTTCATCTAGTTATTGTGGCAATGACAGGTCATGCAAAGGAAGTGGGTTCAACTACCGCATGACACACAGCAGTTTGAATTACGTTGTCTTAATGCGATAAACAAGAGCGAAGCGAGAACATGGGTTTGTATCGGAATGATCAATGGGTTGCTTGCACGATGGAGTGGTGGTAGGATATCGCCCTTGACGGATATTCGGGATTATCCTCTGAGGCGTAACCTATCACGAAAGACATCTAGAAAATAAACACACATGGCAATATGCAACAATATGATGCATGCTATGACATGGCAATATGGATGTGTGTTGGCCTAATGCAAGCTGAAACAAAAGGGGATGAACTCATTTGAATCAAAGATTCAAATGCTAGCTCATTTAATATAGCCATAAAGGTGCATTATCTTAATCTGCTTAAACAGCAAGGTTAACTTGTTTTATCATGCATGAAACCTGTACCAATGGATAGAATGGATTTTTCTGATCATTTTTCATATATAAAACTTTGCATTTGGAGTTCTGATTAATTTCTATGAATTTTTGAAGTTTGAACTATATTCTGGAATTTCCTATAACAGAATAATTCCAGTAATTAATTTACTGCGTCAGCAATGCGTCAGGATGACGTCAGGGTCAACGGAGACGTCCAGGTCAAACCTGACTGATGGGTCCCGCATGTCAGCATAATTAGTTTAGCTAAAATTTAATTAAAACTAAACCTAATTAGTTAACAGGGCTGGGCCCCACCTGTCATAGACTCAACAGAGTCAACCAGGGCCCACCCGTGGTCAAAGTCAAAGTCGGCTATACCGGCGTTTAGTCATGGCGAGCCAGCCGCGGCGGAAGTGGTTTTGGCGTTGCCCGCAACCAAATGGTCCGCGGAAGGCATCTAGGTGGAGCTGGGGACAAGCCGCAGCTCTTGGTGGAGTTAGTTGGGGTCGGGGCGGCCGGAATCGGCGCCGGCGACGACCTAGGCGGCCGCCGGAGTTCGGGTGGTGACGAACTCGGGGCTACGGTGTGCGGTGAGGTGCGGAGAGTAGTTGGTTAGATGCTACGTGACGTGGTGAGTGCGTTAGACACCGAGGTTTGGCCGGTGGATGGCCGGGAGCACGTCGGCGACGAGCTCCGCGACGGTGCGAGCGGGTGAGCTCCGTGCGGTTGCTACACAGCTCGGGGGCGAGAGAGGAAAGGAGGGGGAGATAGCTAGGCTCACGGGGCACTCGGGGAAGCACTCAGTGCGGTCGGGGACGGGCTGGTGCGACGGCGGCGTTGAAGGGGATCTCCTGACCCAGGCGGGTCAGGCGAGTCGGTGCAGTGGTCTCGGGCTCTGTGAGCACTTTCGGGGCTCGGCTAGCTCGGCGAAGAAGAGGCGGCGGAGCTCCTAGACACGGCGAGACGGAGCACGGTCGACGGGGAGCGCGACTACGGCGACGGCGTGGCTGCGGTGGCGTCGGCCATGGCGGGGGAGCGCGAGGGGGAGGAGCTGGGGAGGAGGAGAGATGTCTGAGGGCTCGGGGGGAGAGAGAGAGAGTGATCCGCGTCGTGGCTCGGTGAGGGGAGCGGCGAGGCGGCGACCAGGTGCGTGGCACCCATGCGGTGCTCGCCGCCGAGCACCTGCCTGCCTGCCTGGCCAAGCCAAGCTGGGCGCTGGCACTGGCCGGGCCGGGTGGGCCGGTTGGGAGGCGCCAGGTGCGTGGAACCCGTTCTATTTTTCTTTTTCTAATTTTCTGTAACTTTGTGGAGTTTTAAAAATACTAAAACAGCTCCAAAATTCACCAAACTGCTCGAGGTCCATAGTTGGAATATTTCCAACATGAAACATTTTAGTTTGGGAATATTTGGACATTTGAAATATTATATATAATTTTAAATGCCCAAACTCAAATACTTATGATTTAATTCAAATACCTTAGGATGACCTAGAAAATTGTGCACCACTTTTGGCAGAGGCTCTGAACCAAAGCAAAGGTGATGAGCATTTTTGAAGGGCATTTCAGGTTCATTGAAAATAATTTTAGTAAACCCTAGTTGGATTCAAAAGGGGTTACGGGGTTCTGTCCTTCCCATTTCAAATTTCAAATGAAAGTTAAACATGATGCACACACTAATGCATGGACTAGCTAGGATGTGACAACTCACCCCACTCAAAAGAATCTCGTCCGAGATTTAGGATCCGTTAATGAAAAGGTGGGGTACTCAAGTCGAAGACGATCCTCCCTTTCCCAAGTTGCTTCTTGCTCGGAATGGTTTGACCATTGAACCTTTAGAAACTTGATATTACGGCGTCGAGTGGTGCGCTCGGCTTGATCAAGAATCTGAACGGGATATTCTCGATAGGTGAGGTTATCTTGGAGATCAAGCATTTCGTGGTCCACTCCACGGATAGGATCAGAAGCAACGCTGAGTTGGGAAACGTGGAAGACATCATGGACTCTGGAAAGATGCGGAGGTAGTTCCAATTGGTAGGCAACTTCTCCTCGTTTGGCAAGAATGCGAAAGGGTCCAATGTAACGAGGAGCCAACTTGCCTTTGATACCGAATCGATGGGTTCCCTTCAAAGGAGTAACCCGAAGGTAAGCCTTCTCGCCAATTTCATAAGCCATAGGCTTATGCTTGCGATCATATTGACTCTTTTGACGAGATTGGGCTGTTTTCAATTTCTCACGAATAACGCGAACCTGCTCTTACGCTTCTGAATCATATCCGGGCCAAAGAGTTGTCTCTCCCGGTTTACGACCCGATTAAGAGGCGTTCGACATTTCCGTCCATAAAGAACTTCGAAGGAGCTTTGCCCAAGCTAGCTTGATAACTATTGTTATAAGCGAACTCGGCGAATGGAAGGCATTTCTCCCAATTCATGCCAAAAGAGATGATGTAAGCTCAAGCATATCCTCTAGGATTTGATTGACTCGTTCTACTTGACCACTTGGTTGAGGATGGAAGGCGGTGCTAAAGGAGAGACGAGTTCCCATAGCATTTTGGAAACTTTCCCAAAATCGAGAGGTGAAGAGACTTCCACGGTGCGAGTTGATCTCCAATGGAACACCATGAAGAGACACTATTCGAGAGATGTACAAATCAGCTAGGCGGCTAGCGGTTATACTCTCACGAACGGGTAGGAAGTGGGCTACTTTGGAAAGACGATCGACGACAACGAAGATGGCATTATTCCCTCTCTTGGTCACTGGGAAACCCGAACGAAATCCATACCGATTTTATCCCATTTCCATTCGGGAATAGCCAAAGGTTGAAGGGTACCAAAGAGGCCGTTGATGTTCTCGCTTTAACTCGACGACGGAGCGTCGCAATTAGCAATGTATTGAGCAATTTCTCTCTTCATCCTAGTCCACCAAAACCTCTGGCGTAGGTCTTGATATATTTTAGTACTACCGGGATGAATGGTGAGAGGAGAGTCATGAGCTTCCTTAAGGATCAATCGCCTCAGGTTGCGCACCTTGGGAACCACTAGACGGTCTCCAAAGAACACGACACCTTGTTCATCAATGGAGAAACAACCTGCGACTCCTTTCTTGATGTTTCTCTTGATGCGGGAAATTCCCGGATCTACCTTCTGTGCCTTGATGATCTGATCCGTAAGGGTAGGTTTTGCTACCAGGGTGGAAAGGAATCCTCGAGGAACAATGTGAAGGTTAAGCTTACAAAATTCCTCGTGGAGAAATGGTTGACTTTGTTGTAACATCAGATTGTTACAATAAGATTTGCGACTTAGTGCGTCAGCCATGACATTGGCTTTGCTTGGGGTGTAAGATATTCCTAAGTCGTAATCTGTAATCAACTCGACCCAACGTCTTTGCCTGAGATTCAAATCAGGTTGGGTGAAGATGTATTTCAGACTTTGGTGATCAGTGTAGATTTTGCAACGATTACCAAGAAGGTAATGTCGCCAGGTTTTGAGTGCATGAACCACTGCTGCAAGCTCTAGATCGTGTGTGGGATAGTTATCCTCATGTGGACGAATCGTCGTGAAGCGTAGGCAATCACATGACGATCTTGCATGAGTATGCAACCTAGTCCTTGTCGCGAGGCGTCGCAATAGATAATAAAGTCCTTAGAAAAATCTGGTGGAACAAGTACGGGAGCAGATGTCAGACGTCTTTTCAGTTCCTGAAAGCTGAACTCGCACTGTGGCGTCCATTCAAACTTCTTATCTTTCTTGAGGAGTTCAGTTAGAGGTTTAGCAACTTTAGAGAAATTCTCGATGAAGCGGCGGCAATAGCTTGCTAAACCGAGGAAACTCCGAACTTGCTTGACCGATTCAGGTGGAGTCGATCCAAGGGCGGCTTGAACTCGCTTCGGGATTGTGACAATGCCCTTGCCAGAGATTACATGGCCTAGGTAGGTCACTTCTGGTAACCAGAATTCACACTTAGAGAATTTGGCATAAAGGCGGTGCTCTTGAAGTTTCATCAATACTAGCCTTAGATGTTCGGCATGTTCTTCCTCATTCTTGGAGTAGATGAGTATATCATCGAGGTATACCACTACCTAATTTATCCAAATACTCCATGAAGATTGAGTTCATTAACCGAGAAAAGGTGGCTGGAGCATTGGTTAATCCGAAGGACATGACGGTGTACTTCGTATTGGCCATAACGAGTAACAAAGGCCGTTTAGGAATGTCCCGTTCTTGATTTTGATTTGATGGTAACCCAACCTCAAATCCATCTTGGAAAATCTTGAGTATCCAAATGAGTGATCATACAGATCGTTGATCCCGAGGAGCGGATACTTGTTCTTGATAGTGACCAAGTTGACGGTCGGTAATCCACAACCATCCGATCCGTTCCATCCTTCTTCTTGACGAAGAGGACGGGGCAAGCCCATGGAGATGAACTAGGACGGATGAAACCCTTTTGCAAGGACTCATCGAGTTGTTTCTTAAGTTCGGCTAGTTCTAGGGGTGCCATCTTATAAGGTCTTCTAGAAATTGGGACGGTTCCGGGAACAAGATCTATCACAAACTCGACATCACGCCGGTGGAACACTGGCAGTTCTTCTGAAAGACATCCGGAAAATCACGGACTACCGGAATATCTTGAGGTGCGGACGGGGTTGGCATTTAAGGAGTAAAGTGGCGCTTAGACACTCGGGTCAAAACATTAAGCTGTCTTGCAGAAGGATGGGTGAGTTGAGCAGTTCTAGTAGAGCAATCAATCTTAGCATAATGGGGTGACATCCAGTCCATACCCAAGATGATGTTTATGTCCGAGGACTTGAGAGCTATTAGAGAAGCAAGAAAAACTAATCCGTCGACAAGAATTTCATTCCCATGACTTATTCTAGAGGTTTGCCATCTAGAACCAGGAGTCTGAATTTCCATAGAGGTGTGCATGTCACAGAATGTGGTGTTGTGCAATCGAGCATAGCTCTCAGAAATAAATGAATGAGATGCTCCAGTATCAAAAAGAAACGATTGCTTGGGATGACAATTAACAAGGAGCGCATCGAGAACGGCGTTGGGGTCCTCATAGGTTTCCTCGGTGAAACATAGTTGACATGGCCACGGCAATGGCGGTGGTTTAGCATAGAGCACTTTTCTGCCGGCTTACCACGGCCAATGACTTTCCGATCCGACTGGGGTTGTTGCAGGGACACTCACGGATGTAGTGGCCCGTCTCTCCACTTGAAGCAAGTTATCATATTGGGGCGTGGAGCGGCATTAGCAGCGGGGCCTCCATAAGTCTTAGGCGGTACATCTCGCTGGTTGGGGCGAGGCGCCTCAAAGGATGGCCTCGGAGTGAACACAGGTGGCGAGCGGTGTTTGGAATCCAAACCCGCCGCTCGAGATCCAGAGCCGGATGAAGAACCAGAGTCACGGAGTGCTTGCGTGAAGCTTCAAGTCGAGGCCCGTCGGTTTCAGACCGATAGCCTTGTTGACTAACTTCGAAAAGAAGTGCACTCGTCAGAGCGAAGATCACGGCGAAGCTCGGGGCTAAGTCCCTTGCGGAACCTTGCCTGCTTCTTGGCGTCGGTAGAAACCTCTTCAGGAGCATAACGTGCTAAATTTCCAAACTCACGGCTGTAAGTATCCACATTCAGCCTACCCTGGGTGAAGTTGCAGAACTCCTCCCTCTTACGATCCATGAGACCTTCCGGGATGTGATGCTCACGGAAAGCGGAACTGAATTCAGCCCAAGTAGTAATTTGTCCAACCGGACGCATAGCCTCATAATTCTCCCACCAAAGGCTAGCGGTGGCCTTCGAGGTGATAGGCGGCAAAGGTAACTTTATCAGCTTCAGCCACGTTGGCGAGCGTAGCTTGTGGGTGATGCGAAGCCAATCATCCGCATCAAGAGGCTCAACGGAATATTTGAACTTCGGTGGATCTGACTTGTGAAGTCATTGAGTGACACCAGATCATTTCTTGGCTGGCGTGCGGTGTTTTGCTCAATCCGCTCCAAAGAAGCGATTGGTCTCACGCTTGTTGCATTCCGCCTCCAACATAACTTCGCCAAAGATGGCGGTTGAGGCAGATTTACATTCCTAGTCATACTGGCTTCTCCTTGCTAGAGCGGCAGGATTGTTATGCGGTGTTGACCATCCTAGGAAACAAAACAACGGTTTAAACCAGGATGGCAGAATTTAGCAAGGAAGTGCGGAGTGTAATGGATAACACGGAATGCAGAGATGTTCATCCGTATGACATGGTAATATAAAAAACTGCCATATATATATACCAACGGTCATACACACCATTCATAGTTTAGTACAAGCCCGACGGAGTACAACTATTGTGAAAGGCGTTACATCTCATCGGAAGCATTCCAAACTCCTATACATTATTTTTCTACACTTTCGGAATGATACACACTAAGTCATATTCCACAGGTCACGCAGGACGGTGGAAATACAACTATTACAATACTAGGGATACTACTCTTGACTCGAGACTGGCTCCGTAGTAGTCCTCATAGAAGTCACCACCCAAGCCTGGAAGTGGAACATGATCATCCGGAAACAGACGATCATGTGGAGCTTGCGGACCATAGGGACTCGGATGTGGTCGTGGTCCAACAAACGGCGGCAGACGAGGTCCACGGGGAGGAGTGATGCCTCCTACCTCACGCCACTCCATAAAGTCTGGCAGACCAGCCCGCACAGGGTACAAGTCCCTCATGTCCATGTATCCGGCTTGCACGGCGGTGCAAACCGAGTCGAGTAGCCCGGTGATCGAGCGGGCATTAAAGAGCTCCATACGCAAGGCCCGGTTTTCACGGTCCTTGTCTTCCAAAGCATCTCGTAGTGGTGCGAAGGTGAGTCCTCATGGGATGCATCGCTGTACATACCACGAAGGTAGCCATGCGCCCGGGGAGGATCTTGGCATATAAGCGGAAGTCGGTGTTGCCTGACAAAGCGATTCACAGCTCGAATAATAGTCATCATTGAATAGGCTGCATCTTGCGGACATTCCAATAGTGATCCCAACTCCATAAGAACGGTGGAGCGGTTCAAGAGCTCGGGATAAGATGGATAAATCCTGACCGTGCACAGATATTGGCTTTGATTAAAATCCCTAAACCGCTCCTCGACGGTATATTCAGGATACCATCGGTAACCGGTCTCGACCATCACCGAACCAACATTGCCGTGTGACCACACACACCAATGCAACGGGTCGACGAACCACTTGGTTCTGGGGACGGGTGGCCATCTGAAAGCACAGCCACAATGCAAAGACATTAGAATTTCCAGGGAAAATCGGGCAGCATAACATCTGTAAATGCTCAAAAACAGATTATAGACATTCAAAATCAGATTGCAAAACCACTCAACAACATCATATCAAGGTTCTGGTTCAACTGATAGCATACTAAAAATAGTAGAAACTGAACTGAGGATGTAACCAACAATCCTATAAGTTACTACGGATTAGTAACACGTGAACCTGACAGAGAGAAGAGAGCCTAGTCCTATACCCACGTAGAATGAGAAGAGGATGACTCAGATCAGAGGGCATAAGGTAAAGGAGTAAAAGAGCCTTACGTTCCTCCCACAATCAATTCCCCTACATATAACTAAAGCATTTCTAGACTCAACATCGACCATTTTGGCTTAGCGAACCCACAGCAGCCACCTTTCTCGATGCCAACGCTGTCGGGACCCCGATTCCAAGTCACATCGACCTAGCGGTAACACCTCATATCACTTTGCGGCCTCACGCACGGTATTCCCACGGTGTCGCCTTACCATGGCCCGGGACCGTTTAGCCTTTTGGCTCACGTATATGATAGTGTCGCTAGCATCCACATGACAAAGAACCCGGGCCGACATGGCTAGTCGTGAACCCAAAGCGGCACTAACCCATGGGGACAGGCATACATGAATCGCATCGAGCATGTCGGTCATCAACGTATGAATTCGGGCTGTAGCACCGGGCTAACAGGACTCCGGTAACCCAGGCTCTAGCAGGCTAGGCAGGACTCCGAATATCACCGCGTGACATTTCCCGAAGAACGAGACATAGGAACAAAGTGAAACACATGTCGGCCAGTCAAGTGTCCAAGCAGTAGTGCTGGGCTAGCAGGACTCCGGCGAACCGGGCTGTAGCGGACTACTATCGCTCAGAAGCATGAAACTACATTTCCCCATATGAGAGGCCGCCAAGGATAAACAACTAGTTTGTCGGATCCCACTCATACCAAGCATTTCAATCATACACGCAATATGCCCGATATGAGTACATACAACAAGGCATCACAACAAAACTCTACAACTCAAAGTACTTTATTTAAGAGGCTCGAGGAGCCATACATAACATATCCATACAGTAGGGGTCACATGACCCAACACTCAAGTCATACAAACATACAAGCACATGCGGAAGCAAACTAGTCTGAGTACTGAGACTCTAGAAAGAAAGAAAGCTTGTCGAAGCCCTTCTATCTACAAAGGTGGCCCTTCACAAGCCTTGGATCACCACCGGGTGGCTAGTTCACTCGTCGATGTAAAGGTCTACATAAAACCCATCGGAGGGCGGTGTTGTCGTCTGAAAAACATTAATTAAGCAAACATGAGTACGGAGGTACTCAGCAAGTCTTACCACGTAATCCTATCATACATGCACATTCTCAAGAAGGTGGTGGAGTTATTTGACAAGCCAGCTTTGACTCTTGGCTAAGCTATCCCACGTGACACCACTCGAAAAGCATTTGTCGCATTACCCAGTCCACTAATCACCATCACAATACTCCACCGTGGATCCTCTCTCGTCAACCACGAGAGGGCCATCCGCGGTACTCACACTTATCTTGAGGCTTTTAGTAGTATCCATTAACTTGTCTATGAACTGATATAGGTAACCCGGAAGTCCTTCTCCGTGGACACGGCTATTCGAATAGATAATATTAACCCTGCAGGGGTGTACTTCTTCACACATGCTCTCACCACTTACCGCCGTTTACACGACATGTACTCGACAACCTTCAGCGGAAGCCCAGCGTGGGTGTCGGCCACGACCTACCTAAACACTCAAGTCCCTAGTCCAGGTTTATCGCCTATTCAGGTTCCATCCGCAGGGAGTCCGGCCGAGGTTTCCAGTACGGCCCCGAACGATGTGTGCAGGGTTCCCGAGATACCAAACGGGCACTCGGTACACCGGGTCACGTGCCTACCGCAACACAACCCACCCCTAAGGTCAGCGTTGCGTGCGGCCCCCAGTATACTACAAACACCAGAAATTACTTGCAACTCCTGGACAGAGAACAAGGGTGGTTAAGAAGCCGAGAGGGTCCATTGGTTTCAGGCCCAATGCGTGGTAGTAACTGTTTCATGGATCACAAACACAGAACACAGTTCTTAGGGACGACTTCAATGAAACAACCCACCATGTACTCCTACATGTTCTCTCATCGATACCTTTACCAAAACGTGTTCAACACTTTCACTCTCGAACCCGACACAACCTTTCACTCCAGTTCATCATCCCGATGAGCCAGACCTGACACAACTCTAAGCATAGCAAGCATAGCATGGTAGGAATCACAAACATGGCTCAATCAACTCCTACACATACTAGTGGGTTTCATCTAGTTCTTGTGGCAATGACGAGTCATGCAAAGGAAGTGGGTTCAACTACCGCAAGACACAACAGTTTGAATCGCATTGTCTTAATGCAAAGAACGAGAGCGAAGCGAGAACATGGGTTTGTATCGAAATGATCAATGGGTTGCTTGCACGATGGAGTGGTGGTAGGATCGCCCTTCGCAGATATTCGGGATTATCCTCGAGGCGTAACCTATCACGAAAGACATACAGAAAATAAACACACATGGCAATATGCAACAATATGATGCATGCTATGACATGGCAATATGGATGTGTGTTGGCCTAATGCAAGCTGAAACAAAGGGATGAACTCATTTGAATCAAAGATTCAAATGCTAGCTCATTTAATATAGCCATAAAGGTGCATTATCTTAATCTGCTTAAACAGTAAGGTTAACTTGTTTTATCATGCATGAAACCTGTACCAATGGATGGAATGGGTTTTTCTGATCTTTTTTCATATATAAAACTTTGCATTTGGAGTTACAGATTAATTTCTATGAATTTTTGAAGTTTGAACTATATTCTGGAATTTCCTATAACAGAATAATTCCAGTAATTAATTTACTGCGTCAGCAATGCGTCAGGATGATGTCAGGGTCAACGGAGACGTCCAGGTCAAACCTGACTGATGGGTCCCGCATGTCAGCATAATTAGTTTAGCTAAAATTTAATTAAAACTAAACCTAATTAGTTAACAGGGCTGGGCCCCACCTGTCATAGACTCAATAGAGTCAACCAGGGCCCACCCATGGTCAAAGTCAAAGTCAGCTATACCGGCGTTTAGTCATCAAAGCTTAAACGGCGGCGGCGAAAGTGGTTTTAGCCGTTGCCCGCAACCAAATGGGCCATGAAGGCATCTAGGTGGAGCCGGGACAAGCCGCGACTCTTGGTGGAGTTAGTTGGGAGGCGGCCGGAATCGGCGCCGGCGACGACCTAGGCGGCCGCCGGAGTTCGGGTGGTGACGAACTCGGGGCTACAGTGTGCGGTGAGGTGCGGAGAGTAGTTGGTTAGATGCTACGTGACGTGGTGAGTGCGTTAGACACCGAGGCTTGGCCGATGGATGGCCGGGAGCACGTCGGCGACGAGCTCCGCGGCGGTGCGAGCGGGTGAGCTCCATGCGATTGCTACACAGCTCGGGGGCGAGAGAGGAAAGGAGGGGGAGATAGCTAGGCTCACGGGGCACTCGGGGAAGCACTCAGTGCGGTCGGGGACGGGCTGGTGCGACGGCGGCGTTGAAGGGGATCTCCGGCGACGGCGGGGTCGGGCGAGGTCGGTGCAGTGGTCTCGGGCTACGCGAGCACTCGGGGCTCGGCTAGCTCGACGAAGAAGAGGGCGGCGGAGCTCCTAGACACGGCGGGGAGGAGCACGGACTGACGGGAGCGCGACCACTGGCGACGGGCGTGGCTGCAGTGGCGTCGGCCATGGCGGGGAGCGAGGGGAGGAGGCTGGGAGGAGGAGATGTCTCGAGGGCTCGGGGAGAGAGAGAGTGATCCGCGTCGGCTCGGTGAGGGGAGCGGCGGCGACCAGTGCGTGGCACCCATGCGGTGCTTCGCCGCCGAGCACTGCACTGCTGCTGGCCAAGCCAAGCACTCATTGTGTGGCACGCAGGGCAGCGGTGGGCCGGTTGGGAGGCGCCAGGTAAGTATTTCCCATTCTGTTTTTCTTTTTCTAATTTTCTGTAACTTTGTGGAGTTTTTAAAAATACTAAAACAGCTCCAAAATTCACCAAACTGCTCCAGGTCCATAGTTGGAGTATTTCCAACATGAAACATTTTAGTTTGGGAATATTTGGACATTTGAAATATTATATATAATTTTAAATGCCCAAACTCAAATACTTATGATTTAATTCAAAGACCTTAGGATGACCTAGAAAATTGTGCACCACTTTTGGCAGAGGTTCTGAACCAAAGCAAAGGTGATGAGCATTTTGAAGGGCATTTCAGTTCATTGAAAATAATTTTAGTAAACCCTAGTTGGATTCAAAAGGGGTTCTGGGGGTTCTGTCCTTCCCATTTCAAATTTCAAATGAAAGTTAAACATGATGCACACACTAATGCATGGACTAGCTAGGATGTGACAAGCACTGGGAGAACCACTGCGATTCCGCCCCAGTTGAGCTGGGTTAACGCCTCCGTGGAGAAAGCTAAAACTGACCGTCATGGTGAGGCGAGAGCCAGTCGCTGTTCGGGAGGTTTTTTGCGAGTCCTTAAAGACTTATGCCGCTTAGAGCGAGGAGCCGGATACTGTCCGGCCAAGGCGTGGATAGCGCCCCAAATTCGGCCTTCCGAAGACTAGGGGCTTCATGAAATTTAAAATTATAGAATTCTATGGCTAAGTGAGAGTGTTCAAGCATTATAAGTCCGGTTGCCTTGTTACATGTGTTGAGCGCCTCCTAGATGGACCCAAAATGGGAACAAGAGCGCTCAAGTTTATCGAACACCCCAAAGCACTCGTGGCATGGGGGCTGAAACGACGACTTGCCATCTCTCGATTTGATAAACAGCCGCAAGAAGGTAATATTTTAAATTAACAAGCGTTGCTTAGCGATATGAACTAAGTTTTCAGCACAGGATAACAAAATGCGAGTCTACACAAATATTACATCTTTGGAGCACTCACCCGCAATAGTGCGGGCGCCCTTCAAAGACACTCTTATAATACATCTCGGGCGTGCGATGCTCCTTGCCCTCTGGTGGCGGGTCCGTCCACGAGCTTACAGGCATCCATCTTGCCCCAAAGTGCACCTTCTGCGGGCAAGGGCCCGACGGGCACCCTTAATACAAGCGGAATGCTTGATGACTTCTACCCACGGGCACGCATCCATCACCCGCCGCAGGGTCAAGTATCTCCTGTGCATGGCCTCCTTAGGCCACTGCGAACTATGAGGCCCTTCATGGCCTGTTCGGCCGCCTTGTGGAGCTCGACCAGCTGCTTCACTGGTCGCTAAAAGCGCCAGATGTCCGCCTCAAGACATCGAGACCAGGAGACCTTCTCCGTCGAGCTCCCCTCCTCGGCCCGGTAGAATGCGGCAAGATCGGACACGCAGCTGCGAGGAAGATCTGCGAATGCTCTGGAGAGCTCAATTCGGGTAAGCAATGTAATTAACACTCACATGCTTACTTTGCATGAAAAATGCCTTACCCGCTGCTATTTTCTTCACCGCCTCAACCTCCTGGAGGGCCTTGTAGGCTTTGGCCTTAGCGGCTTTGGCACTCTCAAGAGCCTTTGCAAGCTCAGACTATTGAGTCTTCGAGTCACGCTCCAAGCTCTCATGTTTTTTCACGAGATCCTGGAGCTCTTGCTGTACCTCCGCCACCCGCGCCTCCTGCTTCTCTCGCTCGGTGCGCTCCGCGGCCGCATTATGTTCGGCCGTGGCCACCGCCTCCTTCAGGGTCGCCACCTCGTTAGTGGCCCCTACAATACCCACGTTATCCTTGTCATTTTTCTTGCAACCAAATCCTTTTACAGAAGGTACAATTTTCATAAGGTATTACTCACCTTCTTTTCCTCGAGCTGCTTCTTGGCATGGCCGAGCTCATTCTCGGACCGCCGAGGTTTTCCTTCAAAGTATTGACCTCCGCTGATCGGTGCGGCGGAGGTCAGCAGCCGACCCTGCGATCCCATATTGACATATTTTTATGACTCCTGCGTTTATCTTTACGAAGATCCTCAGTCCGGCTTTTCTTTCCGAACACCGAACCAAGCATCAGGGGCTACTGTCTATGCGGTACCATTTTACATATATTGAAATTCTTATCTCAAAGCCTGTTAGAAGGCTGCTGCAGGCTTCGGTCAGCCCGCTCTTGGCGAGCTGAACCTTCTGAATCACCGCACTCATAACAGTGCGGTGTTCCTCTTTGATGGAGGCGCAATGGAGCACCTCCAGCAAATTATCCGGCACCTCCGATTGGACGGAGGCAGCCGGCGTCTCGGTCTTGCCCTTCTTACGAAGGGGTCGCCCGCCGGACTCCGGAGCCATTGCGGCCTCGGGGGCTGAGTCCGGTGCACAGTCCGGGAGGGTGTCCTGCGACACCTCGGGGCCTCCCCTCTGGTGGGTCCTTTTGCAGGATCCCACCTCGGCGTCATCCAGCGGCGGGGGGTGGAGGCAATCGGAAGGAATCCATATCCGACGCACCCAAGGACCCGCTCGACGAAACGGGAAGATCATCCTTGGCGGACTGCAGGGTTGTATGCGGCATTAGAAAGACATTATGTGGCGAAAAGAAAAAACTTTGAAGTTATTCGGGAGTCCGGATACTTACGATCTCGCTAGGGGCTTGGCCCTTGGAGGCCAGTCCTCGTCGTCACTGGCGTTGGCGGAGCAGTCCGGGGGAAGAGTTTTTCCCTTCTTGGACCTTTCGGCCTCCCTTGTTGGGGAGGCCTTCCTTTTCTTCCCTCCATTTGGGGGAGAGGCTCTTCTTCTCCTCCTCGCCTTGGTGGGAGGAGTCGGCCGGATTCATCATCCGATAGCACCTGAAAACGGAACTCTTCCGAGTCCCCATGGCCGTCTTCTTGGCCTTCTTCTCCGGCACCACATGGGGTGCGGAGCCAACCCAGATTAGGCGGGCGTCGGCTGGGTCCTCTCGGCAATGGGGCAGACAGATAGTCCGTTCGGCCTTCGCCATGACCATTCTGTCAAAGGTAAAGGGAGTTTAGATCCCGCATAGATCCAAACTATGGAAAACAAGTGGTGAAATCACTTACCTCGTCACCGGTGGGCCTGTGAGCGGAATCCGCGATCTTCGGTAGCGGATGCGGGAGCTTGGCGCCCTTGAACAACACCTTCCGGACATCTTCGTGACGTAGTGTCGAAGAGCCCGCTCAGTGCAGTGCTGCGCCGGATCAAACTCCCACATGTTGAAGCCCGTCATTGCACGGGAGAATCCGCGGATGAGCATGACTGGACTACGTTGACAAGCTTGAGCTTCTTGTCCACCAGCTTACGGATCACGGGCTTGGAGTCGGTCGGCTCCTCCGAATCCCCCAAATCCGGCCACTCTCTTTCCGGGAGGTGAGCCGTGTAGGGATGCCGGATCTAAATTCGGGGCCGCTGCCCAATCGAGTCCGCGCGGCTTGGTGATGTAGAACCACCCCGATTGCCACCCTTGATGGTTTCCACGAAAGTGCCCTCCAGCCACGTAACGTGGGACATCCTACCCACCATGGCGCCTCCGCACTCCGCTTGGCTGCCCTTCACAACCTTCGGCTTGACACTGAAGGTCTTGAGCCACAAGCCGAAGTGGGGCTGGATGCAGAGGAAGGCCTCGCACACCCACGATAAACGCCGAGATGTTGAGGATGAAATTCGGGGCGGATCATGGAAATCTAGGCCGTAGTAGAACATGAGCCCCGGACAAAGGGATGAAGCAGGAAGCCCAGTCCAGCGGAGGAAATGGGGAAGAAATACTACCCTCTCATGGGGCCTGGGGTTGGGGACGAGCTCTCCCTCGTCGGGGAGCCGATGCGCGATGTTCTTTGGAAAAATATCCGGCGTCGCAGCTTCGGATCTGCCCCTCCGTGACGGAGGAGGCCATCCACTTGCCTCCCGCTCCGGACATAGTTGGAGAAGGTTGAGGTGAGAAGTGCGGACTTGGGCGCTAGAGCTCGAGTTCGCGGAGATGGATAAGCCAAGGAGGAAGAAGGCGCAGGTAAAAGGGTTGGATCTTTATCCCCTTATATGGGCGGACAAAAACATGTGTCCCCGCCGGCCTGGTAAAACTCGCTTATCCCCAAGCGTCACAATCAATGGCGCGGTTGGGTTACCCACGTCCGTATTGATGGGAATCCCGGAATAAGGGGAACACGATCTCTGCTTCGACAAGACGTGCCAAGGAAACCGCCTCGCTAAACACACGGAGGTGGAACAATAAAAACGAGTAAAGGCTTGGTAATGGCATGATGTCACGTCACTAAATACGTCAGCAGATTGAACTTGTGTAATATTATTCTCTCTACGGTGGTACGTGGAATTTATCTTTGCAGAGCCGGACACTATCCTGGTGTTCACAATCTTCTATAAATTATTCGGAGGAAGAACCCGCCTTGCAATGCCGAAGACAATATGCGCTACCGGACTGTCGTCATTGAAGCTTTGGTTCAGAGACTCTTGAGGAGTTCCGGACTAGGGGGTGTCCGGATAGCCGAACTATCATCATCGGCGGACTCCAAGACTATGAAGATACAAGATTGAAGACTTTGTCCCGTGTCCGGATGGGACTTTCCTTGGCGTGGAAGGCAAGCTTGGCGATATGGATATGTAGATCTCCTACCATTGTAACCGACTACTGTGTAACCCTAGCCCTCTCCGGTGTCTATATAAACCGGATGGCTTTAGTCCATAGGACGAACAACAATCATACCATAGGCTAGCTTCTAGGGTTTAGCCTCTTTGATCTCGTGCTAGATCCACTCTTGTAACACACATCATCAATATTAATCAAGCGGGGCGTGAGGTTTTACCTCCATCAAGAGGGCCCGAACACAGGTAGAACATCGTGTCCCTTGTCTTCTGTTACCATCCGCCTAGACGCACAGTTCGGGACCCCCTACCCGAGATCCGCCGGTTTTGACACCGACAATTGTCATATTGCTTAGCATGATCATGTAGTTGACATCGTATTTGTGGCAAAGCCACCGTTCAGAATTCTTTCATACATGTCACTCTTGATTCATTGCATATCGATACACACCTTGAAGGCATTCATATAGAGTCATATTTTGTTCTAAGTATCGAGTTGTAATTGTTGAGTTGTAAGTAAATAAAAGTGTGATGATCATCATTTTAGAGCATTGTCCCAGTGAGGAAAGGACGATGGAGACTATGCTTCCCCCACAAGTCGGGATGAGATTCCGGACGAAAAAAATAGGCCATAAAAAAAGAAGAAAAAAAGAGAAAAGGCCCAAAAAATGAGAGAAAAAGAGAGAAGGGACAATGTTACTATCCTTCTACCACACTTGTGCTTCAAAGTAGCACCACGATCTTCATGATAGAGAGTTTCTCATTTTGTCACTTTCATATACTAGTGGGAATTTCTCATTATAGAACTTGGCTTGTATATTCCAATGATGGGCTTCCTAAAAATGCCCTAGGTCTTCATGAGCAAGCGAGTTGGATGCACACCCACTTAGTATCTTTTGTTGAGCTTTCATATACTTATAGCTCTAGTGCATCCGTTGCATGGAAATCCCTACTCACTCACATTGATATCTATTGATGGGCATCTCCATAGCCCGTTGATACGCCTAGTTGATGTGAGACTATCTTCTCCCTTTTTGTCTTCTCCACTACCACCATTCTATTCCACATATAGTGCTATATCCATGGCTCACGCTCATGTATTGCGTGAAGATTGAAAAAGTTTTGAGAATGTCAAAAGTATGAAACAATTGCTTGGCTTGTCATCGGGGTTGTGCATGATTTAAATACTTTGTGTGGTGAAGATAGAGCATAGCCAGACTATATGATTTTGTGGGGATAACTTTCTCTGGCCATGTTATTTTGAGAAGACATGATTGCTTTGTTAGTATGCTTGAAGTATTGTTATTTTTATGTCAATATGAACTTTTGTCTTGAATCTTTCGGATCTGAATATTCATACCAAAATTAATAAGAATTACATTGAAATTATGCCAAGTAGCACTCCGCATCAAAAATTCTATTTTATCATTTACCTACTCGAGGACGAGCAGGAATTAAGCTTGGGGATGCCTGATACGTCTCTAACGTATCTATAATTTTTGATTGCTCCATGCTATATTATCTATTGTTTTGGTCAATATTGGGCTTTATTATCCACTTTTATATTATTTTTGGGACTAAACTATTAATCGGAGGCCCAGCCCAAAATTGCTGTTTTTTTTCCTATTTCAGAGTTTCGAAGAAACAGAATATCAAACGGAGTCCAAACGGAATGAAACCTTCCGGAATGTGATTTTCTCACCGAACATGATCCAGGAGACTTGGACCCTAAGTCAAGGAAGCTTCGAGGAGGGCACGAGGTAGGGGGGGCCGTCCACCCCCCAGGGCGCGCCCTCCACCCTCGTGGGCCCCATGTTGCTCCACCGACGTACTTCTTCCTCCTATATATACCTACGTACCCCAAACGACCAGATACGGAGCCAAAAACCTAATTCCACCGCCGCAACCTTACACTCCACGAGATCCCATCTTGGGGCTGTTCCCGAGCTCACGGACGGGGCATCCACCACGGAGGGCTTCTACATCATCACCATAGCCCCTCCGATGAAGTGTGAGTAGTTTACTTCAGACCTTGGTCCATAGTTAGTAGCTAGATGGCTTCTTCTCTCTTTTGGATCTCAATACAATGTTCTCCCCTCTCTCGTGGAGATCTATTCGAGGTAATCTTCTTTTTGCGGTGTGTTTGTTGAGACCGATGAATTGTGAGTTTATGATCAAGATTATCTATGAACAATATTTGAATCTTCTCTGAATTCTTTTATGTATGATTGGTTATCTTTGCAAGTCTCTTGAATTATCGGTTTGGTTTGGCCTACTAGATTGGTTTTTTCTTGCAATGGCGTAAAATGCTTAGCTTTGGGTTCAATCTTGCGGTGTCCTTTCCCAAAGTGATGAGGGGCAGCAAGGCACGTATTGTATTGTTGCCATCGAGGATAACAAGATGGGGTTTTTATCATATTGCATGAATTTATCCCTCTACATCATGTCATCTTGCTTAAGGCGTTACTTTGTTTTCTTGAACTTAATACTCTAGATGCATCTTTGGATAGCGGTCGATGAGTGGAGTAATAGTAGTAGATGCAGGCAGGAGTCGGTCTACTTGTCTCGGACGTGATGCCTATGTACATGATCATACCTAGATATTATCATAACTATGCTCAATTCTGTCAATTGCTCAACAGTAATTTGTTCACCCACCGTAGAATACCTATGCTCTTGAGAGAAGCCACTAGTAAAACCTATGGCCCCCGGGTCTATCTCCATCATATTAATCTTCCATCACTTTATTTATTGCCTTTGCCTTTTACTTTTCTTTTATTTTATTTTGCATCTTTATCATAAAAATACCAAAAAAATTATCTATCATCTCTATCAGATCTCACTCTCGTAAGTGATCATGAAGGGATTGACAACCCCTAATCGCGTTGATTGCGAGGAGTTATTTGCTTTGTGTAGGTACGAGAGACTCGCGCGTAGCCTCTTACTGGATTGATACCTTGGTTCTCAAAAACTGAGGTAAATACTTACGCTACTTTGCTGCATCATCCTTTCCTCTTCAAGGAAATCCAACGCAGTGCTCAAGAGGTAGCAGGGCTCTCGCCCCTTTGCCACCATGGATTTCATGGAGTAGAGGGGGAACTCTCCTCCCATCTTGGGGAGTCCAAGGAAGAAGAAGCGGGAGGGGGCTCTCTCCCCCTCTCTCCGGGTGACGCCGGAGCACCGCCGGGGCAATCATCGTGACGACGATCTATATCAACAACCTTGCTATCGTCAACACCAACTCTCTCTCCCTCTATGCAGCCGTGTAACACCTCTTCTCCCCGCTGTAATCTCTACTTAAACATGGTGCTCAACTCTATATATTACTTCCCAATGGTCTATCTTATGATGTTTGAGTATACTCGTTTAGTCCTATGGGCTAATCGTGATCTTGGTTGGTATGAGTGTATATTTTATTATGGTGCTGTCCTATGGTGCCCTTCATGTCGTGCAAGCGTGAGGGGTCCACACTGTAGGGTGTTGCAATACGTTCACAATTCGCTTATGTGGGTGGCGTGAGCGACAGAAGCACAAACCCGAGTAAGGGGGTTGTTGCGTATGGGAGAAAAGAGGACTTGATACTTAATGCTATGGTTGGGTTTTACCTTAATGATCTTTGGTAGTTGCGGATGCTTGCTAGAGTTCCAATCTAAGTGCATATGATCCAAGTAGAAAAAGTATGTTATCTCATGCCTCTCCCTCATATAAAAATGCAAGAATGATTACGGTCTACTTATCGATTGCCTAGGGACAAATTACTTTCTTGAGTAACAAAAACTTTATACTGAACAACTAACTTTTATAATCTCGCAAAGTACTCCTAATTTTATTCTTGCAAAGTAGTTATAGCATCACATCTACATATTAGTTCCATACTTGTTCTAGGTAAAGCAAACGTTATAGTGTGAGCAGAGTTGTATCGGTGGTCGATAGTGTTGGGAAACATTGCATGGAAAACGAAAAAAAAATTATGCACACACAATGATCTATCCATGGAGATGCATAACAAAGAGGGTGAGAGTGTGTCTACGTACCATCATAGACCGTAAGCGAAAGCGTTTCACAACGCGGTTGATGTAGTTGAACTTCTTCGCGCTTCAGCCGATCAAGTACCGAACGCACGGCACCTTCGCGTTCTGCACACGTTCAGCTCGATGACGTCCCTCGCCTTCTTGATCCAGCAAGACATCGAGGTAGTAGATGAGTTCCGTCAGCACGACGACATGGTGATGGTGATGGTGAAGTGATATCTGTAGGGCTTCACCTAAGCACTACGAAAATATGACCGAGGGTGTAAACGGTGGAGGGGGGCGCCGCACATGGCTAACAATTGATTTGGGTGTGCTAGGCGCCCCCTCCCACATATATATAGGTGGAGGGAGGAGGGAGCAGCCATGAAGGCTCAACCAGTGTCAAAACCGGCAGATCTCGGGTAGGGGTTCCCGAACTGTGTGTCTGAGGATCGATAGTAACAAGGGATGATGGGGACACGATGTTTACCCAGGTTCGAGCCCTCTTAAAGGAGGTAAAACCCTACGTCCTGCTTGATTGTATTCAATGAGTATAGAGTTTACAAGAGTAGATCTACCTCGAGATCGTAATGGCTAAACCCTAGTTGTCTAGCCTATGAGAATTCTGATAGCCTCCATGAACTAAACCCTTCGGTTTATATACACACCGGAGGGGTCTAGGGTTGCACAAAGTCGGTTTGTAGAGGAAGGAAACAATACATCCGAACACCAAAACTTGCCGTTCAGGCATATAGGAGTCCAACCCAGACACGGGGGATAATCTTCGGCTTTTATCTTGGCCCATTAGTCTGACCCATATTGAATAGGCCGGGCACCCGAGGACCCCCTAATCCAGGACTCCATCAGTAGCCCCCGAACTTGCCTTCAATGACGATGTAGTATCCGACTTACGTCTTCGGCTTTGCAAGGCAGGTTCTTTAGCATACCTCGGACGGATAACAGTTCGGCCCTGACCTTCGCGTTCTGCCTTTATGACTCCTTCCTGTCGTCGCCTCGATTTCCACACGCCGCGCGAATGCGAATGGTCCATAATATTTTTTTACAAATAATCCCCTGACCACACAGGGGTGGCGCCTATATAAAGAGGTTAGATCCCCAAATGCCATCTACATCGTGTAGAGAACATCAGAACCAGCCACGAAAAACTTCAAAACATGGCCAGCGCTCCTAGCTCTTCTTCGCGCCCTCATGGCCCTCAAGAGGGTGATTGGCGAAGCTGCTCAGTCTCTCACCTTCAGTTGAGTCGACTTCAGATGCAGGGATATCTCCCTCTTGTAGATCTAGTCTTTGTGCAAGCGGGATTGGCTTCGATCGGCAATGATGTGCTAGCAGAGAATTTCCCCAACCCCAACAAGGAGGAGAGGTGTGCTTCGTTTCGTTTCTTTTGCGAGGCTTAGGATATCCAATCCATCCCTTTCTCAGGGATCCGTTGGAGTTCTATGGGATCCAGCTGCACAACCTCACCCCAGGTTCTATTCTACACATCTCGGGCTTTGTCGCTCTCTGCGAACTATTTCTGGGTTGCAAGGCCTATTTCAAACTATGGAGAAAGTTATTTTGCCTCGTCCCTCGTCATCGAGGGGTTCCATATTTGAAGTGGGCGGCGCCGAAGTATGGCGCATAGCCGGATCGGACTACCCTATCGGAACTCCCAAGGAGGTATCCCAAGAATGGTCTTCAGAATGGTTTTACATTGAGGACGTTCCCCTTTTGGACCCAGTTCAGCGCGGCCTCCCTGAATTCTCCAGTGCTCCTTTGAAGAAACGCCTTAATTGGCGCCCCCGGAGTCCCAAGGAAGAAGACAGTGCAGAAGGGAAGAGGTTGGGCAGCAAGGTCAGATTACTTGCTCATTCCGAGCTCTCGATAATCGAATTCATGGCCATCGTGATAAAGCGATGTATTCAACCCCTCCAGTCTAGAGTGACTCCTTTATGGTGTTACTACGGAGAGGACGACGCATCTCGTTACAGATGCAAGGGCGCGGATACCCCAGCCAAACTGGCCATAATCCTGGCCGATCTGTATAAGGGGGAGAAATAAGACTTCCTCCGTTTAAATTGCCGGGAAGGTTTTTCTATGTACAACCCCATCGAATGAGTAAGTTTTTTGATTATCAGTATTGTTCTTCCTTGCTATCGAGGCATGCTAATCAAATTGTTCTTGTTGTCTTAAAGTGGTCATGGAGGAAGGTGGTCGAGAACATTCATTGCCTCTCCCCAAAACCAGAGGATTATGCTCGCAGCGAAGACCCCAGCTTCCGTGAGGATCCGGATATATACGTAGAGTTTGATGATGGAGTATTTTATCAGGCGAGCCTTGACGGCTCGGAAGTGGCTATTACCGCCGACTACCCCCACCTTTACCCTTTCTCCATTATAAGTACTTAGAAAGCTTCCTAAAAAAGAAACCCCTACTTGCACCTTATCCATCACACTGAACTGCGTTCCATAGGATCGGCACTCAGCAAGCCGCACTCCATGGTGAGCGGCCTCTAATTAGAGTGATCATTCAAAACAAAAGGAAACTGGGAGCGCTATTGAGCCCCCTCCTCCTTCAAAGAGGTATGTCCTTTGATATATGCCTAAGCATGAGATCAAATTGTTAAATTCTCCTCCACCTTATTCCAGGAGGAGCACACGGCAGACCGTGGGCAAATGCCCTGCTAGCCAAGTATCAGGTAATCCAGCTCCGGGCTCGTCAACTAGGACGAGAGCTGATATAGTGCCAGATCCGCCTCCTCGTGTGGATTCGGATGACGTATCCATCACGAATTCCGAGGTGGAGAGCATGATGAATCATCGTCAACTAAAAGAGGCCATGCATGCTCCAGTTTTTACTGAACAGGAATTTACCGCCCTCAGCTCCGTGGATGCATATATCCGAGCCGCCCGGGACGGACTTGCTGGAGTTACTCAACTGTTTTCAAAGGATATGCAGGTAATAGCTCATGCGAATTTAATGGATATATGTGAAGGAAATATACCCTAGAGGCAATAATAAAGTTGTTATTTATATTTCCTTATATCATGATAAATGTTTATTATTCATGCTAGAATTGTATTAACCGGAAACTTAGTAGATGTGTGGATACATAGACAAACAGAGTGTCACTAGTATGCCTCTAGTTGACTAGCTCGTTAATCAAAGATGGTTAAGTTTCCAAGCCATAGACATGAGTTGTCATTTGATGAACGGGATCACATCATTAGAGAATGATGTGATTGACTTGACCCATTCCATTAGCTTAACACTTGATCGTTTAGTTTGTTGCTATTGCTTTCTTCATGACTTATACATGTTCCTATGACTATGAGATTATGCAACTCCCGAATACCGGGGGAACACTTTGTGTGCTACCAAACGTCACAACGAATCGGGTGATTATAAAGGTGCTCTCTGGTGTCTCCGATGGTGTTTGTTGAGTTGGCATAGATCGAGATTAGGATTTGTCACTCCGATTGTCGAAGAGGTATCTCTGGGCCCTCTCGGTAAAGCACATCACTGTAAGCCTTGCAAGCAATGTGACTAATGAGTTAGTTGCGGGACGATGCATTACGGAATGAGTAAAGAGACTTGTAGGTAACGATATTGAACTAGGTATTGAGATACCGACGATCGAATCTCAAGCAAGTAACATATGGATGACAAAGGGAACAACGTATGTTGTTATGCGGTTTGACCGATAAATATCTTCGTAGAATATGTGGGAGCCAATATGAACATCCAGGTTCCGCTATTGGTTATTGACCGAAAACATGTCTCGGTCATGTCTACATAGTTCTCGAACCTGTACGGTCCCCACACTTAATGTTCGGTGACGATCGATATTATGAGTTTTTGTGTTTTGATGTACCGAAGGTAGTTCGGAGTCCCGAATATGATCACGGACATGACCGGGAGTCTCGAAATTGTCGAGACATAAAGATCGATATATTGGACGACTATATTTGGACATCAGAATGGTTCCGGGTGAGATCGGGATTATACCGGAGCACCGGGAGGTTACCGGAACCCCCCGGGAGGTATATGGGCCTTATTAGGCCTTAGTGGGAGAGAGGGGAAAGGAGAAAAGGAGGGGCGCCCCCCAAGCCCAATCCAAATTGGGAGGAGGGCCGACCCCCCTTTCCTTCCTCCTTCCTCCCCCTTCCTTCTCTCCTAAACCAACTAGGGAGGGGGGGGGGGGAATCCTACTCCCCGTGGGAGTAGGACTCCCCTTGGGGCGTGCCTAGGAGGCCGGCCCTCTTCCCCTCTTCCACTCCTTTATATACGGGGGAGGGGGGCACCCCATAGACACACAAGTTGATCATTGATCTCTTAGCCGTGTGCGGTGCCCCCCTCCACCATGATCCACCTCGATCGTATCGTTGCAGTGCTTAGGCGAAGCCCTGCGTCGGTAGCTTCATCATCACCGTCATCACGCCGTCGTGCTGACGAAACTCTCCCTCAACACTCTGCTGGATCATGAGTTCGTGGGACGTCATCGAGCTGAACATGTGCTGAACTCAGAGGTGCCGTACGTTCGGTACTTGGATCGGTCGGATCGTGAGGACGTACGACTACATCAACCGCGTTGATAAAATGCTTCTGCTTATGGTCTGCGAGGGTACGTGGACAACACTCTCCCACTCATTGCTATGCATCACCATGATCTTGCGTGTGCGTAGGATTTTTTTTGAAATTACTACATTCCCCAACAGTGGCATCCGAGCCAGGTTTATGCGTAGATGTTATATGCACGAGTAGAGCACAAGTGATTTGTGGGCGATACTAGTCATACTGCTTACCAGCATGTCATACTTTGATTCGGCGGTATTGTTGGATGAAGCGGCCCAGACCGACATTATGCGTACGCTTACGCGAGACTGGTTCTACCGACGTGCTTCGCACACAGGTGGCTGGCAGGTGTCAGTTTCTCCAACTTTAGTTGAATCGAGTGTGGCTATGCCCGGTCCTTGTTGAAGGTTAAATCAACACATACTTGACGAAATATCGTTGTGGTTTTGATGCGTAGTTAAGAACGGTTCTTGCTCAGCCCGTAGCAGCCACGTAAAACTTGCAACAACAAAGTGGAGGACATCTAACTTGTTTTTGCAGGGCATGTTGTGATGTGATATGGTCAAGACATGATGCTAAATTTTATTGTATGAGATGATCATGTTTTGTAACAAAGTTATTAGCAACTGGCAGGAGCCATATGGTTGTCGCTTTATTGTATGCAATGCAATCGCCCTGTATTTGTTTTTACTTTATCGCTAAGCGGTAGCGATAGTCGTAGAAACAATAGTTGGCGAAACGACAACGATGCTACGATGGAGATCTAGGTGTCGCGCCGGTGACGATGATGATCATGACGGTGCTTTGGAGATGGAGATCAAAGGCACAAGATGATGATGGCCATATCATATCACTTATATTGATTGCATGTGATGTTTATCTTTTATGCATCTTATTTTGCTTTGATTGACGGTGGCATTATAAGATGATCTCTTACTAAATTTCAAGGTACAAGTGTTCTCCCTGAGTATGCACCGTTGCGAAAGTTCGCCATGCCGAGACACCACGTGATGATCGGGTGTGATAAGCTCTACGTTCACATACAATGGGTGCAAGCCAGTTTTGCACATGCAGAATACTTGGGTTAAACTTGACGAGCCTAGCATATGCAGATATTGCCTCGAACACTTTGAGACTGAAAGGTCGAGCGTGAATCATATAGTAGATATGATCAACATAGTGATGTTCACCATTGAAAACTACTCCATCTCACGTGATGATCGGACATGGTTTAGTTGATTTGGATCACGTGATCACTTAGATGATTAAAGGGATGTCTATCTAAGTGGGAGTTCTTAAGTAATATGATTAATTGAACTTTAATTTATCATGAACTTAGTACCTGATAGTATTTTGCATGTCTATGTTGTTGTAGATCAATGGCTCGTGCTACTGTTCCTTTGAATTTTAATGCGTTCCGTGAGAAAGCTAAGTTGAAAGATGATGGTAGCAATTACACGAACTGGGTCCGTAACTTGAGGATTATCCTCATTGCTGCACGGAAGAATTACGTCCTGGAAGCACCGCTAGGTGCAAGACCCTTCTGAGAACAGCCGGATGTTGTGAATGTGCAGCAGAGCAAAGGCGATGACTACTCGATAGTTCAGTGTGCCATGCTTTACGGCTTAGAACCGGGACTTCAACGACGTTTTGAACGTCATGGAGCATATGAGATGTTCCAGGAGTTGAAGTTAATATTTCAAGCAAATGCCCAGGTTGAGAGATATGAAGTCTCCGATAAGTTCTATAGCTGCAAGATGGAGGAGAATAGTTCTGTCAGTGAACATATACTCAAAATGTCTGGGTATAACAACCACTTGATTCAGCTGGGAGTTAATCTTCCTGATGATAGTGTCATTGACAGAATTATTCAATCACTGCCACCAAGCTACAAGAGCTTCGTGATGAACTATGATATGATAGGGATGAACAAGACAATTCCCGAGCTCTTCGCGATGCTAAAGGCTGCGAAGGTAGAAATCAAGAAGGAGCATCAAGTGTTGATGGTCAACAAGACCACCAGTTTCGAGAAAAAGGGTAAAGGGAAGAAGGGGAACTTCAAGAAGAACGGCAAGCAAGTTGCTGCTCAAGTGAAGAAACCCAAGTCTGGACCTAAGCCTGAGACTAAGTGCTTCTACTGCAAAGGGACTGGTCACTGGAAGCGGAACTGCCCCAAGTATTTGGCGGATAAGAAGGATGGCAAGGTGAACAAAGGTATATGTGATATACTTGTTATTGATGTGTACCTTACTAATGCTCGCAGTAGCACCTGGGTATTTGATACTGGTTCTGTTGCTAATATTTGCAACTCGAAACAGGGACTACGGATTAAGCAAAGATTGGCTAAGGACGAGGTAATGATGCGCGTGGGAAATGGTTCCAAAGTCGATGTGATCGCGGTCGGCACGCAACCTCTAGATCTACCTTCGGGATTAGTTTTAGACCTGAATAATTGTTATTTGGTGCCAGCGTTGAGCATGAACATTATATCTGGATCTTGTTTGATGCGAGACGGTTATTCATTTAAATCTGAGAATAATGGTTGTTCTATTTATATGAGTAATATCTTTTATGGTCATGCAACCTTGAAGAGTGGTCTATTTTTGTTGAATCTCGATAGTAGTGATACACATATTCATAATATTGAAGCCAAAAGATGCAAAGTTGATAATAGTGCAACTTATTTGTGGCACTGCCGTTTGGGTCATATTGGTGTAAAGCGCATGAAGAAACTCCATTCGATGGACTTTTGGAATCACTTGATTATGAATCACTTGGTACTTACGTAACCATGCCTCATGGGCAAGATGACTAAAACTTCGTTCTCCGGAACAATGGAGTGAGCAACAGATTTGTTGGAAATCATACATACTGATGTATGTGGTGCAATGAACATTGAGGATCGCGGTGGGTATCATTGTTTTCTCACCTTCACAGATGATTTGAGCAGATATGGGTATATCTACTTAATGAAACATAAGTCTGAAACATTTGAAAAGTTCAAAGAATTTTAGAGTGAAGTGGAAAATCATCGTAACAAGAAAATAAAGTTACTACGATCTGATCGTGGAGGAGAATATTTGAGTTACGAGTTTGGTCTTCATTTGAAACAATGTGGAATAGTTTCAAGAACTCACGCCACCCGGAACACCACAGCGTAATGGTGTGTCCGAACGTTGTAACCGCACTTTATTAGATATGGTGCGATCTATGATGTCTCTTACTGATTTACCGCTATCATTTCGGGGTTATGCTTTAGAGACAGTTGCATTCACGTTAAATAGGGCACCATCTAAATCCGTTGAGACGACGCCTTATGAACTGTGGTTTGGCAAGAAACCAAATTTGTCGTTTCTGAAAGTTTGGGGCTGCGATGCTTATGTGAAAAAGCTTCAACCTGATAAGCTCGAACCCAAATCAAAGAAATGTGTCTTCATAGGATACCTAAAGGAAACTGTTGGGTACTACTACGTCTTGAGCTTGCGTTGGTTTTCCCCGAAGAGGAGAGGATGATGCAGCACAGTAGCGTAAGTATTTCCCTCAGTTTTGAGAAGCAAGGTATCAATCCAGTAGGAGGCCACGCGCAAGTCCCTCGTACCTGCACAAAACGATAGCTACTCGCAACCAAAGCGATTAGGGGTTGTCAATCCCTTCACGGTCACTTACGAGAGTGAGATCTGATAGAGATAATATTTTGGTATTTTTGGTATAAAGATGCAAAGTAAAAAGTAAAAGCAAAGCAAATAAATAAAGTGATGGAGATTGATATGATGAGAATAGACCCGGGGCCATAGGTTTCACTAGTGGCTTCTCTCAAGAGCATAAGTATTCTACGGTGGGTGAACAAATTGCTGTTGAGCAATTGATGAATTGAGCATAGTTATGAGGTTATCTAGGCAATGATCATGTATATAGGCATCACGTCCGAGACAAGTAGACCAAAACGATTACGCATCTACTACTATTACTCCACTCATCGACCGCTATCCAAAGATGCATCTAGAGTATTAAGTTAAAAAGCAGTAACGCCTTAAGCAAGATGACATGATGTAGAGGAATAAATTCATGCAATATGATAAATACCCCATCTTGTTATCCTCGATGGCAACAATACAATACGTGCCTTGCAACCCCTTATGTCACTAGGTAAGGACACCGCAAGATTGAACCCAAAGCTAAGCACTTCTCCCATTGCAAGAACTACCAATCTAGTTGGCCAAACCAAACGGATAATTCGAAGAGACTTGCAAAGATAACTTAATCATACATAAAAGAATTCAGAGAAGAATCAAATATTTTCCATAGATAAGCAGGATCATAAACCCACAATTCATCGATCTCAACAAACACACCACAAAAAGAAGATTACATCGAACAGATCTCCACAAGAGAGGGGGAGAACATTGTATTGAGATCCAAAAAGAGAGAAGAAGCCATCTAGCTACTAGCTATGGACCTGAAGGTCTGAAGTAAACTACTCACACTTCATCGGAGGAGCTATGGTGATGATGTAGAAGCCCTCCGTGGTGTATGCCCCCTCCGGCGGAGCTGCGGAATAGGCCCCAAGATGGGATCTCGTGGATACAGGAAGGTACGGCGGTGGAATTAGGTTTTTGGCTCCTGTTCTGATCTGTTGAAATGCGTGAGGTATATATAGGAGGAAGGAGTACGTCGGTGGAGCATCGGGAGGGCCCACGAGGCGGGGAGCGCGCCCGGGGGAGGCGCGCCCCACCTCGTGACCGCCTCTGGCACTCCTTGGAGTAGGGTCCAAGTCTCTGGATCACATTCGGTGAGAAGATCACGTTCCCGGAGGTTTCATTCCATTTGGACTCCGTTTGATATTCCGCTTTCTTGAAACACTGAAATAGGCAAAAACAGCAATTACAGGCTGGGCCTCCGGTTAATAGGTTAGTCCCAAAAGTAATATAAAAGTGGAAAATAAAGCCCATTATAGTCCAAAACAATAGATAAAGTAGCATGGAGCAATAAAAATTATAGATACGTTGGAGACGTATCGAGGCATCTAAGCTTAATTCCTTTCGTCCTCGAGTAGGTAAATGATAAAAGAGAATTTTGATGCGGTGTGATACTTTGGCATAATTTCAATGTAAATCTTCTTAATCATGGTATGAATATTGAGATCCGAAAGATTCAAGACAAAAGTTTATATTGACATAAAAATAATAATACTTCAAGCATACTAACAAAGCAATTATGTCTTCTCAAAATAACATGGCCAAAGAAAGTTATCCCTACAAAATCATATAGTCTGGCTATGTTCCATCTTCCCCACACAAAGTATTTAAATCATGCACAACCCCGATGACAAGCCAAGGAATTGTTTCATACTTTAACATTTTCAAAACCTTTTCAATCTTCACGCAATACATGAGCGTGAGCCATGGATATAGCACTATATGTGGAATAGAATGGTGGTTGTGGAGAAGACAAATAAGAGGGAAGATAGTCTCACATCAACTAGGCGTATTAACGGGCTATGGAGATGCCCATCAATAGATATCAATGTGAGTGAGTAGGGATTGCCATGCAACGGATGCACCAGAGCTATAAGTATATGAAAGCTCAACAAAAGAAACTAAGTGGGTGTGCATCCAACTCGCTTGCTCACGAAGACCTAGGGCATTTGAGGAAGCCCATCATTGGAATATACAATCCAAGTTCTATAATGAAAAATTCCCACTAGTATATGAAAGTGACAAAATGAGAGACTCTCTATCATGAAGATCATGGTGCTACTTTGAAGCACAAGTGTGGTAAAAGGATAGTAACATTGTCCCTTCTCTCTTTTCTCTCATTTTTTTATTTGGGCGTTTTCTCTCTTTTTATATATTTTTTATTTTCGTCCGAGTCTCATCCCGACTTGTGGGGAATCATAGTCTCCATCATTCTTTCCTCACTTGGGACAATGCTCTAATAATGATGATCATCACACTTTTATTTTTCTTACAACTCAACAATTACAACTCGGTACTTAGAACAAAATATGACTCTATATGAATGCCTCCGGCGGTGTACCGGGATATGCAATGAAACATGAGTGACTTGTATGAAAGAATTATGAAATGTGGCTTTTCCACAAATACGATGTCAACTACATGATCATGCTAGCAATATGACAATGATGGAGCGTGTCATAATAAACGGAACGGTGGAAAGTTGCATGGCAATATATCTCGGAATGGCTATGGAAATGCCATGATAGGTAGGTATGGTGGCTGTTTTGAGGAAGGTTTATGGTCGGTGTATGATACCTGTGAAAAGTGCGCGGTATTAGAGAGGCTAGCAATGGTGGAAGGATGGGAAAAAGTGCGTATAATCCATGGACTCAACATTAGTCATAAAGAACTCATATACTTATTGCAAAAATCTAGAAGTTATCAAAGCAAAGTATTATGTGCATGCTCCTAGGGGGATAGATTGGTAGGAAAAGACCATCGCTCGTCCCCGACCGCCACTCATAAGGAAGACAATCAATAAATAAATCATGCTCCGAGTTCATCACATAACGGTTCACCATACGTGCATGCTATCGGAATCACAAACTTCAACACAAGTATCCTTTAAGTTCACAACTACTCAACTAGCATGACTCTAATATCACCATCTTCATATCTCAAAACAATTATCAAGCATCAAACTTTTCTTAGTATTCAACGCACTCAAAAGAAAGTTTCACATATCTTGAATACCAAGTATATTAATATTAAGCAAATTACCATGCTATTAACGACTCTCAAAATAATCTAAGTGAAGCATGAGAGATCAATAGTTTCTTTAAAACAAATCCACCACCGTGCTCTAAAAGATCTAAGTGAAGCACTAGAGCAAAAAGTATCACGCTCAAAAGATATAAGTGAAGCACTATGAGCAAAACTATCAAGCTCAAAAGATATAAGTGAAGCACATAGAGTATTCTATCAAATTCCAATTCATGTATGGCTCTCTCAAAAGATGTGTACAGAAATGATGATTCTGGTAAACTAACAAGCAAAGACGCAAATAATACAAGACGCTCCAAGCAAAACATATATCATGTGGTGAATAAAAATATAGCTCCAAGTAAATTACCGATGGAAGTAGACGAAAGAGGGGATGCCTTCCGGGGCATCCCCAAGCTTTGACTTTTTGGTGTCCTTGGATTATCTTGGGGGTGCCAGGGGCATCCCCAAGCTTAGGCTCTTGCCACTCCTTGTTCCATAATCCATCAAAAGAATTCACCCAAAACTTGAAAACTTCACAACACAAAAACTCAATAGAAATCTCGTGAGCTCCGTTAGAGAAAGAAAACAAAAGACTACTTTAAGGTACTGTAATGAACTCATTATTTATTTATATTGGTGTTAAACCTACTGTATTCCATCTTCTCTATGGATTATAAACTATTTTATTAACCATAGATTCATCAAAATAAGCAAACAACACACGCAAAACAGAATCTGTCAAAAACAGAACAATCTGTAGTAATCTATAACTAACGCAAACTTCTGGAACCCAAAAATTCTACCAAAATTAGAAGACCTAGAAAATTTGTTTATTGATCATCAACAATTGGAATCAGTATTTTATTACGTTCTGGTGATTTTTAACAATTCGGGCACTGAGCACAAAGATTCTGGAAATTACAGCAAGATCAAATAACTATCATCCAAGAAGATCCAATAGGTTCAACTTGGCACAAACACTAATTAAAAGATAAAACCACATCTAAACAGAGGCTATATGGATTATTTATTCCTAAACAGAAGCAAAAACAAAAAACACAAAATAAAATTGGGTGGCCTCCCAACAAGCGCTATCGTTTAACCCCCTAGCTAGGCATAAAAGCAAGGATAGATCTAGGTATTGCCATCTTTGGTAGGCAATCCATAAGTGGCTCTCATGATAGATTCATATGGTAATTTTATTTTCTTTGTAGGAAAGTGTTCCATGCCTTTCTTTAATGGAAATTGGAATCTAATATTCCCTTCCTTCATATCAATAATTGCACCAATCGTTCTAAGGAAAGGTCTACCAAGAATAATAGGACATGAATGATTGCAATCTATATCAAGAACGATAAAATCTACGGGCACATAATTCCTATTTGCAACAATAAGAACATCATTAATTCTTCCCATAGGCTTTTTAATAGTGGAATCCGCAAGATGCAAGTTGAGAGAGCAATCATCAAAATCACGGAAATCTAGCAAATCACACAAAGTTTTGGGAATAGTAGAGACTCTAGCACCCAAATCACACAAAGCATGAAACTCATAATTTTTAATTTTAATTTTAATAGTAGGTTCCCACTCATCATGGAGTTTCCTAGGGATAGAAATTTTCAACTCAAGCTTTTCTTCATAAGATTGCATTAAGGCATCACCAATGTGTTCGGTAAAAGCCTTATTTTGACTATAAGCATGAGGAGAATTTAGCACGGATTGCAACAAGGAAATACAATCAATTAAAGAGCAATTTTCATAATTAAATTCCTTGAGATCCAATATAGTTGGTTTAGCAACATCTAGATTTCTATTTCTTTCAATCCAACTTTTATCAATTTCATCATTAAGATCTAAAAACTCAGAATTCTTAGAACGCCTTCTGGGTAAAGGAAGATCATATTCAGTTTCATCAAGATTCATATTGCAAAACAAAGATTTAATAGGGGACACATCAATAACTTTTAGATCTTCATCTTGATTTTCATAGGAATTAGAAGAACACGCTTTAATAAAGGCATCTTTGGAAGCACGCATCCTAGCGGTTCTTTCTTTGCACTCATCGATGGAAATTCTCATAGCTTTGAGAGACTCATTGATATCATGCTTAGGAGGAATAGATCTAAGCTTTAAAGAATCAACCTCAAGAGAAATTCTATCAACGTTCCTAGCCAAATCATCAACTTTAAGCAATTTCTCTTCAAGCAAAGCATTAAAATTCTTTTATGAATTCATAAACTCTTTAACACTACTCTCAAATTCAGAGGGCATCTTATTTAAATTTCCATAAGAGTTGTTGTAGGAATTTCCATAATTATTAGAAGGATTACTAGGATAAAGCCTAGGATTAAAATTCCCTCTATACGCGTTGTTTCCAAAACTATTCCTACCAACAAAATTCACATCCATAGATTCATTATTATTCTCAATCAAGGTAGACAAAGGCATATAATTAGGATCAGAAGAAACACTCTTAGTAAATAACTTCATAAGTTCATCCATCTTTCCACTCAAAACATTGATTTCTTCTATAGCATGCACTTTTTTATTAGTAGATGTTTCAGTATGCCATTGGGAATAATTAACCATAATATTATCTAGGAGTTTAGTAGCATCTCCTAAAGTGATTTCCATAAAAGTGCCTCCCGCGGCCGAATCTAAAAGATTTCTAGAAGCAAAATTCAATCCAGCATAATTTTTTTGTATAATCATCCATAAGTTAAAACCATGAGTAGGACAATTACGTATCATTAATTTCATTCTCTCCCAAGCTTGTGCAACATGTTCATGATCAAGTTGCTTAAAATTCATAATATCGTTCCTAAGAGAGATAATCTTAGCGGGAGGAAAATACTTAGAGATAAAAGCATCTTTGCACTTGTTCCAAGAATCAATACTATTTTTAGGCAAATATGAAAACCACGCCTTAACACGATCTCTAAGCGAAAAAGGAAATAGCTTCAATTTAATGACATCATTATCGACATCTTTTTTCTTTTGCATATCACATAAATCAACGAAGCTATTCAGATGAGTAGCGGCATCTTCACTAGGAAGGCCGGCGAATTGATCTTTCATAACAAGATTCAACAAAGCAGTATTGATTTCACAAGATTCGGTATTGGCAAGAGGAGCAATCGGAGTGCTAAGTAAATCATTATTATTGGTATTGGTGAAGTCACACAATTTGGTGGCCTCTTGAGCCATCGTGATGAACAAGCAAACTAACACACGAGCAAACAAAAGGCAAAGGGAAAAAGAGGAGGAGATTGGGAAAGAGAGGGCGAATAAAACGACAAGGGTGAAGTGGGGGAGAGGAAAACGAGAGGCAAATGGCAAATAATGTAATGCGAGAGATAGGGATTATGATGGGTACTTGGTATGTTGACTTTTGCGTGAGCCTCCCCGGCAACGGCGCCAGAAATCCTTCTTGCTACGTCTTGAGCTTGTGTTGGTTTTCCCCGAAGAGGAGTGGATGATGCAACACAGTAGCGTAAGTATTTCCCTCAGTTTTGAGAACAAAGGTATCAATCCAGTAGGAGGCCACGCGCAAGTCCCTCGTACCTGCACAAAACGATAGCTACTCGCAACCAAAGCGATTAGGGGTTGTCAATCCCTTCACGGTCACTTACGAGAGTGAGATCTGATAGAGATAATATTTTTGGTATTTTTGGTATAAAGATGCAAAGTAAAAAGTAAAAGCAAAGCAAATAAATAAAGTGATGGAGATTGATATGATGAGAATAGACCCGGGGCCATAGGTTTCACTAGTGGCTTCTCTCAAGAGCATAAGTATTCTACGGTGGGTGAACAAATTACTGTTGAGCAATTGACATAATTGAGCATAGTTATGAGGTTATCTAGGCAATGATCATGTATATAGGCATCACATCTGAGACAAGTAGACCGAAACGATTCTGCATCTACTACTATTACTCCACTCATCGACCGCTATCCAGCATGCATCTAGAGTATTACGTTAAAAACAGAGTAACGCCTTAAGCAAGATGACATGATGTAGAGGAATAAATTCATGCAATATGATAAATACCCCATCTTGTTATCCTCAATGGCAACAATACAATACGTGCCTTGCAACCCCTTCTGTCACTAGGTAAGGACACCGCAAGATTGAACCCAAAGCTAAGCACTTCTCCCATTGCAAGAACTACCAATCTAGTTGGCCAAACCAAACGGATAATGCGAAGAGACTTGCAAAGACAACTTAATCATACATAAAAGAATTCAGAGAAGAATCAAATATTTTCCATAGATGAGCTGGATCATAAACCCACAATTCATCGGTCTCAACAAACACACCGCAAAAAGAAGATTACATCGAATAGATCTCCACAAGAGAGGGGAGAACATTGTATTGAGATCCAAAAAGAGAGAAGAAGCCATCTAGCTACTAGCTATGGACCCGAAGGTCTGAAGTAAACTACTCACACTTCATCGGAGGGGCTATGGTGATGATGTAGAATCCCTCCGTGGTGTATGCCCCCTCTGGCGGAGCTGCGGAACAGGCCCCAAGATGGGATCTCGTGGATCTGAGGAAGGTGCAGCGGTGGAATTAGGTTTTTGGCTCCTGTTACGATTTGTTGAAGTGCGTAGGTATATATAGGAGGAAGGAGTACGTCGGTGGAGCGTCGGGGGCCCACGAGGCGGGGGCGCCTGTGGGAGGGCGCGCCCACCTCGTGACCGCCTCTGGCATTCCTTGGAGTAGGGTCCAAGTCTCCTGGATCACGTTCGGTGAGATGATCACGTTCCCGAAGGTTTCATTCCGTTTGGACTCCGTTTGATATTCCGTTTCTTCGAAACACTGAAATAGAAAAACAGCAATTCTGGGCTGGGCCTCCGGTTAATAGGTTAGTCCCAAAAGTAATATAAAAGTGGAAAATAAAGCCTATAGTCCAAAACAATAGATAAAGTAGCATGGAGCAATAAAAAATTATAGATACGTTGGAGACGTATCAGGTACACCTTCTATCACAGATCCGAAGGCAAGACATTCGTTGCTAAGAATGGATCCTTTCTAGAGAAGGAGTTTCTCTCGAAAGAAGTGAGTGGGAGGAAAGTAGAACTTGATGAGGTAACTGTACCTGCTCCCTTATTGGAAAGTAGTTCATCACAGAAATCAGTTCATGTGATCCCTACACCAATTAGTGAGGAAGCTGATGATAATGATCATGATACTTGAGATCAAGTTACTACCGAACCTCGTAGGTCAACCAGAGTAAGATCCGCACCAGAGTGGTACGATAATTCTGTTCTAGAGGTCATGTTACTTGACCATGGCGAACCTACGAACTATGAGGAAGCGATGATGAGCCCAGATTCCACAAAATGGCTTGAGGCCATGAAATCTGAGATGGGATCCATATATGAGAACAAAGTGTGGACTTTGGTTGACTTGCCCGATGATCGGCAAGCCATCGAATAAATGGATCTTCAAGAAGAAGACCGACGCCGACGGTAATGTTATCATCTACAAAGCTCGACCGCTAAGTAAAGTGGGAGTGCAACTATCCCTGGGTGGTTTTGGTAATGATTAACAACATATAGCTCATTGAGCTAACACTATTTCAAGATAAATATTTCAGGAAAGCTCAATGATTGGCATGGCATGGATTAGAAAGTGGACCCCCCAAAATGCTAAGGACACAAGATTGGCTCAAGCTCAAAGCACAAGACTCTACATTTTATTTTTAGTGATCCAAGATCACATTGAGTCCATAGGAAAAGCCAATACTATCAAAAGGGGGTGAGGTGTTGCTTAATGAGTTTCTTTCTCATAATGCTTAGTGATATGCTCCAAAAACCCTCAACTAATTTCTCACGTCCACATATGTCCCAAACCAAAAGTCAAACTCGGCCCCACCAAAACTTTCTATCCAGTGCCACCGAATTCTCTTGACATAGCCACTGCCACAAACCCTAGTCACTTCGTTCTCACCGATAGGGATATCGGTCTCACCAAGATGGGATTGCAAACTCTCTGTTTCCCTTCATAACGTTTTGGTCTAACCGAGATGAGCGATCGGTCCCACCGAGTCTACAACGCAAACTCTCGGTTTCCTTTTCGTAACGCTTCGGTCCCACCAAGACGAGCGAATCGGTCCCACCGAGTTTGCCTGACCAACTCTCTGTTTGGCTATTACCAAAATCGGTCCCATCGAGTTTGTGTAATCGGTCACACCGAGATTACATTATGCCCTAACCCTAACGAAATCAGTCCCACCGAGTTGACATATCGGTCCCACCAAAAATCCTAACGTTCATATTTTGAACTAAATCGGTCTGACCGAGTTTTCTGATTCGGTCCCACCGAGTTTGGTGATTTGTGTGTAATGGTTAGATTTTGTGTGGAGGCTATATATACCCCTCCACCCACTCTTCATTTGGGGAGAGAGCCATCAGAACATGCCTACACTTCCAACATACATTTTCTGAGAGAGAACCACCTACACTTGTGTTGAGGTCAAGATATTCCATTCCAACCACATAAATCTTGATCTCTAGCCTTCCCCAAGTTGCTTTCCACTCAAATCATCTTTGTACCAAATCCAATCCTATGAGAGAGAGCTGAGTGTTGGGGAGACTATCATTTGAAGCACAAGAGCAAGGAGTTCATCATCAACACACCATCTATTACCTTTTGGAGAGTGGTGTCTCCTAGATTGGCTTGGTGTCTGACGGTGTCCTGGACTAGGGGGTACTCACCACGTCGTCTCCCGATCAGTTGGATTGAGCCGAGGATCCCCATGGCCGTATACTCATGGGTCAGTCCGGACAGTTGCCGCATACAAGGAAGATTCCACAAGACTTGGCGATCAAGACAAGGACTCCTCCCCACCGGCGTATTCGGCTAGGACTCTTGTTATCCTAGGCCTCTGGTGCATTATATAAACCGAGGCCAGGCTAGTCGATAGACAATCTCATATATACAACAATCATACCATAGGCTAGCTTCTAGGGTTTAGCCTCTTTGATCTCGTGGTTGATCCACTCTTGTAACACACATCATCAATATTAATCTAGCAGGACGTAGGGTTTTACCTCCATCAAGAGGGCCCGAACCTGGGTAAAACATCGTGTCCCTTGTCTCCTGTTACCATCCGCCTAGACGCATAGTTCGGGACTCCCTATACGATATCCGCCGGTTTTGACACCGACATCGGTGCTTTCATTGAGAGTTCCGCTGTGTGTTCGGCAAAAGGTAGATGGCTCGCCTGCAGGTCAACTGCGACTTCGGCATCTTCGTCACCAGCTCGACTGGTCACCTTGGTTCGACCAAGGACGGCGCCCTATCTTCGATCGTCATGTTCGGATGAGGGACTTCATCAACATCAACTCCGATCTCTATCAAGATCATGGAGGAATCATCCAGGGAGCCCGGGGGCTCAACGTCAACATTGCCCTCGGGCGTCCGTACTGTTTTTCTGGACAGCGGAATTTTGTCCGCCGCCACCGCCTCCTCAAGCATCGTTTTAACGATTGCTTCGGTGGAATTATGCGGAATTGAGTCTACAACAACCCTGGAAAATTTCGTCGAGTTCCGATGGAGGAATCTCTGGCAATCTCCGATATACCGGAGCCGCATTGAATCTGGACGAGAATCCGGACGAGTTTAGGGCGTGGTGTCCAGATTCTAGCTCGGACTTCCTTTGGAAGATCCAACCGTTGATCGGCTGCGGAATTCCTATATCTACCACCCCTCAAAATTTCAGCTCGATCCGACCGTCCAAACTCCGGAAACCTTCCGATTAGTGCATCACTTTTCGGATCTGTTTCCTGCGCGAAAGCGAATCCGACCCGAGTTCGTCTTTTTTATGAACGGGATTTTGGACATCCTTTTTGAAGGAAGTTTTGTATGGGGTATTGTGTTTTGTTTCCGAACGCATCCCACTAACTTTAAGATCTTTTGAACATGATCTTCAACATCATGCTGGTGTCAAACCAGTCCGGCAATATTGCTCCACTACCGCCGACCGCGCTTAGACACGTCGTCACTTTGTTGAGCCGAGCTCAACTTCTTCGGATCATCATCTCGGCAAGCGAACAAGAGTCCGCATCGCGAAGGATAAATCATCACCAACATCGCCGCCCCACGGATTACACGGAGCGGGCATACCGGCATCGCCGCCGCGGTCGCTTCATCAAGCCGGCATCGACCACGTCACGACCTACATCGGCAGGGCCGCACTATTGCTTCTTCAAGCTGGTGTCCATCACGCCGACCTACTTCGACAACTCGGCTGGACCGGGGGCTTCGCCATCTCTTCATCAACCTACTCCAGACACTTCGCCGTCACTAGCCGACCAGGCAATGGGTGCGCGGATCGAGTCCCAATTTTGGGAATCACCTTCCTTCGGATTGCTACAACAAATAAACCAGGTGCTATTAATCCTAGTATTTCTTTTTGCTTGTTTGGGTTAATTTTTTCCAAGGAATTATTACTCTGGTTTGTACATCATATGTACACAGGTCTATCAAATGGTAGCCGCATTATCGACGGTCGCATGATGGTTCGGTCAGTTTCCGTACATAGTCCGCTTAACGCCGCATCCGAACTCAGACCGACTGTGAATTCAGCCTTGCCATGCCTTTTATTGCATTACGCCGATGACCTGCATCGACATTGACTTCGCGCCAGGACATATTTCTTTTATTACTCACTTTGCATAAATTATTTATTATGCAACATTTTTTTAATTCTTATTATTACTATTATCCCCGGTCTGCACTATTTTTTGTGCACAGGAAAACGATGCAGCCGGACTATATCCTTTGGCGTCACCTCGGCTAGACGAGGGGTTTTGTCAACACTTCATTACCCCATGCAGGGGACTTCGGCATCACTCTGCCATCCTGCATTGACCGTGCTATGTCACCACTTCGGAGTGCCGAGCTCTTTTGCTCCGCCACCTCGGGATCGGCTTGGGGGATGGAACCTTGTCCCGCATCAAGCTCGGACCGTCGTCAATACCGAACACATTAACCAGCTAAGTTGCCTTCATGCTCAAAGTTTTAAATTTTTAACTTGTGTTCGGCTCGACCAAGCATTATACTTTTTTGGAAAAAAAGTTGCTTGTAAAATTTTTCCTTCCATACTTTGTTTGCACATAATTGACGCGCTACCCGCGCTCATTATACCTGGGGGCTTCTTTAACAGAAGCTTATTAATTCGGGCTTTATGCCCAACACATGTGTCACACTTCCGCATGTACCTTTTATTCACCATTATATGCATCTATATGACTTAAGTTTTGGCCAAGCTGGGTTGCCTGGCTCCTGTGCTTACCCCTCACGCTCCCGATTGTTCGGCTAGGTGGTAAAGGGAGCACCTATGCGATTGTTCTTGCCGGGTCAGCGGATGTGTACCTTAGACTGGGTGAAGCCGAAGCTAGCGTTCTTAAGGGAATACTCGGTCGGTGAACTTAAAGATGATTTCTTACCTATTCATTTACCTGCCCTCAGATGTTTTTTCGCTCTTTTCGCGGTCCGGACATGCACTTTAGGGCATGCCTCCCGAGGAAAGGAACCCCTAACGGAACTATTCTCCTGGAAGATGTTTCTTACTAACCATGTAATATAACATAACTAGTTGGGCACTTGTCCGATAAAGCACTAATTACCCCTACGCCTGGTCTCCACGCATGCCCGGTTTTTATAACCGCGAGGGTATTCGGACACACTCCGGACTATTGGGTCCAGAGGTTGAAGCGAAAAGGTCCGCTACGACAAACGATCTACAATCCGGCTAGAAGGCATTCTACATGTCACCTTACATTTTATAGTCAACTTTTACCCAAGTCACTTGGGGGCTCTTATGTTTATTTGAGCCGTTTCATACTAAGTGTTTTTCTTCTTCTTAGTCGCTGCAAAGTTAAAGCATGGCAGAAGCACTTTTTTTTCTAAAGTCCAATTTTCGGATTGGCACCGAACACTTGATCTTGTTCGGACGTCAAGTTTTTACTGACGTTTTTTGGTTTTCCAAGCTTTTGGTACTTTTAAACTATTTGTGTGTTTTCAGCACAAGTTTCGCAGTGCAACGCCGGACACCTTTAGAGATTCGGCAAAAACATTCTCGGATATTGCTATATATGCATCAGTTTCGAATTGTGTCTTCGGTCAATAGTTGGGTTGCCCGGCTCCCGCGCTTGCCTCCTACGTTACGCTTTGTTCGGCTAGGTGTGCAAAGGGAGAACCACTGCGATTGTGCAACCAGCTCGCATGGTCAAGCACCTCATTGGAGAAAGCCGAAAACTGACTGTCACAATAGGTGTAAACTGGTCAGCAATCCGATGACTATATTAAATGATGGGCCATTCATAACATTGGCCGAAGTGTTTCCGGCTCGACCTCGACTATCGCCGAACACTACCGGGGGCTAGTAACTGACCTCCCAAACTAAATCCTCAATATTTTGCTCTTACATTGGAGCTGAGGTTTCATGATCATGCTTAGCATGACAACCCAAAGAAAGGAACCGATAGCGGGACTATTTTCTTTGGAAGACATTTCTTCTGTTAAACAGTAATATAACATATCTCTCTGCGTACCTTTGTTTATAAAACCGTATGGCCAGATGGTCGGTCAACAAAGATTTGTACAATGCGGATCCGAGCATTAATGACATAAAGTACTTAGATACATTGAGTCATTACACATAATTTGTGATTTTACTATGGATATCGATCCTTAATTCGGCCACCCGTGCCCGCATTAAGGCTCGGGGCCTCTTGGGCTTCGGGCTTATTATTTACAAATATTAAAGGGGTACATCGATCCTCGATGCGGTGTTGCCACCCGACCCGGTGTCTCGGGGCTCTGCATTGCTTGTCCAATGCGTAAAATTTTAAGTCTGTATGATTTCCGAGGAGATTTTGATCCTCGGGTTGGTCGGCCGCACCCAACCCGAGTCTTGAGGATCGAAACACGCCGCTTTTGTGTCGAAGTATTCTGCCGAGCCAGGACTTGATCCTCGGACCGATTTTGCAAATCAACCCGAGTCTCGGAGCTACGGGATCAGCGGTCTTATGTCATCCTTCATGTGCATCTCGGGTTTTGGACCGATACCCACCTTGAGGGCTCACGGCTATGTATCTCGGCAGAGAATAAATTGCACCAATCAAAAATATTGACAAAAATCGGCCCACATTCGGGTGGTGCACCACCTCGGAAGCGATCCGGCATAAAGCTCGGGCGCTAGTGGCTGGCTCCATAGAGTGCATTTCCGGCATTAAGCTCGGCTAAACTCCTTCAAACTTCTTTGAACCAAGGTGATTTACGACACCTCGGATACAGTCCAGCGTTGGAGCTCGGACACATAGTCCGCGTTGGAGTTCGGATAAAGTCCGGCGTTGGAGCTCGGATACATAGTCCGTCGTTGGAGCTCGGATACATTCCGGCGTTAGAGCTGGGAAGCAGTCCGGCGTTGGTGCTCGGCTGCAAAAGATACCTCGAATGTAGTCCGGCGTTAGAGCTCAGACGCAAGAGGACGCTGCCTCCCGGGAATAACTTCAAACCCGAGGTGTGGCATAAAAATAACAAGGCATTGATAAAGGCCGTAAACTTAAAGGGGGCTCCTCGGATACCCGACGTGTAAACTCGTCGAATGCATTTCGGCGATCCTCAAGATCGAAGATGAGAAGATTTGTTGAACAAGTTTTCAAGACCGACGCATCAAGATGAAGAACAGTTCGGAAGAATCGAGGAGCGTTCCCAACTTGAAGACCGTTCAGGGGCTATCGACGGTGTCTGGACTAGGGGTACTCACCACGTCGTCTCCCGATCAGTTGGATTGGGCCGAGGATCCCCATGGTCAGATACTCATGGGCCAGTCCGGACAGTTGAGCGCATACAAGGAAGATTCCACAAGACTTGGCGATCAAGACAAGGACTCCTCCCCCACCGGCGTATTCGGCTAGGACTCTTGTTATCCTAGGCCTCTGGTGCATCATATAAACCGAGGCCAGGCTAGTCGATAGACAATCTCATATATTCAACAATCATACCATAGGCTAGCTTCTAGGGTTTAGCCTCTTTGATCTCGTGGTAGATCCACTCTTGTAACACACATCATCAATATTAATCTAGCAGGACGTAGGGTTTTACCTCCATCAAGAGGGCCCGAACCTGGGTAAAACATCGTGTCCCTTGTCTCCTGTTACCATCCGCCTAGACGCACAGTTCGGGACTCCCTACCCGAGATCCGCCGGTTTTGACACCGACAGTGTCACTTGGGAGCCTCCGTCAAGATTGTGGAGTTGAACCAAGGAGTTTGTATGGGCAAGGAGATCGCCTACTTCATGAAGATCTACCCTAGTGAGGCAAGTCCTTCGTGGGCGATGTCCATGGTGGGATAGACAAGGTTGCTTCTTCATGGACCCTTCGTGGGTGGAGCCCTCCGTGGACTCGTGCATTCGTTACCCTTCGTGGGTTGAAGTCTCCATCAACGTGGATGTACGATAGCACCACCTATCGGAACCACGGATAAAAATCTCCATGTCTACATTGTGTTTGCTCCCTCCAAACTCCTCCCTTTACCTTCATATGCAATTGTTTTACATTCCGCTGCTATACTCTTACAATTGCATGTGTAGGTTGATTACTTGATTTGTGCTAAGTTGCTAAAATCTGCCAAGACTTAAAATTGGGAAAAGGCTAGATTTTTATTTGGTCAAGTAGTCTAATCACCCCCTCTAGACATACTTTCGATCCTACAATTGGTATCAGAGCTCTGGTCTCCATTTGCTTTGATTTCCATAGCTTTTGGTGATCATAGCCTTGGTTTCACAACCTAGGAGAGTATGGCGTCTAGCGAGGGAAATTACCACCGTAGAGGTCCTTACTTTGATGGTACTAATTTTGCTAGTTGGAAGCATAAGATGAAAATGCATATTCTTGGACATAACCCGCCGTTTGGGCCATTGTGTGTATTGGCTTGCAAGGTGAATTCTTTGATGGGAGAGAACCGAATCGTGAAGCTACTGCGGAAGAGTTGAAGATGCTACAATACAACGCTCAAGCTTGTGATATTCTCTTCAACGGATTGTTCCCCAAAGAATTCAACAAAATCAGCGGTCTGGAGAATGCAAAGGAAATTTGGGATACTTTGATTGATATGCATGAAGGTATCGACTCCATCAAGGAATCCAAATTGGATGTGCTTCAAAGTCAACTTGACAAGTTAAAAATGAAGGATGGTGAAGGTGTCGCTGAAATGTACTCTAGGCTTGCTCTCATCACAAATGAGATTGCCGGCTTAGGAAGTGAAGAGATGACCGATAGATTCATCACCAAGAAGATCCTCAGAGCCTTGGATGGAAAATATGATATCGTGTGCACATTGATCCAAATGATGCCCACTTACAAAGATCTCAAGCCAACTGAAGTCATTGGAAGAATTGTTGCTCATGAGATGTCACTCAAGGATAAGGAAGAGCTTCACAACAAGTCAAGCGGTGCTTATAAAGCCTCATGTGATGCTCCCACATCATCAAGTGAGAAACAAACCTTCAATGAAGAATTGAGCCTAATGGTGAAAAACTTCAACAAGTTCTACAAGAGTAGAAGCAAGGAAAGAAGTTCCAAGTCAAGGTCCTACAGTGACAAAAGATCTTCAAGTCGTGAACGAAATTGCTACAATTGTGGAAGACCCGGACACTACTCCAATGAGTGTACGGCTCCCTACAAAATAAGAAAAGATTCCCCCAAGAGAAGAAGTAGAAGAGAAGAATCACCACCTAGAGAGAGGAGTAGAGATGATCGTTATGAACGAAGACCCTCTCGGAGAAGCAAGGATTCGGAGAGGAAGGAAAAATCATCAAAGAGCTACACAAAAAGAAGACATCAAGCTCATGTTGGTGAATGGGTATCCGGCTCCGACTCCGACCATCACTTCGAAAGAAGTTATCACTCCGACTCCGAATATACTCAAGATGAAGGTGTTGCCGGTCTAGCTCTTGTGTCAACCAACTCCTACGACATATTTGACTCACCAAATGAAGGAATTGGAAGATGCTTCATGGCCAAAGGTCCAAAGGTAACACACCCCGAGTATGTTGATTTCAATAGTGATGAAGATGATTTGCTAGGAGATGATGTTTTACTTGTTGACAACTCTAGTTATGAGAACTATGATGAACTTGCTATTAATCATGATAATCAAGATAAAACAAATGACAATGATGAGGAGAAGATTGAGCGTCTAACTAAAGAACTAAACACTCTTAAGTTAGCTTATGAAACTACCTTAGAAGATCATCGAGAACTTTTAAAGACTTACGAGAAGCTACGCTTTGAAAAGCTCAACCTTAAGCAAGAGCATGAGTTACTAAAAGCAATCAATGATGATCTTCGCAAGAAAAGTTCTTCTTACATTGCCAAGCGTTTACTCTTGTCTACTTACATGCCACAAGTTAAATCTAGCAATAAGAACAAGAAAGATTCTTCCTCTAGTAGTAACAAAAATCATGCTAAATACAATGTTGTTGCTTCTAGTAGTTCTCTTGATTCCACTAATGATTCTCTTAGCCAAGTTACACTTGAGCAAGAAAATAGCTTATTGAAGGTAATTATAGAGAAAGGTGTTTACAAGAGTCTTGCCGGAAGTAAGCAATTTGAGGAAATTGTACGCAAGCAAGGAAGGCACCAGAAGAATCAAGGTGTTGGTTTTGAACGAAAGTTCAATGCCAGTGGAGTTGAGTGGGAAGAAGATCAATACCCCAAGACAAAGTTTGTTCCTCAACAAGAGAAGTATGATCCTATTTCTTTCCAAGGAACACAAGCTCAAGATGATGTTCCAGCACAAGACCACAAGCAAAAAGGCAAGGACAAGCTTCAAGACGAAGTTGATGCATTTGAAGAAGCTCCTAAAGCCTTGGTCAAGTGGGTTCCCAAGACTACATCAAGTTCCACTTCATCAAGTATGACTACAACTCCAAGGATTCCCATCAAGATGGTGTGGATCCCTAAGAAGAAGAACTAGAGAGTTCTTGAGGGTGACTCTGCCAACATACTTCACTCTTATCATTTTGGCAAGGAAAAGTGCAAACAACTTCCATACCTTGCACTAGTTCAAGGAGTCACAAACCCTCGTGTTGGTAAGACAAGGGACCAGGTAATCTAATGCATGTTGGAAATATGCCCTAGAGGCAATAATAAAATGGTTATTATTATATTTCTTTGTTCATGATAATTGTCTATTGTTCATGCTATTATTGTGTTATCCGGAAATCATAATACATGTGTGAATACATAGACCACAACACGTCCCTAGTGAGCCTCTAGCTGACTAGCTCGTTGATCAAGCGATATTCATGGTTTCCTGACTATGGACATTGGATGTCATTGATAACGGGATCACATCATTAGGAGAATGATGTGATGGACAAGACCCAATCCTAAGCATAGCACAAGATCGTGTAGTTCGTTTGCTAGAGCTTTTCCAAATGTTAAGTATCATTTCCTTAGACCATGAGATTGTGCAACTCCCGGATACCGTATGAGTGCTTTGGGTGTGCCAAACGTCACAACATAACTGGGTGACTATAAAGGTGCACTACGGGTATCTCTGAAAGTGTCTGTTGGGTTGGCACGAATCGAGACTGGGATTTGTCACTCCGTATGACGGAGAGGTATCTCTGGGCCCACTCGGTAATGCATCATCATAATGAGATGTGACCAAGTGGTTGATCACGGGATCATGCATTATGGTACGAGTAAAGTGACTTGCCGGTAACGAGATTGAACGAGGTATTGGGATACCGACGATCGAATCTCGGGCAAGTAACATACCGATTGACAAAGGGAATTGTATACGGGATTGATTGAATCCTCGACATCGTGGTTCATCCGATGAGATCATCGAGGAGCATGTGGGAGCCAACATGGGTATCCAGATCCCGCTGTTGGTTATTGGCCGGAGAGTCGTCTTGGTCATGTCTGCGTGTCTCCCGAACCCGTAGGGTCTACACACTTAAGGTTCGGTGACGCTAGGGTTGTAGAGATATTAGTATGCGGTAACACGAAAGTTGTTCGAGTCCGGATGAGATCCCAGACGTCACGAGGAGTTAGGAATGGGCCGGAGGTGAAGAATTATATATAGGAAGTCTGTTTTCGCCATCGGGAAAGTTTCGGGGTCACCGTATTGTACGGGACCACCGGAAGGGTCCTGGGTCCACCGGTGGGGCCACCTATCCGGAGGGCCCCATGGGCTGAAGTGGGGAAGGGAACCAGCATTTGGTGGGCTGGTGCGCCCCCTTGGCCTCCCCTGCACCTAGGGTTGGAAACCCTAGGGGTGGGGGAGCGCCCCACTTGGCTTGGTGGGCAAGCCACCCCCTTGGCCGCCGCCCCCCTTGGAGATGGGATCTCCTAGGGCCGGCGCCCCCCCAGGGGCCCTATATATAGTGGGGGGGGGGGGCAGCCGCACCCTAGCCCCTGGCGCCTCCCTCTCCCTCTCGTGACACCTCTCCCTCTCGTTGTGCTTGGCGAAGCCCTGCCGAGATCCCCGCTGCTTCCACCACCACGCCGTCGTGCTGCTGGATCTCCATCAACCTCTCCTTCCCCCTTGCTGGATCAAGAAGGAGGAGACGTCTTCCCAACCGCACGTGTGTTGAACGCGGAGGTGCCGTCTGCTCAGCGCCGGTCATCGGTGATTTGGATTCTGACGAGTACGACTCCATCAACCCCGTTCTCTTGAACGCTCGCGATCTACAAGGGTATGTAGATGCACTCCTTTTCCCCTCATTGCTAGATAACTCCATAGATTGATCTTGGTGATGCGTAGAATTTTTTTTAAATTCTGCTACGTTCCCAACAGTGGCAACATGAGCTAGGTCTATGCGTAGTTTCTATGCACGAGTAGAACACAAACTTGTTGCGGGCGTAGATGTTGTCAATTTTCTTGCCACTACTAGTCTTATCTTGCTTCAGCGGCATCGTGGGATGAAGCGGCCCGGACCGACCTTACACGTACGATTACGTGAGACAGGTTCCACCGACTGACATGCACTAGTTGCATAAGGTGGCTAGCAGTGTCTGTCTCCCACTTTAGTTGGAGCGGATTCGATGAAAAGGGTCCTTATGAAGGGTAAATAGAAATTGGCATATCACGTTGTGGTTTTACGTAGGTAAGAAACGTTCTTGCTAGAAACCTATAGAAGCCACGTAAAAACATGCAACAACAATTAGAGGACGTCTAACTTGTTTTTGCCGCATATGCCTTGTGATGTGATATGGCCAAAAGATGTGATGAATGATATATGTGATGTATGAGATTGATCATGTTCTTGTAATAGGAATCACGACTTGCATGTCGATGAGTATGACAACCTGCAGGAGCCATAGGAGTTGTCTTTATTTTTGTATGACCTGCGTGTCATTGAATAACTCCATGTAAATTACTTTACTTTATTGCTAAACACGTTAGCCATAGAAGTAGAAGTAATCGTTGGCGTGACAACTTCATGAAGACACGATGATGGAGATCATGGTGTCATGCCAGTGATGACGATGATCATGGCGCCCCGAAGATGGAGATCATATGGAGAAAAATGATATTGGCCATATCATGTCACTATTTGATTGCATGTGATGTTTATCATGTTTTACATCTTATTTGCTTAGAACGACGATAGCTTAAATAAGATGATCCCTCGCAATAATTTCAAGAAAGTGTTCCCCCTAACTGTGCACCATAGCGAAGGTTCGTTGTTTCGAAGCACCACGTGATGATCGGGTGTGATAGATTCTAACGTTCGAATACAACGAGTGTAAGCCAGATTTGCACACGCAATACACTTAGGTTGACTTGACGAGCCTAGCATGTACAGACATGGCCTCGGAACACGGAAGACCTAAAGGTCGAGCATGAGTCGTATAAAAGATACGATCAACATGAAGATGTTCACCGACGTTGACTAGTGCATCTCACGTGATGATCGGACACGGCCTAGTTGACTCGGATCATGTTTCACTTAGATGACTAGAGGGATGTCTATCTGAGTGGGAGTTCATTGAATAATTTGATTAGATGAACTTAATTATCATGAACTTAGTCTAAAATATTTACAATATGTCTTGTAGATCAAATGGCCCACGCTAATGTTGCCCTCAACTTCAACGCGTTCCTAGAGAAAACCAAGTTGAAAGATGATGGCAGCAACTATCTGAACTGGGTCCTAACACGAGGATCATCCTCATAGCTGCCAAGAAAGATTATGTCCTAGAAGCACCGCTAGGTGAAGCACCCATCCCAGAGAACCAAGACGTTACGAACGCTTGGCAGTTGTGTGCTGATGATTACTCCCTCGTTCAGTGCGGCATGCTTTACAGCTTAGAACCGGGACTCCAAAAGTGTTTTGAGCAACACGGAGCATATGAGATGTTCGAAGAGCTGAAAATGGTTTTCCAAGCTCATGCCCGGGTCGAGAGATATGAAGTCTCCGACAAGTTCTTCAGTTGTAAGATGGAGGAAAATAGTTCTGTCAGTGAGCACATACTCAAAATGTCCGGGTTGCACAACCGCTTGACTCACCGGGAGTTATCTCCGGATGATGCGGTCATCGATGTGAGATCCTTGATCGCTTCCACCGAGCTACAAGAGCTTTGTGATGAACTTCAATATGCAGGGGATGGAAAAGACCATTCTGAGGTATATTCAATGCTGAAATTAGCGGAGGTGGAGATCAAAAAGGAACATCAAGTGTTGATGGTGAATAAAACCACTAAGTTTAAGAAAGGCAAGGGTAAGAAGAACTTCAAGAAGGACGACAAGGGAGTTGCCGCGCCTGTAAGCCGCTTGCCGGAGGAAGCCAAAGAATGGACCCAAGCACGAGACCGAGTGCTTTTATTGCAAGGGAAGTGGTCACCGAAGCGAACTGCCCCAAATACTTAGCGGACAAGAAGACCGGCAACACTAAAGGTATATGTGATATACATGTAATTGATGTGTACCTTACCGATTACTCGTAGTAGCTCACAGGTATTTGATACCGGTGCGGTTGCTCATATTTGTAACTCAAAGCAGGAGCTGCGGAATAAGCGGAGACTGGCGAAGGACGAGGTGACGATGCGCGTCGGGAATGGTTCCAAGGTCAATGTGATCGCCGTCGGCACGCTGCCTCTACATTTACCTACGGGATTAGTTCTAAATCTCAATAATTGTTATTTAGTGCCAGCTTTGAGCATGAACATTGTATCAGGATCTCGTTTAATTCGAGATGGCTACTCATTTAAATCCGAGAATAACGGTAGTTCTATTTATATGAGAGATATGTTTTATGGTCATGCCCCGCTGGTGAATGGTTTGTTCTTAATGAATCTCGAGCGTAATGTTACACATATTCATAGTGTGAATACCAAAAGATGTAAGGTTGATAATGATAGTCCCACATACTTGTGGCACTGCCGCCTTGGTCACATAGGTGTCAAACGCATGAAGAAGCTCCATGCAGATGGACTTTTGGAGTCTCTTGATTACGAATCATTTGACACGTGCGGACCATGCCTCATGGGTAAAATGACCAAGACTTAGTTCTCCGGAACAATGGAGCGAGCAACCAACTTATTGGAAATCATACATACTGATGTGTGCGGTCCAATGATTGTTGAGGCTCGCGGTGGCTATCGTTATGTTCTCACTCTCACTGATGACTTGAGTAGATATGGGTATGTCTACTTAATGAAACACAAGTCTGAGACCTTTGAAAAGTTCAAGGAATTTCAGAGTGAGGTTGAGAATCAACGTGACAGGAAAATAAAGTTCTTACGATCAGATCGTGGAGGGGAATATTTGAGTCACGAATTTGGGACACACTTAAGGAAATGTGGAATCGTTTCACAACTCACGCCGCCTGGAACACCTCAGCGAAATGGTGTGTCCGAACGTCGTAATCGCACTCTATTAGACATGGTGTGATCTATGATGTCTCTTACCGATCTACCGCTCTCATTTTGGGGCTATGCTTTAGAGACTGCCGCATTCACTTTAAATAGGACTCCGTCGAAATCCATTGAGATGACACCGTATGAATTATGGGTTGGGAAGAAACCTAAGCCGTCGTTTCTAAAAGTTTGGGGATGCGATGCTTATGTCAAGAAACTTCAACCTGAAATGCTCGAACCCAAGTCGGAAAAATGCGTCTTCATAGGATACCCTAAGGAAACCATTGGGTATACCTTCTACCTCAGATCCGAAGGCAAGATCTTTGTTGCCAAGAACGGGTCCTTTCTGGAGAAAGAGTTTCTCTCGAAAGAAGTAAGTGGGAGGAAAGTAGAGCTTGATGAAGTACTACCTCTTGAAACGGAAAGTAACGCAGCTAAGGAAGATGTTCCTGTGGTGCCTGCACTGACTAGAGAGGAGGTTAATGATGATGATCAAGGTACTTTGGATCAAGATCCTACTGAACTTCGTAGGTCCACAAGGACACGTTCCGCACCAAAGTGGTACGGCAACCCTGTTTTGGAAATCATGTTGTTAGACAACGGTGAACCTTCGAACTATGAAGAAGCGATGGCGGGCCTAGATTCCGACAAATGGCTAGAAGCCATGAAATCCGAGATAGGATCCATGTATGAAAACGAAGTATGGACTTTGACCGACTTGCCCGATGATCGGCGAGCCATAGAAAATAAATGGATCTTTAAGAAGAAGACAGACATGGATGGTAATGTGACCATCTATAAGGCTCGACTTGTCGCTAAGGGTTATCGACAAGTTCAAGGGGTTGACTATGATGAGACTTTCTCAACCGTAGTGAAGCTGAAGTCCATCAGAATCATGTTAGCAATTTGCGCATTCTATGATTATGAAATATGGCAGATGGACGTCAAAACGACATTCCTTAACGGCTTTCTCAAGGAAGAGTTGTATATGATGCAACCAGAAGGTTTTGTCGATCCTGAGAATGCTAACAAGGTGTACAAGCTCCAACGCTCAATCTATGGGCTGGTGCAAGCATCTCGGAGTTGGAACATTCGATTTGATGAGATGATCAAAGCATTTGGGTTTACACAGACTTATGGAGAAGCATGTGTTTACAAGAAAGTGAGTGGGAGCTCTATAGCATTTCTCATATTATATGTGGATGACATAGTGTTGATGGGAAATGATATAGAATTCTTGGAAATCATAAAGGCCTACTTGAACAAGTGTTCTTCAATGAAGGACCTTGGAGAAGCTGCTTATATATTAGGCATCAAGATCTATAGAGATAGATCGAGACGCCTCATTGGTCTTTCACAAAGCACGCATTACCTTGACAAGATATTGAAGAAGTTCAATATGGATCAGTCCAAGAAGGGGTTCTTGCTCTGTATTGCAAGGTGTGCGGTTGAGCACGCTCAATGCCCCACCATGGCGTAAGATAGAGGAAAAGATGAGTGTCGTCCCCTATGCCTCGGCCATAGGGTCTATTATGTATGCCATCTCGTGTACCAGACTGATGTAAACCTTGCCGTAAGTTTGGTAGGAAGGTACCAAAGTAATCCCGGCATGGAACCGGGACAGCGGTCAAGAATATCCTGAAGTACACGAAAAGGACTAAGGACATGTTTCTCGTGTATGGAGGTGACGAAGAGCTCGTCAGAAAGGGTTACGTCGATGCTAGCTTCGACATAGATCCGGATGACTCTAAGTCACAAACCGGATACATGTTTATTTTGAATGGTGGGGCGATGGCTGGTGCGATTGGAAGCAAAGCGTTGTATGGATCTACATGTGAAGCGGAGTACATGGCAGCCTCGGAGGCAGCAAGATGAAGCAATCTGGATGAAGGAGTTCATCACTGACCTAGGAGTCATACCCAATGCGTCGGGGCCGGTCACTCTCTTCTGTGACAACACTGGAGCTATTGCCCTTGCCAAGGAGCCCAGGTTTCACAAGAAGACCAGGCATATCAAGCGTTGCTTCAACTCCATTCGTGAAAATGTTCAAGATGGAGACATAGATATTTGTAAAGTACATACGGACCTGAATGTAGCAGATCCATTGACTAAACCTTTCCCTAGAGCAAAACATGATCAACACCAGAACTCTATGGGTGTTCGATTCATCACAATGTAACTAGGTTATTGACTCTAGTGCAAGTGGGAGACTGTTGGAAATATGCCCTAGAGTCAATAATAAAATAGTTATTATTATATTTCTTTGTTCATGATAATTGTCTATTGTTCATGCTATAGTTGTGTTATCCGGAAATCGTAATACATGTGTGAATACATAGACCACAACACAACCCTAGTGAGCCTCTAGTTGACTAGCTCGTTGATCAACAGATAGTCATCATTTCTTGACTATGGACATTGGATGTCATTGATAACGGGATCACATCATTAGGAGAATGATGTGATGGACAAGACCCAATCCTAAGCATAGCACAAGATCGTGTAGTTCGTTTGCTAGAGCTTTTCCAAATGTCAAGTATCATTTCCTTAGACCATGAGATTGTGCAACTCCCGGATACCGTAGGAGTGCTTTGGGTGTGCCAAAAACGTCACAACGAATCGGGTGACTATAAAGGTGCACTACGGGTATCTCCGAAAGTGTCTGTTGGGTTGGCACGAATCGAGACTGGGATTTATCACTCCGTATGACGGAGAGGTATCTCTGGGCCCACTCGGTAATGCATCATTATAATGAGCTCAATGTGACCAAGTGGTTGCTCACGGGATCATGCATTATGGTACGAGTAAAGTGACTTGCCGGTAACGAGATTGAACGAGGTATTGGGATACCGACGATCGAATCTCGGGCAAGTAACATACCGATTGACAAAGGGAATTGTATACGGGATTGATTGAATCCTCGACATCGTGGGTTCATCCGATGAGATCATCGAGGAGCATGTGGGAGCCAACATGGGTATCCAGATCCCGCTGTTGGTTATTGGCGGAGAGTCGTCTTGGTCATGTCTGCGTGTCTCCAACCCGTAGGGTCTACACTTAAGGTTCGGTGACGCTAGGGTTGTAGAGATATTAGTATGCGGTAACCTGAAAGTTGTTCGGAGTCCCGGATGAGATCCCAGACGTCACGAGGAGTTCCGGAATGGGCCGGAGGTGAAGAATTATATATAGGAAGTCTGTTTTCGGCCATCGGGAAAGTTTCGGGGGTCACCGGTATTGTACTGGGACCACCGGAAGGGTCCCGGGGGTCCACCGGGTGGGGCCACCTATCCCGGAGGGCCCCATGGGCTGAAGTGGGGAAGGGAACCAGCCGCTGGTGGGCTGGTGCGCCCCCCTTGGGCCTCCCCTGCACCTAGGGTTGGAAACCCTAGGGGTGGGGGAGCGCCCCACTTGGCTTGGTGTGCAAGCCACCCCCTTGGCCGCCGCCTCCCCTTGGAGATGGGATCTCCTAGGGCCGGCGCCCCCCAGGAGACCTATATATAGTGGGGGGGGGGAGGGCAGCCGCACCCTATCCCCTGGCTCCTCCCTCTCCCTCTCGTGACACCTCTCCCTCTCGCTGTGCTTGGCGAAGCCCTGCCGAGATCCTCACGCTTCCACCACCACGCCGTGCTGCTGGATCTCCATCAACCTCTCCTTCCCCCTTGCTGGACCAAGAAGGAGCAGACGTCTTCCCCAACTGTACGTGTGTTGAGTGCGGAGGTGCCGTCTGTTCGGCACTCGGTCATTGGTGATTTGGATCACGACGAGTACGACTCCATCAACCCCGTTCTCTTGAACGCTTCCGCTCGCGATCTACAAGGGTATGTAGATGCACTCCTTTTCCCCTTGTTGCTAGATAACTCCATAGATTGATCTTGGTGATGCGTAGAATTTTTTTAAAATTCTGCTACGTTCCCCAACAATGCATTCATGGACATCATCTCATGTGAATATCACTCTATGTCTATGGATATCCTTGTTTGTTCCTTGTGGGACTAACCCGTGTAGGTATTGAAAGTGCAACTCACTCCAAAGGATTGCTCCGGATGATGTACATCAACATTGAGCATCTACTTCTTCAACACCTACATGAAGTCATCATCGACAAAACCCAAGGTTAGTTCATCCCTCTTAGGGGGGATATCACATCTAGGGGGAGCTTTACTCTAATCAATTGAGCTAAAGCAACTCTAATGATGTGAACACAACAATGCTTTATGTAAAAGTGGCAACCCCACTTGTGCTTAAACGATGAGTATGACCTATGATCAAATGTTCTCATTTGACTCCTAAGTCAATATACTCATATATAGATGACCTAGTCATCGCCAAATTGCTTGATAAATGCTAGAGTGATTGTGCATGCTTTGTCACATATTTCATTTGTCATTTTATTGTGTGAGCATGTTGGATGCATATTTTACTCATTCGAGGACATCCGTTTGTTGTTTTGCTTGTTTGGCTTTTCTTTTGCCAAATGGATGGACAAGAATGCCTAAGAACTCCCTCTAGCTATCTATGCTTTTCTCGTCTCAGACTCTATTCATGCTACATCACAAAGTTTGATCAAGTCAAATTCGACCACTCTGTGTGAGGAGCACTCGGAGTCCCCGATTCGTCATAGACTTAAACTTCCAAAACCTCTTAGTGCATTTCGGTCTGACCGAGAAATCCATTTCGGTCAAACTGAGTTCACTAAGTTGATCTAGGTTTTCATCTCGGTGCAACTGATTTGAACACTTCGGTCACACCGAGTTTCAGCAACCGCTTGCGATTCTGCAATCTCGGTGCCGCCGAGTTGTCCCACTCGATCACACCGACAGGGTCGATATATAAATACCCACGGGTGAGACTTTGAAAATTTCTTCAAACTATCTCAGCCCGCGCATGTCCTGCTCTGCCTCCTCGGGTCTACGGACCGTCTCCTTGCCACAAACGACCTCCCGCCGTTGGATTCTGCCGCCGTAGACGGAATCTGCTCCGCCGTCGCCGCCGTAGCAAACACTCGCCGTTCTATGCTAAGTGTTTGACCCCTTGTGCTATCTTTTTCACTCCGATTCCTAGCACAAGGACAATGCCATGTTTCTTACCACGAATGAGATTAATCTATCCCGCAAAAACTTCCTTAGGTCTAGATTGATTCGAAAATTTTAGGGTTAGCTCTCCGCAGAACTCATCTCGGACCGACCGAAATGTAGAAATCGGTCTCACCGATTCGGCTTAGGCCATTGCACAAGCGCTTTTCGGTCAGACCTCAACGTGCAAATCGGTGTGACCGAGTTCAAGATTATGTGAAACCCTAGTAACCTCGGTGCCACCAAACTGTGACTTGGCCCAACCGAGTTCACTAGTTTAGGTTCCAAATGTTGCTTCGGTATCATCGAAGTCTGCATAATTCAAGAGTCTCGAGATCACTTCAGAGAGAACTAAAACTAAGATTTTGACTCAATTTGTTTTGCAAAACCTCTGTACTTTGTGATGCTCATCTACTCTACCTCATCTATAACCTATTCATGTGGTCTGGCGGCGGTTTGCTGCAAGATGTCTGATCAAAGTGACAGCCAGAACAGGTCAGAGGAACATGTGCAGATGAGTGAGGGCTCAGATCCCTCTAGCACTTCTGATGATGGCAGCAGGAGCACTCCAAGCAACTTGCCAAAGGCAGGCACCAGGTCTAGGAAGAAGAGAACCTCAGAATTAGAGGATGAGGACTATGTGGCCACTGAGGAGGAAGTAAGCTCCAAGAAGAAGGTGCTAAAGAAAGAGTATGGCACAACTGCTGCAAGAAAGCCAGGGCTGAACAAGAAGGCACATGCAAGGAGGATGCCAATGTCAAAGCCAAGAAAAGTTGCCACAGGTGAAACTATGAAGTTCACCATTGAATCTGAAGAAGAAGCAACTGGTGAGGACAAGAAGAAGAAGAGGGAAAGAACCACTACTGCCAGAGTTCTTGGCAAGCCCTCAATGAAGAGAGATTCTGAAGGAGAAGAGGAAGAGGAAGAGGATGCTGCACCAGCACCCAAAGCACAGAAGCTTATGGGTGATGCTATAAAGGCAGGGGCTGCCCCATCAAAGCCCAAAACAGCTCCCAAAGCTCAAACTCAGAAGCCCTCCAAAACCCAAGAGGAACACCATAAGTATTCCAGCTGAGGAGAAGAACAAGGCCCCAGTGCCTGATGCTGAAGAAGCAGAAGATGATTCACTTGTCTTGAGGAAGCTGAAGCCAAAGATTCCTGACCATAATGATGCACATCCTGTTACAGAAGATATGAGGATCAGGAAGGATGTAGGACTGAGATTGTGGAGACAATCAGATCCTTATGCTATGAGGAGAAGAACATCAGTTGATTATAGGTTCCACACAAAGGAACAACAAGATTTCTATGAGACTTCCTGCTTGACAAGAAGCCCATAGTATGTGACATGAGATGGGTGGATTGGGAGTACATCAAGGAAAATGAAGATCACTATCCAGGAGTCTATGACAGCTTCAAGGCTTGTGGAGTAGATACATTTGTTGGACAGAAGCTCACCAAATGGAATGATGAGCTGATCATGCAGTTTTACTCCACTGCTCATTTCTATCCAGATGGGAGGATTATATGGATGTCTGTGGGTATAAGGTACCAGTCCATAGTTGAGGAGTGGGCCAAGCTAATAAAGGCCCCTGAAGAACATGAAGATGACTTGGATGTGTATTCCACCAAGAAGAAAGATCACAACTCAATGGCAAACATGTACAAGGAGATCCCAGATAAGGCTTTGGAGACTCACAAACTTGGATATGTACACTTGTTGTTGTCTGGTATGCCTACCATCAACTAGATCCTTAGGCACACATTGCTACCCAAGTCAGGAGATCACAAGATGATCAGAGGACATGCTATCAATTTGCTACATTTGTTTGATGTGCCTCAGAAGTTCAAGGTCATGATTTTGATTGTAGAGACAATCAAAAGGACAGTTGCTGACCAGAAGAGAAGCTGTGGGTACGCTCCACACATTCAGGAGCTCATCAACTCCAAGATGGGCACAGGTACATACTTGTTGGACAAGGAGCACCTTCCTCTGCATCCTGATTTTGAAGACAATACTGTTGTGATGAATGAGGAAGACCCCACATCTGTGCAAGCACATGAGAAGAGAGAAGGCAAGGGCAGAGAAAGCTGCAAAGATGCCAACTGCTGAAGAGGCATCTCAAGTGTTCTTGAAGAGCAAGCAAGGTCAGCTTGGATATCTGATCCAATCCACTTTGAGGATTGAGAAGGGCTTGGCCACCCTGACTCAAAACCAGGAGAGCTTGGAGAGGATCATTGAGCAGAAATTCTATGATCTTGATGTCAAAGTAACTGAGATTCAGTTAGTGGTTGAGCAACTTCAGGAGGAGGTGGAGGAGAAGAAGGGCAAGTCTACTACAAATACTTTTGATAGAGTGCCCAGAAGCCAGAGGTCTGCTGCAGTGCCTATCCCAGACACTAGAGCTACTACATCTACACCAGCAGCCACAGCCTCAGTGCCACCAGCTCTAGCAGCCACTCCACCAGCTCCAGCTACATCGACAGAAGCTTTCGTCCTTGGAGTCATCTCTACACCACCTCATGAAGGCCAAGCTTGAGAGACGCATAGCACTATGCATATTTGAACTTTTTGGTAACTTGTTGCCAAAGGGGGAGAAATATGTGTAGATCATAGCCTTAGAGAGAGAGAGAGAGAGTGTTGTTTTGTCTCTCTTTGCATTTTACTTGCTTGAACTTTATTGAGTGTATGCTTGCTAGATTATGTCTTTTGAGAGATACTTGGATGATCATGTGATTGATCATTTGCTACCTTAAATGCTTGTTTGGATGATACTATCTTTTATATTTTATATATGATCACTCACTTTGCTTGGTGATGAGTGCATTGTCTTTAATTATTATCATTTAGAGCGCTCCACCAAGATGTATGTGACATAGAAGAGTGACCCATGATCCTATCATATTGTGCATTTGCAGTCCAAAGCAAATTTTAAACAATGCACAAATTTAGGGGGAGCTCTTGCTTATCACATACATCTCAAAGCGACAATGTATTACAAGCTTATTATCATTTGTCGAAGCTTTGATCTATATGTTGTCATCAATTACCAAAAAGGGGGAGATTGAAAGTGCAACTATCCCTGGGTGGTTTTGCTAATGATTAACAACATATAGCTCACTGAGCTAACACATTTCAAGATAAATATTTCAGGAAAGCTCAATGATTGGCATGACATGGATTAGAAAGTGGACCCCTCAAAATGGTAAGGACAAAAGATTGGCTCAAGCTCAAAACACAAGACTCTACATTTTATTTTTAGTGATCCAAGATCACATTGAGTCCATAGGAAAAGCCAATACTATCAAAAGGGGGTGAGGTGTTGCTTAATGAGTTTCTTGCTCAAAATGCTTAGTGATATGCTCCAAAAACCCTCAACTACTTTCTCACATCCACATATGTCCCAAACCAAAAGTCAAACTCGGCCCCACTGAAACTTTCTATCCGGCGCCACCGAGTTCCCTTGACATAGCCACTGCCACAAACCCTAGTCACTTCGGTCTCATCGATAGGGATCTCGGTCTCACCGAGATGGGATTGCAAACTCTCCGTTTCCCTTCGTAACATTTCGGTCTAACCAAGATGAGCGATCGGTCCCACTGATCTGCAATGCAAACTCTCTGTTTCCTTTTTGTAACGCTTCGGTCCCACCGAGACGAGCGAATCGGTCCCACCGAGTTTGCCTGACCAACTCTCTGTTTGGCTACACTACAAAAAAAGACACATCCATGACATTTTGGGCCGAACGAATTTTTTTTCTGTCATACATATGACACTTCTATGACGATAATTGTGACAAAACCTGGTATCATCATAGATGTGGTGGGCTCCTACTTCTATGATAGAAAATCATGACAGAAAATGGGCTTTTCGTCCTGGGCAGGCCGGAGACGCAGCTGCATGACATTCTTTGGGCCGTCCATGACGGAAAAAACCGTGGTAGAAGCGAGGGGGAGGAAAATTTCGAGGAGTTGCCGGTTACGGTGGGAGGTCGGGGGCCGAGCGATGCGTGTTTCTCTCATACACGTACGCGCGTGTGTGCGAGGCGTTGGCTCTAACTGAACCCGAGTGAGGCGTTGGGACCTAACTGAACCCGAGTGAGGCGTTGGGATCTAACTGAACCCGAGCGATTGCACTGCAGGCTACGCGTTACTGAACCCGAGTGATCGATCGATGGCTGTTAACTGAACCCGATGGAGCGATTCCTCTGCTACTGCTGCTAACTGAAGCCGATCGATTGGATGAACAGTGAGCGTTGCGCCTGGGGGGTTGGATGAGCGATGGCGGTGGCGTTGCCTCTGGATGAACAGGACCCGTGGTGTGGAGGGCTGGATGAACAGATGAAGCGGTGGAGGGTGGCCGTGGAGGGGTGGTTGAACAGACCCGTGGTGTGGAGGGCTGGTTGAACAGTAAAGAGACGGTGAAGGGGTGCCCATGGAGGGTGGTTGAACAAGAGCCGTGGAGAAGCGCATGGTGGAGGCTGGATGAACAGGAGCTCGTGGAGGCCGGAGGAGGTCGACGGTGGAGACGAACAAGATCCCGTGGAGTCCTGCTTTTGCGGTACGCCACACCCTCTGATGAACAGGACCCCTGCTTTGATCAGTGGCGCTCCAACACAAGTCCGCTTTCGTCTGCTTTTGCGGTACGCCACACCCTCCCGATCAACAGGACCCCGTTCGATCGTAGGGAGGTCCGTTTCGCCCGTTTTGCGCACGCCACACCCCTCTCAATCAACAGGACCCCCGTTTCGACCGTAGGAGGTCCGTTTCCTCCGTTTTGCGGTATGCCACACCCCTCCTGATCAATAGGACCCTGTTCCGAACGTAGGAGGTCCGTTTCCTCCGTTGTGCGGTACGCCAGACCTCGTTTCCATCGCCTGTTCCGTCCAAGCCCTCCCGATGAACACGACCACGCATTCCGTTCTGACCCAGCCGGTTGGCTCCCACGCGTTCCGTTGCCTCCCGATGAACACGACGCATTCCGTTGCCTCCCCATGAACACGACGCCTTCCGTTGCCTCCCCATGAACACGACGCATTCCGTTGCCTCCCCATGAACATGACGCCTTCCGTTGCCTCCCCATGAACACGACACACTCCGTTGCCTCCCCACGAACACGACGACGATGCTGTTTCTCCGTTCCGACCCAGCCATGTACGTATGCGGGAGTAGGCGTTCGAGACCCCGCCCGTATGTACACATATGTGGCCGTATTTTATTTCTAGCACCCTGGCCGCTGTACGTACGTGTACATGCTATGTGCGCGCCTCTACTACGACACGTGCGCGCCTCTACAACGACCAGTATATATGTACGTACACGTTCGCGACCAGAATGACAACGCTACGTACGCTTCGACCAGGTGGGTCCCGTATCGCCGTGCACTTCCTTGCGTGCGAAGATGTAGCTGATGGGTCCCAAAATCGGGGTGAATCGTTTTTTTGCCCGGACGCACTTCCTTGCGTGCGAAGATGTAGCTGGTGGGTCCCAGCAGTCAGGGGGGCGAATCGTTTTGTTTTTTTTTGCCCGGACGCACTTCCTTGTGTGCGAAGGTGTAGCTGGTGGGTCCCAACAGTCAGGGGGGAAACGTTTTTTTCGCAAAATACGGTGGCCCGTCTGGTGGGTCCTCGCTGTCAGGTGGTGGAATAATTATTTTGCGCGTAATAAGGAGGCACTTCCTTGCTGCGGCCGTGGACCCAACTGTCAGCGTCTCCACGCACAGTACTCTTCCGATGGAAGTCGGTCGTTGACCACATTGACCACGCCGCGCCGAGAGCACCACGGCGGTGGACGACGGCGAGGCCTAGGAAGGGGACGACACGGAGGCAGGAAGACTCGGCAGTTGTTTGCCACGCTGGAGGGGAGTACGATCAGACGAGGGTTCTTGGTTCGTCTGCCGTCGCCGGAGAATAACAGCAGGTGTGGGTGAGTAGAGGGATGGCTAGGCCAGAGATGGGAGTACGGTGGGGAGGTGGGGCCTCCGCGGCAGCACAGCCGGCCGCGGGGAGGAGGGAGCAGGCAGTCCCGCTGGCGCTTGTTTGAGTGGCTGGAGCAGGAAGAGCAGAGATTGAAGAAGCACGACGGCCGTTGGATGGACATCCAACAGTCACTGCTCTCGTGTGTTCACTAAGTTGACAGTATGCTATGCAGCGCCAACCTTTTTTATGAAAGCATACGCCACAACCTGTAGTAGGCGCACAAGTCAGCCTCAAATCATGGAAAACAACATACATCCCATCCGCCATTATTTCTAATAATGTACAACCCATTGCTAATTCTTAAGAATTTATTGGAGACCATCTTCTTTTCGTTAGCATTACACCCCATATAGTGGCCAAGTTTAAAAAGTATACAAAATATTGCATATTTCAAAAGGTCAACAGTTTTTAATCCAGAAATATCAATTCACATTCAAACTATTTTGAAAAATAATTTATATAAATATAAAATCCAAATAATTGTCCACGCATAAAATCAATGGAATTTAAGATCTTGTACTGAAAAACAATTGAAACTAATTCCCGGTTAGATGTGTTTTAAAATGTACAGCCCATTTACGGGCAAACCGAATGAAACTCTCCTCGTCTGAAAGATTTGCAGCCAAATAGGCCGATAAAGCAAGTAGGCCTTGTTTGGGTATTTCTTAAAAAAAATAGAACTGGCCGCGAGTTTATCATCAAACTCCACCCCACCTGAGCCGCCAGCCACCACCGGAACACGGCAGCCCTGCCTCCTCAAACCACTCCCCACCGCCGGTCCGCCTCCGCACTGCCATCCCTCTAGCCCCCAGCCGAAGCTTTTTCTCCGGGGATCCCCACCCCACCGCCCAATGAACGCCCCCAACCGCCGGTGACTGCCAACCAGAGGTCTCACGACCACTAATTTATTACCATTTCTATCCTTCATATACGCGCTGGTGGGTGGGCCCTATGGTAATGTGCGCTGCTGAATGTGGACCGTTTGACTGGTTAATTGATCGTGTTATCAACAAATTACGGAGCTGTATGGTGACCAGTGACCGTATGATCACCCTAAAATGTACTCCTATTTTATTAACACAATCTGCACTCAAACTACCATTTCTTTCTTTCATATACGGGCTGACAGTGGGCCCCACGGTTACATCGCCCGATGGTGCAACACTAGTTGCGCCGCGTGGAACGCTTTGATCGGTCAATTGATTGTGTCATCAACATAATACTGAGTTATGCGGGTGAGCCAAAGGACCGTATAATCATGACATGTATTTGTTTAACACGGTACAGCCGCAAGGGCTCATATATACGCGCAAGCACTCACCGCTATAAGCACACACACGCGAACCCTACCCCTATGAGCACCTTCGAGAGAGTGGGCCAGCATATATGATCTTGAGATTTTACGAAGTCACCATAGGTACCTCGTAGTCGAGTGGAACGTCTCCTCCCACTGAACGTACATCGCCGGAAAATACTGAAATTAACACAAGATAAATGCGAGCACTGGGACTTTAACCTTGGTGGGCTCGAGAAACCACTGTCCTCTAACCATCCAACCACATGTTGGTTAGCACGAAAAAATGTATGTGGTGACCGTGATAAGCTTATTATGAAGTCCAGTGACCATATCATGCTTTCGCTTCAAATACAATGACCGTAAGTGTCGTCAACAAAATACGGAGCACGCATCAAATGCAAAGTCCGGCTGCTGTCATCAACAAAATATGGACACGTGTCGTGAGCTATATACCGTTGTACTATTGTATATGCTTATTTTCTTAGTGGCCCATTGCGTGTGTGGTGTGGTGGGCACATCATTTCTAGTTGTGGTGGGTCAACATCAAGACTCATGGGTCGGTTCCATCCTGCGCCACATATAGGTTGAACCGAGACGTGTTGTACGAAGACCCATGTGGAGGACTCGGCGTACAACACGAAGCTACCAGAGTCGCGGAGGACTCTATCCCCACTGGTGATAAGCCGACTATATATGATTTGTAACCCTAGGCCCTTGGTATGTTATACAAGCTTGGGGGCTAGTTCGTCGATAGTATACACACACGCACAATGCACGGTATTCACGTGTACTTTGTACACACCCCTATCACTAATATACTGATGCAGTGAGTAGGCTCTTTCTTCAACCGCAAGGGTTTGATCCGAACTAGGGTAAAACTTTGCCTCAGATTACCATCCAGCCTAACAACCAGGATATCCTATCAATGACGATATGATGAAATCATATACGCCAACTACTAAGAGAGAGGTGTGTCGGGGGCAATGTAGAGAGGCCTAAAGATAATGTGCGTGCAGGCGACACGTAGGCACATATATGTGCGTATAGAGGGCTAGTAGAGACCGTGCATGTGTATATATGCATGTGAGAGAAATAGTGTTTTCCAACTGAGATTAGTGAAAAGAGTGGTACATAGTAGTCAGAAAGAGAGAGAGAAACAGAGAGAGCATGTGCGTGAGACACCCCGACACCCTGAGAGAGATTGTGAGCATGTGTGAAAGAGAAATGCCGATGCATATAAAGTGTGTGCACTTATGCATTAGATAGAGAGATATATAACGCGTCTGTGAGAACAGGGCGAGGCATAGTGCATCTACGTGTAAAAGGCGGTTCTACGCATTAAATTAAAATATAAATGGCATTATTATTTGGATGAGATCATCAATTTTGCAAATTGCGTATGGACAAAGATCAGTCTATCAGACACCCATACTCTATTGAATTCTAGCATGTGCATGTGTTTATTTCATATTATCGATCCATAGAGTGAGAGCGGTTTGAAATACAAGCAATGGATGCTTGTGCAGTTCATATATAAACATTAATTAGTGCACTCCATGTTGTTAGTGTGAAGCACTTTATACATTTGTCACTTGCATGGATACATTCCAAATTGCTAGCTACGAAATAGAATACATGTCGAATTCAACATAAAGGGGGTTTCGAAGATTCATTCATAGGAAGTGCATTCATCTATTTGAACACGAGATAATGGCATTTGTAAATCAGATGTAAAAGGGGGCATCAATCTTTGTTGTGAATTTGAACATGCTATATATATTCATACGCATATCTAACTTTTGTTTTTTTGCAACCAAGGAGATTATATCTGGAACCATGCATGAACTGAGGTAAATTGCATATTTTTTTAATATATAGTCGTGTACAATGTATATTCAAATGTACCCCCTCCATTCCAAAATAATCGTAGCTTTAGGATTTTCATGAGTAAAGATTTGTGAAGTTTGACAAATCCTGAAAGTTCAATTCAAGAGAACCGAAAACGGTAATGCTTCTTCTCCCAAATATTGAACAAAGCGCCAAATAGGCCTCTGGTCAACCGAAACCGCGCGAGACTAATATTTTGGTGGTAGGAAATTACTGTCCTGACTCTGGCCCGTGTAGCCTATCGGCCCTATGTCCAAAGGTCTAAACCGGGGTAGGTTTGTAACTTCACCAAGACGCCAGTCTCAACCGCCTCCGAGAAGCATTCATACGCCATGGGCGCCTAAACACCCATGCGCTCAGCCGAAATCTATCCCGCCCACATTTGGGACACCTGACATGACTGTCCTACTCCCAACCTGCAATATGTCCGATATTTTAGATGGGGGCAAAGTTTGTAACTTTCCCCAAATTTCAAACAAGCGCATCTCAAACCGAACATTGTTCCCCCTTAGTTCCCCGCCTCCCTCCGTTTCCCCATTCATACTCCATGGGCGCGAAAACACCCTCTCCACCAGCCGCGAAACTCCAGCCTCCTCCATCGGTCCGTCCTCCACCCCATAGTGGCCAATCCACCGCCGCCTCCTCCATCACGCCGAGCGGTACCCGACGTCTTCGTCCCAACGCAACCACAACCGCAACGCCCTCAAGGACTTAGCAGTGAAGCCGAGGCAGAGCTTCCTCCACAACGCCGACGCCGACGCGGCGCCGCAGTAACCACTCCGACCACGCCGTCATGCGCCTCACTGCTGCGGCTCCACTGTCGCAACCGTCCACCGCACCGGAGCTGTTCTTGCTACGCCGTCATTTGCCGCCTCGGATCTGCTTCCCTGCCACCGACAGACGGCCACCGCACCACACTCAACAACTTGGCCATGGGTTCGTCCAAGGCTGCAACTTCTGGTTTCCAGCGAACAACAAGAAGATCATCGGAAAAACAGAAGGAGGACACAACACTGCTAGCAGAAAGAGGTACTTCTCTTCCCTTATTCGTGCAAATCTTACGTCTCCGCTCACACCATATTCATCCCACGAAAGAAACTAGTTGAGCGCTTCTTACTGCATCTTCTTCGTGATACTAAACGCACAAGGTTTCCTCCCTTTACTATTTCACCTTTGCTAGAGGTCAGTAGCCCTCCTGGATTTAAATTTAGGGTCAGTCGAACCGCAATTAAAAGAAGCAGCACCCGCTTAGGCGCGCGGAGCACCTAGTCCGCCTGTTCCCCGGGGAAGCGGCGCATCGGTGTCTATCATAGGGGTGTGGGGCGCAGGAGCTGCTTGCGCCCGATCTGGAGGTTGGCAGGGCTTGAATGGATGGCCGGGGGGGGGGCGGTGCCAAGCACGGCGGTGCGGTGAGGTCGAGGGGAGGGCGCAGGCAGGGGATGAATACTGGGCCGGTGGTCGCTAGCGTTTCGAGGAAGATCGTCAACACTGACTGGCTGGAGGTAGATGAAGGAGATCTTCCCGTTCTTTGTACATCGGACGGTGCAGAAAAAATGGACTGACCTATTTGCTTTCAATCGACTGTTATTTTCATAGAATCCTGTAGTAATTTAGTGTGCCATGCATGTTGTAGAGCAATCATATGTCTCCCGTCATTTATTTCTCACTGACCTGCTATCTGCTACCTTTACACTGTACTAATTGTGCACACACTTCACCCATACTCACACTATTACTTTTTTATGCATGGGTATTTCAGACTCTGACGCAGTGTTGATGAATACAGAAAAGAAAAGACAGAAGTCGCTCCAGTGTAATTCGAAGACAAGCACTACGCGTTTCAGCGCTCTAATGGGTGCGATGTCGTGAGTTGGAGACGATAAACATAGCTCTGCAGTTGATGATCTCAATTGCCACACACAACCATCCTGTGTGCTTGCTTTAACTTCATTGTCAAATGTGGTTGCATGTTGCATATGGTGTCTAGCTTGTATTGCTTCCAATTTGGTTAAATTGCATCTGCTTACTTTACACATTATACCTTTGATAATGACATGCCTTCCTATTTTTGATACATACTACATATGTCTATTAACCATGTTCGTACATCAAACTAATGCTCTTTTGTATCCCTCGTCAATCACTTATGATGAGACAGTCACCCGGGTGGGTTACTGTGAGACGCCCTATTCGTTTAAATAGTGCAGTGTCATCCTCCCCACATGATTCTCAAGAAACAGCAAGGCTAAATGAAGATAGTCAACGTAGCTCTCTAGTTGATCACCGCAATTCCCCCACACCACCATCGCATGTGCTTGCTCTTACTTGGCAGTGTGATATGTGGTTGCATGTTGCATATGGTGTCTACCTTGTAATGCTTCTAATTAGGGTAAATTGCATCTGCTTAGTTAACACATTATACCTGTGAATATGACATGCCTTCCTGTTTTTGGTACATACTACATCTTTCTATTAACCATGTTCTTACCTCAAACTACTTTTATTGTGTATCCCTCATCAATGCTCCTAATTTGTTAAATTGCAACTCCTTAGCTTACACATTATACATGTGAATATGACACGCCTTCCTGTTTTTGGTACATACTACATCTGCCTATCACACCATGTTCTTACATCAAACCATCGTTCTTGTGTATCCTGCGTCTATCGCCTATGATGAGACAGTCACGCGCGTGGGTTAATATGAGACGCAATACTCTTATAAAGAATGCAATTTAATCCTCTCCACATGATTGTCAAGAAACATCAAGCCTAAATGAAGACATTGAACGTAGCTCAGACACAAGACCGTGACTTCCCTACACCACCATCACAGGTGCTTGCTCTAACTTCAGCAGTGTGATATGTGGTTGCATGTTGCATACGGTGTCTAGCTTGTAATGCTTCTAATTAGGGTAAATTGCATCTGCTTAGTTTACACACTATACCGTGAATATGACATGCCTTCCCATTTTTGGTACACACTACATCTATGTGTTAACCTTGTTCTTACATGAAACTACCTCTCTTCTGTATCCTGCATCAATCACTTACGATGAGTCACCTTTATTCGTTGCATATTGCATATTATTTCTAGCCTATTGCCATGTATTGCTTCTAATTTGGTCAAATACATTTGTTAGGGCACCCTTTTAATTTGGCAGAGTGATATTGGTTTCATCTTTCATATGGTTTCTAGCTTGCATCGATTCTAACAAACTCAAGCACCTTGTGCTTAGTTTACATTTTATACATCATACATGTCAATATGTCACGCCGTCTTGTTTTTCATACATATTCCATCCTATCATGCGGCTGCCTTACATGAAAGTAGTGTTCGTCAGTATCATGCATTAATGAGTTCTGAAGAGCAAATTTTATTCCTTTTTCTTGTGGGTTTGACTTGACAAGGCAAAATCAAGAAAGAGGAAGGAAAAGAGTAAGGAAGGCGATGATGGTGGTCCTCTGCAAAGAACGTAAACGGAGCATCTATACCAATTCTCCTTGTACCGATAGTGCATTACAAGGTCCAAGTCTCCGCCTCCTACTCCACCATCCAAGGTGCTTGCTCTAACTTGGCAAAGCAGGATATCTGGTTGCATGTTGCATATGGTGTCTAGCTCAGATTGCTCCTAATTAGTGTAAACTGCATCTTCTTAGCTTACACGTGATACATGTGAATATGACACACTTTCCTGCTTTTTGGTACATACTATATCATCTATCACACCATGTTCTTACATGAAACTACTCTTCTTGTGTATCCTGCATCAGTCACTTATGATGGGACACCTTTAAGTTGGCAGTGTGATATTGGTTTTGCGTCTTGAATATGATTTCTAGCATGTATTGCTTCTAGTTTGATGAACGCCACCTATGACGAGACAGCTTTTAACTTGGCAGAGTGATATTGATTGCACCTTCCATATGGTGTCTTGCAGTGTTTCTAATTTGTTGAAGTGCCTTCTGCTTAGTTACCACATCATAGGTGTGAATATGTCAAGCCGTCCATTTTTTCGTACATATTCCATCCTTGTATCATGACTTTGCCTTTCATCAGAGTAGTGTTCGTCAGTATCATGCATGAATGAGTTCTGAAGAGCGAATGATATTCCTTTTTCTTGTCGGTATGACCTCACAATGCAAAATAATAAAGCTGAAGGAAATTTGCAAGGAATTGGATGATGGTGGTCCTTCCGAGCAACTGAAACGGAGGTTCTCTACAGATTCTACTCCGCCATCCTCCCAACAAGATTCGCAAGACAACGCAAGGCTAGACAGTCGACGTAGCTGTGTAGATGATGAGCACATCTCCCCTACTCCACCATCACAGGTGCTTGCTCTAACTTGGCACTATTATATGTGGTTGCATGTTGTGTATGATGTCTAGCTTGTATTGCTTCTAACTTTGTTGAATTGCATCTGCTTACTTTACACATAATGCCTGTGAATATGACATGTGTTCCTGTTTCTACATCGACTACTATTCTTGCATATCCCGCATCAGTCACTTATGATAAGGCACCTTTAAGTCGCCACTTTGTGATATTGGTTGTGTCTTGCATATGATTTCTAGCATGTACTACTTCTAATTTGTTGAAACGCCATACGCTTTGAACTTGGCAGAGTGATATTGGTTGCATCTTTCAGATGGTGTCTAGCTTGCGATTGCTTCTAATTTGTTGAAATGCCTTCGCTTAGTTGCCACATCATAGGTGTGAATATGTCACACCATCCTGTTTTTCATACATATTCCATCCTCGCATCATGTGTTTGCCTTTCATCCGAGTAGTGTTCACAAGATCATGCATGATTGAGTTCTCAAGAGCGAATTTTATTCCTTTTTCTTATCGGTTTGACTTCACAATGCAAAATCATTACAGCTGAAGGAAATTAGTCCCAAGATGGATGATGGTGGTCCTTTGGAGCAACTCAAACAGGGGGTCTCTACAGATTCTACTCCGCCATCCTTCCAACAAGATTCGCAAGACAACACAAGGCTGGACAGTCAACATAGCTGTGTACATGATGGGCACATCTCCCCTACTCCACCATCATAGGTGCTTGCTCTAAATTGACACTATTATATGTGGTTGCATGTTGCATATGATGTCTAGCTTGTATTGCTTCTACCTTGAATTGCATCTGCTTACTTTACACATAATGCCTGTGAATATGACACGTGTTCCTATTTCTAGAACATACGTGTACATGATGAGCACATCTCCCCTACTCCACCATCACAGGTGCTTACTCTTACTTGGAACTATTATACGTGGTTGCATTTTCCGTATGATGTCTAGTTTGTATTGCTTCTGATTATGTTGAATTGCATCTGCGTAGCTTACAACTTATACCGCAACGCATCACTTACCCATAAGACACATTTAACTTGGGACTGTGATGTAGGTTGCATCTTGCATTGTCTTCTAGCTTGTACCGCTTCTAATTTCTTGAAATGGCACTTACGACGAGACACTTTTTACCCGATAGAGTGATATTGGTTGCATGTTCATATGGTGCCTAGCTTTCATTTCTTCTAATTTTGTTGAAATGCCTTCCGCCATCGTTTTTTCATACATATTCCATCCTCCTATCGCACGTGTGAATATGAAACTGTCTTTTTTTGTATATATTCCATCCTCCTATCCGCGCTTGCCTTACATCAAAGTAGTGTTCGTCTAGATCATGCATCAACCAGTTATGCAGAGCTAATTTTATTCATCTTCTTGTGGTTTTGACTTCATAAGGCAATATCAGAAAATAGGAAGGAAAAGAGTAAGTTAGGGGATGTTGGTGGTCCTCCGCACCGATGCAAACAGAGACTCTCTAGATCTGCCCCTACTACTGCTAATGAAGTTGAAGTCCCAAGTCTACATGATGAGTTCATCTCCCGTACTCCACCATCACAGGTGCTTGCTCTAAGTTGACAGTGTGATAATTGGTTTCATGTTGCATATGTTGTCCGGCTGTATTTCTTCTATTTTGATTAAATTGCACCCGCTGAGTTTATACGTTATACATGTGCATATGACATGGCTTTACGTGTCTAGAATACCTTGCATCTATCTATCATACCATGTTCTTACATCAAAGTATCATTGTTGTGTATCCCGCATCAGTCACTCATGATTGGACGCTTTTAACATGGCAGTTTGATAGTGGTTGCATCTTCCATTGATTTCTACGTTGTACTGCTTCTAATTTTTCGAATTGCCACTTATGACAAGACACTTTTAACTTGGCAGAGTAATGTTGGTTGCATCTTTCATATGGTGTCTAGCTTGCATTACTTCTATTTTCTTGAAAATCCTTCTGCCTAGGTTTCACATCGTAGCTGTGAATATGTCATGCCGTCCTATTTTTCTTACATATTCCATCCTCATACGGTTGTCTTACATCAAAGTATAGCTTGTCTGTATCATGCATCAATGAGTTCTGAAGAGTGATTTTATTCTTTTGTGTTGTGGGTACAGCTTGACATGGCAAATTCAAAAAGAGCAAGGAAAATAATATAGTAGGGAGTCTTTGTTACTCGTCGGGTGAAACGGAAAAGGTTCTCCGTCGAGATTCTCGCCGATACTTATAGTGCAAGAGAAGGTCCAAGTCCACCAGCTAAATCTACAAACACAAGATCACTGCTTCCACCAGTTGCAGCATCCGCTTCAACTGCATCAAAGATCTCAACCAGTTTACTCGTTCGTTTGCTCGAATCGCCGGTTCCCAAGCTGCCTTCACACCTAACACTACTTCCAAAGCACTGCTGACACAACAGGACTTGGCAAGATCAGATGAACCTCATGAGAATCAACACCAAGACGGTACCTGACCGAGTCAAGTTGCAGTTGCATGCTCCTTTATATGTACTCCCACAGTTTGATGTACACTAACACTTTCCATACTCGTTGTTGAACTAGCACCACGGCGCAAGCGGAAACAGACATCAGGGATAATGCTTGATAGATTAACAAAATCTAAAGGAGGAAGAATGGAGATCCATTTTGAGGCAGGTTTAAAAAGGCCACGTGATGCTACAGAGTCAACCAAGTTAGTATCAGAGGCAGCCATTGCCGTTAGGTGTCATGCACGTATCCTCCCAACGTGGATCCAGTACAGGAATGAGAAAGACAATCCCAGTTTAACACCTTCCTCGACCATTTATCCGTAAGTAATGTTATTCATCGCAATTAGTAATATTGTCTTGCTCTGTCCCATACTTTCTAGCTTCCTCCTAATAAGACTCGCATTCTTTTTTCAACAGATGAGGTTCAAGTTGGATCCGAAAGATGATGCAACTAAACAAGCATGCACTCATGTTTTTCAGTCTGCTCTGCGACAGTATCGGTACCACCTTATAAAATCTCACTTTGAAGGCAAGGCTAACAATGAAATCGCCCAAACATCTCCAGTGGAATATATTACAGATGAAGACTGGATAGCCCTCGTTAAACACTGGTCCGATCCAAAGTATCGTGCAGGCTATATGTATTTGATCGGACCACATATTGAACTTGTATTTATGTATGTGCCTTACAAGTGTATCTTCTTCTAGGCTAACTGTTTGAAGAACAAAACCAACCGTTCTAAAGTGAAATTCCAACAGACAACAGGATCTCGTAGCTATATTGCACATTGCGAGGCTTTTGTAAATAGCTGCTACTTCCTTCTTTTTTTTGTGCCATATTATCGTATCTATATTGACTTGTTCCAAATACAGAGGAAAGCCCGTGCGGACCAAAAAGAACCTGAACCGAATGCAGTGCAAATCTTCAAGGATTGCCACACTAGCAAGATGAAGGGCATGAGCACACCAGTTCAAGCCGCTATTGTAAGTCCTTACTCCTCCTGCCTTGAACTGATTGGTACTGTGATGTGTTCATTTAACTACTTGGTTTGCAGCCAATGTCACATTACTGTTCACTTTTATACACATGTGTCTTAACGTATCATTTCACCTTACATGGTTTAAAAGAGATGAAGGATATTCTTTTGGTCTTGATCTGTAATCTAGTTGTTATGTTCACGTGCGCACACAATGATAAAATAGGCTGTTTGTTTTATATCTGTTTGCCCATGATATGAATGATGTCATACTATGTTCATCCTACTTTAAACCATGTCTCTTTATCCTTAGATGTCAACGAATGTGAGGAAATAGACAATACAGTAGGCATGCTACATGGACATATGTTCCGAAAGTGATTTTATTATGTAGTTGGCACTACAATACATGCTAATGTATTACAGTAGTTCACCAAAATAAGTTATGTATAAACGTTTAACCTACTTTGTTTGTTTTTGTCTCATTAGTAACTTATCCGGTGCACTAATCTACAAGTTCAAACTTTCAAGAAGCTATGGAACGAATGATTGAACAGCCACAACCACCTGAAGGTGACGAGGCTACTACAGGCACAATGTCACCTCTTGTCAGAAAAGGCCAAGATCTCTCCACTAACAAAGGCAAAAAGCACCTTCTGCGTAATTCGGGTTGGTTGTCAAGGTAACCTCGTCCAAATCGCCCTCTTGAAAAAAATCTTCACCGCTAGATGCAGTGATATATTCGTGCTCCGCATACACAAGTCCAATCCCTAATGGACGTTGTTTGGAAACAAGAATAGTGGTTGAGAAATGTCGTCAAGATATGAATGGTTTTGAAACCAGACTATCGGACATTAAACCCGTTGTTCAAGAGCAATGGTGGAAAAAGGTGGATATCGTCCGCTCCATCAGATTCTACTGACTGAAACATTAGCACTTCGTGTCAAATGATCTGTGCTTCTATACATCGATGGTGATTTTATACGGAAGGACTGTAAACTTTATGCCAACATGCCTTTTGTTGTATGGTTGGAATTTATTTTGTTGTGATACAACATTTATGATGCTGCCCCAGGCTGCAATAATTACGACGCTATTTTTGCATAGTGTAGGTTTATCTTAGTAATGTATTCGGCCGAAAGCTTGGCAGAAGCCCAACATGCCAACATTCGTCGGGCCCATTCCAATTGGGCTAAAAGCGACACGGGCCGAAATTGACATGTAGCCCACTAAAAATATCTGGGCCTAAATCAGCATAAGCTTTCATATTTTTCTGGTAGGCCTATGCCCATAGTGGGCCTTTAACAGGCCTAAACATATTTTGGGCCCTCAGTATAAATAGGCCGTTTATAGGTGTAAATATCTCGAGCCCATAAAAAACATGGGCATTTAATAGACCGAAAGTGAGATTGGGCCCTGATTGTGCCAAATAACCCACTGGACTTAGCAGGCCGAAATGGTGGCCCATTTACGACGCGGATCTTTGACAGGCCGAAATTCGGACGGGCAGTAAATGCGCCGACCTAATACACGGGCCTTTAACAGGCCGGTACTTTGGTCGGGCTAGATTATCGTCATTTTTATATGGGCCGTTAATGGGCCTGATATGACGTTGGGCCACATATGGCCCATGGTTTACGTCCGGCGTTAATAGGCCGAAAATGACAACAGAAGAAAGTGGCCCAAATCTATAGTGGGCCTCTAACAGGCCGAAAGTTTTGAGGGCCTGTAAATGGGCCCAAATGAAGCCGGACCTTTAACAGGCCGGAAATACACCGGGCCGTGATTCGGCCCAATTACTTAGCGGACTGTTAACGGGCCAGAAGTGACCATGGGCCACGTTGATGGCAAGTTTAGGACAGGCCGTTGATGGGCCGATTTGACAGAGAATGTTGGGCCTTTAGTTGGGCCGGCCAATTATGGTCTGCAGAATCTTGTGGGCCTTTAGCTAGGCTGGCCCATTGTGGTCCGCAAAATCTTGTGGGCCTTTTAGTCGGGCCGGCCCATTATGGTCTGCAAAATCTTGTGGGCCTTTAGCTGGGCCGTCCCATTGTGGTCCGCTAAATTTTGTGGGCCTTTAGCTGGGCCGGCCCATTATGGTCCGCTAAATCTTATGGGCCTTCAGTTGGGCGGGCCCATTTAAACTTTGTGGGCCTCTGTTGGGCCGGTCCACGTGTCAACATATCATAGGCCCATATCGACTGTTGGATGAGTGACACCTGTGCCAACGTGGAGCTGACACGTGGATCCATAAGCCAATGAGAATTTTACACGTGGAAAATCGGCATTGGTCATGGCTGTTAACGGGTTAGCGGATCCAAAATCCAACCCGATAGCTTAACGGCGTTCCGTTACGGTGGATGCCACGTGTCGGTCACCCTTGACGAAAGCACTTCTGTGACACGGGATTTATCGTCATGGAAGTGGACACTTCCGTGATGATAATTTTGGTAATGTCATGGAACACTTCTCTGACAAAGACAGTATGACTATCTTGATTCTGTCATAAATTTTTCATGGATGTACATGCATGACAAAATACGCGACCAACTTTGACAAACACGTATCATCACGGAAGTGTATTTTTTTTGTAGTGCTATTACCAAAATCGGTCCCACCGAGTTTGTGTAATCGGTCACACCGAGATACCGTTATGCCCTAACCCTAATGAAATCGGTCCCACCGAGTTGACATATCGGTCCCACCAAAAATCCTAACGTTCACATTTTGTACTAAATCGGTCTGACCGAGTTTTCTGATTCGGTCCCACCGAGTTTGGTGATTTGTGTGTAACGATTAGATTTCGTGTGGAGGATATATATACCCCTCCACCCACTCTTCATTCAGAGAGAGAGCCATCAGAACATGCCTACACTTCCAACATACATTTTCTGAGAGAGAACCACCTACACTTGTGTTGAGGTCAAGATATTCCATTCCAACCACAGAAATATTGATCTCTAGCCTTCCCCAAGTTGCTTTCCACTCAAATCATCTTTCTACCAAATCCAATCCTATGAGAGAGAGCTGAGTGTTGGGGAGACTATCATTTGAAGCACAAGAGCAAGGAGTTCATCATCAACACAATATATTACCTTTTGGAGAGTGGTGTCTCCTAGATTGGCTAGCTGTCACTTGGGAGCCTCCGTCAAGATTGTGGAGTTGAAACAAGGAGTTTGTACGGGCAAGGAGATCGCCTACTTCGTGAAGATCTACCCTAGTGAGGCAAGTCCTTCATGGATGATGGCCATGGTGGGATAGAAAAGGTTGCTTCTTCGTGGACCCTTCGTGGGTGGAGGCCTTCGTGGACTCACGCAACCGTTAGCCTTCATGGGTTGAAGTCTCCATCAACGTGGATGTACGATAGCACCACCTATCGGAACCACGGCTAAAAACCTCCGTGTCTACATTGTGTTTGCTCCCTCCAAACTCCTCCCTTTACCTTCATATGCAATTGTTTTACATTCCGCTGCTATACTCTTAGAATTGCATGTGTAGGTTGATTACTTGATTTGTGCTAAGTTGCTAAAATCTGCAAAGACTTAAATTTGGGAAAAGGCTAGATTTTTATTTGGTCAAGTAGTCTTATCACCCCCCTCTAGACATACTTTCGATTCTACAGAAAGGTTTTTGACAAGTTCAAGGAGTTGACTACAATGAGACCTTCTCACCTGTAGCGATGCTTAAGTCCGTCTGAATCATGTTAGCAATTGCTGCATTTTATGATTATGAAATTTGGCAAATGGATGTAAAAACTGCATTCCTGAATGGATTTATGGAAGAAGAGTTGTATATGATGCAAGCTGAAGGTTTTATCGATCCAAAGAATGCTAACAAAGTGTGCAAGCTCCAGCGATCCATTTATGGACTGGTGCAAGCCTCTCGGAGTTGGAATAAACATTTTGATAGTGTGATCAAAGCATATCGTTTTATACAGACTTTTGGAGAAGCCTGTATTTACAAGAAAGTGAGTGGGAGCTCTGTACCATTTCTAATATTATATGTGGATGACATATTGTTGATTGGAGATGATATAGAATTTCTAGATAGCATAAAAGGATACTTGAAAGACCTCGGTGAAGCTGCTTATATATTAGGCATCAAGATCTATAGAGATAGATCAAGACGCTTAATTGGACTTTCACAAAGCACATACCTTGATAAAGTTTTGAAGAAGTTCAAAATGGATCAAGAAAAGAAAGGGTTCTTGCCTGTGTTACAAGGTGTGAAGTTGAGTCAGACTCAATGCCCACCACCGTAGAAGATAGAGAGAAAATGAAAGATGTTCCCTATGCTTCAGCCATAGGCTCTATCATGTATGCAATCTTGTGTACGGACACGATGTGTGCCTTGCTATTAGCTTAGCAGGGAGGTACCAAAGTAATCCATGAGTGGATCACTGGACAATGGTCAAGAACATCCTGAAATACTAGAAAAGGATGAAGGATATGTTTCTCGTTTATGGAGGTGACAAAGAGCTCGTCGTAAATGGTTACGTCGATGCAAGCTTTGACACTGATCCGGATGACTCTAAGTCACAGACCGGATATGTATTTATATTGAATGGTGGAGCTGTAAGTTGGAGAAGTTCTAAGCAAAGCGTCCTGGCAGGATCTACGTGTGAATCGGAGTACATAGCTGCTTCTGAAGCAGTAAATGAAGGAGTCTGGATGAAGGAGTTCATATCTGATCTAGGTGTCATACCTAGTGCATCGGCTCCAATGAAAATCTTTTGTGACAATACTGGAGCCATTGCCTTGGCAAAGGAGTCCAGATTTCACAAGAGAACCAAGCACATCAAGAGACGCTTCAATTCCATCCGTCATCAAGTGTCGGAAGGGCACATAGAGATTTGCAAGATACATACGGATCTGAAAGTTGCAGACCCATTGACTAAGCCTCTCTCACAAGCAAAACATGATCAGCACCAAGACTCCATGGGTGTTAGAATCATTACTTTGTAATCTAGATTATTGACTCTAGTGCAAGTGGGAGACTGAAGGAAATATGCCTTAGAGGCAATAATAAATTTGTTATTTATATTTCCTTATATCATTTTAAATGTTTATTATTCATGCTAGAATTGTATTAACCAAAACTTAGTAGATGTGTGGATACATAGACAAATAGAGTGTCACTAGTATGCCTCTACTTGACTAGCTCGTTAATCAAAGATGGTTAAGTTTCCAAGCCATAGACATGAGTTGTCATTTGATGAATGGGATCACATCATTAGAGAATGATGTGATTTACTTGACCCATTCCATTAGCTTAGCACTTGATCATTTAGTTTGTTGCTATTGCTTTCTTCATGACTTATGCATGTTCCTATGACTATGAGATTATGCAACTCCCGAATACCGGAGGAACACTTTGTGTGCTAGCAAACGTCACAACATAACTGGGTGATTATAAAGGTGCTCTACAGGTGTCTCCGATGGTGTTTGTTGAGTTGGCATAGATCGAGATTAGGATTTGTCACTCTGATTGTCGGAGAGGTATCTCTGGGCCCTCTCGGTAATGCACATCACTATAAACCTGGCAAGCAATGTGACTAATGAGTTAGTTGCGGGATGATGCATTATGGAACGAGTAAAGAGACTTTCTGGTAACGAGATTGAACTAGGTATTGAGATACCGACGATCGAATCTCGGGCAAGTAACATACCGATGAAAAAGGGAACAACGTATGTTGTTATGTGGTTTGACCGATAAAGATTCGTAGAATATGTGGGAGCAGGTTCCGCTATTGGTTATTGACTGGAAATGTGTCTCGGTCATGTCTACATAGTTCTCGAACCCGTAAGGTCCGCACGCTTAATGTTGGGTGACGATCGGTATTATGAGTTTATGTGTTTTGATGTACCGAAGGTAGTTCAGAGTCCCGGATATGATCACGGACATGACGAGGAGTCTCGAAATGGTCGAGACATAAAGATCGATATATTGGACGACTATATTTGGACATCGGAATGGTTCCGGGTGAGATCAGGAGTATACCAGAGCACCGGGAGGTTACTGGAACCCCTCGGGAGGTATATGGGCCTTATTAGGCCTTAGTGGGAGAGAGGGGAAAGGAGCAAAGGAGGGCCCCCCCAAGCCCAATCCGAATTGGGAGGGGCCGCCCCCCTTTCATTCCTCCTTCCTCCCCCTCCCTTCTCTCCTAATCCAACTAGGGAAGGGGGGGGACCCTACTCCCGGTGCGAGTAGGACTCCCCTTGGGGCGCGCCTAGGAGGCCGGCCCTCTCCCCCTCCTCCACTCCTTTATATACGGGGGAGGGGGGCACCCCATAGACACACAAGTTGATCATTGATCTCTTAGCCGCAGCGGTGCCCCTCCACCATAATCCACCTCGGTCATTATCATTGCAAAGTGCTTAGGCGAAGCCTCGCGCCGGTAGCTTCATCATCACCGTCATCATGCCGTCGTCGATTTAAACTCTCCCTCGACACTCTCTTTGGATCATGAGTTCGTGGGACGTCATCGAGCTGAACGTGTGCTGAACCCGGAGGTGCCGTACATTCGGTACTTGGATCGGTCGGATCGTGAAGACGTACGACTACATCAACCGCGTTGATAAAACGCTTCCGCTTACGATCTATGAGGGTACATGGACAACACTCTCCCGCTCGTTGCTATGCATGACCATGATCTTGCGTGTGCGTAGGATTTTTTTTTTGAAATTACTACGTTCCCCAACAATATGCCAGTAGCCCCCGAGACTTGAAGCGGTTAGGCCAACCGATTTAAGGATCGTTATGACCGCAGGTTCTCAAAGAGAAGAACAACACGCTATCCTAGGAGCTGAAAACAAGTCAGATGAAGCTGAATGCCACCATCACAAAGCTTGTGGAGATTAAGAAAGCCACAATGACCACCGATCAAAAGAACAAACTCGAGGAGGAAAAAGATAAACAAGCCGAAGAGATAAAGAGCTTAAAGGCTCAGTTATCGGTCACGCAAAAAGAAAATAAGAACTTGAAAGGCGGCATATATGGTATGACCTTTTGAACCATCCAAGGGACTCATAGTATCCCATAATTTGGATTGTCACAACTCTGTTGTTGCAGGTCTGTTAACCGGTCAGCCTGAAGAGGAAGTATCTGGATTTCGAGGCGACGTGTGTAGGGAGCTGTCCGTGGTGCATGAGCGGGCCCGAAAAGCTATGAGAAGTATGGCTAAGGCCCTATGGCTATCCGATGCCCCTCCAGAAAGTATGGAGGGGTTGGCGAACCTGTTCAAAGGTGCCCGACGCCGTTTCGAGCTATGGAAGACGTCTGCATGTCGGGAAGGTGCACGAGAGGCGTGGGCGATGGTGAAAACGTGCTACACCGGACTCGATCCTAATCATATGGCCCGAGTTGGACCTTAGGGACCAGACGGAAAAGAGATTCCCGTGAACTTGGTATATGACCAAGTGATGATAGCTGCAAAAATATTCACAAGAAGACTGTTGCTTAGACAGTCTTATAGATGGTATAGATAAAGAGTATGCGTTTGATTCAATGTATCAATGTACTTTATCATCCAACTTATCTCCAACCGAACATGTCAAAATTTGTCATCGCAGGCCTTCGGCTTCAACCTCTGAACCAAGAAGGTGGAGTGTGATGATGTTTGCCAAGACTACGTCGGTGTTTCCCCCAAGAGGAGAGGATGATGTAGCACAACAACGGTAGGTATTTCCCTCAGTTATGAAACCAAGGTATCGAACCAGTAGGAGAACCAAGCAACACAACGTAAACAACCCCTGCACAAAAATAACAGCCACTCGCAACCCGACCTATTAAAGGGGTTGTCAATCCCTTTCGGGTACGGCGCCAGAAGGCACGATGATGGGAGAGAATTATGATAGATTGAAATAATAGATCACAAATTAAATAAAGTGCGGCAACATATTTTTGTATTTTTGGTTTAATAGATCTGAATAAAAAACGCAAAGAAAAAATAGATCTCAAGGCAAATATATGAGAAATAAGACCCGGGGCCCGTAGGTTTCACTAGTGGCTTCTCTCTCGAAAAATAGCAAACGGTGGGTAAACAAATTACTGTTGGGCCATTGATAGAACTTCAAATAATTATGATGATATCTAGGCAATGATCATTACATAGGCATCACGTCCAAGATTAGTAGACCGACTCCTGCCTGCATGTACTACTATTACTCCACACACCGACCGCTATCCAGCATGCATCTAGTGTATTAAGTTCATGGAAAAATGGAGTAATCCAATAAGAACGATGACATGATGTAGACAGGATTTGTTTATCTATATGGCGGTAGATATAGATCTAGTATTTTTATCCTTAGTAGCAATGATACATACGTGTCGGTTCCCCTTCTGTCACTAGGATCAAGCACCGTAAGATCGAACCCACTACCGGGCACCTCTTCCCATTGCAAGATAAATAGATAAAGTTGGCCAAACAAAACCCAAATATCGGAGAAGAAATACGAGGCTATAAGAGATCATGCATATAAGAGATCAAAGAAACTCAAATAACTTTCATGGATATAGAAAGATATGACTGATCATAAACTCGAAGTTCATCAGATCCCAAAAAACACACCGCAAAAAGAGTTACATCATATGGATCTTCAAGAGACCATTGTATTGAGAATTCAGTGAGAGAGAGAGAGAGAGAGAGAGAGAGAGAGAGAGAGAGAGAGAGAGAGAGAGAGAGAGAGAGAGGAAGCCATCTAGCTACTAACCACGGACCCGAAGGTCTACAAAGAACTACTCACGCATCATCGGAGAGGAACCAATGGAAGTGGTGAACCCCTCCGTGATGGTGTCTAGATTGGATCTGGTGGTTCTGGACTCTGCGGCGGCTGGATGAATATTTCATCGACTCCCCTTGGATTTGTGGATTTTTGGGGTATTTATAGAGCGAAGAGGTGGTCCAGGGGTCACCCGAGGTGGGCACAACCCACTGTATGCCGCTTGGGCCTCTGGCGCCCTGGTGGGTTGTGCCCCCCTCGGGCACCCCCAAGGTGCAACCAGGGCCCATTTCCTTCCTTATGGCCCATAAAAAATCATCGTGGAGTTTCGTGGCATTTAGACTCCGTTTGATATTGATTTCGTGTGATGTAAAAACATGGGAAATAACAGCAACTGGCACTTGGCACTATGTCAATAGGTTAGTACCAAAAAATGATATGAAATGATTATAAAACATCCAAGATTGATAATAAAACAGCATGGAACAATAAAAAATTATAGATACATTGGAGACGTATCATCATCCCCAAGCTTAACTCCTACTCGTCCTCGAGTAGGTAAGTGATAAAAACAGAACTTTTGATGTGGAGTGTTGTTCATAAAGTCATATCATATTCTTTTCTTAATAGCATGGACATTTGGCCTTTTTATGTGATTCAAAGCAACAATCTAGTTTTGACATAATAATTTAGATACTCAAGCATATCAACAAGCAACCATGTATTTCAAAATATCAATGCTAAAACAAGTTATCCCTAGCCCATCATGCTCAAACATTGATCCATTCATGAAACACACTCGAATATTAAATACACCCAATACTTGAGCACGATCATATAGCCTCTTAGTTGGTGCTTTTAGAAGAGAAGATGGAGACTCAAAAAAATTGCATAAAGTAAAAGAAGGGCCCTTCGTAGAGTGAAGTAGGGATTTGTAGAGGTGCCAGAGCTCAAAGCGAAAAATTAGAGATAAAAACATTTTGGGAGGTGTATCCATCCCACCAACGAAAACGATGTAGAGCTACGAACACTTTCCATGCTAGATATGTCATAGGCGGTTCCCAACCAGAAAATAAAGGTTATTCCTTTCTCCACCATTCTTTCACTTTCCATGGCTAGCCGTATCCACGGGTGCCTTCCATACCAACACTTTGCAAGGAATTTGTTATTTGACAACATAAAGTAATTTTTTTGCATTTCGGGACTGGGAATCCCTAAAACCTTTGCCTTACTCTCATGCAATGACAAGTGAATAAACACTCATCTTGAGAATAACACATCTAGCATGGAAAATATTAGCCACCCGTTACCGTTCCGCGAGCGAAACAAATACACAAAAGAGAAGTTTATTTTGAAAATTAGAGATGGCACATGCAAATTTGCTTAGAACGGCAAAAGAATACTGCATATAGGTAGATATAGTGGACTCATGTGGCAAAACTGGTTTAACGGAGTTTGGATGAACAAGTAGAGGTCATACTTAGTGCAAAATAAATGCTAGCATAAAGATTGAGAAGCGACCAACAAAGAAACGAATAATTTTGTAGAGCAAGCATTAAGCATATTAACACCGAATAATGCACCACAAGTAGGATATAGTTTTCATTGCATGATTATTGACTTTCGTGCATGCATAGGGAATCACAAACCTTAACACCAATATTCTTACTAGAGCACAATTACTCATCAACATAACTCACATATCACACCATCATATCTCAAAAACTATTACTAAGAATCAAGTTTATTTTGTCCAATGATCTTCATGACATTTTTTACTTTATCCTTCTTCGATATCTATCACTTTGGGACTAACTGTTATGTGTTGCTTTTCATAAGCTCAAAAAAATATGAGTGAAGATCATGAGCATAACAAATTTTCTTTCTCTCAAAATAATTTAAGTGAAGCAAGAGAGAATTTCTTCAAAATTTTACTAACTCTCAAATAAATCTAAGTGAAGCAAGAGATTATTTCTTCAAAAATAAAAAAGCACACCGTGCTCAAAAAGATATAAGTGAAGCACTAGAGCAAGTCATAGCTCATAAAAGATTTAAGTGAAGAACAGAGGCAATTCTAACAAGTCATGATATAATTTTGGCTCTCTCAAATAGGTGTGTACAGCAAGGATTGATGACTCAAAACACAAAATAAAACAAGCAAAGACACATATCATACAAGACGCTCCAAGAAAAACACATATCATGTGACGAATAAAAATATAGGCTAGAGTAAAATACCAATAGTTGTTGGAAGAAAGCGGGGATGCCACTCGGGGGCATCCCCAAGCTTAGTTGGTTGTTCATTCTTGGATAATAGCTTGGGATGCCGGGGCATCCCCAAGCTTAGGCTCTTACATCCTTCCTTCATCCATCGTAAGATAACCCAAAACTTGAAAACTTCAATCACACAAAACTCAACAAAACTTTCTTGAGATCCGTTAGTATAAGAAAGCAAACCACTACTATAAGTGCTGTGTTAAACCAATTCATATTTTGTTTTTGTATTATATCTACTGTATTCCAAAATTTTTATGGCAAAAACTCATCAAAGAAAACCATAGAGCCATCAAAATAAGCACACAACACAAAGAAAACAGAATCTGTCAAAACAGAACAGTATGTAGTAATCTGACTTTGGCGAATACTTATTTAACTCAAACAATTCTAAAAAAATAGGAAGACCTGGGTAATTTGTATATTAATCTTCTGCAAAAAAAATCAGAGCAAAAAATCTTTTATGTGATTTATTAAAATTGTTTTCGTGAGCGCAAAGTTTCTGTCTTTTTCAGCAAGATCAAACAACTATCACCCAAGAAGATCCTATCGGTCTTACTTGGCACAAAAACTAAGTAAAAGATAAAAAGCACAATAATACCAGTAGCATAATTGTGTAAACACTCAAGAACAGAAAGCAAAAAGCAAAAAATAAATTTTATTCATTGGGTTGCCTCCCAACAAGCGCTATAGTTTTATGCCCTTAGCTAGGCATAAAGCAAGGATCTAAGTTTTGTCATCTTTGGTTCGAGATCCATAAGCTGCCCTCATGATTGATTCATAAGGTGGCTTGATATTTTTTATAGGAAAATGTTCCATACCCTTCCTCAAAGGAAATTGGAACTTGATATTGCCTTCTTTCATATCAATCACGACACCAGTAGTGCGTAAAAACGGTCTACCAAGAATAATTGGGCAAGACAGATTGCAATCAATATCAAGAACAATAAAATCTATGGGCACATAGTTCCTATTTGCAAGAATAAGAACATCATTAATTCTTCCCATAGGCTTTTTAATAGTAGAATCCGCCAAGTGCAAATTCAAAGAACATTCTTCAAGATTGGTAAGACCAAGCACATCACAAAAATATTTCAGAATGGTAGAAACACTAGCACCCAAGTCGCACAAAGCAAAACATTCATAATTTTTAATCTTGACTTTGATAGTAGGTTCCCATTCATCATGCAATTTTCTAGGAATTGAAACTTCCAATTCCATTTTTTCTTCCAAAGCTTTCATCATAGCATCAACAATATGTTTAGTAAAAGCTTTGTTTTGTTCATAAGCATGGGGTGAATTTAGCATGGATTGCAACAAAGAAATACAATCAATCAAAGATCAACTATCATAATTAAAGTCTTTGTAATCCAAAATAGTGGGTGCATCACTAGCTAAAGTTTTGACCTCTCCAAACCCACTTTTTTCAATTTTCTCAACAAGATTTTCACCCTCTGAAATATTGGGATGCCTTCTACCTAAAGTTGACTATTCTCTAGTCCATTTTTCATCATTATTAACTTTACTAAACAAGGAATCAATAAAAGAAACACCAATCATTTTAAGATCTTCATCACTTTTGCAAGAATAATCACTAAAAAGCTCTTTCTAAAAATTCTCTTTTAGCTCTAAGCATAGCAGTTCTTTTCTTACTTTCATCCATAGAAACATAAAGAGGTTTAATTGATTCATCAACTTTAGGCACAAAAATTTTCATCTTGAGATTTTCCACATCATGAGCAATTCTATCAACACTTCTAGACAAATCATCAATCTTATTCAACTTTTCTTCTATGGAAGTGTTGAAAACCTTTTGTGTGTTTATAAATTCTTTAATATTATTCTCAAGATTAGAGGTGTTCCTATTATTATTGTAAGGTTGATATCCATAGGAATTACCATAATTATTAGAGGAATTGCTAGGAAAAGGCCTAGGATTAAAATTACGTCTATAAGCATTATTGTTGAAATTATTTCTAGAGATAAAATTCACATCAATGGCATCACTACTTTGCTCAATCAAAGTAGACAAAGGCATATCATTAAAATCAGTAGGAGCACTTTTACTAGCAACCAATTTCTTAAGAGCATCAACTTTATCACTCAAAGAAGAAATTTCTTCAACTGAATTAACTTTTTTACTAGTAGGAGCTCTTTCAGTATGCCATTGTGAATAATTTGCCATGATGTCATCAAGCAATTTGGTAGCTTCACCCAAAGTAATTTCCATAAAAGTTCCACCGACAGCGGAATCTAAAAGACTTCAAGAATCAAAATTCAACCCCGCAATTTTTTTTTGTATGATCATCCAAAGATTTAACCCATGAGGTGGGCAATTCCTTAGCATCATTTTCATCCTTTCCCAAGATTGTGCAACATGCTCATGTTCAAGTTGCTTGAAATTCATGATCTGGGTTCTAAGGGAAATAATTTTTGCAGGCGGAAAGTACTTGGTGATAAAAGCAACTTTGCACTTGTTCCAAGAATCGATTCTATTGCGAGGCAAAGAAGAGAACCAAATTTTTGCAGAATCACGCAAAGAGAATGGAAATAATTTCATCTTGAATACATCATTGTCCACATATTTTTCTTTTGCATATCGCATAATTCCACGAAGGTATTAAGATGGGACGCGACATCCTCATTAGGAGTACCGGAAAATTGGTCTTTCATAACAAGATTCAGCAAAGCAATATTAATATCACATGTCTCCGCACTAGTAGCGGGAGGAGCAAGCAGAGTGCCGATAAAATCATTATTGTTGGTATTTGAGAAATCACATAATTTAGTGTTCTCTTGAGTCATGATGACCACACAACAAGATTGCACCCAAAAACAGATCTGACAAGTAAACGACGAAACGGAAAAAGAGAGGCAAATAAAATGGCAAATTTTTGTGAAGTGGGGGAGAGGAAAACGAGAGGCAAATGGCAAATAATGTAAATTGCGAGGAGATGAGAATTGTGATTAGGAACCTGGTTATGTTGAAGATCCTCCTCGGTAACGGCGCCAAAAAATTCCCTTGATGATGTTTGCCAAGACTACGTCGGTGTTTTCCCCCAGAGGAGATGATAATGTAGCACAACAACGGTAGGTATTTCCCTCAGTTATGAAACCAAGGTATCGAACCAGTAGGAGAACCAAGCAACACAACATAAACATCCCCTGCACACAAATAACAACAACTAGCAATTCGACGTGTTAAAGGGGTTGTCAATCCCTTTCGGGTACGACGCCAGAAGGCACGAGGACGGGAGAAAATTATGATAGGTTGAAATAATAAATTGCAAATAAAATAAAGTGCAGCAAGATATTTTTGTATTTTTGGTTTAATAGATCTGAATAAAAACGCAAAGGAAAAATAGATCGCAAGGCAAATATATGAGAAATAAGACCCGGGGGCCGTAGGTTTCACTAGTGGCTTCTCTCGAGAAAAATAGCAAACGGTGGGTAAACAAATTACTGTTGGGCAATTGATAGAACTTGAAATAATTGTGACGATATCCAGGCAATGATCATTACATAGGCATCACGTCCAAGATCAGTATACCGACTCCTGCCTGCATCTACTACTATTACTCCACACATCGACCGCTATCCAGCATGCATCTAGTGTATTAAGTTCATGGAAAAATGGAGTAATGCAATAAGAACGATGGCATGATGTAGACAAGATCCGCTTATCTATATGGCGGTAGATATAGATCTCGTCTTTTTATCCTTAGTAGCAACGATACATACGTGTCGGTTCCCCTTCTGTCACTGGGATCAAGCACCGTAAGATCGAACCCACTACGAGGCACCTCTTCCCATTGCAAGATAAATAGATCAAGTTGGCCAAACAAAACCCAAATATCTGAGAATAAACACGAGGCTATAAGAGATCATGCATATAAGAGATCAAAGAAACTCAAATAACTTTCATGGATATAAAAAGATATGACTGATCATAAACTTGAAGTTCATCAGATCCCAACAAACACACCGCAAAAGACTTACATCATATGGATCTCCAAGAGAACATTGTATTGAGAATCAAAAGACAGAGAGGAAGCCATCTAGCTACTAACTACGGACCCGAAGGTCTACAAAGAACTACTCACGGATCATCGGAGAGGCAGCAATGGAAGTGGTGAACCCCTCCATGATGGTGTCTAGATTGGATCTGGTGGTTCTGGACTCTGCGGCGGCTGGATGAATATTTCGTCGACTCCCCTAGGGTTTGTGGATTTTTGTGGTATTTATAGAGCAAAGAGGAGGTCTGGGGGGCACCCGAGGTGGGCACAACCCACCAGGGAACGCCAGAGGCTCCTGGCGCGCCCTGGTGGGTTGTGCCCCCCTCGGGGCACCCCCCAGGTGCAACCAGGGCCCATTGCCTTCCTTATGGACCATAAAAAAAATCATCGTGGAGTTTCGTGGCATTTGGACTCCGTTTGATATTGATTTCCTGTGATGTAAAAAACTTGGAAAAAACAACGACTGGCACTTGGCACTATGTCAATAGGTTAGTACCAAAAAATGATATAAAATGATTATAAAACATCCAAGATTGGTAATAAAACAATACGGAACAATAAAAAATTATAGATATGTTGGAGACGTATCAGAGTGTTTCCGGATACCATGTTGGAATGAAAGAAACATTCGTTATGTCCGGAAACCAGGCAATCCAGCCATATTGCTCAAACAGACAAAAAATTTGTTCAGGGAGTTATGTTATATTACTATTTAAAGTAAGAAACATCTTCCAAGGAAAACAATTCCGTTAAGGGTTCCTTTCCTTGGTTTGGCATGCTTAATTACGCGTGCCTAGGCTTTTGATCCGAATTACGGGGAGCCGATCTCGTATTTTTTAGAAGAGTTACAAAAATGTAAACAATCTGTCGTTGCTTGCCGACCAATTATTCTCTTATGAACGCTAGCTTTCGGCTTCACCCGTCTGAGGTACAGGTCCGGATTAGTCGGTTGTAGCAATCACAGAGGTGCTCCCTTTACACCCTAGCCGAACAATTGGGAACGTAGGGTATAAACACAGGAGCGAGGCAACCCAGCTTGGCAAAAACTTAAGTCATAGAGGTGCATATAATGGCAAAAGGTGTATATAACAAATGACATAGACAATGTAAGCCACAAGCTTTTAATAATAAGCTTCGTCAAAGAAGCCCCAGTCAAAGTGGGGTGTATACATTTAAAGATGTGTACCCCTAACAGTTTGGCAGATCCGAACATACCCTGGGATGTATGTAAAAAACGAAAAGCTAAAAAGAAGAGTAGAAAAAAGGAAGCTAGAAAAAATAAAAAGTATGCGGCCGAACTATCCGTAGAATCATCGGAGCCGAGCAGCGTTCAATGGATTTGGCTCAAGGCGATTATCCGATGCATTATGAAGGCGATAGGCTCCTCCTGTGAGAACTTCATCTATGATGAAGGGCCCCTACCATTTTGGTTTGAGTTTATCCTTCTTCTTCTCTGGGAGGCGCAGAATGAGTTCGCCGACGTTATAAGTCTTGGACCGCACTACTCTGCTTTGGTATCGCCTAGCCTGTTGTTGATAAAATGCGGAATGGGCTCGTGCAATATCACGCTCCTCTTCAAGGCCGTCTAGGTCGTCCTGCCGATCGAGCTCGGCTTTTCTCTCTTCATACATGCGCACTCGAGGTGAGTCATGAATAATGTCGTAGGGCAAGACAATTTCTGCGCCGTACACCATGAAAAAAGGTGTGTATCCGGTCGTTCTATTAGGCGTAGTCCGTAGCCCCCAGAGCACGGAATCGAGTTCCTCAACCCAGTGCTTATCTAACTCCCTTAGGGAGTGCACCAGTCTGGGTTTAATGCCGCTCATTATCAGGCCATTGGCCCGTTCAACCTGACTGTCGGTGTACTAGAGTAGGGGTACCCTAGTATCCCGAACTCGTGCACGGGCAACACTGACTTCGCTGCAAGGCTTGCGGTGACCGCCAAGGTCCTCCGTGGTTCCTTTGGAGCCATTCAAGAACAAAGTATTTAAGCCCAGAAGACAAGGCCCCGGCAAGAGGAGCTTGCCGGGAAGGCCAGCCAAGGCACCTAAGAGACAAGGCCCCGGCAAGAGGAGCTTGCCGGGAAGGCCCGGTGAGCGACAAGCTTCCGGGCCTGAGAAGGCAACAGCCGCGGCAAGGCGCTTGCCGCGGCAGACAACCACTCTATTCCTCCGCTCCAGCACATCCACCAACGTGTCGCCACGGGACCTTCCCAGGCGCGCGTGTCAAGAGGCTGTGCGGCCAGCGGAGCGCGGTGGTAAGCGGCACTGACAAGGCTGCCATCGTGGCAAGCGGTGGCGCCGACGGTCCACATTGCCTTTATTTAGGTGACGTGAAGCGGGCATTTAATGCCTTTGTCCCCTGCCGTCAGGGTTAGGTATGGTGCACTGTACAAGTAGCTGTACCAACCGCACTCTTTTTCCATTTTTGCCCTTGTCTACGTTGCCACCTGTCGGTGACCCCTTGAGCATATAAAATGAGGCCCATGCGCAACGTAGAAGAGGGGGGGGGGTTAAAAGGTTCGAAAGGCTCGACACCAGAAAACAGCTAGCTCTCTCAAGCAAGAACGGAATACACACATACATGGATCAGTAGGAGTGTTATCTCTCCGGAGAGCTCCGAAGCTGGGTAAACTGCTCGTGTGCATCGCCTCGATCTGCTCTTCGTGCGACCTCCGCCCCCCGCCGAACCAAAAGGGGCTCGGTCCGCCGGTCCTATAGGTGTTCGTGGGTCAGATCAGCCTCCCCGACATCTTTGGCATGCCAGGTAGGGGGCGTCGAGGCTGTGTGAACCCGATCCGGCGTTCACACGAGCTGCATCTTCATCATCTTCATCGACATGCCACCGAAGAAGAAGGCTTCGGCGGCAGAGGTTCCGTCCACGTCGAACCCACCACCACTGGAGCAAATGGGTGGTGGGGTAGACACCGGCGGAAGGACGGGCGCCGGCGAAGGAGCTCATGACGCTGCCAAGTCCAAGGACAAGGCTGCGCAGACCTCGGCGTCCGTACATGCACCGCGCCCATCTCAGGAGCCGCGAGACCGACAGCATCATGGTATTCATAGTACCATACGCTCGTTGGATCAAGATCGAGCTGGAGGATCTCGAGGCCCTCAAAACCAGCGTGCACGCCAGCATGCTGGCACGAGCGAGGCACGGTCGCCTGGACGGGATGCTGCTCCTTCTAACATAGTTAGAAGTCCGAGCATATCCCGCTCCTCGCACCGTTCGCCACTGCCACCCACCACTCCAGCAGAAGCTTTTGCGAGAGCTCAACTTCTCCTAGACTACCCTCCAACAGCCGACAAGGTTGACGAATGGAGGGCCACCATCCAGAGTCTCATCGGCTTTGCCAACGGCGATGCTCCGTGGCAGCCGAGTACATCGCTGCCGCGGCAGGACCACCAAGCACAAGCTGGTGGCGACGAAACTGGTGGAGGTGCAACCACCATGCACTCTCCACCCCGAAGGCCAAGATCGCCAACTCGCCGGATCCACCTCGACAGCGACTCCACCGCGTCATCGGATCCACGAGCTCGCCGCGATCAGCGCCAAGTTCTTCACGAACGGCAGCAAGAAGACGCTCGAACTCGCATCGAGCGCCGAAGAGAAGCGCGGCGTCAACCCGACCAGCGCGCTGGGCCCTCTGTCGACATGCATGCGCCAGGGGAACCAGGCGACTTTGTCAGACGCTGTAGGTTGCCATGCGTTCACTCGTGAGCTGCGGCAAGTCCAATGGCCCAAAGAAAAGAATTTCAAGCCGACGTGCGAGAGAAGTACGACGGCGGGGCGCATCCGTCGGAGTTCCTCAGCATCTACACCATCGCGGTGCAAGCTGCGGGGGGACGAGACGACAAGATCCTCGCCGACTACTTCCCGCTGGTACTCAAGCCCAATGTCAGATCCTGGCTCATGCACTTGCCGGACAGCTCCATATCCTCTTGGGCAGATCTATGCCATCAGTTTGTCGGCGCCTTCACAGGCGGCCACAAGCCACATGGCTAAGAGAGCGACCTTCATCTGCTCGCCCATAAGGAAGGAGAGTCCCTGCGCAAGTACATTCAGAGATTCAGCCGTGTACACTACAACATCCCAGACGTCCACCCTGCCGCGGGAATCAGCGCGTTCCATCAGAACGTGCGAAACCGCAGGATGAGGGAGGAGATGGCGATGTGCAAGGTCAAGGACGTCAGTGAGCTGTATGCCCTGGCCGACAAGTGTGCACGTGCTGAGGAAGGGAGGAGACTCCCAGGGGAGAATGCAGAAGCAGGAGGATCTGATAGTGAGGAGGCTGCTCCGGCAAAGAAAAGTCGGCGGCGGAATAACAGAAAGAAGAAAGGCAAAGATGTGCTAGTTGTCGAGCAGTCCGGCAACGGAGGTGGCGCCAACAAAGCCAAAGTTGGTAGCTCCGGCAAGGAGGTTGCCGCTGGCACCGACTGCCAGGCTGTGGCGGCCGCCGACAAACATGACGGCTCCAACACACAGTACTGCAAGATCCACCGCACCAAGGGCCATGACCTCCAGAGCTGCAAGAAGGTCGAGCAGCTTGTCGAGCAGCAGAAGGCTGAATACGAGCGACGCGACAAGGAAAAAGCCCAGGAAGTTGCTGGAGGAGCTAGCAAGAAACGCCCCGGCCGGGGAGGACGCCGCGGCAAGGCCAAGCAGCGACAAGGAGACAGACCTCCCCGCGGCCGCGACGACGATGAAGATATGGAAGACGACGAGACCGATGAGCAGGAGTTCCAGAAAGCCACAGAGGTCTTGTGCATTGACGGCGGTGCTTCTCTGCATACTTAACACTGCCAACTCAAGCAGTGGATGCGGGAAGTCAATGCGGCAGAACCATCCGTCGAATCACGCAAGCCTCTGAAATGGTCCAGCACGCCTATCATCTTTGATATTGAGGACCACCCTGATCGCATAACTGCGGTCGGGTGCTTGCCGATGTTGGTCTCACCAACTATCCGCAACCTCAAGGTCACCAAGATGCTAGTTGACGGCGGGGCCGGCTTGAACCTCATCTCCTCCGCGGTGCTCCAGAAACTCCAAATCCCTGACAGCGAGCTCGAAGAGACTGGCACATTCCAAGGAATCAATCCAGGAAGGAGCAAGCCGAAGGGGAAGATCACGTTGCCGGTAACATTTGGCAGCGAGCTGAACTTCAGGACTGAGAGGGTCACGTTCGACGTTGCTGATTTTCCATTGCCTTACAATGGGATACTTGGCCATCCAGCACTCGCCAAATTCATGGCCGCCTCTCACTATGCATACAACTTACTGAAGATGCCAGGCCCGATAAGCGTCATCTCTGTCCCCGGCGACAAGAAGGATGCTCTTATTTGCGCCGACAAGATCTACCGGGAAGCAGCAGCCGCAACAGATCACAAGTCACTTGCCGCTGAAGCTCCCGGGGCGAAGAAGAAGACCAAGTCCGGCAAGAGTTCTGATGCTCACTCCAAAGAAGCGCACCTCTTGAGTGCTGCGCTACCGTCGAGGACGCACCATCGAGCTCCACCGGCAAGTGTAAGAAGACGATGGCAGCTCCACCAGAGACCAAGAAGGTGTCCGCCAAGGAGGACGGCACTGGTGGTACCTTCACCATCAGTGCCACTCTCGACCCTAAATAGGAAAGCGCGCTCGTTGCTTTCCTGCGGGCGAACGTCGACGTGTTTGCATGGCAACCGTCTGACATCCCCGGTGTTCCCAGGAAAGTAATTGAGCACCACCTAGCTGTCTGTCCTCATGCGCGGCCCGTCAAGCAGAAAGTTGGGAAGCGTGCAAAGGAGCGCCAAGAATTCATTGCAGAAGAAATCAAGAAATTGGAAGCAGCAGGCCTTGTCAGAGGAGTACTCCATCCTACGTGGTTGGCCAATCCTGTAGTTGTACGCAAGGCAAATGGGAAATGGAGACTTTGTATCGACTTTACCGATGTAAATAAAGCTTGTCCCAAAGACCCATTTCCCTTGCCGCACATCGACCAGATTGTTGACTCCACGGCCGGATGTGATCTACTTTCATTTCTTGATGCATACTCAGGGTACCATCAGATCTTCATGGCAGAAGAGGATGAGGAGAAAACCGCATTCATCACCCCGTGTGGCACATACTGTTTTGTATGGATGCCTTTTGGGTTAAAGAATGCTGGTTCAACATTTGCAAGAGTAGTCCATGACGCTTTTGAGCCACAAATACGCAGAAATGTGGAAGCCTACATGGATGACATAGTGGTCAAGAGCATGGACAGAGCAACTCTGGTTCAAGATTTAGATGAGACCTTTGCAAATCTGCACAAGATCAACCTCAAGCTAACCCCGAGAAGTGCGTGTTTGGAGTCCCCTTCGGCAAGCTTCTCGGGTTCTTCGTGTCTCAGCGGGGAATTGAAGCCAATCCCGACAAGATCAAGGCCATTGAGCAGATTGAAGCACCAAAGCGCGTCAAGGATGTACGAAGACTTGCCGGTTGCGTGGCTGCTCTCAAAGAGTTTATCTCTAGGTCTCTTGAGCCCGCCTCGCCATTTTTCAAAATATTGAAAAAGGCAGGTCCAATGAAATGGACTCGAAGCGGAGGCCGCGCTGCAGGACTTAAAGAGGTACCTGTCCTCCACTCCAATACTTGTCGCACCTAAGCCACAAGAGAAGTTGCTGCTATATATAGCGGCAACCAATCAAGTGGTTAGTGCTGCGTTAGTAGCAGAGAGGGAGGCGGATGATGAGCCGGCAACCAAAGCAGATGCATCCAGCGACAAGCAGGGGGCTTCACCGGCAAGCTCTGGTCCCGACAAGGATAGATCTGCGCAGGCATGCGAGAAGATGCAGAAGAAAATGGTGCAGCGCCCAGTTTACTTTGTCAGTTCCCTCTTGCAGGGGGCTATGTCAAGGTACTCTGGTGTGCAGAAATTGCTTTTCGGCCTCCTCATGGCCTCGAGAAAGCTACGCCATTACTTCCAAGCACACGAGATCACAGTCGTCACTCGCTTTCCGCTGAAAAGAATACTGCAAAATCCATAAGCAACAGGCAGGATTGTCGAGTGGGCACTGGAACTGTCAAGCTTTGGCCTCAAGTTTGAAAGCACTTCAACTATCCAAAGCAGAGCATTGGCAGAATTCATAGCAGAATGGACGCCAACACAAGATGAAGAAATTCCAGAGACGAGCATCCCCGTCAAGGAAGCGAGCAAAGAGTGGCTGATGTACTTTGATGGTGCCTTCTCATTGCAAGGCGCCGGTGCTTTGGTGTCTTGCTTGTCGCACCCACCGGAGAGCACCTCAAGTACATAGTCCAGATGCACTTTCCCAAGGAGCAAGCAACAAACAATACCGCTGAGTATGAAGGTTTGCTTGTCGGTCTCAGGATCGCAGTAGACCTTGGGATCAAGAAGCTCATTGTCAGGGGTGACTCACAACTTGTCGTCCGCCAAGTGAACAAGGATTACCAGAGTCCGTTGATGGAAGCTTACGTAGATGAAGTGAGAAAGCTAGAAGAGCACTTTGACGGCCTACAAATGGAACATATTCCGAGAGCTCAGAACGATATTGCTGATGGCCTGTCGAAGTGCGCCACACTTAAGCTACCTGTGGAACCATGGATTTTCGTGCTCAAGCTAACTCAACCTACTATAGCGCCATCAACTGGACAGAACAAGAAGAGGAAGTTGGTTTCTGGTGAATATTTTCCGGCCGAGCTCCCCGAAGCCGCCGCCAAGAAGGTCCCCAAGATCAACACCACGAGTGCTGAGGAGCAGTCTGCTCCGACAAGCCCTAGGGTTTGTTTCGTCGAAGCAGACGCTCCCGACAAGTTTCGCTCCGGCAAGCTTAACGGGGAACGTCAAGCTCCGGCTGAGCCGCAGGTTCTTGCCGTAGAAGCGGATGTTCCCGCAGCAACAGATGTGCCTTTTGTCCTTGTTGTCGAGCCGCAAGCTCCAGCATGGGCACAGCAGATTGTCCTTTTCCTTCAGACAGGAGAACTTCCTGAAGAGCAAGAAGAAGCGGAAAGAGTAGCCCGGCACTCAAGTATGTACCAGTTTGCCGACAACACACTGTACAGAAGAAGACTCAACGGTGTGAAATTAAAGTGTATTCACCGGGAAGATGGACAGAAGCTGTTAGCAGAAATACATGGAGGCATATGTGGTCACCACATTGGCGCAAGAGCACTTGCCGGCAAAGCTTTCCGGCAAGGTTTCTTTTGGCCGACAGCCCTCCAGGATGCAAATGCACAAGTAACCAAGTGTGAAGCGTGCCAGTTCCATTCCAAGCAGATACACCAGCCAGCTCAAGCTCTCCAGACGATCCCTTTATCCTGGCCATTTTAGGTCTGGGGGCTCGACATCCTCGGCCCTTTCCCCCGAGCCGTCGGGGGCTTTGAGTACTTGTACGTCGCAATCGACAAGTTCACAAAGTGGCCGGAAGTGGAAGCAGTGAGGAAGGTGACAAAGATCGGCCGATCAAGTTCTTGGTCGATTATGCGCGTTTCGGGATTCCTAATAGGATCATCACCGACAACGGCACACAATTCTGAGCCGCACCTTCATGCAATACGTCCAAGATCTTGGCGCCAAGGTTCCGCTTCGCTTACATTGCTCATCCGAGAAGTAACGGTCAAGCGGAGAGGGCAAATCTTTGAAGTGCTGCGAGGGCTCAAGACCGTAACTTTCGACAGGCTGCACAAGTGCGGAAGAAAGCTGGATTGAGGAGCTGCCGGTGGTTCTTTGGTCGATCAGGATGACGCCAAATCGAGCCATCGCCGCAGACACCTTTCGCTCTAGTCTATGGAGTAGAGGCAGTTCTCCCCACGAAACTCGTATACGGGTCACCTCGAGTGCTCGCTTATGATGAGCTTGAGCAAGAGCAGCTGCGACAAGATGACGCATTGCTCCTTGAGGAGGACCGTCTTGATCATTGCAGACGAGCTGCTCGATAGCAGCAAGCTTTGCGTCGCTACCATAGCCGCCAAAGTTAGTGCGAGAAGTCTCGAGGAAGGCGACCTTGTTCTTCGGGCGCTGCTCAGTCCGCCAAGAATTCCAACAAGTTGACGCCTTGAAGTGGGAAGGCCCTTACCGGGTGAAACGAGTCACTAGGCTGGGCGCTGTCCGCCTTTGAGACCTAAGATGGCATTCCGGTGAGCAACTCCTGGAACATTGAGAATCTTCGTAAGTTTTACTCAGAGGGCGCGGTTCTTGGAACCTGTTAAGCAACCACCTTTTGTACAAGTCTTGCCAATGTTGCATGTAATCCTTTGTACAAAGCCGGGCGCAGACCCCGTGCATAAGTAAAGCTCATGTGTTCCGCACATCTTGTCAATTTCATGCTTTCTACTCTTTTTATTGAATGCATTATCTGACACTTTGTGCAGCACCTACCCCCGGTAAGCACTAACGAGCCGTAAGGCCTCATATCGTTATTTTCTCTTCTTTCTCTTTCTCAAAGAAAAGAAGGTTCCCCCGCACACAAGTTAGCCGGGGGGGAAGGAGAAGATAATGGTGTGGACCAAGCATCGCTCGAGGAAATTTCGCCTTACCGGGAAGCAAACAACAGAAAAGCTAAGTTGTTAAATTTTGAGCAATCAGCTTTTAAAATTTTAAGTTATTTCCTCGAACGACCGTACTTTGTATGGAAAACCTGTGCGCGGAGGAACCAACTCGCAGCTAGTTGTGCCCTTACTTTGTTTCGAGTCCGCTCAACAACTTAAGTGAGCTGCGACTAGTTGCGACAAGGTTGCTTGCCGGAGGCAGCATCGCCAGCAGGCTGCTGACGTCCCGCACTCAGCGCTCGCGGCAAAGGTGCCTGCGCCGACAAGTTCCCTAAAAGCGTAAGGAGAAAACATACAAAGGAAGGAATCAAGTAAAGGAAATAACATTGCAATCACTGCCCGAGATAGAGTATACTACAAGATAGCTTGTCGCAGCTCTAACAAATTGTTCTCCTAACATGATCAGCAGCGACAAGAAAAAGATAAAATGGGCGGCCTAATCTACGCGATCGCCCTCAACCCTCTTGATCCCGCTCACCCGGTCCACGATGGGCGCGACAAGGATCTTGAGCGCCTCCACATCAGCATCCGGCGGCAGGGACTTGAGGACGTTGGTGAGGTTGAGGCCTGGATTGCGGAAGGCCACCTTCATCAGCACCTTCTGAAGAGCTCCCGCGCAGATCTGGCGCGACTCTTCGGCCAGCTGCTTTGGGATCTCTTCCTGAGTCACCGGAGGCCACACCACGCATATGAAGAACAAGCTGAGCTTGGCGCTGGGTTGGAGGTGCTCATTGGAGGAATATCCAAGATCCACCATCCCAGCTCCGCCACTCCCTGTCAATGGCGGCGGCAATACTCACGAGACCTTGATCCGATGCTCCACATTCTCTCTGAAGGTGCTGCAGGGCAGTGATAGCACTTTCGCCAGCAGCGCCTCGTCGATCTTCATCTTCTCCAACAAGGCCACCTCCCGCTCCTTGGCGCCGTCCAGCGTCTGCATCAGAGTAGTCAGCTTAAGCTCGAGATCCGCGTTGGAATCCTTGGCGGCGCTGAGCTCCTTGCTCCTCTCGGCGAGACGGCCCTGCAGCTCGCCAAGAGTGTAGGCGTCCTTCTCACGCTCATGCTTGAGTGTAGCAAGCTCCTCGCCGCTCTTCTTAAGATCGGCCTCCAGCCGCGTCACCTTCGTCTCCAACTCCTTCTTGGCGGCCTCGGCAGCTGCGGCGGCGTCCTTTGCTTCCTTGAGGGCTCCGCCAAATGTTTGCTCGCGCGCGACAAGCTCCTCCTCATGATATCCGCCAGTTCCAGAATGCGGCGGATGAGAGTACCTTCGTGCGCGGATGCGCTCGCGTCTCCGTCGACTAGAAGAGGTAGTAGTACTCCCTCAGCTCCTTCGCGGCGAGCTGAGGGGGGAAGATGGCCCGCTCCTTGCGTAGCGCCGCGAGCCACTGCGCCTCGACCGACTTCACGCCCTTCCCCTTGTCGGCTTTCGGAGCCATGGCGAAGGTGGTGGGGGAGATCGACGGCGTTGGTGGCGGTGTTGGTGGTGTTGGTGGCGATGGGGGCGTGAGCTGCTCTCTTTTCGGCCTTGAGAAGAAGGGGAGCAGCGAGAGGTTTTCGAGATCGACAAAGAATCGACAAGGTGGGTGAACTGCCCCTGCTTCCTCTGCTTATAAAGAGGGAGGGGGCGGACGTTCCGCTTTTCCTAATAAAGAAACCACCCACGATCTCGGCCACGATCTCTCCCACGACGCTGCATTCGACGCGTGCCGTTCATGGGGGACGTGGTGGGTCCGGAGTGAGTTATGGCGTGACCCAAGCCGCGCGTGCCCGTGCCCTGTTTTGGGCCTGGCCCAACAGCGCTCGGCACCGTGTGGCCCAGCCGGGGCTCTGTCGGTGTACTAGAGTAGGGGTACCCTAGTATCCCGAACTCGTGCACGGGCAGTCACAGCACCCCGCGGCAAGGCTTGCCAGGTGACCACCAAGGTCCTCCGTGGTTCCTTTGGAGCCATTCAAGAACAAAGTATTTAAGCCCAGAAGACAAGGCCCCGGCAAGAGGAGCTTGCCGGGAAGGCCAGCCAAGGCACCTAAGAGACAAGGCCCCGACAAGAGGAGCTTGCCGGGAAGGCCCGGTGAGCGACAAGCTTCCGGGCGCGACAAGGCAACAGTCGCGGCAAGGCGCTTGCCGCGGCAGACAACCACTCTATTCCTCTGCTCCAGCACATCCACCAACGTGTCGCCACGGGACCTTCCCAGGCGCGCGTGTCAAGAGGCTGTGCGGCCAGCGGAGCGCGGTGGTAAGCGGCGCTGACAAGGCTGCCATCGTGGCAAGCGGTGGCGCCCCTGACGGTCCCTCACAGGTAATTGTTTAGGCTACGTGAGCGGGCATTTAATGCCTTTGTCCCCTGCCGTCGGGTTAGGTATGGTGCCTTTGTACAAGTAGCTGTACCAACCGCACTCTTTTTCCATTTTGCCCTTGTCTACGTTGCCACACTGCCGGTGACCCCTTGAGCATATAAAAGGAGGCCCATGCATAGCGTAGAAGGGGGGGTTAAAAGGTTCGAAAGGCTCGACACCAGAAAACAGCTAGCTCTCTCAAGCAAGAACGGAATACACACATACATGGATCAGTAGGAGTGTTATCTCTCCGGAGAGCTCGGCTGGGTAAACTGCTCGTGTGCATCGCCTCGATCTGCTCTTCGTGCGACCTCCGCCCCCCGCCGAACCAAAAGGGGCTTGGTCCGCCGGTCCCATAGGTGTTCGTGGGTCAGATCAGCCTCCCCGACACTGACCGTTTGTTTGAGGGTGGTAGACGGATGCATAGTCGAGCTTAATGCCCAAGTTAGCACACCAATTTTTCATCTCATCAGCTATGAAATTAGAGCCATTATCGCTAGATATAAAGTCGATCACTGGCCCCGCTTCAGCCGCTTTTACTGGTTTGACCTCTATCCATTTAGTGAATTTTTCCACCATGACCAGTAAATATTTCTTTTTGTGGCTTCACCCTTTAAGGGGTCCAACCATGTCTAGCCCCCAGACCGCGAAAGGCCAAGTGATGGGGATTGTTCTTAAGGAAGTGGGAGGCATATGAATTTGATTGGCGAAAAGCTGACATCCTACGCAACGTTGCCCAAGGGCTTAGGTGTCTGCTTGGGCCGTTGGCCAGAAGAAACCAGCCCAGAAGGCCTTGCTTACTAGGGCCCGAGTTGCAGCGTGATGGCCACCCAGACCAGCATGTATTTCATGCAAGAGTTGCCGTCACTCGTCTTCGGATATGCACCTTTGGAGGACTCCGGTAGTGCTTTTCTTGTACAGTTCACCTTCGTGAACTATATAGGCTTTAGAACGTCGAACTATGCGACGGGCCTCATTTTGATCATTAGGAAGCTCCTGCCTATTAAGGTAGGCCAGGAAGGGTTCGGTCCATGGAGCAATAACAACCATGATTTCATGAGCAGAGGGTATTATTTCGGTATCTAAACCCCCGATGATATCAGTATCTTGTTCGGCTGTTGGGGGTGTTATCAGGTTCGGACTGGTGTTGCCGATCTCGTCCTGCCACACCACAGACGGATCGAAGAGCCTTTCCACAAAGGTATTAGGCGGGACGAGGTCGCGCTTGGCCCCCGTTCGAGCAAGTATGTCCGCTGCCTGGTTACTGTCTCGAGTGACGTTGTCAGGACCCCGATTCCAAGTCACATCGATCTAGCTGGTAACACCTCATATCACTTTGCGGCCTCACGCACGGTATTCCCACGGGTGTCGCCTTACCATGGCCCGGGACCGTTTGCGCCTTTTGGCTCACATATATGATAGTGTCGCTAGAATCCATATGACAGAGAACCCGGGCCGACATGGCTAGTCGTGAACCCAAAGCGGCACTAACCCATGGGGACAGGCATACATGAATCACATCGAGCATGTTGGTCAGCCGCGTGTGAATCCGGGCTGTAGCAGGGCTAACAGGACTCTGGGAACCCGGGCTGTAGCAGGCTAAGGCAGGACTCGGATGTCACCGCGTAACATTTCCTGAAGGACGGAACAGGAACGAAGTGAAACACATGCCGGCCAGATCAAGTGTCACGGCGGTAGTCTTTGGGCTAGCAGGACTCCGGTGAACCGGGCTGTAGCGGACTACTATGGCTCATGGAAGCACTAGACTACATTTCCCCATAAGAGAGACTGCCAAGGATAAACAACTAGATTGTCGGATCCCACACATACCAAGCATTTCAATCATACACACAATATGCTCGATATGTGTAAATACAACATGGCATCACAACATAACTCTACGACTCAAGTATTTATTCATTAGGCTCCGAGGAGCGAGATATTACAAACATGGGTCTCATGATCCAACATTCAGACCATACAAATCAAAGCACATGCGGAAGCTTAACATGTCTGAGTACAGACATCTACAAATGAAAAAGGCTTAGAAGCCTCACTATCTACCAGATCCTGCCGAGGGCACAAGAACGTAGATGAGGTAACAAGCTAAACGTCGAAGTCCACACGGAACTACTAGCGAGACTGACATCTCTCTGCAAAAACATAAAATAGGCAAACGTGAGTACAAATGTACCCAGCAAGACTTACATCAGAAATAACTACATATGCATCGGTATCAACAAAGGGGGTGGTGGAGTTTAACAGCAGCAAGCCAGCTTTGACTCGGTGGCTATCCTCAACTACGACTGCAGATAACTCTTTTGAGGTGGCGCACACGAGTCCACATATTCACCATATCAATACACCACTATGGATCCGCTCCCGTCTCCTTACGAGAACGCCATCCATAGCACTCACGCTTATCTTGCACATTTTAGAGTATCCACTTTCACTTGTCTATGAACTGTTATAGGCAACCCAGAAGTCCTTTACCGCGGACACGGCTATTCGAATAGATGATGATATCCCTGCAGGGGTGTACTTCTTCACACACGCTCTCACCACTTATCGCCGTTTACACGACATGTACTCGGCAACCTTCAAGCAGAAGCCCAGTGAGGGTGTCGGCCATGAACTACCTAAACACTCAAGTCTCTAGTCCAGGTTATCACCTATTCAGGTTCCATCCACAGGGAGTCCGGCCGAGGTTTCCACATACGGCCCCGAACGAGTGTACAGGGTTCCGCGACACCAAACGGGCGCCTGGCATACCCGGCCACGTGCCTACCGCATCACAGCCCACCCCTCGGGTCAAGATCGCCCACGGCCTCCAAAGATACTACAAACACTAGAAACTACTTGCAACTCCTGGACAGAGGACAAGGGTGGTTAAGAAGTCGAGAGGGGCACTTAAGCATTCCAATGCGTGGTAGTAACTGGTCATGGATCACAAACACAGAACTCAGTTCCTGAGGACGGCTTCTATGAGACAACCCACCATGTACTCCTACATGGCCTCTCACCGATACCTTTACCAAATCATGTTCACACACTTAGCTCTCAACAGTAGGACATGTTCACACACCTCCGATTCATCCCTGGTGAATCAGACCTGACTCAACTCTAACCAGTAGCAGTCATGACAAACAAGCATGAATGAGTAGGCACATTAGGGCTCAAACAACTCCTACTCATGCTAGTGGGTTTCATCTATTTACTGTGGCAATGACAGGTCATGCAGAGGAAAGGGGTTCAACTACCGCTGCAAGTAACAAATGAATCGTTGTTGTCCTAATGCAATAAAAGAGAGCAGGAGCGAGAGAGTGGGATTGTATCGGAATGAACAAGGGGTTTTTGCTTGCCTGGCACTTCTGAAGATAGCATTGAGTCTTCATCAGTGTCAACGATCACAACGTCGGAACATCGTCTACCGAGAAGGGACAAATACCGGCAAACAGAGAGGAAACATGATCAATGCAATGCACAATATGATGCATGCTATGACATGGCAATATGAATGGGTTTTGGGCTAATGCAAGCTAGAACAGATTGAGATGAGTCCATTTGAACCAAAGATTCAAATGCAAACCCATTTTAAGAGGTTATATTAGTGCATTAACTTGTTTTATCTAAACAGCAAGGTTAAATTGTTTAAACATGCATGAAACTAGTACAGATGGATAGATTGGATTTTTATGATCATTTTTCATATATAATTTGTTTGATTTGGAGCTACGGTTGATTTTCTATGAATTTTAGAAGTTTATATCATTTTCTGGAATTTCCTGAAAAATAATAAATCCAGAAAATGTATTATCACACAAGATTAGGTCATGTTGACCTCGGCAGGTCAACAGCGCCGTCCAGTCAAACGACGATGGGACCCACACGTCGGTGAAACAACTAATTTGAGGTTAAGTTAATACTAACTAAATCATTAGTGGGGCTGAGCCCGCATGTCGATGACTTAGTGTATTAACTAAAAGTTAATTAGTGCTAAGCTAGAATTAGCGAGGCTCTGGTCCCACCTTTCGTTGACCAGGGAGTCAAACCCAGTGTCAAACGGGGTCAGCTTCGCCGGCGGTTTGACGCCTTGGCGGCAACGCGGCGGAGGAGCTTGAAACGCCCACAGGGCTCGGTTTTGGACGCGGTTTGCGGCTACGGAAAGCTGAGAGTCTCGCGCATCCAACGGTGGCATCGGCTGGAGCTGAGGTGACCGGAGCTGACGGCGGCGAGCTCTTTTGCGGCCACCGGAGTTCGGCCATGTACGGGGTTGGGGCTGCGGCGTGCGAACGCGCGAATTGAGGCGCTAGCGAGGCACTACGCGGTGCGGTAAGCATGTTGGGTAGCACGGGATGACCAAATGGTCGCCGGAGCAACGCCGGCGACAAGCTCGAGCAGAGGCGAGCTTCGGTCATGGTGGAACTATGGCCTAGAAGGTGCAAACGCGTGGGGAAGAAGAGGGGTTCGAAGCAGAATCTCACAACGGGGTCGGGGAGCAGGTCAGCAGCTCGGGGAAGGCGTTGACGGCGGCAAATCGACGGTGGCGATCCTCAGTGGCCGAGGAGGGGAACGGTGGAGCTGGCAGCATCCAAGGCTTCCGGCGCCTTCCGTCTTGCTGAGGAGGAAGAGGGGAACAAGGCCGGGCTTCTTGGCGCGTCGGCGTGGGGTGGCGGTGGCATGGGCAGGCTGCGGGCGCCCTCTGGTGCACTCGGGAAGAGAGGGAGAGGGAGCCAGAGGAGGGGAGGAGCTGCGGGCGTGAGAGAGAGAGGTCGGGGGGGGGGGGCTTGGCGTCTCTAGGGCGACGTCGGGGAGGCGGCAGCAAGCAGGATGTGGTCAGGCGCGACGTCGGCGCTCGCCACCGAGCTGCTTCGTGCGCTGGCATGGGGAAGAAGACAGGCATGCCCACAGTGGGCTGGGCCAGCCAATTTGGGCCGTCTGGTGGGATGCACAAGAGGTAAGCCTGTAGGTATCCTCTCTCTGTCTCTCTTCTTTTGTTTCAGTTTTCTATTTTGCTGTAATCTTTGTGGCTTTTCTAAAAATACCTAGACCCTTTAAAAAATCACCAAACTGTACATGCCCACTGTATAGAATAAATCCAACATGGAACATTTCAGTTTAGGATTATTTGGTCATTTAAAATATTTACTAGCATTTAAATGCCCAAATTCAAATAACATATGGTTTAATCCAGTTACCTTTGGATGACCTAGAAATTTGTGCACCATTTTTGTCAGAGGTTCTAGACCAAGGCAAAGATGATGAACATATTAGAAGGGCATTTTGGGTTCATTGGATATGATTTTAGTAAACCCTAGTTGGTTTAAGGGGGTCTTTGGGGGTTACATCATCCCCATTTCAAGTTTCTGAGGAATTTAAACATGATGCACACATGAAGTTAGCCTAGTGCAACGCCAGAAGCTAGGGATGTGACAGACGTGATGACACTCAAGCCCCTCGAACAGAGCCAATATTTTTAATACGGTGTTTTGATATGCCACCATTTTTGGATCCTTTGCATCGAACTCTCCATTTATCTGGGATATTGCGAGGTTTGAATCACCGCGCACCTCTAGGCATTGTATGCCCATGGAGACAGCCATTCGGAGACCATGTAAAAGTGCCTCGTATTCGGCTGCGTTATTGGAGTCCGTATACATGATTTGCAGCATGTAGCGGACTGTGTCCTCGTAGGTGATGTCAAGATGACACCAGCCCCCAGTCCGGCTAGCATTTACAACCGTCGAAGTACATGATCCAGTTGGAGTATGAACTGTACTCTTTAGGGAGCTCGGCTTCCGTCCACTTGGTGAGGAAGTCAGCCAACACCTAAGATTTGATAGCTCGGCACGGCTTGTATGTTATTTCAAATGGTAAGAGCTCAATGTCCCATTTAGCTATGCAGCCCGTGGCATCCCTGTTGCTTATAGTGTCATTGAGTGGTACTTCGAATGCCACCGTGATTGAACACTCTTGAAAATAATGCCGGAGTTTTCTGGATGCAATAAAGACTGTGTAAGCTATATTTTGGTAGTGACGGTATCGGGATTTGCATGGTGTAAGGACCTCCGATACGTAATACACTGGTTTCTGGATGAGGAATTTATGTCCTTCTTCCCCTCGCTCGACGACGAGTACAACGCTCACTACCTGGTGAGTTGCGGATATGTAAAGCAACATAGGCTCGCCAACACTTGGGGCGACTAAGATTGGGTTGCCTGCTAATAAAGTTTTCATTTCTTCCAATCCGACTGTAGAGGCATCCGTCCACTCAAAGTTGTCGGTGCATCTAAGCAGTCTATAAAGTGGTAATGCTTTTTCTCCTAATCTGGAGATGAAGCGGCTTAACGCTGCCATGCACCCTGCTAGTTTTTGGACCTGCTTTAAGTCTGTTGGTATGGCCAGTTGTGACAAGGCTCGGATTTTGGCTGGGTTTGCTTCAATTCCTCTATTGGAGACAATGAACCCTAGAAGCTTTCTGGCTGGAACACTGAAAACACATTTTTCTGGATTGAGCCGTATGTCATATGTTTGGAGGTTGTCAAACGTGAGGCGGAGATTGTCCACCAATGATTCGACGTGTTTAGTCTTGATGACCACGTCATCCACATATGCTTCTACTGTCTTCTCGATTTGTTTTTCCAAACATGTTTGAATCATTCGTTGGTAAGTGGCACCAGCGTTTTTAAGCCCAAAAGGCATAGTATAGAAACAAAAAGGCACGTACGGGGTGATAAACACCGTTGCAGCCTGGTTGGACTCCTTCATTTTAATCTGATGGTATCCGGAGTAAGCATCGAGGAAACACAAGGAGTCGTGTCCTGCGGTTGCGTCAATAATCTGGTCAATGCAGGGCAATGAGAAAAGGTCTTTGGGGTAAGCCTTATTGAGGTCTTTAAAATCGACACAAAGGCGCCAAGACTTATCCTTCTTAGGCACCATGACAAAGTTGGCTAGCCAATCTGGGTGTTTGATTTCTCTGATCAACCTGGCTTCGAGTAGTTTGGCTAGCTCCTCCCCTATAGCTTGTCGTTTGGGTTTGGAAAATCGCCGCAGCATTTGTTTGACTGGTTTGAACTCCTTGATTATGTTGAGGCTATGTGATACGTCTCCAACGTATCTATAGTTTTTGATTGCTCCATGCTACTTTATCTATTGTTTTGGACTATAGTGGGCTTTATTTTCCACTTTTATATTACTTTTGGGACTAACCTATTAACTGGAGGCCCATCCCAGAATTGCTATTTTTTTTGCCTATTTCAGTGTTTCGAAGAAACGGAATATCAAACGGAGTCCAAACGGAATGAAACCTTCGGGAACGTGATCTTCTCACCGAACGTGATCCAGGAGACTTGGACCCTACTCCAAGGAGTGCGGAGGCACGGTCACGAGGGTGGGGCGCGCCCTCCCACAGGCGAGCCACGCCTCGTGGGCCCCATGACGCTCCACCGACGTACTCCTTCCTCCTATATATACCTACGCACTTCAACAGATCGGGATGAGCCAAAACCTAATTCCACCGCCGCAACTCCCTGTATCCACGAGATCCCATCTTGGGGCCTGTTTCGGAGCTTCGCCGGAGGGGGCATCCACCACGGAGGGCTTCTACATCATCACTATAGCCCCTCCGATGAAGTGTGAGTCATTTACTTCAGACCTTTGGGTCCATAGTTAGTAGCTAGATGGCTTCTTCTCTCTTTTCGGATCTCAATACAATGTTCTCCCCCTCTCTCGTGGAGATCTATTTGATGTAATCTTCTTTTTGCGGTGTGTTTGTTGAGACCGATGAATTGTGGGTTTATGATCCAGCTTATCTATGGAAAATATTTGATTCTTCTCTGAATTCTGTTATGTATGATTAAGTTATCTTTGCAAGTCTCTTCGAATTATCCGTTTGGTTTGGCCAACTAGATTGGTAGTTCTTGCAATGGGAGAAGTGCTTAGCTTTGGGTTCAATCTTGCGGTGTCCTTACCCAGTGACAGAAGGGGCAGCAAGGCACGTATTGTATTGTTGCCATCGAGGATACCAAGATGGGGTATTTATCATATTGCATGAATTTATTCCTCTACATCATGTCATCTTGCTTAAGGCGTTACTCTGTTTTTAACTTAATACTCTAGATGCATGCTGGATAGCGGTCGATGAGTGGAGTAATAGTAGTAGATGCAGAATCGTTTCGTTCTACTTGTCACGGACGTGATGCCTATATACATGATCATTGCCTGGATAACCTCATAACTATGCTCAATTACATCAATTGCTCAACAGTAATTTGTTCACCCACCGTAGAATACTTATGCTCTTGAGAGAAGCCACTAGTGAAACCTATGGCCCCGGTCTATTCTCATCATATCAATCTCCATCACTTTATTTACTTGCTTTGCTTTTACTTTTCACTTTGCATCTTTATACCAAAAATACCAAAAATATTATCTCTATCAGATCTCACTCTCGTAAATGACGTGAAGGGATTGACAACCCCTAATCGCGTTGGTTGCGAGTAGCTATCGTTTTGTGCAGGTATGAGGGACTTGCGCGTGGCCTCCTATTGGATTGATACCTTGGTTCTCAAAAACTGAGGGAAATACTTACGCTACTGTGCTGCATCATCCCCTCCTCTTCGGGGAAAACCAACGCAATCTCGAGATGTAGCAAGAAGGATTTCTGGCGCCGTTGCCGGGGAGGCTCACGCAAAAGTCAACATACCCAGTACCCATCACAATCCCTATCTCTCGCATTACATTATTTGCCATTTGCCTCTCCTTTTCCTCTCCCCCACTTCACCTTTGCTGTTTTATTCGCCCTCTCTTTCCCAATCTCCTCCTCTTTTTCCATTTGCCTTTTGTTTGCTCGTGTGTTGGATTGCTTGTTTGTCGTAATGGCCCTACCTAAATCTGGTGATCTTCACCTTAAAAGGCTAGAGGAGATCGAAAACAATGTCAGGAAGTTTATGGTTTTGCAATTTGAGCATAATAATTTCTTTAGAAACGAGCTTAAGGCATAAAAGTGTTTTATGAGTTATATGAATAAAGAGCTCGATGATATGTCCAAAGAATTTGATGGTATAAGAGCCCAAATCGCTCGTCTTGAAAAGATGACCGCTGAAATTTCGGATATGCAAGCTACCTTAGTCAAAAAGATGGCCGCTAAACCGAATTCCTATGAAAATCAAGATGAAGATCTAAAAGTTATTGATGTGTCCCCTATTAAATCTTTTCTTTGCAATATGAATCTTGATGAAACTGAATATGATCTTCCTTTACCTAGAAGGCGTTCTAAGAATTCTGAGTTTTTCGATCTTGATGATGAAATTGACAAAAGTGGGATTGAAAGAAATAAAAATCGAGATATTGCTAAACCCACTATATTGGATCTCAAGGAATTTAATTATGAAAATTTCTCTTTAATTGATTGTATTTCCTTGTTGCAATCCGTGCTAAATTCTCCTCATGCTTATAGTCAAAATAAGGCTTTTACCGAACACATTTTGATGCCTTAATTCAATCTTATGAAGAAAAGCTTGAGTTGAAAATTTCTATCCCTAGGAAACTCCATGATGAGTGGGAACATACTACTAAAATTAAAATTAAAAATTATGAGTTTCATGCTTTGTGTGATTTGGGTGCTAGTGTCTCTACTATTCCCAAAACTTTGTGTGATTTGCTAGATTTCCGTGATTTTGATGATTGCTCTCTAAACTTGCATCTTATGGATTCCACTATTAAAAAGCCTATGGGAAGAATTAAAGACGTTCTTATTGTTGCAAATAGGAATTATGTGCCCGTAGATTTTATCGTTCTTGATATAGATTGCAATCCTTCATGTCCTATTATTCTTGGTAGACCTTTCTTTAGAACGATTGGTGCAATTATTGATATGAAGGAAGGGAATATTAGATTCCAATTTCCATTAAAGAAAGGCATGGAACACTTTCCTACAAAGAAAATAAAATTACCATATGATTCTATCATGAGAGCCACTTATGGACTGCCTACCAAAGATGGAAATACCTAGATCTATCCTTGTTTTTATGCCTAGCTAGGGGCTTTAAACGATAGCGCTTGTTGGGAGGCAACCCAATTTTATTTTGTGTTTTTTGTTTTTGCTTCTGTTTAGGAATAAATAATTCATCTAGCCTCTGTTTAGATGTGGTTTTATCTTTTAATTAGTGTTTGTGCCAAGTTGGACCTATTGGATCTTCTTGGATGATAGTTATTTGATCTTGCTGTAATTTCCAGAATCTTTGTGCTCAGTGCCCGAATTGTTAAAAATCACCAGAACGTGATAAAATACTGATTCCTATTTTTGCTGATCAATAAACAAATTGTCTAGGTCTTCTAATTTTGGTAGAATTTTTTGGGTTCCATAAGTTTGCGTTAGTTACAGATTACTACAGACTGTTCTGTTTTTGGCAGATTCTGTTTTGCGTGTGTTGTTCGCTTATTTTGATGAATCTATGGTTAGTAAAATAGTTTATAATCCATAGATAAGTTGGAATACAGTAGGTTTAACACCAATATAAATAAATAATGAGTTCATTACAGTACCTTAAAGTAGTCTTTTGTTTTCTTTCTCTAACGGAGCTCACGAGATTTCTATTGAGTTTTGTGTTGTGAAGTTTTCAAGTTTTGGGTGAATTCTTTTGATGGATTATGGAACAAGGAGTGGCAAGAGCCTAATATTGGGGATGCCCATGGCACCCCAAGATAATCCAAGGACACCAAAAGTCAAAGCTTGGGGATGCCGGAAGGCATCCCCTCTTTAAATCCACTTCCATCGGTAATTTACTTGGAGCTATATTTTTATTCACCAACATGATATGTGTTTTGCTTGGAGCGTCTTGTATTATTTGAGTCTTTGCTTGTTAGTTTACCACAATCATCCTTGCTGTACGCACCTTTTGAGAGAGCCATATATGAATTAGAATTTGATAGAATACTCTATGTGCTTGATTTATATCTTTTGAGCTTGATAGTTTTGCTCATGGTGCTTCACTTATATCTTTTGAGCGTGATAATTTTTGCTCTAGTGCTTCACTTATACCTTTTAGAGCACGGTGGTGGATTTGTTTTAAAGAAACTTGATCTCTCATGCTTCACTTAGATTATTTTGAGAGTCGTTAATAGCATGATAATTTGCTTATTGTTAATATACTCGGTATTCAAGATATGTGAAACTTTCTTTTGAGTGCGTTGAATACTAAGATAAGTTTGATGCTTGATAATTGTTTTGAGATATTAAGATGATGATATTAGAGTCATGCTAGTTGTGTAGTTGTGAATTTAAAGAATACTTGTGTTGAAGTTTGTGATTCCCGTAGCATGCACGTATGGTGAACCGTTATGTGATGAACTAGGAGCATGATTTATTTATTGATTGTCTTCCTTATGAGTGGCGGTCGGGGACGAGCAATGGTCTTTTCCCACCAATCTATCCCCCTAGGAGCATCCGCGTAATACTTTGCTTTGATAACTTCTAGATTTTTGCAATAAGTATATGAGTTCTTTATGACTAATGTTGAGTCCATGGATTATACACACTTTTTCCCATCCTTCCACCATTGATAGCTTCTCTAATACCGCGCACTTTTCGCCGGTATCATACACCCACCATAAACCTTCCTCAAAACAGCCACCATACCTACCTATCATGGCATTTCCATAGCCATTCCGAGATATATTGCCATGCAACTTTCCACCGTTCCGTTTATTATGACACGCTCCATCATTGTCATATTGCTAGCATGATCATGTAGTTGACATCGTATTTGTGGCAAAGCCACCTTTCATAATTCTTTCATACATGTCACTCATGTTTCATTGCATATCCCGGTACACACGGAGGCATTCATATAGAGTCATATTTTGTTCTAAGTATCGAGTTGTAATTGTTGAGTTGTAAGAAAAATAAAAGTGTGATGATCATCATTATTAGAGCATTGTCCCAAGTGAGGAAAGGATGATGGAGACTATGATTCCCCCACAAGTCGGGATGAGACTCCGGACGAAAAATAAAAAATATATAAAAAAGAGAGAAAAGGCCCAAATAAAAAAATGAGAGAAAAAGAGAGAAGGGACAATGTTACTATCCTTTTACCACACTTGTGCTTCAAAGTAGCACCATGATCTTCATGATAAAGAGTCTCTCATTTTGTCACTTTCATATACTAGTGGGAATTTTTCATTATAGAACTTGGCTTGTATATTCCAATGATGGGCTTCCTCAAATGCCCTAGGTCTTCGTGAGCAAGCGAGTTGGATGCACACCCACTTAGTTTCTTTTGTTGAGCTTTCATATACTTATAGCTCTAGTGCATCTGTTGCATGGCAATCCCTACTCACTCACATTGATATCTATTGATGGGCATCTCCATAGCCCGTTAATATGCCTAGTTGATGTGAGACTATCTTCCCTCTTTTTTGTCTTCTCCACAACCACCATTCTATTACACATATAGTGCTATATCCATGGCTCACGCTCATGTACTGCGTGCAGATTGAAAAGGTTTTGAAAATGTTTAAGTATGAAACAATTGCTTGGCTTGTCATCGGGGTTGTGCATGATTTAAATACTTTGTGTGGGGAAGATGGAGCATAGACAGACTATATGATTTTGTAGGGATAACTTTCTTTGGCCATGTTATTTTGAGAAGACATAATTGCTTTGTTAGTATGCTTGAAGTATTATTATTTTATGTCAATGTAAACTTTTGTCTTGAATCTTTCGGATCTGAATATTCATACCATGATTAAGAAGATTTACATTGAAATTATGCCAAAGTATCACTCCGCATCAAAAATTCTCTTTTTATCATTTACCTACTCGAGGACGAGCAGGAATTAAGCTTAGGGATGCACGATCGTCTCCAACGCACCTATAATTTTTGATTGCTCCATGCTATATTATCTATTGTTTTGGACTATAATGGGCTTTATTTTCCACTTTTATATTACTTTTGGGACTAACCTATTAACCGGAGGCCCAACCCGAATTGCTGTTTTTTTGCCTATTTCGTGTTTCAAGAAAGCGGAATATCAAACGGAGTCCAAGCGGAATGAAACCTTCGAAACGTGATCTTCTCACGAACGTGATCCAGAGACTTGGACCCTACTCCAAGGAGTGCCAGAGGGGGTCACGAGGGTGGGGGGCGTGCCCTCCCCCCTGGGCGCGCCCCCGTGCCTCGTGGGCCTCCTGACGCTCCACCGGCGTACTCCTTCCTCCTATATATACCTACGTACCCCCGACAGATCGGGATGGAGCCAAAACCTAATTCCACCGCCGCAACTTCCTGTATCCACGAGATCCCATCTTGGGGCCTGTCGGGAGCTCACGAGGGGGCATCCACCACGGAGGGCTTCTACATCATCACCATAGCCCCTCCGATGAAGTGTGAGTAGTTTACTTCAGACCTTCGGGTCCATAGTTAGTAGCTAGATGGCTTATTCTCTCTTTTTGGATGTCAATACAATGTTCTCCCCCTCTCTCGTGGAGATCTATTTGATGTAATCTTCTTTTTGCGGTGTGTTTGTTGAGACCGATGAATTGTGGGTTTATGATCCAGCTTATCTATGGAAAATATTTGATTCTTCTCTGAATTCTTTTATGTATGATTAAGTTATCTTTGCAAGTCTCTTGAATTATCCGTTTGGTTTGGCCAACTAGATTGGTAGTTCTTGCAATGGGAGAAGTGCTTAGCTTTGGGTTCAATCTTGCGGTGTCCTTACCTAGTGATGAAGGGGTTGCAAGGCACGTATTGTATTGTTGCCATCGAGGATAACAAGATGGGGTATTTATCATATTGCATGAATTTATTCCTCTACTTCATGTCATCTTGCTTAAGGCGTTACTCTGTTTTTTAACTTAATACTCTAGATGCATGCTTTGGATAGCGGTCGATGAGTGGAGTAATAGTAGTAGATGCAGAATCGTTTGGTCTACTTGTCACGGACGTGATGCCTATATACATGATCATTGCTGGATAACCTCATAACTATGCTCAATTACATCAATTGCTCAATAGTAATTTGTTCACCCACCGTAGAATACTTATGCTCTTGAGAGAAGCCACTAGTGAAATCTATGGGCCCCGGGTCTATTCTCATCATATCAATATCCATCACTTTATTTACTTGCTTTGCTTTTACTTTTCACTTTGCATCTTTATACCAAATATACCAAAAATATTATCTCTATCAGATCTCACTCTCGTAAGTGACCGTGAAGGGATTGACAACCCCTAATCGTGTTGGTTGCGAGTAGCTATCGTTTTGTGTAGGTACGAGGGACTTGCGCGTGGCCTCCTACTGGATTGATACCTTGGTTCTCAAAAACCGAGGGAAATACTTATGCTACTGTGCTGCATCATCCCCTCCTCTTCGGGGAAAACCAACGCAAGCTCGAGACGTAGCACTATGTTCGGCCAGTCTGCATGGGATCTTGGGCATGTCCGAAGGGTGCCAGGCAAAGATATCCCAATTTTCGTGCAGGAACGCTCGTAGGGCGGCATCGACCGTCGGATCCAGTTGTGCTCCAATGGACGCTGTTTTGTTAGGATCTGTCGGGTGCACTTGAAATTTAACTATTTCATCTGCTGGTTTGAAAGAGGTGGATTTGGGTCTCTTATCGAGGATCACATCATCTTTTTCCACCGTGGATCGCAGGGTGGTTAGTTCTTCGGCCGCAAGGGCTTCGGATGGTGCCTCAAGGGCCAAGGATGCAGTTTTGTTTTCGGCGCGGAGTGCTTTATCCGGATCACTTGTAACTGTGATTATTCCATTGGGCCCCGACATTTTAAGCTTCATGTACCCGTAATGGGGTATGGCTTGGAAGCGTGAGAAGGCGTCCCGCCCTAAAAGGGCGTGATATCCACTATTGAAGGGAGCCACGTGGAAGAGAAGCTTTTCGGACCTGTAATTCTTAGGCGTGCCGAATACTACATCAAGTTTTATTTTCCTTGAACATCGTGCTTCTTGACTGGGGATGATCCCTCGAAAGGTGGTGCTGCTTTGCTCGATGCATGCTCTATCAATATGCATTTTGTCAAGTGTGTCCTCATAGATGAGGTTAAGTCCACTGTCGCCATCCATGAGCACTTTGGTAAGTCAAAATCTATCAACAATTGGGTTTAAGACCAAGGCGGCGGGTGCTCCGACTGATTGGGCCCTTGGTTCGTCGTCAGTGGTGAAAGTTATTGTCGCGTCATTCCATGGGCTCATTGCGGTTACTTGGTTAATTTCGGCGAGGTCGCGGAGTGCTCTTTTATGCCGATTATTTGAGGAGAAGGTCTCGAAGACCGTGAAGACTTTAAGACCGTCATCCTCCGGAGAGTACTTCTCTAGAGTGGCAGTGGTGAGGATAACCTCACTGCTTTTAGCCACTTGCCGGAATACCCAACATGCCCGTAGGCTATGAGTTGGTTCGGTGCTCAGCGTTGCATGTATCTGACAGGGTTTGTCGAGGAGTTCATCAAGAGCGGACCTGTGTCCCGCAAAGAGTTTGTTTTTTCTTGCCAACGGGCTTATGATCGGATGCCTCGTAAGGGTGTACCCGCTTTGTCCGAGCAGTGCACTGCTTAAAGGCAGCAGGTTCCAATTGGGGTTTTTGGCCCTTCCATGTGCTTTCCATCGAGCAGTACTTACGTACTATGTGCGTTAGTTCCGTGAAACTCTGTATGCAACGGTGGTCGAGAGCATTGCGAATTCCCTCGTTGGTGCAATTGTGATGAAAAACCGAGACCGCATCATCATCACAACAATCTTTAATCTTGTTTTTGACAAGTAGAAACCTGGCCCAAAAGTGATGGACCATTTCCTGAAGTTGCTGCCGTACATACATCAGGTCGTATATGTCTGGAGGGCCGGAATTTCTTACAGAGTATTGATTGTGGTGGGCAGGTGGGCTAAAACTTGAATCCCGACCCAAAATTGTGCTCGGAGCTTGTAAAATCTCCGAGGTCACCTACTCGGGTCCTGGAAGATCCGAGTGCTTCCCAGATCCTAAGTCCGACCCTGAGTTTGGGGGATGCGAGGTCTCCTGTGAAGAAGTGTTCTTGTCTTGTTCCTTGACGACCACCACTAGATGAGTGATCGGCGGGAGATTGATTTCCGTCTGGTCAGGTTTAAGCCCGATCCGATCATAACCTGTTGAAATCCCCAGGGAGGCGATGCGATCTAACAGCTCGTTTAAGGATGAGATGTCTGCAGGATCCATCTTTTCGGAGTGTTTGAGACCGATGCGGAGGTGATGTTTGGCGGTCGCGGGGGGCGCCGTCGGCTTGATGGCCATGTGGGCGCCCACAGTGAAACCGTCGAGCTGGAGGACCTGTCCTGAAGTTAGGCTCCCTCCAGAAGTGATATCATTGTTGATGACAAGGCAAGCCATCGATCCTTCTATCGACAACACAATGGAGCTCTTAATGAAAGCACCAATGTCCGTGTCAAAACCGGCAGATCTCGGGTAGGGGGTCCCAAACTATGTGTCTGAGGATCGATAGTAACAAGGGACGATGGGGACGCGATGATTACCCAGGTTCGGGCCCTCTTAAAGGAGGTAAAACCCTACGTCCTGCTTGATTGTATTCAATGAGTATAGGGGTTACAAGAGTAGATCTACCTCGAGATCGTAATGGCTAAACCCTAGCTGTCTAGCCTACGAGAATTCTGATATCCTTAATGGACTAAACCCTCTGGTTTATATACACACCGGACGGGTCTAGGGTTGTACAAAGTCGGTTTGCAGAGGAAGGAAACAATACATACACCAAAACTTGTCGTTCACGCATATAGGAGTCCTACCCAGTCATGGGGGATAATCTTCGGCTTTTATCTTCACGACCCATCAGTCCGACCCATATTGAATAGGCTGGGCACCCGACGACCCCCTAATCCAGGAATCCCTTAGGCGCCCCAAGTAGGATGAATCCTACTTGGGGTCCTCCCAAGTGGCGCGCCCCCTGCCATATTTGTCGGAGGGGGAAGGAAAGAGGGGTAAGGGGGAAGGAAGGGGGAATCCTATTCCCTTTCTTTCCTTTCCTTCTTCGCCATTCCTTCTCCACCTTGGCCGGCCCATATGGGGGGGCGCACCAGCCCTTGTGGCTGGTGCGTTTCCCCTCTTGGCCCATAAGGCCCATATCTTTTGCCGGGGGTGCCCGAAACCCCTTCCGATGATCCGATATGTACCCGATACCCTCCGAAACACTTCCGGTGTCCTAATACCATCGTCCTATATATCAATCTTTACCTCTAGACCATTTCGAGACTCCTATTCATGTCCGTGATCTCATTCGGGACTCCGAACAACATTCGGTCACCAAATCACATAACTCATATAATACTATATCATCATCGAACGTTAAGCGTGCGAACCCTACGGGTTCGAGAACTATGTTGACATGACCGAGACACCTCTCCGGTCAGTAACCAATAGCAGAACCTGGATGCCCATATTGACTCCTATGTATTCTACAAAGATCTTTATCTGTCGAACCGTTATGACAACATACGTAATTCCCTTTGTCCATCGGTATGTTACTTGCCCGAGATTCGATCGTCGGTATCTTCATACCTAGTTCAATCTCGTTACCAACAAGTCTCTTTACTCGTTCTGTAATACATCACCTCGTGACTAATGCCTTAGTCGTTTGCTTGCAAGCTTATGATGTGTATTACCGAGAGGACCCAGAGATACCTCTCCGATACTCGGAGTGTAAATCCTAATCTCGATCTATGCCAACTCAACAAACACCTTCGGAGATACCTGTAGAGCATCTTTATGATTGATAACCCACAAGTATAGGGGATCGCAACAGATTTCGAGGGTAGAGTATTCAACCCAAATTTATAGATTCGACACAAGGCGAGCCAAAGGATATTTGAAGGTATTAGCAGCTGAGCTGTCAATTCAACCACACCTAGAGATTAATTATCTGCAGCAAAGTGATCAGTAGCAAAGTAGTTTGATAGTTTTGATAATAGTAACAGTAGCAATCGGTAAACGGTAACAGTGATAGCAGTAATTTTGTAGCAAGTGTAACAGTGATGATAGCAGTAGTAACTTAGCAAGAACAATATAAGATAAATTCGTAGGCATTGGATCGGTGACTTGTTGGATGATATTCATCATGAGACAGTTATAACCTAGGGCAATACAAAGCACTAGCTCCAGTTAAATCAATATAATGTAGGAATGTATTCCGTAAATAGTCATACATGCTTATGGAAAGAACTTGCATGACATCTTTTGTCCTACCCTCCCGTGGCAGCGGGGTCCATATTGGAAACTAAGGGATATTAAGGCCTCCTTTTAATAGAGAACCGGAACAAAGCATTAACACATAGTGAATACATTAACTCCTCAAACTACGGTCATCACCGGAAGAAGTCCCGGTTGTAAGTGCAACTATCCCTGGGTGGTTTTGGTAATTCCTAACAACATATAGCTCATTGAACTAATGCTATTTCAAGATGATAATTTCAGAAAGTTCAATGATTGGCATGGCATGGACTAGGAATGTGGACTCCTCAAAATGCTAAGGACACATATTGGCTTAAGCTCAAGACTCTACATTTTCATTTTAGTGATCCAAGATCACATTGAGTCCATAGGAAAAGCCAATACTATTAAAAGGGGATGAGGTGTTGCTTAATGGCTTGCTTGCTCAAAATGCTTAGTGATATGCTCCAAAATCCCTCAACCACTTTCTCATATGCACATATGTCCCAAACCAAAAGTCAAACTCGGCCCCACCGATTTGATCTATCCGGCGCCACCAAGTTCATTTGACATAGCCACTGCCAGAAACCCTAGTCAGTTCGGTCTCACCGAGATGGGATTGCAAACTCTCTGTTCCCCTTTGTAACGTTTTGGTCTAACCGAGATGAGCGATCGGTCCCACCGATTTCGCAATGCAAACTCTCTATTTCCCTTTCGTAACATTTCGATCTCACCGAAATGAGCGAATCGGTCCCACCAAGTTTGCCTGACCAACTCTCTCTTTGCCTATTACAGAAATCGGTCTTACCAAGTTTATGTGATCAGTCTCACCAAGATTACATTATGCCCTAACCCTAATGAAATCGGTCCCACCGAGTTGACATGTTGGTCCCACCAAAAAGCCTAACGTTCACATTTTGAACTAAATCGGTCTGACCGAGTTTCATGATTCGGTCTCACCGAGTTTGGTAAATTGTGTGTAACGGTTAGATTTTGTGTGGAGGTTATATATACCCCTCCACCCACTCTTAATTCATGGAGAGAGCCATTAGAACGTGCCTACACTTCTAGCATACATTTTCTGAGAGAGAACCACCTACTCATGTGTTGAGACCAAGATATTCCATTCCAACCACAAGAATCTTGATCTCTAGCCTTCCCCAAGTTGCTTTCCACTCAAATAATCTTTCCACCAGATCCAAATCCGCGAGAGAGAGTTGAGTGTTGGGGAGACTATCATTTGAAGCACACGAGCAAGGAGCTCATCATCAACACACCATCTATTACCTTTTGGAGAGTGGTGTCTCCTAGATTGGTTAGGTGTCACTTGGGAGCCTCCGACAAGATTGTGGAGTTGAAGCAAGGAGTTTGTACGGGCGAGGAGATCGCCTACTTCGTGAAGATCTACCCTAGTGAGGAAAGTCCTTCGTGGGCGATGGCCATGGTGGGATAGACAAGGTTGCTTATTCATGGACCCTTCATGGGTGGAGCCCTCCGTGGACTCGCGTAGCCATTACCCTTCATGGGTTGAATTATCCATCAACGTGGATGTACGATAGCACCACCTATTGGAACCATGGAAAAAATCTCCGAGTCTACATTGCGTTTGCTCCCTCCAAACTCCTCCCTTTACGTTCATGTGCAATGTTTTTACATTCCGCTGCTATACTCTTAGACTTGCATGTGTAGGTTGATTGCTTGACTTGTGCTAAGTTGCTAAAATCTGCCAAAACTTAAAATTGGGAAAAGGATAGATTTTTATTTGGTCAAGTAGTCTAATCACCCCCTCTAGACATACTTTCGATCCTACAAGTGGTATCAAAGCTTTGGTCTCCATTTGCCTTGATTTCCATAGCTTTTGGTGATCATAGCCTTGGTTTCACAACCTAGGAGAGTATGGCGTCTCACGAGGGAAATTACCACCATAGAGGTCCTTACTTTGATGGTACTAATTTTGATAGTTGGAAGCATAAGATGAAAATGCATATTCTTGGACATAACCCTGCTGTTTGGGCTATTGTGTGTATTGGCTTGCAAGTGAATTCTTTGATGGGAGAGAACCAAACTGTGAAGCTACCGCGGAAGAGTTGAAGATGCTGCAATACAACACTCAAGCTTGCGATATCCTCTTCAACGGGTTGTGTCCCGAAGAATTCAACAAAATCAGCCGTCTTGAGAATGCAAAGGAAATTTGAGATACTTTGATTGATATGCACGAGGGTACCGACTCCGTCAAGGAATCCAAATTGGATGTGCTTCAAAGTCAACTTGACAAGTTCAAAATGAAGGATGGTGAAGGTGTTGCTTAAATGTACTCTAGGCTTGCTCTCATCACAAATGAGATTGCCGGCTTAGGAAGTGAAGGGATGACTGATAGATTCATCATCAAGAAGATCCTAAGAGCGTTGGATGGAAAATATGATACCGTGTGCACATTGATCCAAATGATGCCCAATTACAAAGATCTCAAGCCAACAGAAGTCATTCTAAGAATTGTTGCTCATGAGATGTCACTCAAGGATAAAGAAGAGCTTCACAACAAGTCAAGTGGTGCTTACAAAGCCTCATGTGATGCTCCTACATCATCAAGTGAGAAACAAATCTTCAATGAGGAATTGAGCCTAATGGTGAAGAATTTCAACAAGTTCTACAAGAGTAGAAGCAAAGAAAGAAGTTCCAAGTCAAGGTCCTACAATGACAAAAGATCTTCGAGTCGTGAGCGTAATTGCTACAATTGTGGAAGACCCGAACACTACTCCAATGAGTGTATGGCTCCCTACAAAAGAAGAGAAGATTCACCCAAAAGGAGAAGTAGAAGAGAAGAATCACCACCTAGAGAGAAAAGGAGTAGATATGATCGTTATGAACAAAGAACCTCTCGGAGAAGCAAGGATTTGGAAAGAAAGGACAAGTAATCAAGGAGCTACACAAAACAAAGACATCAAGCTCACATTGGTGAATGGGTATCCGGCTCCAACTCCTACCACCACTCCGAAATAAGTTATCACTCCGACTCCGAATATACTCAAGATGAAGGTGTTGCCGGTCTAGCACCTGTGTCAACCAACTCCTACGACATATTTGACTCGCCAAATGAAGGAATTGGAAGATGCTTCATGGTTAAAGGCCCAAAGGTATCACACCCTGAGTATGTTGATTTCATAGTGATGAAGATGATTTGCTAGGTGATGATGATTTACTTGTTGACAACTCTAGTGATGAAAACTATGATGAAATTGCTATTAATCATGCTAATCAAGATAAACGAATGATGATGATAAGAAGGAGATTGAGCGTCTAACTAAAGAACTAAACACTCTAAGTTAGATCATGAAACTACCTTGGAAGATCATCGAGAACTTTTAAAGACTCATGAGAAGCTACGCTTTGAAAAGCTCAACCTTGAGCAAGAGCATGGGTTCTTAAAAGAAATCAATGATGATCTTCGCAAGAAAAGTTCTTCTTACATTGCCAAGCGTTTACTCTTGTCTACTTACATGCCACAAGTAAAATCTAGCAACAAGAGTAAGAAATATTCTTCTTCTAGTAGTAACAATGATCATGTTAAATCCAATATTGTTGCTTCTAGTAGTTCTCTTGATTCCACTAACGATTCTCTTAGCCAAGTTACACTTGAGCAAGAAAATAGCTTATTGAAGGGAATTATAGAGAAAGGTGTTTACAAGAGCCTTCTTTGGAAGTAAGCAATTTGAGGAAATTGTATGCAAGCAAGGGAGGCACCGTAAGAATCAAGGTGTTGGTTTTGAACGAAAGTTCAATGCCAATGGAGTTGAGTGGGAAGAAGATCAATACCCCAAGACAAAGTTTGTTCCTCAACAAGAGAGTATGATCCTACTTCTTTCAAGGGGACACAAGCTCAAGATGATCTCCCACCACAAGACCACAAGCAAAAAGGAAAGGACAAGCTTCAAGAAGAGATTGATGCATTTGAAGAAGCTCCCAAGGCCTTGGTCAAGTGGGTTCCCAAGACTACATCAAGTTCTACTTCATCAAGTACGACTACAACTCCAAGGATTCCCATCAAGTTGATGTGGATCCCGAAGAAGAAGAACTAGAGAGTTCTTGAGGGCTACTCCGCCAACACACTTCACTCATATTTATTTGGCAATGACAAGTGCAATCAACTTCCACATCTTGCACTAGTTCAAGGAGTCACAAACCCTCTTGTTGGTAAGACAAGGGACAAGGTATCCTAATGCTTTCATGGACATCATCATGTATGAACTTCATTCTATGTCCATGGATATCTTTGTTTGTTCCTTGTGGGACTAACCCGTGTAGGTATTGAAAGTGCAACTCACTCTAATGGATTGCTCCAAATGATCTATGAGGGAGTTCCGGACTAGGGGGTGTTCGGATAGCCGAACTATCATCATCGGCCGGACTCCAAGACTATGAAGCTACAAGATTGAAGACTTCGTCCCGTGTCCGGATGGGACTTTCCTTGGCGTGGAAGGCAAGCTTGGCGATACGGATATGTAGATCTCCTACCATTTTAACCGACTACAGGTAACCCTAACCCTATCCGGTGTCTATATAAACCGGAGGGTTTTAGTCCGTAGGACGAACAACAATCATACCATAGGCTAGCTTCTAGGGTTTAGCCTCTTTGATCTCGTGGTAGATCTACTCTTGTAACACACATCATCAATATTAATCTAGCAGGACGAGGGTTTTACCTCCATCGAGAGGCCCCGAACCTGGGTAAAACATCGTGTCCCTTGTCTCCTGTTACCATTCGCCTAGACGCACAGTTCGGGACCCCCTACCCGAGATCCGCCGGTTTTGACACCGACATTGGTGCTTTCATTGAGAGTTCCTCTGTGTCGTCGCCGATAGGCCTGATGGCTCCTCCGATCATCAACAGCGACACGGTCCAGGGTGAGACTTTTCTCCCCCGACAGATCTTTGTGTTCGGCGGCTTTGCACTGCGGGCCAATTCGCTGGCCATCCGGAGCAGATCGAAGTTACGCCCACCATCAGGTCAGATTTGGAAGTTTAAACCATACGGCCGATATCCGCGGAGACTTGATCTTCGACGGATTCGAGCAGAGCTGCCGCGCCAGACTGTCTCGATGGGCATGATCTAGCTCTGCGGTCAAAGGTGCTGGAGGCCGCACCAAGATCCGCCCGCCCTTAATCCAGAGCCGGATTCCCGACCGAGGCGCAGTGGCTGGACACCTCCTCGGGGCTACAATCTCTACGGCGATCGAGCCGAACTCCATCCCTGTCCTTCGCAGAAAGACTCCGACCTGTGGCGCGGACTCCTCTCCGACTCGAGCCCTCCGCGCCTTGCCGATCGAATCTGATTGGGTGCCGTTATGGAGTTCACGGTCATGGACATCTTTCAGCACTCGCCCTTTGGCGACATCCTGAATTCACTAAAGTCTCTCTCTTTATCCGGAGAGCCCCGGCGGATTACGGTCAGAAGGTTGGGATGCGGACGACGAAGAAATTCAACGCCCACCCACCACCCACTTGGTAGCCACTGCCGACGATCTAACCGACATGCTAGACTACGACTCAAGACATCGACGGTATGGACGGCGATTTATGCCGGAGACGACCAAGACCCAAATACCATGGCAATCGGAAGGCCACCTCGTCATACGACATATACATGGTGGACATCCCAAAAGATGAGAACGGCGATGGAACAACGGAGGATGACCCCTCCAAGAAGCAGCCCAAGCGCTGTCGCCGCGCCGCTCTAAATACCGCCACAAAGAAGAATGAAGATTCCGGCACCGGAGATAACAATACACCGGACAACGCCGAAGACAATCCACTCCAGCAAGATCCATCGCAGGAGGATGAAGACGCCAGCCCTCAAGAGGAGCGACAGAAGAAGAGCTAGAGGATTATATGCCTCCCTCCAAAGACGAAGCAAGCCTCGACGACAATGAATTCGTCGTGCCTGAGAATCCCGTCGAACAAGAGCGTTTTAGACGCAGGCTTATGGCCACGGCGAACAGCCTAAAGAAAAAGCAGCAACAGCTTAGAGCTGATCAGGATCTGCTAGCCGACAGATGGACCGAAGTCCTTGCGGCCGAAGAGCATGAGCTCGAACGCCCCTCCAAAAGCTACCCTAAACGCAAGCTGCTCCCCCGATTAAAGGAGGAGGCTTACAAACCCGCATCACCAGGAGACAATACGGCTGACCGACCACCCCGTGGTCATGACAGAGAGGCCTCTAGGCCCTTCACTAGAACCGCACTCGGCATCTCTCAAAAAGCACACGGCCAAAGGGGAACGCCTGACCTGCGAGATATATTGGAGGACAAGGCAAGACAATCAAGATCGATCTATGGATTGCGTGGGGCGCCCACGATGCGTGATTTACAACCGTCGCCACGGACCTGATAAGTCCGGCCGGGCCGAATGAGGGAGTCCTGGATTAGGGGGTGTCCGGATAGCCGGACTACCATCATCAGCCGAACTGTCATTGGCCGGACTATCATCATCGACCGGACTCCAAGACTATGAGGATACAAGATTTAAGACTTCGCCCCGTGTCCGGATGGGACTTTCCTTGGCGTGGAAGGCAAGCTTGGCGATACGGATATGTAGATCTCCTACCATTGTAACCAACTCTATGTAACCCTAGCCCTCTCCGGTGTCTATATAAACCGGATGGCTTTAGTCCGTAGGAATAGAACAACAACAACCCTTACAATCATACCATAGGCTAGCTTCTAGGGTTTAGCCTCCTTGATCTCGTGGTAGATCCACTCTTGTAAACATCCACAATATCAATATCAATCAAGCAGGACGTAGGGTTTTACCTCCGTCAAGAGGGACCGAACCTGGGTAAAACATCGTGTCCCTTGTCTCCTGTTACCATCCGCCTAGACGCACAGTTCGGGACCCCCTACCCGAGATCCGCCGGTTTTGAGACCGACATTGGTGCTTTCATTGAGAGTTCCTCTGTGTCGTCACCGATAGGCTTGATGGCCTCTTCAATCAACAACGACGCAGTCCTGAGTGAGACTTTTCTCCCTGCAGATCTTCAGTATTCGGGCTTTCACTGCGGGCCAACTCACTTGGCCATCCGAGCAGATCGAAAGCTACGCCCCTGGCCGTCAGGTCAGGTTTGGAAGCCTAAACTTCACGGCCGATATCCGGGGACTTAATCTTGATGGATCTGAGCCACAGCCGAAGCGTGCAGCCATTGCCGCGATGGGCATGACCTAACTCGCCGCCGGACAGCACCTTGGAGGCCGCACGAATCCGCTCCGACCCATAGTTCGGAGCCGATCGCTTCGGATCGAGGGCGGATGGCTGGACACCGCCTCGGAGCTGCAACCTCTATGGCGATAGAGCGAACACTTACCTTGTCCCGCAGATAAAGCCCATGACTCCGAGGTGCCGGACTCTCTGCGGACTCCGAACCTCCTGCGCTACCGCCGAATCCGATTGGGCGCCGATCATGGAATTCACCGCTGCGGACATCTTTTAGCACTTCGCCCTTGGCGATATCATAAATTCATCAAGCATCTCTCGCTATTCGAGAGCCCTGGCGAACCACGGCCAGACGGTTGGGACGCAGACGACAAAGAAATTCAGAGCCCACCCACCACCCACTTCAGAGCCACCATCGATGATTTAACCGACGATTTCGACTACGACCAAGACATCGACGGTATGGACGACGATGCCGGAGACTACCAAGAACCAAAGGTGCCTACAGGACACCCGGAAGACCACCTCGTCATATGACATATACATGGTGGACACCCCAAAAGATGGGGACGGCAAGAAGAAGCAGCGGAGGCCGATTCCTTAAAGAACAGCCCAAGCGCCGACGTCGGCCGCGCCGTTTTAAATCCCGCCACGGCAAGAATGGAGATTAAAGACAGGAGATAATAACACCCCGTAAAGTGCTGAAGACAACTCTCCAAAGACGATCCAGCAGAGGAGGAGGTATAAGCCCTCACGAGAGGGCGGCAGACGAAGAGGTCGAGGATGACAACTACTTACCTCCCTCCGGAGACGAGGCAAGCCTCGGCGACGACGAATTCGTCGTGCCTGAGAATCCCGTCGAACAAGAGTGTTTCAGATGCAGGCTAATGGCCACGGCAAAGAGCCTAAAGAAAAAGCAGCAACAGCTTCAAGCTGATCAAGACCTACTAGCCGACAGATGGACCGAGGTCCTCGCGGCCGAAGAGTATGAACTCGAACGCCCCTCCAAAAGTTACCCAAAACACAAGTTGCTCCCCTGATTAGAGGAGGAAGCGTACAAACTTGCATCACCAGCGCACAATACGGCAGACCGACCACCTCGTGGCCGGACAGAGGCGCGGTAAGACCTTCACCAAAACCGTATTCCCGGCATCGCTCAAAAAGCATGAAGCCACGGGGAACGCTACCGGACTTGGCGTAGATATATTGGAGGACAAGGCAAGGCAATCCAGATCTATCTATGGATCACGCATAAGCGCCCCCAAGACCCACGAATTTAACACCGTCGCGCCGGATACAACTACTCCGACCGGGCGAACATAGCGCATAACGCCTCTCTCGAGCTACGCCGTGATATTGCTCAATACAGAGGCGCCAAGACACCCACTATGCTTCACCGACGAAGTAATGGATCATCAAATCCTGAAGGGTTTAAACCCGTTAATATCGAATCCTACGATGGCACAATGCACCTCGCGGTTTGGATTGAGGATTATCTCCTCCATATACATATGGCCCGCGGGCGACGCATCTTCACGCCATCAAATATCTCCCGCTCAAGCTCAAAGGACCAGCTCGGCATTGGCTTAATAGCCTACCCGCAGAGTCAATTGGATCTGGGAAGACACGGAAGCCGCATTCCTCGACAACTTGTGGCACGTATGTGCGACCACCGGACGCAGATGACCTAAGCCACATAATCCAAAGAGCAGCATTTAATCGGCTGTGCAATTACGACACTGATTCTTAACAAAGAAAAATCAAATCATCGATTGTCCGGATGCGAGGCACTCACCGCCTTCAAACATAACATCCGTGGACGAGTGGCTGGCCCGACACCTAGGACAGAGAGAAGCCGAAATCCATGGCAGCCCTCACATCACTCATGACCCGCTTACAGGCGGGAGAGGATAGTCGGCTAGCTCGCAGCAACAACCTCAAAGAAAAACGCCGGCAGTCCGGATACCAAGGACCGCAATGGCAGGTTGCGCCGAAACAAAACAAACGCCGCATTAACGGCGACAAAGAATGAGGATACGGCAGTCAACGCCGGATTCGAGGCTCCAAACCCGTCAATGTAAGAAGCCATTCAAAAGAACCACTCGGGCCCGGCCCAATTTGGACCGAATACTCGACCGCCTCTGTCAAATACATGGAACCCCGAAAAGCCAGCTAACCACACCAACAGAGGTTGTTGGGTATTCAAGCAGGCAGGCAAATTAATCGCCGAAAACAGTGACAAGGGGCTACACAGGGATGACGAGGAAGAGACCCGACCGCCGAACAACAGAGGACAAAAGGGATTCCCCCCTCAAGTTCGGACGGTAAACATGATATACGCAACGCATATTCCCAAGAGGGAACGGAAGCGTGCACTAAGGACGATACGCGATGGAGCCGCCGCCAAAATTCAACCCATGGTCCTCTTGCCCGATCACTTTCGATCGAAGAGACCATCCGACCAAGATCCGCCATGGCGGATTCGCCGCATTGGTTTTAGACCCAATCGCCGATGTTTCACCTCACGAGTCCCGATGGATGGCGGCGTAGCCTCGAACCTGCTTTATCGTGATACAAAGGCGCAAGATGGGCATAGACCCTTCAAGGATTAAACCTACAAAGACAACCTTCAAAGGCGTCATACCAGGTGTCGAGGCCAATTGTATGTGCTCAATTACACCGGAAGTGGTCTTCGGATTCGGATAATTTCCAAGCGAGGAGTTAATCTTCGACATAGTCCCGTTCCGCGGCGGCTATCATGCTCTGCTGCATTTAACCGCGTTCGCAAAATTCAACGCGGTGCCGCATTATGCATACCTTAAGCTCAAGATGCCAGGCCCTAGTGGAGTCATCACGGTCAATGGAAACACGGAACGCTCCCTCCGAACGGAGGAACATACAGCGGATCTCGCGGCAGAAGTACAGAGCAGCCTTTTAAGGCAATTTTCGAGTCCGGCCGTTGTTTAAGCGGACACGGCCAAACGCGCCGGAGCAACATCAACCAAGACCACTGCCTGCTCCGAGCACGCGTAGCAATGCGGCCTCAACCCCAGCCCTCGTGATAATTGTAAAACAAACTCTCACAGTACATAATTATGCCCCGAGATACCATGGGCATAGGGGAAAGGTACAACCACAACAGTCCCAGAGTGCGGTTCGACCACACCAGGGGCTCCCAAGTGTGTCGCTCTTTTTTTCTTTTATTTCTCTCTTTTATACAGAACTCTGTCCGACGGCGAACCTGCCGAACAAATGATGCAACAGCCAGGGAAGGACAAAGACCGCGACGAACACTCAGGTGGTCTCCATCACGAGCATTAAATTTGTTAAATGCAACATTCCGCGGCCTACCCCTGGAGGGAGACGCCTTTAATTCGTCCAATCCCTTGCTTTCCGCACTATTTGTATCATTCCGCACTCATAGCATATCTTCTCGAATAAAATGCAGCACTTTTTTGCCTATAATTGCATTACCTTATATATATATATATATGTTCATTTACGACATGTTGCACCCGTACATTTTGGTACGGCCAAATACACCAGGGGCTTATGCTCTCCGCATTATGGTGTGATAAAGTCCGAACACTTTTCACAAGTGCGGCACCCCGAACTTATAGCATTATATGAATCGGCTCCGAATCATGTCTTGGGTCAATAGTTGGGTTTGCCCAGCTCCCATGTTTGGCACCTTACGTTCCGTTCTATCGGCTAAGGTAGCACTGGGAGAACCACTGCGATTGCGCCCCGGTTGAGCCGGGTTAACGCCTCGAGAAAGCTAAAACCGACTGTCATGATAAGGCGAGAGACTGTTCGCTGTTCGAGAGGTCCTTCGGGTCCTTAAAGACCCACGCCGCTCGAGCGAAGTTCGGATTATGTCCGACGAAGGCGTGGATAGCGCCCCAATTCGGTCCTCCGAATACTAGGGGCTTCACCGAAATTTAAAATTATAGAATTCTATGGCTAAGTGAGAGTGTTCAAGCACTATAAGTCCGGTTGCCTTGTTCGTTGTGTTGAGCGCCTCCTAGATGGACCCAAAATGGGAACAAGAGCGCTCAAGTTTATCCCGAACACCCCAGCACTTTCGTGGCATGGGGGCTGAAATTTACGACTTGCCATCTCTCAGATTTAATAAACGGCCGCCTGAAGGTAATATTTTAAATTAATAAGCGTTGCTTAGCGCATATGAACAAAGTTTTCAGCGCAGGATAACACATTGCGAATTTACTCAAAATTACATCCTCGGGGCACTCATCCGCAATCTTGCGGGCACCCTTCAGACAGCCTTATAGTACATTTTGGGCGACGATGTTCCTTGCTCGCCGGTGGCGCGTTAGTGATTAGCTTCTCCGCATCCAAATTTTGCCCCAATGCACCTTTGCGCTGGCAAGGGCCCGACGAAAGCACCTTCAATACAAAGTGAGCGCTTGATAACCTCCACCTGTGGGCACGCATCCACCAGCCGTCAGACGAGGCCGAAGTAGCTCCTGTGCATGGCCTCTCCGTGCCACAGGCCGGACTATGAGGCCCTTCATGGCCTGCTTTCGGCCACCTTAGGAAGCTTCGACCAGCTGCTTCACCGGTCGCTAGGGGCACCGGATGGCCGGCCTCAAAGACATCGAGACCAAGACCTTCTCCGTTGAGCTCCCCTCCTCGGCCCGGTAGAATGTGGCGGCATCAGACACGCTGCGAGGCAGATCTGCAAACGCCCCTGGAGAGCTCCGAATTCGGGTAAGTAACACGTAATTTAGATTCACATGCTTGCTTTGCATGAAAAATGCCTTACCCGCCACCATCTTCTTCATCAACTCAATCTCCTGAAGGGACTTATGGGCATCGGCCTTGGCAGTTTTGGCACTTTCGAGAGCCGAGGCAAGCTCGGACTCTCGTGTCTTTGAATCATGCTCCAAACTCTCATGCTTTTCCATGAGAGCCTGGAGCTCTTGCTGAACCACCGCCACCCGCGCCTCTTGCTTTTCTCGCTCTGCCTGCCTGGCCGCATTACGTTCGTCACAGACACGGCCTCCTTCAGTGGTCGCCACCTCGCTCGTGGCCCTGCAGTACCCATGTTATCCTTGTTATTTTTGTTGCAACCTAAATCCTTTTCTCAGTAAGGTACAAGTTCAAAGTGGTGTTACTCACCTTCTTTGTCCCGAGCTGCTTCTGGCTGGCCGAGCTCTTGCTCGGACCGCTCGACTCTGCTTCAAAGCACCGACCTCCGCCGATCGGTCTGGCGAGAGGTCAAGAGCAGCCTCGCAACCCATATTGACATAATTTTTAGCAACCTCACAGATATCTTTTTTTTTAGATCCTCAGTCCGGCTTTTCTTCCCGAACACCGAACCGAGCATCAGGGGCTACTGTCTATGCGGTATTACATTGCATATTTTTAACTTCTTACCTCAAAGCCTGATAGAAGGCTACTGCAGGCTTCGGTCAGCCCGCTCTTGGCGAGCTGCACCTTCTGGATCACCGCACTCATAATAGTGCGGTGTTCCTCTTCGATGGAGGCGCAATGGAGCGCCTCCAGCAAATTATCCGGCACCTCCGGTTGGACGGAGGCAGCCGGCGTCACGGTCTTGCCCTTCGTTCGAAGGGGCCGCCGGCCGGACTCCGGAACCACTGCGGGTTCTGATGTGGAGTCCGGCGCAAAGTCCGGAAGGACGCCTTGTGGCGCCTCCGGAGCCTCCCCCTGATGGGTCCCTTCTTGGGATCCCACCTCGGCGTCCTCGGTGTCGCGAGGGGTGGAGGCGGTCGGGATGGAGTCTACATCCGACGGAGCCAACGACCCGCTCGATGAAGCGGGGAGATCATCACTGGCCGGACTACAGGCAGCATGCGGCATCAGAATGACCCTATGTGACGCAGAAAAAGAAATTATAGATCATTCAGGAATCCGGATACTTACGATCTCGCTGGAGGCCTGGCCCTTGAAGGCCATTCTTCCTCGCCAACATTGATGTTGGCGGAGCTGTCCGGGGGAATAGTCCTTCCCCTCTTGGACCCTTCGGCCTCCCCTGCTAGGGAAGCCTTCCTCTTCCTCTCTCCCTCCTCTGGGAGAGAGTCCTCTTTCTCCTCCTCGTTTTCAGGGGAGGAGTCCTCCCCGGAGTCGTCGGACACCTGAAAACGGGAGCTCTTTCGAGCACCCGTGGCCTCCTTCTTGGCCTTCTTCTCCGGCACCACGTGCGGTGCCGGAACCAGCAGCCTCGCTAGACGAAAGGCGTCACTGGGTTTTTTCCGCATAGGAGCCAGACAGGTAATCTGCTCCGCCTTCCTTATCCAGTCCTGTCAAAGGAAAAGGGGAAATTAAAACCCGCATAGAGTCAAACTATGAAAAACAAGTGTCCCGTAAAGGGGTAGAATCACTTACCTCGTCGGCCTGGCGCTGCGAGTGAAATCCGCGATCTTCAGTCGCGGATGCGGGGGCTTGGCGCTTGAACAGCAGCACCTTCCAGGCGCCAGACGTCAGTGTCGAAGAGCCTCGGCGCTGGTGCTGTTCCGGATCGAACTCCCACAGATTGAATGCCCGCTCTTGGCATGGGAGAATCCGGCGACGAGCATGACTTGGACCACGTTAACCAGCTCGAGCTTCTTCACCAGCTTCGGATATGTGCTTGGAGCCCCGTCCTCCTTCGAACTACCCCACAAAGAAGCCCTTCTCTTTCCGGAGGTGAGCTGCGTGGGGATACCAGATCTAAACTTCGGGGCCGCCGCCCATGTAGGGTCACGCTGCTAGGTGATATAGAACCACCCCGATTGCCACCCCTTGACGGATTCCACGAAGGCCCCTTCAACTAAAGGACATTGGGCATCTTGCCCAACATGGCGCCTAGCAAGACTCCGCTTGAGTGCCCTTCACTACCTTCGGCTTGACATTGAAGGTCTTGAGCCACAAGTCGAAGTGGGGCTGGATGCAGAGGAAGGCCTCGCACACGACGATAAACGCCGAGATGTTGAGGATGAAGTTCGGCGCCAGATCATGGAAATCCAGGCCGTAGTAGAACATGAGCCCCCGGACAAAGGGGTGAAGTGGAAAGCCCAGTCCGCGGAGGAAGTGGGGAAGAAAGACGACCCTCTCATGGGGCCTGGGGGTGGGGATGAGCTGCCCCTCGTCGGGCAGCCGGTGAGCGATGTCGCCGGAAAGGTATCCGGCGCCACGCAGTTTGGCGATGTGCTCCTCCTTAACGGTGGAGGCCAACCATTTACCTCCCGCTCCGGACATGGTCGGAGAAGGTTGAGACGAGATGCGCGAACTTGGGCGCTGGAGCTCGAGTGTGCGGAGATGGATAAGCAAAGGAGGAAGAAGGCGTAGGGTGAGAAGGTGAATCCTTATCCCTTATATGGGCGGCGAAGTCTTACGCTGCCCCCACCGCCCGGTAAAGCTCGCTTATCTCCCAAGCGTCACCATCAATGGCGCGGTTGGGTTACCCACGTCCGTATTGATGAGAATCTCGGATTAAGGGGAAACACGATCTCTGCTTCGACAAGACGTGCCAAGGAAACCGCTTCACTAAATGCGCTGAGGTGGTAAAGTAAAAAACAATACAAGTAATGGCTTGGTAGTGGTGTGACGTCAAGCCACAAAAAACGCCGCCAGATTGAACTTGTGTATATATTATTCTCTCTACGGTGGAATGTGGAATTTATTTTGCGAGCGGACACTATCTGGTGTTCACAATCTTCTATCCTTCGGAGGAGGAACCCGCCTTGCAATGCCAAGCAATATACGCTACCGGACTTATCGTCATTGAAGCCCGGTTCAGGGCTACCGAGGGAGTCTGGATTAGGGGTGTCCGGATAGTCGGACTACCATCATCACCGAACTGTCATTGGTCGGACTATCATCACGGCCGGACTCCATTAATTTGATGATACAAGATTGAAGACTTCGTCCCGTGTCCGGATGGGACTTTCCTTGGCGTGGACGGCAAGCTTGGCGATACGGATATGTAGATCTCCTACCTTTGTAACCGACTCTATGTAACCCTAGCCCTCTCCGGTGTCTATATAAACTGGATGGCTTTAGTCCATAGGACTAGAACAACAACAACCCTTACAATCATACCATAGGCTAGCTTCTAGGGTTTAGCCTCCTTGATCTCGTGGTAGATCCACTCTTGTAAACATCCACAATATCAATATCAATCAAGCAGGACGTAGGGTTTTACCTCCATCAAGAGGGCCCGAACCTGGGTAAAACATCGTGTCCCTTGTCTCCTATTACCATCCGCCTAGACGCACAGTTCGGGACCCCCTACCCGAGATCCGCCGGTTTTGACACCGACACCGAACAAAACAGACCAAGCTCTTTTGAGCTCCGTCGTGATATCGCCAAGATGCAGGCGCCAAGACACCCACTATGCTTCACGCCGAAGTAATGGATCATCAAATCCCCGAAGGGTTTAAACTCGTCAATATTGAATCCTATGATGGCACAACAGACCCCGCGGTTTGGATTGAAGACTATCTCCTTCACATCCACATGGCCCGCAGTGACGATCTTCACGCCATCAAATACGTCCCCCTCAAGCTTAAAGGACCAGCCCGACATTGGCTCAACAGCCTGCCAGCAGAGTCAATTGGGAGCTGGGAGGACCTGGAAGCCGCATTCCTCGATAACTTCCAGGGCACTTATGTGCGACCACCAGACGCCGATGACCTAAGCCACATAATTCAGCAGCCAGACGAATCGGCCAGACAACTCGACACGGTTCTTAACCAAGAAAAACCAAATCGTCGATCGTCCGGATGCGAGGAGGCCCTCGCGGCCTTCAAGCATAACATCCGCGACAAGTGGCTTGCCCGACACCTAGGACAGGAAAAGCCGAAATCCATGGCAGCCCTCACATCACTCATGACCCGCTTCGCTGGTGAGGACAAATCACAGCTAGCGTAGAGCAACAACCTCAAAGAAAATTTTGGCAGTCCGGACTTCAAGGACGAAAACGGCAGTCAGCGTCAGAATAAACAAACGCCGCACTAACGGCGACAATATTGAGGATACGGCTATCAATGCCGGATTCAAAGGCTCTAAACCCGGTCAACGGAAAAAGCCATTCAAACGAACTACTCCGGGTCCGTCCAATTTGGACCGAATACTCGACCGCTTGTGCAAGATACACGGCACCCCCGAAAAGCCAGCTAACCACACCAACAGGGACTGTTGGGTATTCAAGAGCATGTGCAAGTTAATTGTCGAAAACAATGACAAGGGGCTGCATAACAATGACGAGGACGAGACCCAACCGCGAACAATAGAGGATGAAGGTTTTCCCCACAAGTGCGGACGGTGAACATGATATACGCAACCCACATACCCAAAAGGGAGCGGAAGCGCACTCGAGGATGTCTACGCGATGGAGCCAGTTGCCCAAGTTCAATCCATGGTCCTCCTGCCCGATCACTTTTGACCGAAGGGACCACCCCACCAAAGCATCCGCCACGGCGGATTCGGCCAAGACCGTCCTAGACCCAATCGTCGATGGATTTCACCTAACAAGAGTCCCGATGGACGGCGGCAGCCTGAACCTCGCTTTACTGTGATACAAGCAGTGCAAAATGGGCATAGACCCCTCAAGGATTAAACCTACCAAAACGACCTTTAAAGGCGTCATACCAGGTGTAGAAGCCAATCGTACAGGCTCAATTACACGGGAAGTGGTCTTCGGATCCCCGGATAACTTCCGAAAGCGAGGAGTTAATCTTCAACACAGTCCCGTTCCGCAGCGGCTATCATGCCTTGCTCGGACGCATCGCTGCTTGCAAAGTCCAACGCGGTGCCGCACCACGATACCTCAAGCTCAAGATGCCAGGCCCTCGAGGAGTCATTACGGTCAACGGAAACATCGAACGTTCTCTCCGCACGGAGGAACATACTGCTCTCGCGCGAAGTGCAATGCAGCCTCTTAAGGCAATTCTCGAGTCCGGCCGTTAAGCGGCCGGACACAGACTAAGCGCCGGAGTAACTTACAACAAGACCACTGGCATGTTCGTGAGCACGCATAGCAGTGCGGCCCCAACCCCAGCCCCCGCTAAACGTCAGCAGGTCCTTCGCGTACACCATTACGCTCAAGATACCATGGGCATGGGGAGAGGGGCACACCACCACGATAAACCCAACTGCGGCTCAACCACACCAGGGCTCTCAAGTGTGTCGTTCCTTTTTCTTTTCTTTTACCTTTTACTTTTTACCCACAGGACTCCGCTTGTCGAAGCCTGTCCGGCAGCAGACCTGCAGAACTCACGATGCAACAACCAGGGAAGGATAAAGGCTACAACGAATATACAGTTGGTCTCCATTACGAGCATTTTCATACACCAATCTGCAGCCTACCCCTGGAGGGGGACATGTTTAACAGTCTCATACCTTGCTTATCGCACTATTTGTATCGTTCTGCATTCGTAGCAGCACTTATTGAATAAACCAATGCAGCACCTTTTTTTCTTATAATTGCATTTGTTTTTCATACATATGTTCATTCACGACATGCTGCATCTGTACACTTTGGTACGGCTAATATACACCAGGGGCTTATGTTTCCCGCGTTATGGTGTGATGAGTCCGAACACTTTCACAAGTGTGGCACCCCGAACTTATAGCACTATATGCATCGGCTCCGAATCATGTCTTGGGTCAATAGTTGGGTTTGCCCGGCTCCGTGTTTTGGTACCTTACGCCCGTTATATCGGCTAAGGTAGCACCGGAGAACCACTGCGATTCCGCCCAGTTCGGCTGGGTTAATGCCTCGATGGAGAAAGCTAAACTGACCGTCATGATGAGGCGAGAGACCGGTCGCTGTTCGAGAGGTTTTCTACGAGTCCCAAAGACTTATGCCGCTTAGAGAGAGGAGCCGGATACTGTCCGCCAAGGCGTGGATAGCGCCCCAAATTCGCCTTCCGAAGACTAGGGGCTTCACGAAATTTAAAATTATAGAATTCTTTGGCTAAGTGAGAGTGTTCAAGCATTATAAGTCCGGTTGCCTTGTTCGTTGTGTTGAGCGCCTCCCTAGATGGACCCCAAAATAGGAACAAGAGCGCTCAAGTTTATCCCGAACACCCCAGCACTCGTGGCATGGGGGCTGAAGCCGACGACTTACCATCTCTCAGATTTGATAAACAGCCGCACAGAAGGTAATATTTTAAATTAACAAGCGTTGCTTAGCGCATATGGACTAAGTTTTCAGTGCACAGGATAACAAAATGCGAGTCTACTCAAATATTACATCTTTGGAGCACTCACCGCAATAGTGCGGGCGCCCTTCAAAGACAGTCTTATAATACATCTCGGGCGTATGCGATGCTCCTTGCCCTCCGGTGGCGGGTCCGTCCACGAGCTTACAGGCATCCATCTTGCCCCAAAGTGCACCTTTGCGCTGGGCAAGGCCCGACGGCACCCTCGATACAAGCGGAATGCTTGATAACTTCAACCCACGGCACGCATCCACCACCGCCGCACCAGCCGAAGTAGCTCCTGTGCATGGCCTCCTTAGGCCACACCGAACTATGAGGCCCTTCATGGCCTGTTCGGCCGCCTTTGTGGAGCTCGACCAGCTGCTTCAGCTTGGTCGCTAAGGGCACTGGATGTCCGGCCTCAAAGATACCGAGACCAGAAGACCTTCTCCTCGAGCTCCTTCCTCGCCCGGTAGAATGCGGCAAAGATCGGACACGCTGCGAGGAAGATCTGCGAACGCCCCTGGAGAGCTCCGAATTCGGGTAAGCAACAGGTAATTAACACTCGCATGCTTACTCTGCATGAAAAATGCCTTACCCGCTGCTATTTTCTTCACCGCCTCAATCTCCTGGAGGGCCTTGTAGGCTTCGGCCTTAGCGGCTTTGGGACTCTCAAGAGCCGTTGCAAGCTCAGACTCGAAGTCTTGAGTCATGCTCCAAGTTCTCATGTTTTTTCACGAGATCCCGGAGCTCTTGCTGTACCTCCGCCACCCGCCTCCTGCTTCTCTCGCTCGGTGCGTTCAAGGCGTCAGATTATGTTCGGCCGTGGCCACCGCCTCCTTCTGTGGTCGCCACCTCGTTAGTGGCCCCTACAATACCCATGTTATCCTTGTCATTTTTCTTGCAACCAAATCCTTTTCGTAAGGTACAATTTTCATAAGGTATTACTCACCTTCTTTTCCTCGAGCTGCTTCTTGGCATGGCCGAGCTTCGTTCTCGACTGCTCGAGGTTTTTCTTCAAAGTATTGACCTCACTGGTCGGTCTTGTGAAGGTCAAGAAGACAACCTGCAATCCCATATTGACATATTTTTATGGCTCCTCGTTTATCTTTCTAAAGATCCTCGGTCCGCTTTTCTTTCCGAACACCGAACCGAGCATCGTGGGCTACTGTCTATGCGGTACCATTTTACGTATATTGAAATTCTTACCTCAAAGCCTGTTAGAAGGCTATTGCAGGCTTCGGTCAGCCCGCTCTTGGCGAGCTGAACCTTCTGAATCACCGCACTCATAACCGTGCGGTGTTCCTCTTCGATGGAGGCGCAATGGAGCGCCTCCAGCAAATTATCCGGCACCTCCGGTTGGACGGAGGCAGCTGGCGTCTCGGTCTTGCCCTTCTTACGAAGGGGTCGCCCGCCGGACTCCGGAGCCATTGCGGCCTCCGGGGCTGAGTCCGGTGCATAGTCCGGGAGGGTGTCCTGCGACACCTCCGGGCCTCCCTCCTGGTGGGTCCTTTTAAGGATCCCACCTCGGCGTCATCCGCGGCACGGGGGTGGAGGCAGTCGGAAGGGAATCCATATCCGACGCACCCAAGGACCCGCCGGCAAACGGGAAGATCATCCTTGGGCAGCAGGGGTTGTATGCGGCATTAGAAAGACGTTACGTGGCGAAAACAAAACCTTTGAGGTTATTCGAGTCCGAATACTTACGATCTCGCCAGGCTTGGCCCTTGGATGCCGATCTTCGTCGTAAATCCTTTGGCGCCGGGCGTGAGCAGTCCGGAGGAAGAGTTTTTCCTTCTTGGACCCTTCGCCTCCCTTGTTGGGGAGGCCTTCCTTTCTTTCCTCCTTCGCCGGGAGAGGCTTTCTTCTCCCCTCACCTTGGTGGGAGGAGTCGGCCTCGATTCATCATCCGATAGCACCTGAAAACGGAACTCTTCCGAGTCCCTGTGGGCCGTCTTCTTGGCCTTCTTCTCCGGCACCACGGGTGCCGGAGCCAAGAGCCCTGCGAAGGGCGTCCGCTGGGTCCTTCCGCAACGGGCTGGACAGGTAATCCATTCGCCTTCGCCAGCCATTCCTATCAAAGGCAAGCGGAGTTTAGATCCCGTGATAGAGCCAAACTATGGAAAACAAGTGGTGAAATCACTTACCTCGTCACCTGGACATCGCGAGCAGAATCCGCGATCTTCGGTGGCGGATGCGGAGCTTCGCCCTTGAACAACACCTTCCGGACATCTTCAGACGTAGTGTCGAAGAGCCCTCTCAGTGGTCCGGTGCTGCGCCGGATCAAACTCCCACATATTAAAGCCCGTCGCTTCAGACGGGAGAATCCGGCGGATGAGCATGACCTGGACTACGTTGACAAGCTTGAGATTCTTGTCCACCAGCTTCTGGATACAGGCTTGGAGTCCGGTCAGCTCCTCCGAATCCACCCAAATTCGACCACTCTCATTCCAGGAGGAGAGCCGTGTGGGAATACCAGATCTAAATTCGGGGGCCGCTGCCCAATCAGGGTCACGCGGCTCGGTGATGTAGAACCACCCCGATTGCCACCCCTTGATGGTTTCCATGAAAGTACCCTCCAGCCACGTAACGTGGGACATCCTGCCCACCATGGCACCTCCGCACTCCGCTTGGCTGCCCTTCACAACCTTTGGCTTGACATCAAGGTCTTGAGCCACAAGCCGAAGTGGGGCTGGATGCAGAGGAATGCCTCGCACACCCATTTATAAACGCCGAGATGTTGAGGATGAAATTCTGGGCCAGATCATGGAAATCTAGGCCGTAGTAGAACATGAGCCCCGGACAAAGGGATGAAGCGGGAAGCCCAGTCCATGGAGGAAATGGGGAAGAAATACTACCCTCTCATGGGGCTCGGGTTGGGGACGAGCTCTCCCTCGCCGGGGAGCCGATGCGCGATGTTGCTGGATAGATATCCGGCCGCGCAGCCTTTCTGGATCTGCCTCCGTGACGGAGGAGGCCATCCACTTGCCTCCCGCTCCGGACATAGTTGGAGAAGGTTGAGGTGAGAAGTGCGGACTTGGGCGCTGGAGCTCGAGTTCGCGGAGATGGATAAGCCAAGGAGGAAGAAGGCGTAGGTGAAAGGGTGGATCCTTATCCCCTTATATGGGCGGACAAAAAACATGTGTCCCCACCGGCCTGGTAAAACTCGCTTATCTCCCAAGCGCCACAATCAATGGCGCGGTTGGGTTACCCAGGTGTGTATTGATGGGAATCCCGGAATAAGGGGAACACGATCTACGCCTCGACAAGACGTGCCAAGGAAACCGCCGCTAAACGCGTTGAGGTGGAACAAGAAAACAATTTGAATAAAGGCTTGGTAGTGGTGCGACGTCACGCCACAAAATATGTCACAGATTGATCTTGCGTAATATTATTCTCTCTACGGTGGTATGTGGAAATTATTTTGCAGAGCCGACACTATCCTGGTGTTCACAATCTTCTATAAATTATTCGGAGGAAGAACCCGCCTTGCAACGCCGAAGACAATATACGCGCCGGACTCATCGTCATTGAAGCCTGGTTCAGGGGCTACTGAGGGATTTCCGGACTAGGGGGTGTTCGGATAGCCGAACTATCATCATCGGCCGGACTCCAAGACTATGAAGATACAAGATTGAAGACTTCGTCCCGTGTCCGGATGGGACTTTCCTTGGCGTGGAAGTCAAGATTGGCGATACGGATATGTAGATCTCCTACCAGTGTAACCCTAACCCTATCCGGTGTCTATATAAACCGGAGGGTTTTAGTCCATAGGACGAACAACAATCATACCATAGGCTAGCTTCTAGGGTTTAGCCTCTTTGATCTCGTGGTAGATCTACTCTTGTAACACACATTATCAATATTAATCTAGCAGGACGTTGGGTTTTACCTCCATCAAGGGGGCCCGAACCTGGGTAAAACATCATGTCCCTTGTCTCCTGTTACCATCCGCCTAGACGCACAGTTCGGGACCCCCTACCCGAGATCCGCCGGTTTTGACACCGACAATCTACATCAACATTGAGCATCCACATCTTCAACATCTACATGAAGTCATCATGGACAAAACCCAAGGTTAGTTCATCCCTCTTAGGGGGGATATCACATCTAAGGGGAGCTTTACTCTAAATATTGAGCTAAAGCAACTCTAATGGTGTGAATACAACAATGCTTTATGTAAAAGTGGTAACCCCACTTGTGCTTAAACGATGAGTATGACCTATGATCAAATGTTCTCATTTGACTCCTAAGTCAATACACTCATATATAGATGACCTTGTCATCGCCAATTGCTTGATAGATGCTAGAGTGTTTGTGCATGCTTTGTCACATATTTCATTTGCTATCTTATTGTGTGAGCATGTTGGTTTCATATTTTACTCATTCGAGGACATTTGTTGCTTTGATTGTTTGGCTCTTTTTCTTTTGCCAAATGGATGGACAAGAATGCCTAAGAACTTCCTCTAGCTATCTATGCTTTTCTCGTCTCAAACTCTATTCATGCTACATCACAAAGTTTGATCAAGTTAGATTCAAACACTCTGTGTGAGGAGCACTCGGAGTTCCCGATTCGTCATAGACATAAATTTCCAAAATCTCTCTGTGCATTTCGGTCTAACCGATTCATTCTTTTAGAACTGACCGAGTTCACTGAGTTGATCTATGTTTTCAATCTCGGTGCAACCGATTAGAACTTTTCGGTCACACCGAGTTGCAGTAACTGCTTGTGATTCCGCATCTCGGAGCCACCGAGTTGTTCCACTCGGTCACACCGACAGGGTCAGGATATATATACCGTCAGGTCAAATTTTGGAAATTTCTCCAAAACCCCTCAGCCCACGCGTGTCCTGCTCTGCCGCCTTGGGTCTCCGGATCGTCCTCTCGTTGCCAGCGACCTCCCACCGCTAGTCTCCGTCTTCGTCAACGGAATTCAACCTCGCTGTTGCTGCTGTAGCGAGCTCATCACCGAACTAGGGTATGAGTTCGAATCTTTGTGCTGTTCCTTACTCCGATTCTTAGCACAAAGCAAATGCCATGTTCTTTACCACGTATGAGATCATCCTGTCCAGCAAGAACATCCCTTAGATTAGATTTGTTTCCAAAATTTAGGGTTAGGTTTCCGCGAACCCATCTTAGACCGACCGAGTTGTGGAAATCGGTCTCACCGATTTGGCCTAGGCCATTGCACTTGCACTTTTCGGTCTGACCGAAAGTTGCAAATCGGTGTGACCGAGTTCCACTCTCAATGAAACCCTAGCAATCTCGGAGTCACCGAACTGTGTCTCGGTCTGACTGATTTCACTTGTTTAGACTCCAAAAGTTGCTTCTGTGCCACCGAGTTTAACAAATCGGTAGCTCCGAAATGCTTTCTTTGGAAAACTAAAACTAAGTTTTTGACTCATTTGCTTTGCAAAAACTCTGCACTTTGTGATGCTCATCCACTCTATCTCATCTATAACTATTCATAGGGTCTGCTGTCAGTTTGCTTTGTCAGAATGTCAGATCAGAGTGATAGCCAAAACAAGTCAGAAGAGCAGGTGAACCTGAGTGAGGGCACTAGTCCCTCTGGTAGCTATGATGAGAGCAGCAGGAGTACTACAAGCAACTTGCCCAAAGCAGCTACAAGGACAAAGAGGAAAGAGAGGGTCAAGAAGACCATTGCCAGAGTCATTGGGAGATCCTCCATGATAAGAGATCCAGCTGAGGATGAAGATGAAGAAGAGGAAGAAGATGCTGCACCAGCATCAAAGTCTCAAAAGCAGATGGAGGATGCCACCAAGTCTAGGGCTGCCCCTTCAAAGCCCAAGACTGCCCCCAAAGCTTCTGCTCCAGCTCCAAAGACTGCACCCAAGAGGAGCACAAGGAATATTCCAGCTGCTGAAAAGAACAAGGCCCCAGTGCCTGAGATTGATGAAGAAGATGTCAAGCCTGTGTGCTTAGGAAGCTCAAGCCCAAGATCCCTGACCATGATGATAGTCATCCAGTGGCAGAAGACATGAACATCAGGAAGGATGCAGGTCTTAGACTTTGGAGACAAACTGAACCATATGCTGTGAGGAGAAGGACTGCTGTGGATTACAGGTTCCGCACCAAGGAGCAGCAGGACTTCTATGAAACCATCTTGCTTGATAAGAAGCCCATTGTTTGTGATATGAAGTGGGAAGATTGGAAATAAATTGATGATAATGAGGATCATTTTCCAGGTGTGCATGAGAGCTTTAGGCTATGTGGAGTGGACAAGTTTGTGGGTCAGAAGTTGACCAAGTGGAATGATGAGCTCATTTTGCAATTCTATTCTACAGCTCATTTCTATCCAGATGGTAGAAATTGCTTGGATGTCTGAGGGTACAAGGTACCAATCAATAGTTGCTGAGTGGGCCAAATTGATCAATGCCCCTGAAGAGCATGAGGATGACTTGGATGTCTATGCCAAGAAGAAGAAAGACCACAACTCAATGGCCAACATGTACAAGTAAATTCCTGACAAAGCCTTGGAAACTCATAAGCTAGGCTCTGTTCATTATCTGTTATCTGGTTTGGCCACAATTAACACCATCTTGAGGCATACCTTATTGCCCAAATCTGGAGGTCACAAGATGATCATAGGCCATTCCATCAACTTGCTGCAATTTTTTGATGTGCCCCAAAAATTCAAAGTCATGAGCCTGATTGTGGAAACAATCAAGAGGATAGCTGCAAATCAAAAGAGATCATGTGGGTATGCTCCACATATTCAAATGCTCATCAACTCCAAGATGGGCACATGCACCTACTTGTTAGATAAGGAGCATCTACCCTTGAGACCAGATTTTGAGGAGAACACTTTTGTCATGACTGAAGAAGATCCTACATCTGCACAGGCAAAAGAGAAAAGAGAGAAAGCTAAAGCTGAGAAAGCTGCAAAGATGCCAAGTGCTGAAGATGCATCTCAAGTGTTTCTCAAGACCAAACAAGATCAACTTGCATATCTAATTCAAGCAACCTTGAGGATTGAGAAGGAATTGGCCACCCTGACTCAGAACCAAGAGAGCCTGGAAAGGATCATTGAGACTAAGTTCTATGATCTTGATCTAAAAGTGACAGAGATGCAGACAACAGTTGAGCAGCTCCAGGAAGAAGCTGGGGAGAAGAAAGGGCAGGCTACCACAAATTCCTTTCAAAGAGTGCCAAAAGGTCAGAGATCTGCTGCAGTGCCCATGGCTGACACAAGAGCAACTTCATCAGCACCTGCAGCCACAACATCAGTGCCACCTCCAGTTGCCACTCCACCAGCTCGATCAACATCCACAGATGCATTCACCCTTGGAGTCCTCTCAACACCACCTCCCGAAGATCAAGCCTAGAGAGACGCATATCACTATGCATTTTTAAACTTTTTGGTAACTTGTTGCCAAAGGGGGAGAAATGTATAGATCGTAGGCTTCGAGAGAGAGTGTTTTTGCTTCTTTTGTCCCCTTTTCTATTTGGTTGATACTTTTGTGTGCTTGCTTGATACCTTATGTTTATGTGTGTGAGATACACATTTGATCATGTGGTTGATCATATCATACATTAATACTTATGCTTGAATGATGTTATCTTTTATATCTCTTGTATGATCATTCACTTTGCCTTGGTGATGAGTGCATGTTTTTACTGTCTATCATTTTGAGCGCTCCACCAAGATGTATGTGGCATGGAAGAGTAACCCATGATCCTAATCAATTGTGCATTTGCATTCAAAAGCAAATTTTAAATAATGCACAAATTTAGGGGGAGCTCTTACTTATCACATACTTCTCAAAGCAATTATCATTTGTCGAAGCTTTGATCTATATGTTGTCATCAATTACCAAAAAGGGGGAGATTGAAAGTGCAACTATCCCTGGATGGTTTTGGTAATTCCTAACAACATATAGCTCATTGAACTAATGCTCTTTCAAGATGATAATTTCAGAAAGTTTATTGATTGGCATGGCATGGACTAGGAATGTGGACTCCTCAAAATGCTAAGGACACATATTGGCTCAAGCTCAAGACTCTACATTTTTATTTTAGTGATCCAAGATCACATTGAGTCCATAGCAAAAGCCAATACTATTAAAAGGGGATGAGGTGTTGCTTAATGGCTTGCTTGCTCAAAATGCTTAGTGATATGCTCCAAAAGCCCTCAACCACTGTCTCATATCCACGTATGTCCCAAACCAAAAGTCAAACTCGGCCCCACCGATTTGATCTATCCGGCGCCACCGAGTTCATTTGACATAGTCACCACCAGAAACCCTAGTCAGTTTGGTCTCACCGATAGGGATCTCGGTCTCACCGAAATGGGATTGCAAACTCTCTGTTTCCCTTCGTAACGTTTCAGTCTAACCGAGATGAGCGATCGGTCCCACCGAGTTTGCAATGCAAACTCTCTGTTTCCCTTTCTTAACGTTTCGGTCTCACCGAAATGAGCGAATCGGTCCCATCGAGTTTGCTAGACCAACTCTCTGTTTGCCTATTACAAAAATCGGTCTTACCAATTTATGTGATCGGTCCCACCGAGATTACGTTATGCCCTAACCCTAATGAAACCGGTCCCACCGATTTGACATGTCGGTCCCACCGAAAAGCCTAACATTCACATTTTGAACTAAATCGGTCTGACCGAGTTTCATGATTCGGTCTCACCGAGTTTGGTAAATTGTGTGTAACAGTTAGATTTTGTGTGGAGGCTATATATACCCCTCCACCCACTCTTCATTCGTGGAGAGAGCCATCGAGCGATGCCTACACTTCCAGCATACATTTTCTGAGAGAGAACCACCTACTCATGTGTTGAGACCAAGATACTCCATTCCAACCACAAGAATCTTGATCTCTAGCCTTCCCCAAGTTGCTTTCCACTCAAATCATCTTTCCACCAAATCCAAATCCGTGAGAGAGAGTTGAGTGTTGGGGAGACTATCATTAGACGCACAAGAGCAAGGAGTTCATCATCAACACACCATCTATTACCTTTTGGAGAGTGGTGTCTCCTATATTGGTTAGGTGTCACTTGAGAGCCTCCGACAAGATTGTGGAGTTGAACCAAGGAGTTTGTATGGGCTCTCACGTTCTAGCGCTTATTTTAGAAGGTGATGACACAACATAAAAGTAAATAGATAGTCCCTTCGCAGAGGGAAGCAGTGATTTGCAGAGGCGCCAGAGCTCAAGTTTTTAAAACAGAGATAAATGATATTTTGAGACATGCACCCTTCTCATTTACTTCACGACCATCAGTTATCAATATCTTCCATGCTAAGCACACTAGTGGCGGTTCCCAAGCGATCAAAGTAAAGGTTTACTCCCCCTCCACCAACAATCACATTCCACGACTTGTCCGAAACAATGGGTGCCGTCCAAACCAACAACAGTCCCGGGGGAGTTTTGTTTAATTATTTGCATGTTTGAGTTCGGGACCGGGAATCCCTATTATCGCCCTTTTCTCGTGCGATGGCTGATGTCTACTACACAACCTTCTTCTTGTAGACGTTGTTAGGCCTCCAAGTGCATAGGTTTGTAGGACAATAGCAAATTTCCCTCAAGTGGAGGAGCTAAGGTTTATCAATCCGTGGGAGGCGTAGGATGAACATAGTCTCTCTCAAACAACCCCGCAACCAAATAACAAAGAGTCTCTTGTGTCCCCAACACACCCAATACAATGATAAATTGAATAGGTGCACTAGTTCGGCGAAGAGATGGTGATACAAGTGCAATATGGATGGTAGATATAGGTTTTTGTAATCTGAAAATATAAAAACAGCAAGGTCACTAATGACAAAAGTGAGCATAAACGGTATTGCAATGATAGGAAACAAGGCCTAGGGTTCATACTTTCACTAGTGCAAGTTCTCTCAACAATAATAACATAATTGGATCATATAACTATCTCTCAACATGCAACAAAGAGTCACTCCAAAGTAACTAATAGCGGAGAACAAACGAAGAGATTATGGTAGGGTACGAAACCACCTCAAAGTTATTCTTTCCAATCAATCCATTGGGCTATTCCTATAAGTGTCACAAACAGCCCTAGAGTTCGTACTAGAATAACACCTTAAGACACAAATCAACCAAAACCCTAATGTCACCTAGATACTCCAATGTCACCTCAAGTATCTGGGTATGATTATACGATATGCATCACACAATCTCAGATTCATCTATTCAACCAACACATAGAACCTCAAAGAGTGCCCCAAAGTTTCTACCGGAGAATCAAGACGAAACGCACGTGCCAACCCCTATGCATAGGTTCATGGGCGGAACCCGCAAGTTGATCACCAAAACATACATCAAGTGAATCACGTGATATCCCATTGTCACCACAGATACGCACGACAATACATACATCAAGTGTTCTCAAATCATTAAAGACTCAATCCGATAAGATTACTTCAAAGGGAAAAATCAATCCATTACAAGAGAGTAGAGGGGGAGAAGCAACATAAGATCCAACTATAATAGCAAAGCTCGCGATACATCAAGATCGTGCCAAATCAAGAACACGAGAGAGAGAGAGAGAGAGAGATCAAACACATAGCTACTAGTACATACCCTCAGCCCCGAGGGTGAACTACTCCCTCATCGTCATGGAGAGCGCCGAGATGAGGAAGATGGCCACGGTGAGGATCCCCCCTAGGCAGTCTTGAACAGGCCTCGATTGGTTTTGGTGGCTCTGAGAGGCTTGCGGTGGCGGAACTCCCGATCTATTCTGTTCCCCGAAGTTTTTAGGGTATATGGGTATATATAGGAGGAAGAAGTATGTCAGGGGAGCCACGAGGGGCCCACGAGGGTGGAGGGCGCGCCTTGGGGGTGGGGGGGGGGGGGGAGGGCGCGCCCCCCTACCTTGTGGCTTCCTCGTTGCTTCTTTGACGTGGACTCCAAGTCTCCCAGGTTGCTTTCCTTCCAAAAATAACTTCTCCAGAAGATTTCATTCCGTTTCGACTCCGTTTGATATTCCTTTTCTTCGAAACACTGAAACAAGGGAAAAAACAGAAACTGGCACAGGGCTCTGGGTCAATGGGTTAGTCCCAAAAGTAATATAAAAGTGTAAAATAAAGCCCATAAACATCCAAAACACATCATATAATAGCATGCAACAATAAAAAATTATAGATACGTTGGAGACGTATCAATGGCGAGTGAATAAACACTCACCTGAGAATAACCCACTTATCATGGAAGATACCGACCACCTCCTTTCGTTCCATGAACGATCCAGGCACACAAAAAGGATATTTATTTAGAAGTTTTTAGAGGTGGCACATGCAAATTTACTTAGGATCACTACAAAAAAATACACTTCCGTGATGATACGTGTTTGTCACAGTAGGTCACATTTTTTGTCATGCATGTACATCCATGACAAATTTATGACAGAATCAAGATAGTCATACCTGTGCTGTCGTAGAAGAGTTCCATGACATTAGCAAAATTATCATCACGGAAGTGTCCAATTCCATGATGTCACGACCGGTTTTCCAATAAAATACCTATTGAGAAACCGATCTTTAAGTCCCAGTATAAGGAAAAATCCTCCTTACTGGTAGACAAAATCTTGATACAGAAAGCCAGTAGCATTAAAACATATTACGAGGTCGGTGAGGGTGCTCAACATATTATTACAAGCACGCCAATAATTATACATAACGGCGGATATGACACAATGGTGTGGGGTGGCATACTACTGACTCGAGAATAAGGTGGTAGTGGAATAACACAATGGAGTGGGTAATATGACTCCTAAACCGGCAGCCCATCGAGCATCGAGATGAGGCTCGATGAATTTATTTCGGTAGCGGAAGCGGATATAATACAATGACCAATCCGAGTCGCATACGAGACTGGCCCAGGACTCCTCTAGGCATCGGACTCGCTATCTTACTCTTCATCCATGAGATCGCCTTCATCAACATCTGGCCAAATCAACAAGCCAGGTGAGTACTTTGAAAGTACTCGCAAGACAGTTCGGACATAAGATATAACAAAAGCATGCATGAATGCGTCATGAGCAAATAACAATGCGCATTCAAATAATAAATATTGGCACAACATGATAAGTAAAAAGGAAGTCGGGCGGTAGTCCTCCCGAAATCCCAACAAAATAAATGAAAACCGATCGGGTCCGGAGGCGATGCCTCGAAGGGTAAGCGAATAAATAAACATGCATGATCGAGCGTCTAAGCGACTCCACATAAAGGGCTTAAAAAAAGACATACATGCCACAGTCGGACGTCTGAGCGACATCGCAGAAAGGGCTTATGTCGAAAGTAAAATAACAAGCGTGCCACAGTCGGACGTTGGGGCGACATCGCAGAAAGGGCTTATATCAAAAGTAAAATAACAAGCGTGCCACAGTCGGACGCCTGAGCGACATCGCAGAAAGGGCTTATATCAAAAGTAAACAACAAGTGTGCCACAGTCGGACGTCTGAGCGACATCGCAGAAAGGGCTTATATCGAAAGTAAAATAACAAGCGTGCCACAGTCGGACGTCTGAGCGACATCGCAGAAAGGGCTTATATCAAAAGTAAACAACAAGTGTGCCACAGTCGGACGTCTGAGCGACATCGCAGAAAGGGCTTATATCGAAAGTAAAATAACAAGCGTGCCACAGTCGGACGTCTGAGCGACATCGCAGAAAGGGCTTATATCAAAAGTAAACAACAAGTGTGCCACAGTCGGACGTCTGAGCGACATCGCAGAAAGGGCTTATATTCCATCATTCATGTCTGATAAATTCACAAGGATATAATACTCATAAGAAATATTCAGCACAAAATAATAAACGGGTTAGTCCATCCACAGGAATAAACATTTAACCGGACTTATCACTCATGTGGTTTACCGGAGTTTTTCCCACTGAGACTGATGCTGACAAGATAAGTTGAACATAGAACTCAGACATAGATGAGATTGTTTCAAAGGATTTTGACTCTGCAGAGTTTGTACGAATTATCCATAGCCAACGGATTTCCGTAGTCGCGAGGACTAGTTCCGTTTACGGTATTTCGGTAGAAACACACCTAACCAGTACACACCCATCCCACCTCACGATGTCAGGAATCACCCTAGACAACGTTCAAGAAAAACTTTGAGACGGGGAGATCACAACCTCGAATAGCATGGGATCAAATTTATATACGCGCACTCTAAGGGGTGCCCCCCTCTCGGTCCCAACCGGAAACACCCATGCTCCTGACCGGATGACGGGCTTTAATCCAGGGCCATGGAACCCTCATCCCGCCTCTCTATTTGGTGTGTACCAGAAAGCGGTTCGCAACTTACTAAGCCATATCCCTTGCGGAAAACATGTGGTAGTACAGTAGGGAAAACGGACGGAAATCGGACTGATTCATGTTGACATCGAGTCAAATAGTCCGCATAAGACTAGCATGCTACAACACTGCCATCTTACCCATCCTCATGCCATCACATGGCCATGCTCACTCACATCCAACAATTTATGGATTATCGAAATTCACTTGCCTCAACTTTGCATGCAATATGACATTCATCGAGATGCTCATAAACATGCCATGAACTATTTAATGCAAACATGTCAAAAACACTCATCATATCAAAAGTTCAAACATGCTTGCCTGGTTCGGAGTAGTCGGAGTCTAGCTTGGCGAAGTTCGCGGTTCCGTCACCTCCTCCGGTATCTACGGTATAAGAAAATACGTACTTATCGTAAATACCGTGAGTGCACAGAAAAGTGTTCCAATATTTTTCAAATAAATCTTATAAAAAACTAGACAAAATTTTAAAGAGGACAGAAAAAGAATCAATCAAAAATCCTTTTCTGTTTAAAAGGTATAAGGGTTTTAATCTAGGGACCTTTCTATAATGAAACAGAAACTTCTCAGGGGGTTGAACACCAGAAAAACGCTTCAGACTAAAAGCGTATTTGCCCGAATACGTTTTCAGAAAACGGTTCGTTTAAAAAGAAAAGAGAGGCTGACCGGCGGGTCCCACCCATCAGGTTTGAAAATTTAAACGGGGAAGAACAGAGCCCGCCGGCGCCCGAGAGCTGCGGTGGTCGCCGGCAGTGATCCACGGCGAGGCAGGGGGATCAGGCGATACCTGCGTGTTCAGCGTGTCCTTCCGCGTCGGTGGGTGGTGGTGGTGGTCGTCGGCGAGCACTACGTCGACGGCGGCCCTTGCTCCGGCGGACGGTGGCTCGGGTGGAGTTGGATCTCGCCGGGGAGGGCTGCGAAGTTCAAATCGAAGCTTGGGTCAGCTCACTGGGTGCTCGAGGAGGTTACTGACGAGGTTTGGGCGTCGGGGATGGCCTCACCGGAGTGATTCGAGCTGGTGGCCGAGGCGGATCGGGGCGGCCGGAGTTGGGGGAGGAGACCTCCTCGAGGTCCTCCGAGTGGCTTGGCGGGGTGTTGGCGAGGTGCAGTGGTGGTGCGTGCTCGAGAGCGAGCTCGGGGCCCCTTTTTATAGGCGATCCGAGGCGGTGGCCGTGAACGGGGATCACCGACGATGGTTACGGCGGCGCAGTGCTTGGTCAGGGAGTTCAGGGAGTTGGGCATCAACGTGGAGGCTCACCGGTTCCATTTAGGCGCTAACCAAGTTTGGATTAGGCTCCCTGGGTGGCTGCGACGGAACGGGGCGGCACGGGCCCGTCGGCGGCAGAGGGCGCGCCCTGTGCTTGCCGGGCCACAGCGACGGTGCTGCGGGGGTGCGCTGGCATGCATGAGGCCACGCGGAGGGCTAGGGGGCGTTGGGCGACGCAGAACGGCGTAGCGAGCCGGCGCTGGCTCCGTTGGCCGCCATGGGTGGCTCTGCCACCGCAGAGGCTGCCGGCGTTGGTGATGCTCGCCGCCACCAGTGCCTGCGTCCGTCCGAGAGGGTGTGCGCTGCTCAGGTCAAGGAGAAGGAGCCGTGCGCAACGCGCCAGGGCGCACGGGTGATCGATGACAACACTCTGACGAAGAAAACGACACTGCACTCTCTGAAACTCTGAACTTTCTGAAAGTGCACAGTGAGCGATGTCGGCCGGTGTTCGACGAAATGATTTTGGCATGTGGGGAATTTTCCTTGAGCTGATTTTGGTGGGGTGGCCTCTCATTGCATCTGGGGCTGCCTGAATTTTGGTAGAATTTTGGGGAAGAGGAAATATGAATTTCACCAAATTTGACAAATCTGGTCCAAACTTGCAGAGGATGAAACTTGAAAATTTTGAAAAGAGGAAGAGTGGATCTTGATGGATCTAGGTTGGGGGGTGCCAAAGACTATCCAGAGGAGTTGGTTTGAGATCAAAACTCAAAGGGAATTAGGTACTTGCTTTGTAAATCACCTAGGCTTAAAATAAATGACAAAATTCTTTTGGGAAATAAAAATAAATGAAATAAAATCCAAAAATTGGTTGGACTTGTTGGAACAGAAAGCCTTGATTGCTCCAAAGAGGAAGGAGGGGTTTTGGGAGGTTTTACCACATGAGGCATGGTAAAACCATGGGTGGTTTCAAAATGAAAGAAGCCCCAAAACTCATAGGGTTTCTTTTTTTAAAAGAAAATAATTATCAAGAAAAATATATTTGAGGAGGGAACAATCAGAAGGAAGGTTCTCATTAACCAAACACCAGGGTTGAAGAAGATACAAAAATAAAATCCTTGCCATGGGAAAAAGTTTTGAGAGAGAAGTTTTTGGAAGAATTTAAATGACCTTCTTCAAATCCAACAAAGTTTTGGTTGAAAACCAAATAAATTTTTTTGAGTGTCACACATGACGATAAATTGCACGTCCACCGTAACAGAACGCCGTTAAGCGCTATCGGGTCTGGTTTTGGATCCGATAACCCGTTAACAGCCCCGACCAATGGGGATTTTCCACGTGTAAAATCATCATTGGCTGGAGGTAACACGTGTCGGCTCACTGTTGGGACAGATGTCATCCACTCATTGGACACAAAGCGGCGCCTATGATACGTCGACACATGGCATGGCCCAACATAGGCCCATTCGTGTGAAAAGGCCGCCCGTTTGGCTTGGTCAAAAGGTGGCGGGCCGGCCCACGGCAAGCCTGTTAACGGCCTATTCACATATAGCCCATTTACAGCCCGCTATCCCAGGGCCTGTTTATGGCCTATCTGAATTAGTCCCAGTAGCGTCATCTGGGCCGTCCAATATAATTCCAGCCCATTTTAACTTCCGGCCCATGTGTGGCCCATGACGTCTTTCGGCCCATATGAGGCCCTTAGTAACACTCGGCCCCTTAACGGCCCGTGGTAAAACTTGCCTGTAATGAACAGTGAGGGAGTCCTGGATTAGGGGGTACCCGGATAGCCGGACTATATGCTTTGGCCGGACTGTTGGACTATGAAGGTACAAGATTGAAGACTTCGTCCCGTGTCCGGATGGGACTCTCCTTGGCGTGGAAGGCAAGCTTGGCAATACGGATATGTATATATCCTTCCTTGTAACCGACTCTGTGTAACCCTAGCCCCCTCCGGTGTCTATATAAACCGGAGGGTTTAATCCGTAGGACAACAACAATCATTCCATAGGCTAGCTTCTAGGGTTTAGCCTCTACGATCTCGTGGTAGATCAACTCTTGTAATACTCATATCATCAAGATCAATCAAGCAGGAAGAAGGGTATTACCTCCATCAAGAGGGCCCGAACCTGGGTAAACATCGTGTCCCCCGCCTCCTGTTACCATTCGCCTTAGACGCACAGTTAGGGACCCCCTACCCGAGATCCGCCGGTTTTGACACCGAAATTGGTGCTTTCATTGAGAGTTCCACTGTGCCGTGACCGTAAGGATTGATGGCTCCTTCGATCATCGGTAACGATGCGGTCTAGGGTGAGGTCATCCTCCCCGGTGTCAGGACCCCGATTCCAAGTCACATTGATCTAGCCGGTAACACCTCATATCACTTTGCGGCCTCACGCACGGTATTCCCACGGGTGTCGCCTTACCATGGCCCGGGACCGTTTGCGCCTTTTGGCTCACATATATGATAGTGTCGCTAGCATCCATATGACAGAGAACCCGGGCCGACATGACTAGTCGTGAACCCAAAGTGGCACTAACTTACAGGGACAGACATACATGAATCAACATCGAGCATGTTGGTTAGCAACGTGCGAACCCGGGCTGTAACACTGGGCTAACAGGACTCCGGGAACCCGGGCTGTAGCAGGCTAGGCAGGACTACGGATGTCACCGCGTGAATTTCCCCGAAGGACAGGACATAAGGAAGTGAATCACATGCCGGCCAGTCAGTGTTAGGAAGCGATAGTCTTTGGGCTAGCAGGACTCAGATGAACCGGCTGTAGCGGACTACTATGGCTCATGGAAGCACAAGACTACATTTCCCCATAAGGGAGGCTACCAAGGATAAACAACTAGGTTGTAGGATCCCACACATACCAAGCATTTCAATCATACACACAATATGCTCGATATGTGAAAATACAACATGGCATCACAACAAAACTCTACGACTCAAAGTATTTATTCATTAGGCTCCGAGGAGCGAGATATTACAAACATGGGTCTCATGATCCAACATTCAGAGCATATAATTCAATGCACATGCGGAAGCTTAACATGTCTAAGTACAGACATCTACAAATGAAAAAGGCTGAGAAGCCTGACTATCTACCAGATCCTGCCGAGGGCACAAGATCGTAGCTGAGGTATCAAGCTAAGCGTCGAAGTCCACGTGGTACTACTAAGCGTAGACCAAGTCTCTCGCAAAACTTAACTTAAGCAAACGTGAGTACAAATGTACCCAGCAAGACTTACATCGTAACTATCTACATATGCATCAAGTATCAATAAAGGGGTGGTGGAGTTTGACTGCAGCAAGCCACCGTGACTCGATGGCTATCCTAAACTATGACCGCAAGTAACTCTTTGAGGTGGCGCTGCGAGTCCACATATTCACCATATCAATACACCACTATGGATCCGCTCCCGTCTCCCTACGGGAAGGCCATCCGTAGCACTCACGCTTATCTTGCGAGTTTTAGAGTATCCACTTTCACTTGTCTATTTACTATACAGGCAACCCAGAAGTCCTTTACCGCGGACACGGCTATTCGAATAGATCATATTAACCCTGTAGGGGTGTACTTCTTCACACACGCTATCGCCACTTACCAGCATGTACACGTCGTGTATCTCGCCAACCATCAAGCGGAAGCCTGGTGAGGGAGTCGGCCATGACCTGACTAACCATGCAAGTGTCTCGCCTATTCGGGTTCCATCCGCAAGGAGATCCGGCCGGGGTGTCGCTCACTTCCCCAAACAATGTGAGCAGGTTTCCCAAGCCCACCATCCGGGTGCCACTTGGTACACCGTGCCACAATGCCTAGTCTGTCCCAAGCCCACCTGTACCGGGTGCACCTTGGTAAACTCCTAACACTACCTACAAACACCAGAAACTAGTTGCAACTCCTGGACATAGATCGAGTTGATTAATAAGTCGAGAGAGCTTGGAGTGCCCTGAGCCCAATGTGTGGTAGTAACTGTTCATGGATCACAAACACAGAACTCAGTTCCTGAGGACGGCTGCAATGAGATAACCCACCATGTACTCCTACATGGCCTCTCACCGCTACCTTTACCAAATCGTGTTCACACACTTAGCTCTCAACAGTAGGACATGTTCACACACCTCCGATTCATTCCCGATGAATCAGACCTGACACAATTCTAAGCAATTGCAGGCACGACAAACAAGCATGAATGAGTAGGCACATCAGGGCTCAAACAACTCCTACTCATGCTAGTGGGTTTCATCTATTTACTGTGGCAATGACAGGTCATGCAGAGGATAAAGGGGTTCAACTACCACAACAAGTAACAGATGAATCGTTGTTGTCCTAATGCAGTAAAAGAGAGCAGGAGCGAGAGAGTGGGATTGTATCGGAATGAACAAGGGGGTTTTGCTTGCCTGGCACTTCTGAAGATAGTATATCTCTTCATCGGTGTCATCGATCTCATCGTCAGAACCACGTCTATCGAGAGGGGACAAACACCGCAAACAAGGAAGAACACAATCAATGCCATGCACAATATGATGCATGATCATGACATGGCAATATCTGTGATTTGAGCTAATGCAACTAGCAACAGATTAAATGAAGTTGGTTTGAATACAAGATTCAAATTCAAACTCCATATGTGATTATTCAAATGCCATTTACTTGATTTGACCTAAACAGTGAACAAAAGTTGTTCTAACATGCATGAAATGGTACAGATGGATAGATTGTATTTTTCTAATCATTTTTCATATATAATTTATTTCATTTGGAGCTACGGTTGGATTTTATATGATTTTTAGAAGTTTGCTACATTTTCTGGAATTTCATGTATAAGAATAAATCCAGAAAATCGTTAATTGCATCAGCACTGTGTCATGCCTGCGTCAACAGTCAATTGGGTTGACCCAGGTCAAACCTGACGTGTGGGGGCCACGTGTCAGCAACATAGGGCTAATCCCGGTCAAACCCAGCGCTGATTGGGGTTTGACCAGACCTGGGGCCCACTGTCAGTGGCTGTGGGGAGTTTAGGCAGCGGGGTTAGCGCCTAATGATGCGCCACGTCGGCACTCGCTGGAGCACGGCCGACGATGACCATATCAAGCGACGGAGGCTCACCGGAGTGGCTCGGGACGGCGCTACCGAGGGTGGTTTGCGACGGGGTTTGGCGCTACGGGGAGCTGGAGGAGTGGCACATCCACTGGTGGCAGCGACTGGAGCTGGGGTGGCCTGTAGCGGCGGCGGCGCGAGTTGGGCGGCGGCCGGAGTTTGGCCGGCAATGGTTTGGGCGGTGCCGAGAAAGGGATGAGTCGTGGTTAGTCGTGTTCGACTCACGGAAGTGCGGTGAGTGCAGCGGTGAGCTCGGATGCAAGCTTGTGCGGCTGTAGCCACGGTGGCGACAAGGCCGGCGGTGGGGAGCTTCGGGCTCGATCGAAAGACGGGGCTAAAGGACGGGAACGGAGGGGGAGAGTGAGGGGGAAGCAACAGGAGCTCACAGGGAGGTCGAAGAGCAGTTCAGCAGCCTCGGGGACGCGTCGGAGACGCGTCGGAGACGCGTCGGAGACGGCGAATTGGTCGGTGAAGTCCGGCAAGCAGATGCGGCGGTGACGAGCTCGAAGACAACGGCGTGGCGATCCTTGGCTTGCGTGGCTCGACGAAGAGGAAGAGGAAGTCGCGCCGGACCTTCCAGACACGGGGGAGGGGCGAGGAGGTGGCTGTGGCCGCGGTGACCGGTGTCGGCGGCGACGACCTCCGCTCGATGGTGCTCTGGAAGAGAGAGCAGAGGAGGGGAGAGAGGGTGACGAGTGAGGGAGAAGAGAGAGAGGAAGCCATGGGTGTCACGGCGTCGTCTGGGCGCGTCGGGGCAGCAGTTGGAAGCAGGACGTGGCGGGGCGCGTGCTCGCGCGCGGTGGCCACGCTCCTCTCATCCTCCTGGCAGGAGGTTGAGGGTGACTGGCACGGCGCTGTGGGCTGGGCCGCACAGTAGCAGGCCGGACAGGCTGGACAGGTAAGCGCTAGGTAGGTCTTCTGCTCTTTTTTTAATTTTTCTTTTCTTTTGTTTTATTTAATTGCCACTGAATTCAAATTCAAACAAATTTGAAAACAAGGTTAAAACTCCTCGGATAATTTTATGTCACTTAAGGTCTACTCCTCATATACATAAAATATCTCGGGGCATTTGAAAATATATTCATTATATATTATGAATATAACTCCAAATTCAAATAGAATATTGATTTAAAATCGAGCCCAAATAATTCCTTAGAAATGTTCCAAAATTTTGGTTTGATTTATAACTCTTGCCAAAATTGTCGAACTATTTCTAGGGCATTTTGGATTTCTTGATTGCAATTTTAGGGTTTCTTGCCCCTTTATTAAAATGATTTCCGAGGCTTTCAATTTCCTCATTTCAACTTTCAGAATATAGACATGATGCACACATGAAGCTAGGCTAGAGCATTACCAGAAGCTAGGGATGTGACAGCTCACCCTTACTAAACAAGAATCTCGTCCCGAGATTCAAGCGTAGGGTAAGATGATGGGGGAACGCAACTAACGCAATCTTCACGATCTAGGTTGCACTTCAAATGAACGTTGATTCAATCACCATCTTTGTCTCGTCGTCTTGCTCTGAGAACTCCAGCCAACATGAAAATGATAGGATAGGGAAAACTCTAAAAGAATCGATCTTCTCGGAGATCAAGCAACTCAGGATCAACTCATGGAGTGAGACATAGCAACATCTCTCGAGCTGAGACACGAAGCACACATCTAGAGGGATGGAGTGGAACAGATGACGAGGGTTCACTAGGTAGGCAATAATTCCACACTTAAGAAGGTGGTGAACGGTTGTCAACGTAGCGAGGAGTTGAGTTGCCATGATACCATAACGGGGCACCTTAGAGAAGGTGACTCGTAGGAATATCCCTTAAGTGCAAAAAGAATTACCTTTGATTCAGAGATCATCGAAACTCTTTATACCAGCCTAAGGCAATTCTCGAGTGATCGTTTGGAGGGGGTCGGTAGAATGGCATGCCCGGATTAGAATGGATGATGTGGATTAACTTATTGAAAACAACACAAGGGATGATTTTAGTAATTGAGGAGAAGCTCAACGGTAGAGAGTGAGTCCACTGTTTGAAAAGTTATAGCATAACCGAGGAAACTGAGAGCAAGCCCAGTTAGTGCCGATGATAACACCTAGCGCTTTTGCGTGCTCTCAAGAACTTGAGAATCTCCATATTCATCAAGGTTTTACCAATATCCGTGTCAAGGATCCTGGCAACACAACATACTACCATGATGAATGGTGATGGACGATGCAGATGCAAAAGGAGATAACACCTTCTCAGATTTCACCTTAGCGAGGCCAAGGGAATAAAATCTGGATGATCGACCAAGAGACATTTAGCGCTCCGCTTCCAATGTTCTCCTTGATGTTCTAGCTACCACGGTCATGCTTAAAAAACATCAACATGGCCAACAAGTAAAGGTCGGACTTCGGGAGCACAAAATTCATAAGGAACAACTTCTAGAATAAGTCATGCGAAATCCTCATGGGTAGTGTCCAAACGAATTAATCAAGATACTATAATAATAGTGCTTCCATTAGGTGCGTCCACTTCACTAGAACCTATATCATAGTTCTTGGAAGAAGTTCCAACCATCATATCTGCCTGAGATTCAGATCTGGTTGGTGTCAGGGTATTCCAGACTCATCAAGTCTAGAAAGAAAAAATAAAGTTTGCAACACAAATCGACGAGAAGACGTTGCGAGATTCTCGGGGAATGAACTACGATAGCAAGCTCCAAAACATGAGCTGGTTCTGCTACTAACATGTGAACACGATGTCCCAGACAATCAAGCCCACGTAGTAGTCTTATAATGAAACACTACCGAGTTCAGGTGGGGAACCATCATCGAGGATATCGAAGTCCTTGTATAAGCTGCGGTCTTAAGAAGGAACTTCTTCTCCTTGAACAAATCAATCAGTGGCTTGGTGTGCTAGGGACACATATGGAATGGAGGTAGCGAGCCTGTCAAACCATAGCATACTTCGCACATGCATGACTGACTTGGGATGGTTCCAGAGAAAACAAAAACAATCTGTCTCGAATTCATGGCGGCAACTTACATCAAATGCACGTGAATTCAAGGAAGTCGCTTCTTCCATCCAAGCATAAGCTTCATGAACGTAACCGAAGGCATTGCTTACAAAATTTTCAACACTAGGTTGATGTTCAACATGAATCATGGGGGAGACAAAATGCTGCTGATGGGCTCAACAACAACTCATCGGAATTTCCATATCACTGGACTTCCACCATCATGTGAACACGGTGATAGCATTGGTCAGACCAAAAGATGTAATGGTGTATGCTTGAGGGATCAACCACGAGTAAGACAACATTACGAACATCGGTGGTACTGATTTGATTTGGTGATAGCCCATACTCAAATCAATGTTTTTACAAGACAATAGGCCCAACAACTGATCACAGGGACCAATCGATGAAGATATCATCTTTCTTCAACTAACACACCAACACCAGGATATCCCTTTGAAACGAACTAAGTTAGGTAAGCTTTTATCTTCCAACTCTCCAAGTTGTCATTAGCCTTAACCAACTAGCTCAGGGGTATCCAACACGGATTCTTGGAGAAGGGATGGTTTAAAGGAAAACCAACTTGATCACGAGCTCAACATAACAGTCAGGGGACAACCTGGTAATACTTCTGAGAAGATATTCAGAAAATCACGGACCACCAATATGTTACTAAGCTCGAGAACAACCTTGCTTTTCAGGGCAAGATGATATGATCAAGGGAGCGAGGGATTGACACAATCCTAACTCGTTGATAGAAGAGTGCACCAGAAATAAGGACTAGGTAGCACAATCTATCTTAGAATGATGATTCAAGAACCAACACGCTAAGAATGAAATTATTGTCCTTTAACTACCAAGCAACAGAGTTGCTAGGAGTATTCATTTCACACATCATAGTTCATCTGTCGGCATTCCGGTTACAACAACATGGGAGCCGAGAAATGAATAATGAGGGCGAGAAGCATCACTATATCAAGAGTTCATAGGAGGGTGTGCAATTCCCATGATAATCCTAACATGAAGGAGGTAATACTCCGGGGTAGAACAGAATCAAAAGCTGGATTGGCATTTTGATTTGCGGATTACAACTACTTGGACCCAATCCTGGATATGGATGAGGTTCTGGAGTTTGTTTCTCCTAGTCATTCCGGAATAGAATGGCTTGACGGAACACAAGAATAATAGGCATCGATAACATGAATGCACAACTACTCCTGACTACTAACTGACAGACGGGGATCGGAATACAGCTACAATGGGAACAACTCAAAGGAACATATATCTTTCTGAGTTGTGGATGCATAGGTTAGTATGTCGAACAAGTCCAACATATTTGTTCCGGATAACCCATGCTGAAAAGGAAGGACTGGCAGATTCACAATTTGAATGGAGAACTCGTCAAGAGCACTCTGGTTGTGATCTTTTGGTTCAAGAGAACTTCTGCCATAAGCAGTTCATGGTATTTGGAAGAAGGAGATACCACGGACCTCGAGGACTATCGCAAAGGTTACTAATATCTTAAGGGAACTAGCAAATACTAACAACATGAAGTAGGGTGAATCTCGGGTTCAAAACCCAGGAGTAGAATACCTACTAACTAAATGGCATCACGGGATGTTTTTGAGAACGATGGCCAGAATCATCACACTAGGAACACAAAACATGGCTAGATTATATTACTAGGTGACTCCCTAAGACACCTAGGGTCATAAAAATAACTCCAACATATATGTCGAGGCAATGGAGTACCTCAACACACTGTTTAGTGTGATTAATCCGGCCCAATAGGACATCGAGAACTGGGAGGAAGGATTTGCAAATGCATCAGACTATTTAGAAACCTGGGATGACTCGGACAGCATAACGGCTGTAAATGCTTGAAAAGATTTTGAGACATCCTACAAAAATGGTGGCATAACCACTCAACATCACAATATCAAGGTTCTGAGACCAGCTATGAACATACGGAAGTAGTAGGAACTTAACTGAGGCTTGAAACCAACAATCCTATAAGTCTACGGATTAGTAACACGTGATCCTGATGGAAAGATGAGAAAGCCTAGTTCTTAATCCCCGTAGAAAAGAAGAGGGTGACTCAGATAAGAAGGGCATAAGGTATAAGAAGTAGAAAAGCCTTACGTTCCCTTCCACAATCAATTCCCTTATATAACTAAAGCATTTCTAGACACAACTTCAACCGGTTTGGCTTGGTAATCCTATAGGCAGTCAGGCTCTGATACCAAAGCTGTCAGGACCCTGATTCCAAGTCACATTGATCTAGCCGGTAACACCTCATATCACTTTGCGGCCTCACGCACGGTATTCCCACGGGTGTCGCCTTACCATAGACCGGGACCGTTTGTGCCTTTTGGCTCACGTATATGATAGTGTCGCTAGCATCCATATGACAGAGAACCCGGGCCGACATGACTAGTCGTGAACCCAAAGTGGCACTAACTTACAGGGACAGACATAGATGAATCAACATCGAGCATGTCGGTCAGCAGCGTGCGAATCTAGGCTGTATCACTAGGCTAATAGGACTCCGGGAACCAGGGCTGTAGCAGGCTAGGCAGGACTCCGGATGTCACCGCGTGATATTTCCCGAAGTACAGACCACGAACGAAGTGAATCACATGCCGGCGGTCAGTGTTAAGAGCAGCGATCTTTGGGCTAGCAGGACTCTGGTGAACCGGGCTGTAGCGGACTACTATGGCTCATGGAAGCACAAGACTACATTTCCCCAGAAAAGAGGCTACCAAGGATAAACAACTAGGTTGTCGGATCCCACACATACCAAGCATTTAAATCATACACACAATATGCTCGATATGTGTAAATACAACATGGCATTACAACAAAACTCTACGACTCAAAGTATTTATTCATTAGGCTCCGAGGAGCGAGATATTACAAACATGGGTCTCATGATCCAACATTCAGAGCATACAAGTCAAAGCACATGCGGAAGCTTAACATGTCTGAGTACAGACATCTACAAATGAAAAAGGCTGAGAAGCCTGACTATCTACCAGATCCTGCCGAGGGCACAAGATCGTAGCTGAGGTATCAAGCTAAGATTCGAAGTCCACGTGGAACTACTAGCGAGACTGAAGTCTCTCTGCAAAACATAAATTAAGCAAACGTGAGTACAAATCTACCCGCAAGACTTACATCAGAACTATCTACATATGCATCAGTATCAATAAAGGGGGTGGTGGAGTTTGACTGCAGCAAGCCAGCTTTGACTCAGTGCCTATCCTAAACTATGACTGCAAGTAACTCTTTGAGGTGGCGCACACGAGTCCACATATTCACCATATCAATACACCACTATGGATCCGCTCCCATCTCCCTACGGGAAGGCCATCCATAGCACTCACGCTTATCTTGCGAGTTTTAGAGTATCCACTTTCACTTGTCTATGAACTGTACAGGCTACCCAGAAGTCCTTTACCGCGGACACGGCTATTCGAATAGATCATATTAACCCTGCAGGGGTGTACTTCTTCACACACGCTCTTGCCACTTACCACCATGTACAGGTTGTGTATCTCGGCAACCTTCAAGCGGAACCCTGGTGAGGGAGTCGGCCACGTCCTGACTAACCACACAAGTCTCTCGTCCAGGTTTATTGCCTATTCGGGTTCTATCCGCAAGGAGATCCGGCCGGGGTGTCGCTCACGGCCCCAAATGATGTGAGCAGGGTTCCCAAGCCCACCATCTGGGTGCCACTTGGTACACCGTGCCACTGTGCCTAGTCTGTCCCAAGCCCACCTGTACCGGGTGCCACTTCGTAGACTACTAACACTACCTACAAACACCAGAAACTAGTTGCAACTCCTGGACATAGATCGAGTTGATTAATAAGTCGAGAGAGCTTGGAGTGCCCTGAGCCCAATGTGTGGTAGTAACTGTTCATGGATCACAAACACAGAACTCAGTTCCTGAGGACGGCTGCAATGAGAACCCACCATGTACTCCTACATGGCCTCTCACCGCTACCTTTACCAAATCACGTTCACACACTTAGCTCTCAACAGTAGGACATGTTCACACACCTTCGATTCATTCCCGATGAATCAGACCTGACACAACTCTAAGCAATAGCAGGCACGACAAACAAGCATGAATGAGTAGGCACATCAGGTCTCAAACAACTCCTACTCATGCTAGTGGGTTTCATCTATTTACGGTGGCAATGACAGGTCATGCAGAGGACAAAGGGGTTCAACTACCGCAACAAGTAACAGATGAATCGTTGTTGTCCTAATGCAGTAAAAGAGAGCAGGAGCGAGAAAGTGGGATTGTATCGGAATGAACAAGGGGGCTTTGCTCGCCTGGCACTACTGAAGATAGTATATCTCTTCATCGGTGTCATCGATCTCATCGTAAGAACCACGTCTATCGAGAGGGGACAAACACCGACAAACAAGGAAGAACACAATCAATGCAATGCACAATATGATGCATGATCATGACATGGAAATATGCTGTGATTTGAGCTAATGCAACTAGCAACAGATTAAATGAAGTTGGTTTGAATACAAGATTCAAATTCAAACTCCATATGTGATTATTCAAATGCCATTTACTTGATTTGACCTAAACAGTGAACAAAAGTTGTTCTAACATGCATGAAAATGGTACAGATGGATAGGTTGGATTTTTCTGATCATTTTTCATATATAATTTATTTCATTTGGAGCTACGGTTGATTTTATATGATTTTTAGAAGTTTGCTACATTTTCTGGAATTTCCTGTATAAGAATAAATTCACAAAATAGTTAATTGCGTCAGCATTGTGTCATGCCTGCGTCAGCAGTCAACTGGGTTGACCCAGGTCAAACCTGATGTGTGGGGGCCATGCGTCAGCGACACATGGCTAATCCCGATCAAACCCAGCGCTGACTGGGGTTTGACTAGACCTGGGGCCCACTGTCAGTGGTTGTGGGCAGTTTAGGCAGCGGGGTTAGCGCCTAATGATGCGCCACGTTGGCACTCGCCGGGGCACAACCGGCGACGACCATATCACGCGGCGGAGGCTCACCGGAGTGGCTCGGGACGGCGCTACAGAGGGTGGTTTGCGACGGGGTTTGGCTCTACAGGGAGCTGGAGGAGTGGCACATCCATTGGTGACAGCGACTGGAGCTGGGGTGGCCTGTAGCGGTGGTGGCGGCGAGTTGGGTGGCGGCCGGAGTTCGGCCGGCAATGGTTTGGGCGGTGCCGAGCAAGGGAGGAGCCGTGGTTAGTCGTGTTCGACTCACGGAAGTGCGGTGAGTGCAGCGGTGAGCTCGGATGCAAGCTTGTGCGGCCGTAGCCACGGTGGCGACAAGGCCGGCGGCGTGGAGCTTCGGGCTCTACCGGAAGACGAGGCTATGGGACGGGAACGGAGGGGGAGAGCGAGAGGGAAGCACCAGGAGCTCACAGGGAGGTCGAAGAGCAGTTCAGCGGCCTCGGGGACGCGTCGGAGACGGCGAATCGGTCGGTGAAGTCCGGCAAGCAGATGCGGCGGTGACGAGCTCGAAGACGACGGCGTGGCGATCCTTGGCTTGCGTGGCTCGGCGAAGAGGAAAAGGAGGTTGCGCCGGACCTTCCAGACACGAGGGAGGGGCGAGGAGGTGGCTGTGGCCGCGGTGAGCGGTGTCGGCGGCGATGACCTCCGCTCGGTGGTGCCCGAGAAGAGAGAGCAGAGGAGGGGAGAGAGGGCGATGAGTGAGGGAGAAGAGAGAGAGGGAGCTAGGGGTGTCGTGGCGTCGTTTGGGCGCGTCGAGGCAGCAGTGGGAAGCAGGAGGTGGCGGGGCGCGTGCTTGCGCGCGGTGGCCACGCTCCTCTCATCCTCTTGGCAGGAGGTTGAGGGTGACTGGCACGACGCTGTGGGCTGGGCCACACAGTAGCAGGCCGTCCAGGCTGGACAGGTAAGCGCCAGGTAGGTCTTCTGCTTTTTTTTAGTTTTTCTTCTGTTTTGTTTTATTTAATTGCCACTGAATTCAAATTCAAACAATTTTGAAAACAGTCCCAAAACTCCCCTGGATAATTTTATGTCACTTAAGGTCTACTCCTCATATACATAAAATATCTCAGGGCATTTGAAAATATATTCATTATATATTATGAATATAACTCCAAATTCAAATAGAATATTGATTTAAAATCAGAGCCCAAATAATTCCTTAGAAATGTTCCAAAATTTTGGTTTGATTTATAACTCTTGCCAAAATTGTCGAACTATTTCTAGGGCATTTTGGATTTACTGATTCCAATTTTAGGGTTTCTTGCCCCTTTATTAAAATGATTTCCGAGGCTTTCAATTTCCTCATTTCAACTTTCAGAATATAGACATGATGCACACATGAAGCTAGCCTAGAGCATTACCAGAAGCTAGGGATGTGACACCCGGACTGATCTTTGTATTCGGTGGCTTCGCACTGCGGGCCAACTCGCTTGGCCATCTGGAGCTGATCGAGAGCTACACCCCTGGCCACCAGGTCAGGTTCGGAAACTTGAACTACACCGCCGACATCCGGGGAGATTTGATCTTCGACGGATTCGAGCCCATGTCAGGTGCGCCGCACAATCACGATGAGCATGATTTAGCTCTGCCATCGGACAGTGTTCGGAAGATCACACCTGCGACCACTCCAGCCCTTGATCCGGAGCAAATTGCGCCATCTGAGGACAGGTGGATAGACCCCGCCTTGGAGGCCACACTCTCAGTGGCAATAGAGCCGAATACTGACTTTACCCCTCGCGAGAGCCATGCTGCCGAACCATTGGATTCGTTCCCGGCCACAGGCTCCGAACCGCCTGCGTCCGTGCCTATCGAATCCGATTGGGCACCGATCATGGAGTTTACCTCCGTGGATATCTTTCAGCACTCACCCTTCAGCGATGTGCTAAATTCGTTAAGGTCCCTCTCCTTGTCAGAAGAACCTTGGCCGAACTATGTCCGGCTAGGATGGGATGCGGACGATGAGGAAATTCGCTCCCCACCCACCACCCACTTAGTAGCCACTGTCGACGATTTAACCGACATGCTCGACTTTGACTCCGAAGACATCGACGGTATGGACGACGATGCAGGAGACAAACAGGAACCACTGCCCACAGGGCACTGGACCGCCACCTCATCATATAATATATACATGGTGGATACACCCAAAGAAGGCAATGGCGATAAGACAAAGGAGGATGACCCCTCCAAGAAGCAACCCAAGCGCCGACGTCAGCGGTGCCGCTCTAAGTGTCGCCATAGCAAAAGTAGTGATGCCAGCACAAGAGACAATAGCACTCCGGACAGTGCCGAAGACAACAACAATCCCCTCGAGCAAGATTTAGAGCGGGAGGATGAACAAGCCAGCACTCCTGAGCGGGCAGCAGATGGAGAAGCGGAGGATGACAATTACATACCTCTCTTCGAAGACGAGGTGAGCCTCGGTGATGAAGAATTTATCATGCCTGAGGATCCCATCGAGCAGGAGCGCTTTAAGCGTCGGCTTATAGCCACAACAAATAGCCTGAAGAAAAAGCAACAACAACTTCAAGCTGATCAAGATTTGCTAGCAGACAGATGGACTGAAGTCCTTGCGGCCGAGGAATTTGAACTCGAACGCCCCTCCAAGGGTTACCCAAAGCGCAGGTTGCTACCCCGACTCGAGGAGGAAGAATTGAAACCTACATCACCAGCGAATGATGCGGCTGATCGGCCACCTCGTGGCCGAGACAGAGAGGCATTTCAGCCTGAAACTCAGCCTCCACCAGCCGCCACTCAAACAAAAATACCAAGGCCCGGGGCAACACGCGGGACCTGCGAGACGTATTGGGAAACAGGGCAAAACACGCAAGATCGATCTACAGATCACGAGGGCGCGCACCTACACGGGACGATGACCGTCACGCCGGATACACTAAAAGTAAATCCGACCGGGCCGAACACAGCAGACAAGGTTCATATGAATTGCGTCGTGATTGAGCCCAACACAGAGGCGCTGCACACCCCCTATGCTTCACTGACGAAGTAATGGATCATGAATTCCCAGAGGGTTTTAAACCCGTAAATATCGAATCATATGACGGTACAACAGATCCCATGGTATGGATCGCGGATTTCCTCCTCCACATCCACATGGCCCGCGGTGATGATCTGCATGCCATCAAGTACCTCCCACTAAAACTCAAAGGACCAGCTCGGCATTGGCTGAATAGCTTGCCAGCAGACTCCGTTGGCAGTTGGGAGGATCTGGAAGATGCATTTCTTGACAACTTCCAGGGCACTTATGTGCGACCACCGGATGCCGATGACTTGAGCCATATAACTCAGCAGCCGGGGGAATCGCCGTGCAATTGGACACGCCCTAACCAAGAAGAACCAAATAGTCGACTGTCCGGATGCAGAGGCCTTAGCAGCATTTAAGCATAATATCCGTGATGAATGGCTCGCCCGGCACCTCGGCCAACAGAAGCCAAAATCCATGGCAGCCCTCATGACACTTATGACTCGCTTTTGTGCAGGTGAAGATAGCTGGTTGGCTCGTAGTACCAATACAGCAAGCAAACCTGGCATATCAGAAGCCAGGGATAGCAACGGAAAACCGCGACGCAACAACCACAAGCGCCGCAAATATGTTGAAAACACCGAAAATACGGCAGTTAATGCCGGGTTCAGGGGCTCAAAGTCTGGTCAGCGGAAAGGGCCACCCAAAAAAAATCCGGGTCCATCCAGTCTAGACCGCATACTTGATCGCCAATGCGAAATTCATGGCATCCCAGAAACGCCAGCCACCCATACAAATAGAGAATGCTGGGTCTTCAAACAAGACGGCAGGGTAGGCGCTAAAGATGAAAGGGGGTCTCAAAGCGACGAAGAGCCCAAACCACCGAACACAGGAGGGCAAAAGAAAATTCCCCCACATATTTAGTCGGTGAATGTGGTAAATACCACCCAAATTACCAACTAGGACCGGATATGCATCCTCAGGGATAACGACTCAACGGAACTAGTCGTCCCACAATATAAACTGGGGCCGGTCACCTTCAACAGCACGGATCGTCCGGTTAACTCCAATCAGGGCAATCCGGCCGCACTAGTCCTCGACCCAATAATAGACGGGTTCCACCTCACTCGAGTCCTCATGGACGGTGGCAGCAGTCTAAATATGCTTTACCAGGACACAGTGCACAGGATGGGCATTGATCATTCGGCGATCAAACCCACTAAAGCCACTTTCAGAGGCATCATAGTAGGTGAGGAGGCTCGCTGTACAGGCTCCATTACCCTTGAGGTAGTCTTCGGTTCACCAGAAAATTACCATATGGAAGAGCTAAACTTTGAGATCGTCCCTTTCCGCAGTGATTATCAAGCACTGCTCGGACGAACCGCATTCGCACGATTCAACGTGGTGCCACATTATGCCTACCGTAAGCTCAAGATGCCTGGTCCACGCGGCGTCATCACGGTTAATGGCAAGGCCGAACCTTCCCTTGGCACTAACATATACACCACTGCCTTAGCTGCAGAAACAACGAGCAGCACCTCGCAGCCGAACCTCGAGAGGACATCCAGGCCTCCGGACACCATCAAGGGACTCCGAACTACTTCACAGAAGGATAGCCCAGCCCGTTGAGGGCTCAACTAAAACACTCCGGCAAAGGCCAGGACAGGCCGTACTCAGCAGCTCAACCGCCCTCTGGCACATAAATATTTCTTACATTTCCTTCGCAGGTTCACCTTTGCGCCGACCAGGACGGGCTATGTTGGCGATATTACTACTGAGCGTAAACCGGCCAGGACAGGCCGGGTTAACTTTATCAGTAGTTGAGTATGCTAGAAGCCCATGAAGGCAGATAGGAATGTTAGATAGGGGCCCAAGGCCCAGAACCGGTTTAAGGCCTGCAACCGTGAACCGGTATTGGTATATAACTTGTATGGTAAGACAGAGAGAGCAGAGACCGAACCGGACACATTTATGAGCCGATCTCGGGACTCTGTAAGCCGACGGGTGTCACCCATGTATATAAGGGGACGACCCGGCGGCGGATCAGGAGGAGAGACAACAACTCGAGACCCAGGCAAAGCGTATTCGCTCCCTGGTCATCGAAACCCATCAATTCCATCACAACTAGAAGTAGGCTTTTACCTTCATCGTAAGGGGCCGAACTAGTATAAAACTCTCTTGCGTCCCTTGCCCGCTTTAACCCCTTCAAGCTAACCCGTAGTAATGGCTCCACGACTAAGTCCTTTCACAAGGACATCTGCCGTGACAAAACCACGACAGTTGGCGCCCACCGTGGGGCTATCGCACGATGGTTTCAAGTTCTTGGAGGGTAACCGAGGGAGTCCTGGACTAGGGGGTGTCCGGATAGCCGAACTATCATCTTTGGCCGGACTCCTGGACTATGAAGATACAAGATTGAAGACTTCGTCCCGTGTCCGGATAGGACTTTCCTTGGCATGGAAGGCAAGCTTGGCGATCTGGATATGTAGATTTCCTACCATTGTAACCGACTCATGTAACCCTAACCCTATTCGGTGTGTATATAAACCGAAGGGTTTTAGTCCATAGGATCGAACAACAATCATACCATAGGCTAGCTTCTAGGGTTTAGCCTCTACGATCTCGTGGTAGATCTACTCTTGTACTACCCATATCATCAATATTAATCAAGCGGAGTAGGGTATTACCTCCATCGAGAGGGCGAACTCGGGTAAAAACATCGTGTCCCTTGTCTCCTGTCACCATCCACCTAGACGCAGTTCGGGACCCCTACCGAGATCCGCCAGTTTGACACCGACATTGGTGCTTTCATTGAGAGTTCCTCTGTGCCGTCGCCCGTCGGGAAGGATGCATCATCCCGTCTTTAAAGACGATACTATCGCCAAAGGAGCCTTGGCCATCGGGTCGAGACTCTTGATTAGGTGGTTTTCTTATGACCGCCCGGTTAAATACCGCGCCAACGATGACTTCTCGGGTCATCAAAACCAATCTTCACGCTAACTCGGAACTTGCCGAGCAGTTAGATCCGATCGAGCTCTCCTCCGTAAACGAGCTCTTGGATCGCATCGCCGCCCTGGGAGTCGCCACAGACTACGACCAGATCGGGCATAAAACCGATTTGAGAGAGATCAACTCTCCCCAGGCTACCCATCATGTTGCTGTAGTAGAGGAGCAATACGGCAATTCTTCTTCTATCTTAAGGACTAGCTACGTCCGGATTCCCGATCCCACCATGCCGGATTCCCGCAGAGGGACGGATGTCGATCAAGTCCTGAACTTAAAGTCAGGCAGTGGGTTGGATTCATTGGATAGCATTCAAAAATCCAAACTTCCGAGTTCGGAAACTTCTCGGCCTCGAGTCTTAAATTGACGGGGTTCTGGATCTACTTCCACCCGCCCACCCAAACATTAGCGATCTATCCCGAATTCGGCAAGAGCCCGCTGAAACAGTACATCATTATTGGGCCAGATTCCTCCTGGTTATGGACAGGATAAATGACTGCCTAGAGGAGGACGCAATCTCACTTTTCTGCAATAATTGCACGGACAAGGGAATCCTAAACGCCATAAGTCGTTGCGAAATTACACGCTTTGCTAACTTGGTGACCATAGTACAAAAGTACTGTGCGATGGAGAGTGCTTGGAAAACCGAAAGTAAATTTTGGGATAATCCGGCCGGAAATACAGCCATAGTCCGAAATAAAAGGGTGCATCATCACCAAGCACACAGGTTAAACATCAAAACAAAAAACCCCTAAAGGGCACGGAACCATCTTTGGAGGGTTGGCTAAACGGACCCTGCAAAATTCATAGCACAGAGGGCGCCACTCCAACTCATAGCCTTCGAGCATGTTGGATACTACGGCAGGTGGCCAAAAGTGGCTAAGAGCTTCTAGCCTCAGAATCCCAGCCCAGCAACACTATTACGGTATTAACAGTCTTCGAGACTTTCGCATCAAATGACATGCGGAAACGAACACTCCGCAACCTTGCCGAAGTCTACCAACTAGCAACAATAAATCCATGGAGTGACACGGCTATCACCTTTAATGCCAAAGCGATTTAACCCAAATTCGAACAGCCCGAGCACCGGCCGCATTGGTACTCGGTCCAATAGTGGGCGGCTTCGCCTTACTAAGTTACTCATGGATGGCGGCAGCGGACTAAACCTCATCTACGAGGAAACCCTCCGAAAAATGGAAATAGACTGGAACTGCATTGAGCGAAGCAAAGCACAACCTTTAGAGGAATAATCCCTAGCCGGAAGCATGCTGCAGGAAAAATCACATCGGACATAGTGTTCGCTCACGGACAATTACAGGTCGAGGAGGTCACATTTCAAGTGGCCCCGTTCAGCAGCGGATAACACGCTTTATTAGGGCGAGAGGCATTCACAATTTTTCAAGCTATACCCCATTATGGGTACATGAAGCTTAAAATGCCGGACCTAACGGAATCATCACTCTCGCTAGTGATCCGAACATAGCAATCCGCTACCGAAAACAAGACAGCCGCACTAGCCCTCGAGGCACTATCCGAAGCCCTAGCGGCCGAGGAACTCAACTGCGATGCGCTCCATGGTGAACAGGACGATCCGATACTTGATAAAAGATCCAAGTCCACCTCTTTTAAACCAGCGGATGAAATAGTCAAATTCCAAGTCCACCCAATGGACCCTCGCAAAGACGGGCCTCCATTGGGGCACAATTAAACCCTGATGTAGACGCGCAGACCACGAGAATTTCTACGAGAAAATCGGGACATTTTTGCTGGCACCCTTCGGACATGCCAGGAATCCCACGTCCGGTGGCCGAGCACAGCCTAAATACCCTAAAAGGATTCAAGCCGGTCAAACAGGCTCTTGGCGCTTTTCCGAACCCAAGAGACAGGCCATGGGAGAGGAGCTAGCCAAACTCCGGAAGCCGGATTCATCGAGATATAAAACATCCGGACTGGCTAGCAAATCTGGTGATGGTACCAAAGAAGGATAAATCCTGGCGCCTATGTGTTGATTTCAAAGACCTTAATAAGGCTTGCCCAAAGGATCCCTTCCCCCTCCCTCGCATTGATCAAATTATCGATGCTACAGCAGGACACGACTCATTGTGCTTCCTCGACGCATACTCCGGCTACCACCAAATCAAGATGGTGGAGCCAGACCAACCGCAACAGCATTCATCACTCCATACGGCCCATTCTGCTTCAACACAATGCCCTTCGAGATCAAAAACGCCGGCGCAACATATCAGCGCATGATTCAGACATGTCTGGCAAACCAGATCGGCAAAACAGTGGAAGCATATGTAGATGACGTGGTCGTCAAATCCAAGCATGTCGAAACTCTAGTAGACGACTTAAGGCTCACATTCGACAATCTCCGAAAATATGACATTAAGCTCAATCCGGAAAAATGCGTCTTCGGCGTTGCAGCCGGAAAGCTCTTGGGCTTCATTGTGTCCGGTAGAGGAATTGAAGCAAACCCAGCCAAGATCCGAGCTCTGTCACAATTGGATATTCCAAAAGACCTCAAACAAAAATTGACTGGATGCATAGCGGCTCTAAGCCGCTTAATTTACAGTTTGTGAGAAAAGGCGTTACCCTTTACCGCCTCCTCCGGCGCACGAACACTTCGAGTGGGCGGATGCGCCACGGCCGGACTCGAAGAAATAAAAGCCATATTGGCAACAAATCCGGTCTGGCAGCGCCCAACATGGGCGAACCAATGCTATTATATATCGCCGCAACACATCAAGTTGTCAAGACGGTGCTCGTCGTCGAGCGAGAAGCGGACGGACATGAGTTCCCTCTTCAAAAACTGGTTTACTATGTGTCCACTGTCCTAACTCAATGCAAGTCCCGGTACCCACATTATCAAAAGATAGCATACGCGGTGTTCATGGCATCCCGGAAGCTGCGACACTACTTTCAAGAGTGTTCGATAATGGTAGCCTCCGAAGTACCTCTTAACGACATTATAAACAACATGACGCGACGGGCGGATTGCTAAATGGGCCATAGAGCTCCTTCCATTCGACATAACCTATAAGCCACGACGGGCTATTAAGTCGCATGAGTTTTGGCTGACTTCGTGGCGAATGGACCGAAGCCGAACTCCCTAAAGAGTACGGGCGCATACTCCAATGGATCATGCACTTTGACGGCTCCAAAATGTTGGCGGCACGGGGCTGGCGTCGTCCTAACGTCCCCAACCGGGGACACAGTCCATCGTCCTTGAGATAATGTATACGGACTCCAACAACGCGGCGAATCACGAGGCCCTTACGCACGGCCTCCGGATGGCGATCTCCATGGGCATTAAACGCCTAGAGGTGCGCGGGGATTCGAACCTCGCGATATCTCAAATAAACGGAGACTTTGATGCCAAAGATCCAAAAATGGCAGCGTACCGCAATGCGGTCCTAAAAATGACAGCACGGTTCGAAGGGCTTGAATTTCATCATATAGCCCGGGACAACAACCAGACGGCCGACGTATTGGCACGCATGGGCGCAAAACGCGATGCCGTCCCGCCCAACATCTTTCTGGAACAGCTGTTCAAGCCATCCGTACTATGGGAAGGGGAGTCCGGAAATAACAATCCGGACACAACCGCACCGCTCGACACGAACACTCGACACTATCGGAGGCTCTGCCAACGAGATAACACCCTCTGCCCACGAAATAATGGCGGTTATCGCCCCGTGGACGGAAGCATTCCTAGCCTACCTAACTAGGCAGGAACTCCCCGAAGACCAAAATGAGGCTCGCTGCATAGTACGGCGATCCAAAGCCTATAAGTCCATGAGGGAGAGCTCTATAAGAAAAGCACAACAGGAGTCCTTCAAAGGTGTATCTCCAAAGAGGAAGGGCGAAACCTCCTGGCTGAAATTCATGCCGGACTGGGTGGGCACCACGCCGCAGCCCGGGCCCTTGTAGGCAAGGCCTTCCGTACAGGATTTTATTGGCCGACGGCCCGGGTAGATGCGCAGGATTTAGTCCAACGATGCGTCGGTTGCCAGCTTTTTGCTAACCAAAGCCACATGCCACCCACCGCCCTCAAAACTATACCCATCACCTGGCCGTTCGCGATCTGGGGGCTTGACATGGTTGGACCCCTTAAGGGAGGAACCCACAAGCAAAAATACCTATTGGTCATGGTGGATAAATTCACCAAATGGATAGAGGCCAGGCCTGTTAAAATGGCCGAATCCGGGCCGGTGATAGACTTCATATCAGGGGTAGTGCACCGTTACGACGTCCCCCACAGTATCATCACTGATAACGGCACCAACTTCACGGCCGATGAGGTCAAATTATGGTGCAAAAACATGTGCATCAAGCTCGATTACGCCTCAGTCTATCACCCTCAAACCAACGGTCAAGTCGAGCGAGCAAACGGTCTAATCATGAGCGGCATTAAACCCAGACTAGTGCTGTCCCTCAAGGAATCTAACACGCACTAGGTTGAGGAGCTCGACTCCGTACTCTGGGGGCTGCGGACCACGCCAAATCGTACTACTGGATTCACACCATTTTTTACGGTGTACGGCGCAGAGGCAGTCTTGCTCTGCGACATAATGCATGACTCACCTCTCATGCGCATGTATGAAGAAAGAGAAGCCGAGCTCGATCGGCAGGACAGTTTGGATGCATTGGAGGAGGAGCGCGATGTGGCAAAAGCTCGTTCCGCATTTTATCAACAGCAGGCTCGAAGATATCAAAGAAGGGAAGTACGGGCCAAAGCTTACAACGTTGGCGAACTAGTTCTACGCCTGCCGGACAAGAAAATGGATAAAACTCAAGCCCAAATGGGAAGGTCCCTTCATCATCGACCAGGTCCTGATCGGCGGAGCATAACGTCTGCGAAACGCATCGGATAACCGACTCGAGCCGAGCCCATGGAACGCAGCCCGTCTACGAAGATTCTACGCCTAAGCGCCGGACTCCGAGTTCGTCTCCTTCCTCCGTCCACATTTTCTATTTTTGCTGTCTTTTATTTCTCTCCTTCCTCCTCCTTCTTCTTGAAGCCTTTAGAGGCTTGTTTGCGCTTTGTTTGCACATACTTGACACGCTGTCCACGCTCATTATACCTGGTGGCTTCTTTAACAGAAGCTTATTTATACGGGCTTCATGCCCAACACATGTGTCAAACATCCGCATGTACCTTTTACTCACCATTATATGCATCGATATGACTTAAGTTTTGGCCAAGCTGGGTTGCTGGCTCTGTGCTTACCCCTACGTTCCCGATTGTTTGGCTAGGTGGTAAAGGGAGCACCTCTGCAGCTATTCGCCGGGTCAGCCGGATGTGTACCTCGGTGGGTGAAGCCAAAAGCTAGCGTTCTTAAGGGAATATTCGGTCGGTGAACTGAAAGATGATTTTTAACTATTTATCCATCTGCCCCGGATGATTTTCTGCTTTCTTAGCAGTTTGGACATGCACTTTAGGGCATGCCTCGAGAAAGGAACCCTTAACGGAACTATTCTCCCTGGAAGATGTTTCTTACTATCCATGTAATATAACATAACTAGTTGGGCACTTGTCTGATACAGCAATAATGACCCCTACGCCTTGTCTCCATGCATGCCCCGGTTCTTACATAACCGCAAGGGTATTCGGACACACTCCGGACTATTGGGTCCCGAGGTCGAAGCGAAAAGGTCCGCTATGACAACGATCTACAATCCGGCTAGAAGACATTTTTCATGTCATATTCAATTACATAGTCAACTCGACTAATTGTATTCCTCCTCAATGCCATCTAATAGGCTATCTAATTTACAATCTTGCTGGGAATACTTGGCGGCCAATTCTACTTGGCCATACACTAAAGCTTACAGGGATCTCCTTTCCATTAGGCCCCACAGGTCCGACCTCGGCCATGTGGTTTGGGTCGACAACCGTGTACCGCGTCTTTACCATGGCCCAGGCCTCCTGGCGCCTTTGACGGGGCGATATCTTCCATAGTCGGAAGCGCCGCCGTGCTCCTTGAAGCCGCTTCGCCAGCTCCCCAATGCCTTGAGCGGGAAGATAGATGGCCACAAGGCACTGGCGACGCCTTTCATCACCTGCCGACCTCGTTAAATGCGGTGGCATTGATTCGGGAAGAAGATCACCCGAAGAACTGGGCATCTCCTCCTCAGGATGACCTGTGAGCAAACCTACATACATGTTTATGTTAGTCGCCTTCCTCGCCGAACCCTTTCAAAGTTTGTTTAAGCACTTACTGAAAATGCCGCAAAGAAGCCGTCGATTCTCCTTTACGGAGTCAAACAACTGGGCACGGACATCCTTTAGTTCCTCACCCAGTTGGGTGTTGGCATCTTGGAGGTTATTTTTCTCCTGCCGCACCCTCGTAAGCACGCTCTCGCCAGCCTTTAGCTGGCGCAGGAGCTGTTGCTTGTCCGGATCCATCCCGGCGCTATCTGCAATGTTAATGTCAGATTTATGCACACGCCGCACTTTGCGGAACTACTTCTACTTTGAAGGGCATATATTACCAGAGTTTCTTCATGGTTTCCCCGGTCGCGGCCAGTGCGGCCTCAAGTTGGGCCTTGCACTCTTCAAGCTCCTGGGACAAATGGGTATTCTTTTCGGTAAGAACCTGCATTCCAAATGATCCTTAAATCAGTTATCCTAACTATTTTAAGTCTAGAGACTCTTGGCATATATAACTGTCAAAATTCCTTACACGTATGTCTTTCACATACCGCTCCGTGGCTCTGGCTAGGCCATCTTGAGCGGCACGCAGGTGCGCTTCTCCCGTATTAAAGGCGTCCAACGCCTCCTGGGAGAAACATGCGTCACGTAGAATAGTCCGGCGGCGCCTATGATTCATGGCGCTCTCCACCTCCCACTTGGTGGCGGACAGTCTGTCGGCATCCTCCATTGGAGGAGCATCCGATGCACGCCTCATGTTTGTACCCCCTTCCGGACTCGGCTTTTGAGCCTGGTTGGCGGAGGTCCGATTGGCAACTTCTCCGGACCCTGTCCGTGGCGCTCTTTTCTGAAAAAACCACGGCGTCGGTGTGCCTCGAGAACCTCTCCTTAAAACACGATGGCACATCATACCGTTGCGGCGACGTCTCGAGTCATACCGCACTTCTTTTACGCCTACTGGGCCGAGCCGCCCCTTGTTGGACGGCCGCGGCAGGCTCGACTTCCCGTTTTGAAGGCACCCCCCCTGCGAAACACCATCAAATACGTGGTGATTAGAAGTAAAGCACGAGTGGGTCATGGTATCCGGACTTCGGTCACGGTTACCTGGGAGGCCGGAAATAATCCGGGGTAGTCGGCCGTAATGGCAACCAAAGCATTGTCGATGCTAAGTTGGTGGAACACCCCATCGATCAGCTCCACCTTTATATCCGGGTCCTCTTCAGAGGCCGGATCGAGGGACCGTTCCGGATCCTCGGGTTGTGGGGGCGGGCTGTGTATCTTCTCCATGGCCCGGCGCAGTTCCTGCGTAGAAACCATGAAATGAGATATTTAGCTACATGAACATGGATCGGACAGGCCACAAAGATATTTGCTTACCCAACTTCGAGGATTATTCGAAGAAAACCCGTTCGATGGACTGGACGGAGAAAATCCTCCTCTTCCCCTTTGTACATGGTGGACAAGGTCTTCACCAGTTCGGTGACCGATCGCGGCCCTTTGCGGCCATGGCGGGTCGCATCGTCCTCCCCGTTGAAGTCCCACATGGGGTGGCCCCTATATTGGAGCGGCTGCACTGCCCTCATAATGCAGATTGCCATGACTCCAATCATGGTCAATCCGGCATGAGCGATAATCTTATTCGGCTCATCAAGTAAAGGACATCGGTCATTTTCCCTCCGGGGCTCATGGGCGCCAGCTTAGGCGCTTCTTGAGGAGCGTTGCTAAACTCCGGAAGGCCGATCCGAACAGGATCCGGCAGCGGGACGTCCTCCATGTAAAACCATTCCGAGGGCCAGTCCTCGGACGCCTTCTTTGGGGTTCCGGATAAGTATCCGGTCCCAGCGATGCACCATAGTTCGGCTCCGCCCACTTGATATATTGACCCTTCGTGAGAACGAGGCATAAGGCAGAACAATCTCTTCCACAGAGCGAAATGGGCCTCAACGCCCAGAAACAGCTCGCAAAGGGCCACAAAGCCTGCTATATGCGAGATGGAGGCAGGCGTAAGGTTGTGCAGCTGGAGGCCGTAGAACTCCAGAAGCCCCCGGAGAAACGGATGGATTGGAAATCCGAGTCCTCTCATTAGGTAAGAGACGAAGCATACCCGCTCTCCCTTAGAGGGATCGGGGACGCTCTCCACCTGCTTCCCACCCTTATAAGTGGCGAGTCCGGAACGCACCGAAACCATGAAGGTCGGGGGAAGGAATCCCTTGGTTTGGAGCACCACCAACTCGCTATGCGGGACTGAGCATCTCCCCCAATCTCCGGGCTGAGGGCTGGGAACGCGAGAGGAGGAGCCGCGTCGACTGTCCATGTTGGAGTGGGTTTTTTGTCAAAGGCGCTCTGATGAAGGCTCGCGAAGGGAGGATGGTGTGATCCGGATCTGGATCCCGTCTCTTTTATAGACGGCTCATTTGCACTGAGCAAGGGGTGTAAATGTAAAGATACCTTGACTTTTCACATTCGTTCGACACGTGGAAGATGGCCATTATTGGGCGTGGAAGCTGAGAAGCGCGATATTCACAAGAAAGCGGACACTATTCGACACAGGATTCGGAGGAACCCGCCTTGCAATGCCGAAGACAATCATCACGCCGGACTTATCATCATTGAAGCCTGGTTCGGGGGCTATTGAGGGAGTCCTGGACTAGGGGGTGTCCGGATAGCCGAACTATCATCTTTGGCCGGACTCCTGGACTATGAAGATACAAGATTGAAGACTCCGTCCCGTGTCCGGATAGGACTTTCCTTGGCGTGGAAGGCAAGCTTGGCGATACGGATATGTAGATTTCCTACCATTGTAACCGACTCTGTAACCCTAACCCTATTCGGTGTCTATATAAACCGAAGGGTTTTAGTCCGTGGGGCGAACAACAATCATACCATAGGCTAGCTTCTAGGGTTTAGCCTCTACGATCTCGTGGTAGATCTACTCTTGTACTACCCATATCATCAATATTAATCAAGCAGGAGTAGGGTATTACCTCCATCGAGAGGGCCCGAACCTGGGTAAAAACATCGTGTCCCTTGTCTCCTGTCACCATCCGCCTAGACGCACAGTTCGAGACCCCCTACCCGAGATCTGCCGGTTTTGACACCGACAGTAACTTCGAAGGACTCAAGGGTTATGCTGTGGGCCGGATGACCAAGAGTCATCGCGGCAAGCTCTACATCGACGATGCAGGATGGGGCCCCGAGGCCGGCTAAATTGAGTACGGGTATTGGGTCCCCTTTGGTGGCATACACGTTTTCATTAGTAAGATCGGCGAACCGGGCCCTGAGCCGAACATCTGCACCGACCTCGTTGAAATGGCTCAGCGTGCGCGATCTGCCCGGGTCAAGCCTGCCATGAAGCGTGCCTTCGTGGGAGTCATCCATGGAGGGGAGTACGAGGACAGATCAGAATCTGGTGGTGAGACCGTCGTTTATTCCGGCGACGAGTCATCAACCGGAGAGACTGAGTCGTTATATCAGCTACAAGATGGCAGGATTGGAGGCTGTTCCGATGGCGACAGTATTCCGGACCCCTCTGATCTGCCACACCGGGTTGGAATCTTCATGGCTGGTACACAGCCGACGCTCCACTCTTCGACCACAACAGCATCAGCGGCCGGGGCAGGAGGCCCTGTGCGGCCGCCGGCTCAGGTCTTATCTGATCTATTTGATGCATTGACAACACTAATGGCAGAGGCTAAACCGGCGGATCAGGATGCGCACAATGCGGAAGTCGCCAAGGTAAGGGATCAGATTGCCCAGGCCAAGGACGATTTGGCAGCTGAGGATGCCAGGATGGCCGTAGAGCGGGCCGCTTTAGATGCACAGGCTTACCGGCTTATGCTGGATCAGAATGCATGCACGAAGTCCTAAAGAGAAGACACCGGTCTTGCCTGCCTCCGGTTTATGATGCTAGGAACCTCTTTAACACCCCAGGTGCAGGGACCAGTAACCCGCCGGTAGTAAACCGGGCGGAGGCACCTGGAGCGGGGCCGCCGGTTTAGCCCCGTTTAATGGGTCCGCCTCGACAGAACAACAATGTGACGCAACCTGTTCCAATACCACTGGGTCATTACTCTACTCCAATAGACAATCTTGTTGCTGCCGCTTCACGGCTGGAAGCTATCCCAACTGAAGGCGATTCTCCGGCGGCGATCGAGACGCGTCAGGTTAAAGAACTTCTTCGGACAGCCTTGGAGCAACAGGAGGCTTATTCATATAGCCATGATCGGATTCATTCCACCCCCGTCCAAGACGGAGTTATAGCAGGAGTATGGATGAACCGGCCGTGTCAAGCAATGCGGGGAACCACGAACCGCCCCGTGGCCACAACCCGGCAGGAGATGCCGGTGATGCTCAGGAAGTGGTGGACCGGGCCCTTGTGCAGGAGGCCGAGTTAAGCGATCTGAGACGAGGCCCGTCAGCCTACTCCGGTTCGTCCAACCACGGTGAGAGAGCCAGGAGTTACCTCTAGCTCTTTGGGGGTGCCGTGTCTCGTCCCGGCGTTATGCAATGTACACCTGCCCAAGGATTCAAGGGCCCGCGCAAGGTGCCAAATTACACTGCCGATTTACCCCCGGAGACATGGGTTGAAAGCTATGAGATGGCCATGGAGATGCTGGATGTGGATGATGGAGCCTGTGCGAAGTACTTCACCATGATGCTAGAAGGGACGGCTCATACTTGGTTGAAAAGTCTACCTGCTAATTCTATTAGATCATGGGCCGAGTTGAGAACCCGGTTTATCCAGAATTTTAAAGATACATGCAAGCAGCCCATGTCGATTGTGGACTTAGCTACCTGTGTACAGGAGGAAGGAGAATCGACAACCCAGTGGGTGCGCCGGGTCTCAGAAATTTTGCATTCATCGGACCGCATCAATGCTGACACCGCAGTTCTGACCTTGGAAGGTAACTGCCGGTTTAAGCCTCTAAAGTTGAAGTTGGGACGGATGAAACGCCATTGCACTGACATGGGAACCCTCATGGCCGCTTTAGTAAAGTATGCTGACTCTGATAGTACCAAGGATCCCGAGTCGGATGATGATAAGGCAGGGCAGGGAAAGAAGAGCAGCAACGCCAAGGGGCAGCACCACAGCCCAGCGGGTCATGGAAACGACGGTAAACATAAAGCAGACCACAGCATGGACTTTGTGGCCAATGCCGGTCTGTGAGGATAAAGACCAGCGGCGCAGGGTAAACCGCCCCAGCGCAATGGGGCACCTAACCCTAACCCGGACTGTCTGTCTTACCTGTTGAACCGGCCCTGCCCGAAACATGGGACGAAGGAAATGCCGACCACGCACCTCTGGAAAGACTGCTATATCATGCAAGAGTTCAAAAATTCTAATGATTTCCGGTATGATCGCGGACCGGGTGACGGTTCAGGCCCCGGGTCTCATGGGCCGGGTTATGGCGGAGGAAATTCCGGTTCATGCTTCCATGGTAATCAGGGCGGACATACAAATCAAGGAAATCAGGGCAACCAAGGTGGTTACAATAGTCAATAGCAGCAGTCGGGTTACCAGAGCAATCCAAAGCAGTTGAATAGTGGGAAATATCATGTCTTTACCACTAGCTTGGACAAGCGTGACGTAAGCTTCATAGGAGAGCGATAGCTCCGCTGAACGGCGGTGCCCGTTACTTATGGTGGTGCGAGCAGCCGATTGTGTGGAGCAGGGAGGATCATCCACCGGGTTGACAATCCGAATTCGATTGGCGTTGGTGGTGGCACCTCGGGTAGGAGGTTACAAGTTCACAAAGGTACTCATGGACGGAGGGAGCAGTATCAATATCCTGTATTATGAAACTTTCCGTCGCATGGGGTTAACGGATAAAATCTTAGACCGTCGATGCGGTGTTCCATGGTGTGGTGCCTGGTAAATCAGCGTACCCCGTTGGCAAGATAGCTCTGGAGGTGGCTTTTGGGGACGAGCATGACTCAAGATCAGAAACCTTAACCTTTGGAGTGGTGAAGATCAGAAGTCCCTATCACGCGTTGTTTGGACGGCCGGCTTATGCTAAGTTTATGGCACGACCTTGTTATGTCTATCTTCAGATCAAGATGCCGGGTCACAAGGGAACTATAACTGTCCATGGGAGCCGCAAGATCGCTCTGGAGTGTGAAGAAGGTGATGCGGCTTATGCTGAGTCAGTTTGTGCCGCAGAGGAGTTGAAGTTTTACAAGGATAATGTTGATCTGGCAGATATGACTCTGTTGAAGAAGCCAACTACCGAGCACGACCCGGCCCTGAAATTTAAATCGGCTGCTGAGACTAAGCTTGTTGACTTCGTACCTGGCGATTCGTCCAAGTAGTTCAGCATCTGCACAAACTTGGATCCGAAATAGGAAAGCGCGCTCATCAAGTTCATCCTTGAGAATCGGGACATCTTTGCGTGGAAGCCTTCGTACATGCCAGGTGTACCGAGAGAACTCGCTAAGCACACTCTTAATGTAGATCCTAAGTACAAACCGGTGAAGCAGTTTCTCCGCCGGTTCAATGAAGAAAGAGCAAAGCTATTGGAGAAGAAGTAGACAGGCTCTTGGCGGCTGGTTTTATCGTTGAAGTTTTCCATCCTGAATGGTTGGCTAATCCGGTGCTGGTCCTTAAGAAAAATGGCACATGGCGTATGTGTGTGAATTACACAGATCTCAACAAAGCTTGCCCAACAGATCCTTTTGCCCTTCCCCGTATTGATTAAATTATTGATGCTACGGCGGATTGCGAGCGTTTAAGCTTTCTAGATGCGTATTCCGGTTATCATCAGATCAAGATGGCGATTAAGGACCAGGAGAAGACGACCTTTATAACCCCTTTGGATCATACGCTATGTATCTATGCCCTTTGGGCTCAAGAGTGCCCAGGCGACTTATCAACGGTGTGTGCAGAATTGTCTTCATAAGCAAATCGGCCGTAATGTTCATGCCTATGTGGATGATATTGTGGTCAAGTCAAGGAAGAAGGAGACTCTGGTTGATGATTTGAAGGAAACCTTTGATAACCTGCGGACTTACAAAATGATGCTCAATCCGGCCAAGTGCGTTTTTGGTGTATTGGCAGGCAAGTTACTGGGTTTTCTGGTATCTAACAGGGGCATTGAGGCTAATCTGGAAAAGATTACAACTATCACCTCCTTGGCTAAACCGAAGTGTATCAATGACGTTCAACGCTTGGTAGGCTGGATTGCCGCTTTGAGCCGGTTTATCAGCCGCCTAAGTGAGAAGGCGATTCCTTTGTATCAGATGCTGAAGAAAACAGATAACTTCGTCTGGAGTTCTGCCGCTGATGAAGCATTTGAGGACTTAAAGCGGCAGCTAGCTAATCCGCCTGTTCTCGCTGCTCCGATTGACAAGGAACCATTGCTGTTATATGTGGCAGCTAATGCTCGGGCAGTCAGCGTGGCTATTGTGGTGGAGCGCAAGGAGGCAGGCAAGGAATATCCGGTTCAACGTCCGGTTTACTATATCAGCGAGGTACTTATTGAGTCCAAGCAAAGGTACCCGCATTGGCAGAAGCTGGTGTATGGAGTTTTCATGGCAAGACGGAAGCTTAAACAGTATTTCCAAGGTCATCCCATCACGGTGGTCAGCTCTGCTCCTTTGGGAGATATAATCCACAACAGGGAAGCAACTGGCCGGATTGCCAAGTGGGCTATAGAGCTTGGGCCTCATGGGTTGAAATACATACCTCGGACGGCGGTCAAATCTCAAGCACTTGTGGATTTCATCAATGATTGGACAGAATTGCAAGCACCTGAGGAGAAGCCGGACAACACCTATTGGACTATTCACTTTGATGGGTCCGGCAATTGGAAGGCTCGGGTGCAGTCGTATTAACTTCCCCACGAGGTGATAAGCTCTGTTATGTTCTCCGCTTAATGTTCCCGTGTACTAACAATGCAACTGAGTACGAAGGTTTGCTCCATGGTCTTCGGATGGCTAAGGAGATCAATCTAAGCCGAGTTAAGTGCTTCGGTGACTGTTCTCGCTGCTCCGATTAACAAGGAACCATTGCTGTTATATGTGGCAGCTAATGCTCGGGCAGTCAGCGTGGCTATTGTGGTGGAGCGCAAGGAGGCATGCAAGGAATATCCGGTTCAACGTCCGATTTACTATATCAGTGAGGTACTTATTGAGTCCAAGCAAAGGTACCCGCATTGGCAGAAGCTGGTGTATGGAGTTTTCATGGCAAGCCGGAAGCTTAAACAGTATTTCCAAGGTCATCCCATCACGGTGGTCAGCTCTGCTCCTTTGGGAGATATAATCCACAACAGGGAAGCAACTGGCCGGATTGCCAAGTGGGCTATAGAGCTTGGGCCTCATGGGTTGAAATACATACCTCGGACGGCGGTCAAATCTCAAGCACTTGTGGATTTCATCAATGATTGGACAGAATTGCAAGCACCTGAGGAGAAGCCGGACAACACCTATTGGACTATTCACTTTGATGGGTCCGGGCAATTGGAAGGCTCGGGGTCTGGAGTCGTATTAACTTCCCCACGAGGTGATAAGCTCTGTTATGTTCTCCGCTTAATGTTCCCGTGTACTAACAATGCAACTGAGTACGAAGGTTTGCTCCATGGTCTTCGGATGGCTAAGGAGATCAATCTAAGCCGAGTTAAGTGCTTCGGTGACTCGGACCTGGTGGCTCAACAAGTGTCTGGCACTTGGGATTCCAAGGATCCGCTCATGGCAGCATATCGTCGTGAGGTGGATATGGTTGCAGGTCACTTTAAAGGTTATCAGGTGGATCACGTGGACCGATGGAAAAACAAAGCGGCGGACGCTTTGAGCCGATTGGGTTCTCAACGTAAACCGGTCCCGCCTAATGTCTTCTTGGATGTTTTGTATAATCCGTCCGTCAAGCTCCCTGGTGAAGAGGATTTGGCTATTCCTGATCCGGAAGCTCAATTGGTGGCGGATCTTCATGTCATCCCGGATTGGACGATTCCTTATCTCGCGTACATGAACCGGGGCGAGTTACCAGAGGATGAGACTCTAGCCAGGCAGATAATCCGGCGGTCCAAGTCCATGACTATTATCAATGGAGAGTTGCATCATTGCAGTGTGTCAGGGGCGTTTCAACGCTGTGTGTCTCCTGAGGAAGGCTGTGAAATTTTGCGTGAAATCCACGAAGGAGATTGTGGTCATCACGCCGGTTCAAAATCTTTGGTGGCCAAGGCGTTTCTTCACGGTTTCTATTGGTTAACTGCTCATGCTGATGCGCAGGACTTGGTCAGACGATGTGATGGCTGTCAGAAGTTCTCAAGACGTGCTCATGTGCCGGCTCAAGAATTGAGGATGATTCCAATTACTTGGCCGTTTGCAACTTGGGGGCTGGATATGGTTGGGCCTTTCGGAGATCCAAAGACAAGAAGACCCACCTTACGGTGGCGGTTGACAAGTTCACAAAGTGGGTAGAGGCCGAGCCCGTTAGCAAGTGTGATGCGGCCACGGCCGTTCAATTCATCAAAAGGTGATTTTCGGTTTGGCTTTCCACATAGCATTATCGCGACAATGGTACCAACCTATCCAAGGGTGCCATGAAGGATTTCTGTCAACATGAGCACATCCTGCTTGACATATCATCAGTGGCTCACCCACAATCCAATGGTCAAGCGGAGAGGGCCAACCAAGAAATTTTGAGAGGCATCAAACCTCGGCTTATGGTTCCCTTCAGCGGACGCCGGGTTGTTGGGTTGAGGAGCTACCTTTAGTATTATGGAGCATCAACACCACGCCCAATAGGTCGACAGGGTACACACCGTTCTTCATGGTTTATGGAGCGGAGGCGGTTTTTCCTAGTGACATCCGTCATGACTCGCCTTGTGTGGCCGCATATGTTGAAGCGGACAACGAGAAGGCATGGCAAGAAGCTCTCGACCTGTTAGATGAAGAGCGTGGCATAGCGGCCTCCCGTTCGGCGATCAGCAAGATCTGCGTCGCTATCATAGCCGCTGGGTTAGGACCAGAACCTTTCAAGAAGGAGATTTGGTGCTTCGGCTCATCCAGGATCAGACGGATATGCACAAGTTATCCCCACCTTGGGAAGGACCTTTTGTGGTCAGCAAGAATCTACACAACGGGTCATACTATCTGATTGATGTTCGAGAGTGCAAAGACTCACGTAAATCGAAGGAGGAGACCAACCGGCCGTGGAATATTGCTCATCTTTGGCCTTACTATACTTGAGCTATAAGCTCTGCTTTTGTACATATTATGCCTATGTATATATTATGATTAATATAATAAACCGGAACCTCAGCTAAAGCGGGGTATCTGTTGTTTTCTGACATCATGCGTGGTTACATGGAGCTTTCGTTGGTAAAGCGGCGTCCGGTCTACCCCTTGATTTTGGCCTCTCAAAGGCTTTATATTATATCACTTGGGGGCTTGGTCGTATCCGAACCATAGCTACACCTTTTGATAGGCGTAATGCCATAGCATCACTTGGGGGTTTGGTCGTATCCGAACCATAGCCATGCCTCTTGATCGGCGCAATGCCATAGCATCACTTGGGAACTTGGTCACGTCTGAACCATAGTTACGCCTCTTGATCGGCCTAGTGCCACAGCATCACTTGGGGGCTTTGTCGAACCCGAACCATAGCTACACCTCTTGATCGGCTTAATGCCAAAGCATCATTTGGGGACCTGACTGACTCGAACAATAGCTACGCCTTTTTGGGAGCTTGGTCGTGTCAGACCATGGTAATGCCTCTTGATCGGCTTAAAGCCTCATTTGCAATGATTTTATCTTTGTCTTTGCTTGAATTCTGTTTTTCTTTTTTGATAAACATTACTTTTGTTGCGTTTTCAAACTGACGTTGTTAGTCCGGTTCGACTGTCAATTACAAATTGACGAAACACGGTCAAATTTTAATCCGGAGACTGTTTGCCCGGTTTGATTTTCTGTTACCATCCTATTATGGAGTAGACCGGTGTTTATCATAACCCGGAATGGTTTACATTGTAAATCAGTCTTATATTAACAAGAGGTATTTTCTCCTCCACAGTTTGGGTTATCAGCCCAGCTACAAGGTTGGTCAGCCAACATCGTGCCCGACGGTGGCAGGTATGGTATATTTCCATATTTGGTTATATATTCCAACCCAAGTCATCACCCTTGTTTTTGTATATGTGGGTGTCATGACCCGCCCGGTGGTAAACTGCCAGGGCGTTTTTAAACTTTTTTGACTACAGAAACAGTTGGGATGAATATGAATCACACAAGCATCAGTTGCAGATAAGTATGCATGAAGGCATACCAGACAAAGTATAATCAACTAGCTTATTACAAGGCGTTCCAGTGCCCAATAAGATCATTGTTTTTTATCAACTACATGTCACAACATGTAGTAGTTTAAACCGGCCTCCAGTTCACGCTTGGTCACTGGCTTGACCTGACGGTTGCGGATCATCTTGCGCCGGTTCAGCATCTTCCTTCGTACCAAGTGGCTGGAAATCAACAGCTGCCCAGTCGATTCCAGTTAACGCTTGAAACACAGCTTCATCATTGATCAGCAGTGATGGTTCAATATAAGGAGCGTAAGTATGCTTACGGATTGGTGGTATAAGGTTCTCATCCTCATGAATTGGTGCAGCAACTCGCTTGTTTTGATTGTCATATTGGGCTTGATAGTGGGATAGATCCGCCTCTTCAACCAGTTGGCATGCCAGAGGGCGCACTTCCCGGTTTATGGCTCGAAGATCCTCTTCATCAAATTCTGTCCCGTCTTCCTTCAAGCTGGGATAGCCTTGGGCTGCTTCAACAGGATCAAAGTCAGGCACCCACGCTTTGACCCGGGTTAGGGCGGTCAAAGCACCCGTTCTAGCAGCAGATCTCTTCAGCTCCTCAACCCGGGCAGGGAGCATAGACAACCTTTTAATCGTATCTTGGATCAAGGTGGGCGGCGGATTGTTGTGGGAAGCAGTGTAGATAATCCGTTGTGCACCAAAGGTACTGATTGCTCTATCAAAGTATAGGCAGCTTTTAACTTCTTCCACACATCCGTTCCCAAGTGGCCGATACGAGTTCCTGTATCATTGCAAGGGTTAGTAAACCGGCAGCTACATAACAAGATCTGTTCAATTCGGAGAACAAGGATACTTACCAAATACAGCTGCAGTCATGGCATGCACCTGACGCTTCACGCTGGTCAATTCATCAACCACCGGTTTAAGAGCGGCTTCTGCTTTTTCAGCTCTTTGCGCTAAAGCGGCTTTCTCAATCGCCCAATCCACCCGCTCTTTGTTGAATCCCTCTTTAAGTTTCTCCATAGCGCCTAAAGCGCTGGTCAGCTCTGCCTTTGCCTTGGAAGTTTCATCTTGTTGCAATTTAAGGTTTTCTTGAAGGTCAGCGGTTTGACTCTCCTTTTTGCTCAGCTCAGCCTACAAAGAGACAGTCATCTGGTCAGGTAACAGTAAATACTTGAAGTACCAAGCCCATAACAAGTTATGCCCTTGGCACTTGGGGGCTAATGCATATTTGCTCTATCAGACAATTTTCAAAGTCCCAAAGCACAATACAAGTATTAAGCTTGGCACTTGGGGGCTAATGTGTATTTGCTCGTAATTTGCTAACAAGGGAATTCTTCTATAAAGTCCCGGTTTAAGTTGCTATATTAAACCGTCACTTGGGGGCTATTACGGTTGATAAACTGCAAACACAATACAACAAGAGAAGTATGCATAAAGTTACCTCATATTTTTCCTTCATCATATTGAACAGACCGGCTTCATAGTCATGTCTCATGAACAGACGGTTCAGATAGCCAGAATGAAGGTCTTGAGCGTTCAGATGGGTATAGGTGGACAAATCGGCATTCCATTTGCCTTTACCAATTGCAGAAAATTCCTCCTTGGCGGTATGCTTTGACAAAGCGACAGGATTCCCTGGATCTGTATAGCCAACGCCAGTAATCAGAACGTCATCATCCTTGTCAGCAGCAGCTCGTACTGGGGTCGCCGGTTTGTTGATATTCTTTGTTGGGCTTGCCGTTTTGTCAGTCCGAGGAGAACGGATCGGTTCGTCAGCATGGCCCGTGGTGTCGATGTCTGCTGGTTCAGTAACAAAGTCATCGTCTTGAGGCGGTGGTTCATTCAGCACATCATCAAGGTGGGCTTCTACATGATCTGGAGTTTTCTTGATTCAGCGGTATGTCGCTTGACGGTTTGTTTAGGCGAGCTTTCTTGCTTGGTCTGGGTTTAGCGCTGACAAAATAAAAACACGAAGGTCAGTAACGCATATAAAATGCATATCAAGAATAAGATGGAATATGACTTACCCAAGCATAGTTTTGAGGGGTGGAAGCTTAGTGGCTGATGACTCGCCAGAGGATGAATGAGAAGTGCCCTGATAATTGGAATCAGATGGATTAAGAGGTTGATGAAAACAACCCGCTTTAGGGTGTGAAGTGGCAAGAGAGTTAGAGACCTCTGAACGGTGTTTCCGAACCGGACTGTTCGGTAAACCGGCGGAGGTAACTACCTGGCCGCTATGACGAGTTGTGCGGCGAGGCTCGTGCAGTTGTGTCTTCAAAAGAAAGTTTGGGTCCATATAAGCAAGATGATGAGAAAATTTAACCTTCTGGTTTGCTCGACGGGTTTTTAGTGAAGGCAAAGGGTTTGAATCGGAGGAAAGGATGATTACCTCTACAGCATCGGCATGACTGACTTCAGCGTCGTCCTGGCAATAATCATCATCAATAAGGCGTATGAAAAATGAACCAAGTGAGTCAAGTTCTACCTCAAAATCCGAGTTACCCACATCATCATCAACCGGTGGGTCGGAGGATGCAGTGGTTCTCTTCCGGTTAGTTGGTCTTTTCACAGCTTTGGTCTTTTGGCGGGTTGGCTTTGCCGGTTTGTCTTGCGGAGGTTTCTTGTTCCAGAACGGATCATTGTCCTGCCAAAAAGTCATCACATTTTCAGAATACATCAGGACACAAGCAATTTCAGATAAAACGAATAGTATGAATCTTACGGCTGGCGGTTTGTTGATGGTTCAGAAAGGGGGGAGTCCGGTTTGGGCACAGGTAGCCTCCGGTTCATTCAACATCTTTTTTTACAGCCTCAGTAACTTCTACATCTGTCAGCTGAATATCAATGTGCCGCTGAGCATCATTCAATTCTCCTATATACTCACACATCAAACCGGGGCGGAGGAGAGAGAGAGGGAGGGAGAGGGGTAGAGTGCTGGATGGGTGATGGAGTTGCTTCTCGAAGATGGTGGGAGAGGCCTACTAGACAAACTGAGGGTGGAACTGCAACATTATCGATAAGAGTGGGGATGTGTTTCTATGTGTGCCTGTGCGTGATAGATCTGTCGGGACACATCCATGGATGATGAAGGGGAACCATGTGTTTGGTAAGCAAACCTAACTAGATCGGTAGATCAATTGTTGTTTGTCGGAGGAAGGGAGAGACATAACAAATGAGTTAGATCGATCGACGCATGGGGGAAAACGAGTTATAAGGACCTAGCTAGCTATATGTATAGCGGGAGATCGGTCGGTGTACGTCCATTTGTTAGAGGCAAATAAGGCCCCTTGAGATGGATAGACAGAGAGAATGGAGCTAGGAGGTGGTGCGAGAGGCCCAGCTACTAGCTAGATAGGGGGAGAAGTGTGCGGTTGTGAGATTGATGAAAAGAGGGGCGAGAGTTTACACGTGTGTGGGACCGTATGAGAGACACGAGGCAAGGACACATAAAGGAGGAGATTGAAGGTGCTTGTGTATGTTGTAGGTAGACATCGCTCGAGAGGTTTATCGATCGGTATGTGTTGGAAAGGAGTTGTGGAGACTGTGGGAGAACGACCTAAAGAAAAAAAAAAGAATGTGCACGATGGATAGAATGCTGAGGGAGGGGGAGGGCGAGGAGGGCGTGTGAATGCACGAGAGAAAGTTAGTGGTAGCCACAAAGGTTAGAGGATTGTGTGGGTGTAAGAGACTAACAAAGATCATAATTTGATATGAAAGTGGATTCATATATTTGAATAGGAGATCATAGTGTTTTAAACATATGCATGCATGAATATAGCGGTGATACGCGTGTTGTGGTTTTGCACATGTTATACCATAATGTGATAATGCATGGCGTTTGCAACTCACAGCTAAATGTCGAACAATCTAAACCATACTATACATCGAACAATCTCACATTTTATTTGAATTTGTGATAATGTGTGGCGTTGCAGCTTACAACTAAATATCGAACAATCTAAACAATACTATATATCAAACATTCTCACATTTTATTTGAATTTGTGGTAATGTGTGGTGTTTGCAACTCACATCTAAATACTTGTAGGCGTAGGGGCGGGGCACCATACATAATGTGATAAACACATTATACATATGAGACATGGTTTAGTTTGTGAAGATCTAGCTAGAGCTTGAAATGTACTATGATTTGAAATCAACATAAAGTGGATTCAAAAAATCGAGTTCGAGTTCATATAGTACACATAGTTCATATGTAACTCGAGACTAATCATGTGGTGTGCTGTGAAGATAATACACAAACAATGGTTTAACTTGACAATAATGACGATTGTAGATCTTATTAAAACAGAGAAACGAATTGAAATGCTTTGACTTCACAACAATCATTATTGTAGATCTTATTCAAATAGAGAAACAAATTGAAATTTAGTTCATATTGAAGCGGTAGTATATACGTTTGGAATGCACTAAAACGTTCATTTGAGTACTAGGTTGCATGCATTATACATGCAGCGAAATATTTTAATTGAACACTAGCACAAATGCACGTGCGTTGCAATGGGAGAAATTAACTCTCACACACCCATAGCGAGTCATCTATGTTGTCACTCCTCCTCGTCATCATCTTCCATGATGGCCACTTGCTCACCTATTTCATCCAATGTGATTAGTCCCAAGACGATGATATTGGACATCACACTCACCATGCCGATTTCTCAAGCCCCTACTTGCACCAGCTTGTAATTTCTTGTGTGCTGCAACCGCATGTACATGTTCATGTGGTTGAACACCAATCATGTCTTAATGTACCAGGCGATGCATTTCTTTATTGAGCGCTCATAATAATTATTATTAATGTAAAATTAGATTAAGATGTGAGGTCATCAACTTGTTGACTCAACTTAAACCGCATACACTTCAGTGTCGCCACCGTCCACTTTCTTCATCTCTAACATGAACTTGGGCATGTTTCTGGCAGTGAACCATGTTGTGTTGTTCCTCCATGGCCATCAAACCATGCATTTGGATGTTTGTATCCGAGCTCCAAACCGTGATTTGGTATTTGAGCAAGTCTGGTTCAACTATTTGGATTTGTTCTGCCTTAACTCTGAAAAATGAATCGAATATGGCTCAACCCTTGCCAATGTGTGCACGACCTTCCGCAATATAGAGCACCGCTGCAACGATTTGGGGTGTCTTAATTCTTTTGCCTCCATTGCCGCAAAACTTGCAAATAAATTCATAACTGGGAAGTGACTGGATCACCTATAATAAGGTAGAGTGACATATACCTATTGTTAGCTCTCACGTACTCCTACATCACATGAGATTCAACAAAAACAACATCATGAGGAGATTCAAAAGTATCATGGTCACTTTTGACAAGCTCCTCCACGAGTCTTTTTTTGATGTATTAGCATGACCCATATATTCCTAGGTAGAGGCACCATGGAACTTTTTTTATGCATGCACAGCCGATGATATATTTAATAAGTCCACAATGGAATTTATTTTGTTCTGTTAATTCCTTAACAGTGAAAATTTTAATTCTAATTTTAGTTCCCAAAAAATTTTATTTCCTCCTTAATTCCCTCTATTCATGCCTCATATAATTAGCAAAAAATGTTATTTATTTTATTCTTTACTTGTGAAATTTACTTCTTCTTTAATGCCTTTCTTCATACCTCGTATATAATAGGGAAATTTATTTATTCCTATTATATACCTCGTATATAATAGGGAAATTTATTTATTCCTTCCTTCCTGCCTTATCATAAAGGATAGAATTTATTTCATATCTTATTCTTTCCTTTAATTCCTTCCCTTTCGCATCATTATAAGGATGGATTTATTCCTTCTTTTTCGCCTTCCTTCCATGGTCATGACAAATGAACTTACTCCTCCATTTAACTTGTTTCCTTCACTAAAAGTGTTTTTTTTAATTGTTTAACCCATATAAAATGACATCTTCCTCATTTTGCACAAACAACATAGTAGGTAGGTGGGCTGGTTAGTGCGGGTGGACTCTTTCCTTGTGAGCTGGGTTCGAGTCCAACCTGAAGCATGTTATTTTTTTCGGGTTGGCGGGCGCGTGTAGAGGGGAAAAACAGATGGTTGGACGACACATGAAGGAAAAAAGGTGGCTGGACGACGCACGAAGGAAAAAAAGGATGACGTACGAAAAAAGGGTGTGACGTACAAAACAATTGATTGGACCAAAAAAAGATGGAGAAACAATCCTCCCTTTAATATTAGGTAGAGATAACATGAATTCAAAGTTTTGAATGAAATTTGTAGTGCGAATTGATTTGGTACAGTACACGTTAGGCTTGTCCAGAAATTTCAACCTGCGCCTTGTTAGCCCGAAATATTTAAGATATATGTTTGTCTCATTGTGCTCCGACAACTCCCTCCATCTCAACCCGCGCCTTGCTATTCCAAAATTACAACGCGTGCGAAAACTCCCTCCTCCTGTGAAATCCCGACACGTGAAATGCCCGTGATACCCCTGAACCGAAAGAACCGCCTCAAATCGCTGGGGGTACTTTCATAACTTACCCCACATTTCGGACAAGCGCGTCCCTAAGCCATGGTTCCCCACTCCCATCCCATCCGCCCACCCATTCGTACGCTGAGGCTCGAAAAACCCACGAAGCCCCACACCCTCCTCCGTCCGCCACCCAGCTGGAGCCTCTTCCCCGACGACGTCGTCCACAGCAACACCTCGACGTCCCTCATCCACCGTACTGGATGAGGATCCGTCGTTGATCTGGTCGTCCCACCGGTTCAACCACCCCGTCCTCCACCTCCAAGGAGCTGCCCCGACGTTCCCCTCGTCTTTTGCGCCACCTCCATTCCCACACCGCCGTCTTCACCTGCACCACCGGAAGAGCATCATCATCACCGTTTCGTCGGATGAAGCTGCGGCCCAATCGATGCCACCAAAGAGGTTGTACATTAATTGCCGTATTTTCTTCTTGATTCGATATCATGGTGCTGCTGGCGCTCGGTCCCGAGCCGACACGGCGCGACTCCATCCACGGCGGCGTCGCCGGCCACTTCCTCCACTGCGTCGCTCCCTCGGCGGCGACGTCCACATCAGTAGGAGCTGCTGCTGCTTTAGCTCTCGCTCGCACTGCTGCTCTGCTCTTGCTCTTGGTCCCCTGCCTGGTCTGCTCTTGCTCTTGCTCTTCTTTGGCTTCTTTGCTCTCGCTCTTGCTCTTGCTTGCGATGCTGCTCGATTGCTTCTACACTTGATCGTTGAATCGACTTTTGGGTCAGTCGATTTTCAGGGGGTGGGGGGATCTCGCTGGAGTTAAGGAAGAACCAGCCACATCGGGGAAGGGGGCTCGCTGGAGAGGTACCCCACTATCTGTCTTAGGGTTCAGGGTGGGGGTTGTGGTCGCTGGCGGTGGTGGGGCGGTGGCGTGGGGATCACCGAAGAAATAGCTCGGCACGGGTGGGGCCTACAGGGATGGACGGGGCGGCGGCGGACCGGCAGTGGGGAGTGTTTTTGGGGCGGGCGGGGCGGCGCACCGCCGGCCGCGGGCGGCGGGGGGCGGCTGTTTGGCCGGTGGTGGCTGGCGGCTCAGGGGGTGGAGGTTGAAGATGAACTGCAGGCCCTTGATTTCGTATCCAACGGCTGCAAAATCGACTGACCAGAGATGAAAAAGTCAGTCGACTGACATGTAGCCTCACCTCTAGTGCGTTCAGTTTAAACAGTAAAATTCAATTTCGACAGCAAAATTCAGTTTTGACAGTTAAGTTCAGTTTCAACAGTTAAATTCAGTTTCGGCAGTTAAGTTCAGAGATGAGCGGCTGATGTATACATCTGGCACTTTGTGGTTATGTATTTTACGTCATCTATTGGAGATGCTATTAGAATTCCACTCAGGTTAACGTTGTCTCTCTTGTCCTGCTTCAGCCTCACTGTTTTACGACTCACCGGAGCTGCTCCAATGACGAAACCCTCCATCACAGCGGAGCAGTACCTTGGGCTCCATCTCCAGACGCCTAAGATCTTATTCCCCTCCTCCGACAGCCAAGTCAGCCGGAGCATCCTCAATGGCCAACCCAATCACGCTGAGATCGACATGGCTTCGCCAAAGAGGTTGTACACTTCTTGTGGTTTGACTTAATCTCACCATGCTTCTTTGCATCCTGTGATCTTCCTATTCTTGTGAACCAAACACCCAGATTGGCAGAAATCCCGTGTTTATAAATTCTCTGTTTTGCACGTGCATTCCTATCCTATTCCTGTCTATTTCCTATCCCTGCATTGTTAGAATCCTCAAATTCAAACAAGCCCTTACACAATTACTTCTGTTACAGATATGTGTCAAAGAAAACCTTGTGTGGTTTGTCCTGCTCCTGCGGTGCTATATTCCACACCAGCTCAGCTACTCCAACGAAGGAAGGGTTCACCACAGCAGGGATCCGCTCTCCACACTGTCTTTCGCTGCCTCAGATATTCTTCCCCGCCACCGGCAACCACGACAACTGCATTACCATCATCAACTGAGCAGATGACCTTGAGGACTACACGGGGCCGCAAGAGAGGTCGCACTCTTCCGTGTCTGCTTACGTTATGCATTGCTTAATATGATGACATGCTACTTTATCGTCGTGTTCACCAATTAGACTCTGACTCAGGTCCAAACTTATGCTGAAACATGAGTTTTTAAATGGTTGTGGGGTACATATTGGGGCAGCAATCAAGCACTATCATCTACTATCTGGTTAATCTCGGGTGTCTACTATGAGTTTCATGTTGGGTGCAAACAATTATTAAAGGATCCATTATCTGTATTTTTTAACTAATGCTATTATCTGCCTGCTATCATTGGTTTTGGGTCTATCCATAGTTTGCTACCTTCACTCTGGATTTGTGCATGCACTCCTTACATAATCTCACTATGTTTTATTCCTATGCATGTCAATTATTGTACACAATGGAACTGAACATGTAGAGCAAAAGAGACGAGCCTTGCGTGGCAATAAAGTTTCATGCAGACGTCGCTCCATGGTGGGCGCAAAGGCAGCCCCCCTCCACCATTTCAGATCGTAATCAAGAGGAAGATAACTATTCTGAGGGGGATTTAGAAGCAGAAGACCACTCCTGTTTACCCCATGAGGTCTTCGGTCTAACTTGGCATGCTGATGTTGGTAATATCATGCATATGGTGCCTCGCATTGCTTACTGTATACATCAAAGATGTCATCTGCTTAGTTTAGACATACTTTGTGTCAATGCAATCTGTTTAGTTTCTTTATCGTATATGTGAATCATGCAATGCCATCTTGTTTAGCCAGGCATCATATATGTGAATTTTGCAATGCCACCCTGGTTAGCCAGTCATCTTATATGTGAATTGTATCATGACATCATTTTTCTATTACGTGCTAAATTTGTCAACAATTTTAGTACATTCAATTACTCTTCCTGTGCATCAGCCATTCGGCACGATCATGGAAAAATCTGGAGTGGAAACAAGGTCTTCAGAGCAGACAATGCTACCTGACGAAGCGCATGTTTTGCTGGTTACAGATAGCTCCTTAGAGGAGGATTCAGAGACAGATGACCAGTCCAATTCCCCCCGAGGTGCATGCTCTAACTTGGTAAGGTTATGTTGCTCATATCGTGCGTATGGTATCTTGCATTGCTATGTCATTTTATTAGTTTAGACATGATTTGTGTGAATGCCACATGTTTAGTGTCTAATTACCATATATGTGAATTATGCAATGCCATCTTTTTGCAAGACATTATATATGTGAATTATGCAATGCTATCTTGTTGCAAGGCATTATATATGTGAATTATGCAATGCCATGCTTTGTTTAGCCAAGCGTCATATATGTGAATTATATCATGCCGTCCTTTTTTTGTATTTCTCATTGCTTTTGTCGACAATGTTTGTATATTCAACTGCTCTTCCTGTGCATCAGCCATTTGAATTGGTGATGGAGAAATATGGAGTGAAAATAAGGCCTTCAGAGCAGACAATGCTACCTCGTGAAGCATATATGTTGCTGGTTACAGATAGCTCTTCAGAGGCAGATGACCAGTCCTATTATCCCCCTGAGGTGTATGCTCAAACTTGGCAGGGTTATATTACTCATATCATGCATATGTTGTATTGCAATGCTTAGTTTTTACATCATATTCACGATATTGAATGCCATATCCTTAGTTGACACATCATATATGCGATTGCCCTCTGCTCACTTCCTTAGTATATAAATCATATATTTGAATTATATCATGTCATGATGTTTACATAGACATCATGTATCTGAATTATGGCATGCCAACCCATTTTCTAAATACATAATATAGTTATATCATCTCATCCTGTTCACATAGTCATCATATTTTGAATTATGTCATCCTATCCGTGAATTATATCATGCCATCATGTTTCCATCGACGGCATGTTTGTGATTTATGGCATGCCAACCACTTTAATAGACACATCGTATAGTTATATCATGTCATCTTGTTTACATAGTCATCGTATTTTGAAGTATGTCATTCTATCCTGTTTAGTTAGCCATTATACATGTGAAATTGTGTCATGCTATCCTGTTTAATTACCCATCATATATTTGAAATTATGTCATGCTATTCTGTTTGGTTAGACAACATAAATATGAATTATTTCATGCCCTGTTTTCTTCCCTACTATCCATTGCACCTGTCTATCTTACAATGTCTGTACATTCAATTACTTTTCTTGTTTATCAGCCATTTTAATTGGAGGGGGTGATGGCAGTATCTGTGGGAGTAAAAACACAATCTTCAGAAAAAAGCGTGCTACCTGTCGATGGAGATAGAACCACGGTTGTACTTGCCCAAGAACCAGCCCCACCACACATAACCCAGACTCACGCAGATTGTACCCCTACCCAGTTGGACAGAGAACCAGCTACACCCCTTCTGACCCCAACCCCAGCAGATAGTAACCAAGTTCCCGTTGACACAACACCGTCTCCACCACAGAGCACCCAAACATGAGCAGTTAGTAAGGCAACTGCAGTGCCCAAAGCACGAGGACCACCACTCCGAACCCCAAGTCAGCGCTTAAAGCAGAAGAAGAATTGTTCTCAGGTCAGGTTCCGTAGCTATGGTTCATACTACTTTGCTCTTGCATCATTGTATTTACTCATACCAACTAATTTCAAATTTGAAGGATGCAATTGAAACTCCAATGGCGCAACATGTATGATTTAAACCTGTTTCTTTAACGTGTTTGTTGTTGTAACTTGATCTATGTTGATTTCAGTTTCAATTGAATAAACAGTTGTGTTCTCATGCCATGCACATTACAAGTGTTGTTATTGCTGTGTACTTTCCCACACTTATATTCTGTCTATGCTGCTTTGTCTTAAATAGATATGATTCGAACTGTATCTATCTTGATTTGGCAATATAAACTAGAATGATATAGACCATACAGTGACCATACTACATAGATATATGTTTGTTTCATGCTGTTATCCTGTCCACCTTACTACTGAACTGGTTTACCAAAATGAGTTTCATATACTACTTTGTAAACCTGTGATGTGTTTGTTTGTTTTTTCCTTTAGAACGCGGATAAAATATTGGAGAAGAGTACCCCATTATGCAATGGTAAAGGAAGTAATGCAGATCAGGTTCAAGATAGTGAGACATCCCTGTTGTTCTCCCAGAAAGCTGATAAAAACTATATTGAAGACACCGAGACAACCCCAAAGTCCTGTCTTGATGTAGTGTTCGAGTTACTGGCTACTACTCCTGGCACCAGCTCTTCGAACTCGTTGACTGAATCAGTCCGGCTTCTTGAGTCTCAACTTCAAGTTGAAAGACATCGATCAGAAGTTATGCGACAGGAAGCCGAAGGACTGAGGAAGTCCCTACAGAATTTAGATGCATAATTTCTGGTGCAATAGCAAGTGCTGGAGGATTTAAGCGCCAAACAAGAGAAAGTTAATAAGCATGCTAAGCATCTTGCCAGCATTATGGGTACCCCGGATATTATTTCTTGAGCTCTTCTAAAGTGGTTTCAGTTATGGACTTGTTTTGCTACGGCGTTTATATGCTGTCGTGTTCCCTATATTTGCACTTGTGGCGAACTTTGATGCCCAGTGGATGTAATATGTGTAATAGCTGTGATAGCCTAGCATAAGTTGCTTGCTTATTTATTTCCGTTGTCTTGTTTATTTGTTTTCTTGAAGTCAGTGCAGTTCTTTTCCCGCGGTTTACTAGTGGCGGAATAACCTATTTTTTAAAACTAGGCCACATTAACAATGGGCTACTTATTTACTGTAGTTAACATGGGCCTCCTACGGGTCGTAGAAACAATGGGCCTTCTAAGGGCCATAGAAACAATGGGCCTTCTACAGACGGTCCGTATCATCAATGGGCCTTCTACGGGCCGTATGATCGGTTGGCCAAACATGGGCCAATAACAGACCACATTATGGCCATAAATGGGCTAGAGTTGAAATTGTCCGTTCATGGGCCGACCATAACGGGCCGTCGTTAATAGGCCATCTTTGATGGCGCTATGAAAACAGCCCAACGTATTAACGGGCCACAAACGGGCCGACTGTAACCACGGTCTGTATTTGGCCCACAAGCAGAAAATGACAGTAACGGGCCGAAAGTAAACGAATGCTCGAAATGAGCCCAAGAATAAATGGGCCCTGAGAAGGCCGAAAGATAACATGGGATGGAAACGGCCCAACGGAATAATGGGCCGTTAATGGGTATAAAGTGATACACTGTTCATTACGGGCCAGTTTTACCACGGGCCGTTAAGGGGCCGAAGTTACTAAGGGCCTCATATGGGCTGAAAGACGTCATGGGCCATACATGGGCGGAAGTTAAAAAGGCTGGAATTATATTGGACGGCCCGGATGACGCCATCGGGCCTAATTTGGATAGTCCGTAACGGGCCTGGGTTAGCAAGTCGTAAATGGGCTATATCCGAACAGCCGTTAACGAGGCTTGCCATGGGCCGCCCGCCACCTTTGACCAAGTCAAATGGGCCGGCCTTTTCACAGGAATGGGCCTATGTTGGGCCATGCCACGTGTCGACGTATCATAGGCGCTTTGTGTCCAATGAGTGGATGACATCTGTCCCAACGGTGAGCCGACACGTGTTTCCTCGAGCCAATGATGATTTTACACGTGGAAAATCCCCATTGGTCGGGGCTGTTAATGGGTTATTGGATCCAAAACTGGACCCGATAGCTTAACGGCGTTCCGTTATGGTGGATGCCACGTGTTGGTCACCCTTGACGAAAGCACTTCTGTTACGCACGATTTATCGTCATGGAAGTGGACACTTCCGTGATGGTAATTTTGGTAATGTCATGGAACACTTCTACGATAGCACAGGTATGGCTATCTTGATTCTGTCATAAATTTGTCATGGATGTACATGCATGACAGAAAACGTGACCTACTGTGACAAACACGTATCATCACGGAAGTGTATTTTTTTTTGTAGTGCTGTGATGGTGCACTAGGGGAGACATGCTCATCATCAACACAACTACGTTGAGCGTCTATGCATGTGTTGTCTTTCAAATCTTCTTCGGGGGGTGGCGGAGTAGAATCTGTAGAGGCCCTCCGTTTGGGAGGAGCACCTTTATCTTCTGCCTTGCTAATTTCCTTCCGCTTTATTGATTTTGAATTCTCAAGTAAAACCGATATGAAAAAGCAATAAAATTCAATCATCAGAACTCATTCGTGCATGATACTGACAATCACTACTTTGATGTAAGGAAAACACATGATACCAGGATGGAATATGTATGAAAAACAGGACGGCATGGCATATTCACAACTGTTTGTGTAAACTAAGAAGAAGCCACTTCAACAAATAAGAAGCAATGGAAGCTAGACACCACATGAAAGATGCAACAATATGACTCTGCCAAATTAGAAGCGTCCCATCATAAATGGCGTTTCAACAAATTAGAAGCAGCGCATGCTATAAATCATATGAAAAATGCAACTAATTAATATCACACTGCATATACTAAAGGTGTCTCGTCATATTGATTGAGGCGGGATACAAAAAACAATAGTTTTATGTAAGGACATGCTTAATAGACAGATGTACTATGTATTAAAAATAGTAAGGCATGTCACATTAACAGGTATAATGTATAAACTAAGCAGAATAGCACATGTAATTTAACCAGATTGGAAGAATTACAATCTAGACACCATATGCAACATGCAACCACATATAACGCTGCAAAGTTAGAGCAAGCACCTGCGATGCTAGTGTAGGGGAAATGCGGTCATCAACTACAGAGCTACGTTCACTATCTTCATCTAGCCTTGCTATTTCTTGAGAATCATGTGGGGAGGCTGATGCTGCATTCCTTAAAAGAGTGTATTTTGTCACAGTAACCCGCTGGGGTGATTGTCTCATCATAAGTGATTGATGAGGGATACACAAGAACATTAGTTTGATGTAAGAACATGGTTAGTAGACATATGTACTAGTATCTACCAAAAATAGGAAGGCATGTCATATTCAAAGGTATAATGTGTAAGCTAAGCAGATGAAATTTAACCAAATTGGAAGAAATACAAGCTACACATCTGGCTGGAGTGGTGAGCATGATCATCGAGGACCAGAGAGCCTGGTGGGAGGCGAGCTGCTTCGCCACCATCGTGGCTTTTTATTTGGCTTCCAGGTGATACCTGTCTGTGCTGGGCTTGTCACTGGCTTGGCCAGTGCCCTGAGTAGCTATTTGTCTTCTGGTGCTCCCAAGATGGTGGTTCATGTAAAAAATATCTTTCCTTATCTTAATAAAGACCGATTCGGCATTTAGAATACAAGCTAGACACCATATGCAACATGCAACCACATATGACACCGCGAAGTTAAAGCAAGCATCTGGGATGGTGGTTCATGGCGAGCGAGATCATCAACTCCAGAGCTACATTTACCATCTCCATCTGTTGAACATCCACCCTTTAAAGCGTGGAAACGTGTCTTGCGTGCCCGCGAAGCAAGCAGGAGCGACTTCTCTCTTTTCTTTTGTGCTTCTGTCAAGGCAGAGTCTAAAATACCCTTGCATAAAAACACAATAGTGAGAGTATGGGTGAAGTGTGTGCAGAACTAGTGCACTGTAAAAGTAGCAGATAGCAGGTGGCTGAAAAATAAATGATAGGAGACATATGATAGCTCTACAACATTGCATGGCAAACAAAATTAGATTCTACTCCATATGATTTTGGAATATATGAACACAGGGATGGCTGGGAAATGAAGGTACTCCTCCAGCACACCACCACATGTGGTACTATCAAAATAACAGTTGATTAAAAATAAATAGGTCAGTCGATATTTTTATGGACCGCCCGATCTATAAGGAATGGGAAGATGGCCTTCGTCCACCTCACGCCAGCGACCACCGGCCCAAACCCCTGCCTCCGCCGCCCCGCCCTCCCCTCGACTTCACACCACCGCCGTGCTTTGCAGCTCCCCCCAACCATCCCTTTTATCCCGGCCGACCTCCAGATTGGGCGCCAGCAGCTCCTGGGCCCCACACACCCCTAAGATACACACCGAGGCGTTGCTTCCCCGGTGTAATAGGCGAACTAGCGCCTGTTACGCCTGGGAATGCTTCCTTTAATTGGGAATCAACTGACCAGGAATTGAAATCCAGGGGGCGACGGACCTCTAGCTAAGGTGAAATAGTATATGAGGAGAAACCTTGTGCATCATGAGTTACTAGGAACATCTAGTATCAGGAAGAACCGGTTACTAGTGTCTTCTGTGGGATGAATACCATGCAAGCAGAAACGTAAGATTTGCACGAATAAGGGAAGAGGAGTACCATTTCCGGTTGCCAGTGATGTGTCCTCCGGATGTCGCGGTGATTTTTTGTTTTTTCCAGGAGAACCGATGTTTTGGAGGAGAGTGGAGTCCTGGACGAACCCATGGCCAAATTTTTGACGGTGTTGTGGTGGCCGTCTGTCGATGGAGGGGAAGCAGATCCGAGGCGGCGGAGGACGGTGTAGCGGGAACATCTCCGGTGCAGTGGACGGTGGCGAAGTTGGAGCGGCAGCGGTGAGGCGCAGGGAGGCGTGGTTGAACTGGCTCGGGTACGGACAGCTCGGCCTCGGATTCAACTACTAGCCGTGGAGGGCATTGTGGTTGCGGTTGCGGTGGACGACGACGTCGGGGTATCGGCTCCAGCGTGATGGAGGAGGGCGGCGGTTGATGGGTGGGATGGGGTGGCAGACGGAGGACGTCAGGGTTTCGCGGCTGGTGGAGATGTAGTTTTGGCGCCCACGGAGTACGAATGGGGAATCAGACAAGGGTGGGGGTGGGGGGAGCTAAGGGAGAACCATGTTTCGGTCTGGGACGCGCTTGTTTTTGTTTTTTTAACAGATGGGACGCGCTCGTTTGAAATTTGGGGAAAGTACAAACTTTGCTCCCCTCTTAAATTTCAGACCTACTGCGAGTCAGGGGTAGGATGGTAAACCCAGGTGTCCCAAATAGTGGGTGGGAGCTATTTCGCCCGCGCACATGTGTGCTTAGGCCGCCATTGTGTATGAATGTTTTTTGGAGGCGGTTGTGTGGCGTCTAGATGAAGCTACAAACCTACCCCGGTTTAGACCTTTGGACGTTGGGCCGGTAGGTTTCACGGCTCGGAGTTAGAAAAGTAATTCCTTCTACCAAACATTGGTCTCACGCGGTTTCGGTCGAGTAGAGGCTCTTTGGCGCTTCGTTTGAAATTCTGAAATAGAAGCATTCACGTTTAGAGTAAACTTGAACTTTGAGGATTGACCTAAATAGACAACGTTAAATTTGACCTTGTATGTTTGAAAACCTCATTAAATTATGCGCTTCTTTTTGAAATTTTGACACTTGAAAATCCTATAACTACGATTATTTTGGAATGGAGGAGGTAAATTTGAATCTATTTTGTACATGACTATACATTCTACTATGTACAAAAGTAGAGCAAAGATTGGTGCCCCCATAATTTAGGTATGATTTACAAATGCCATGATATGGAATTCAAATAATTGAATGGACTTCATGTTGAATTTGATTTTTTAAAACCAGCTTAATTTGAATTCAAATGTATGCTAGTTCATAGCTAGCTATTTATAATGTTCATTGTGTAAGTTTTGTATGTATAATGTGCTATGCACACACAACATGAACTATACTCACGTTTATATTCGATTGCTAAAGCGATGCATTGTCTGGAGTTCAAAATACTAACTATGTGGATCAGTTATGTCGAATAATAACATAGACATGCTCAAATTCGATAGAATATAGATGTCTGATGGATCAATGACTGTTCCTTACGCGAATTGCAAATATCATGATCCCATCCTAATATTTGGATACAATTTATATTTTTAATCACCGTGTACACCAGTCTTTTACATGTAGTATCACTCTCCATCGGTGGTCTCTCACACATGCTCACACACTCTCTCCCGAGGTATCTTTCTCGCAGACATGCTCTTGATATAACCCTCCCTCCCTCTCGTAACCATTTACGACTGTTTTCACTAACCTTTATCACAAGCACTCTTCCTCTCACAAGCATACACACACAATCCCCATCGACCCTTTCTCTATACATAGACCTGCCTACATGCCTCCCGCACGCACATTATCTTTAGGCCTGTCTCTCACGCATTGTCTCCACCTCTCTTCCTAATTGACGAGTATGATTCTAGTAGAGCATTCTGTAGGATGCCCCTTAAAGTTAGGGTGGATGAATAGTAATATCAGAGATAAGGGTTACCTTAGTCCGAGGACCTAGGGTTACAAATCCTAGCCGACTTTGTCAGTGGACACAGAGTCCTTCACGACTCTGCTATCTTTGTCTTGTACGACTAGTCCTCCATGGGTCTCCCTAAATACGTCACGGGCCGACCAATGTGGCGCAGGACAAAACCGAACCAAGCGCCTCACCTCGGCCCACCGGACCTCACGCGGTGACACACCCTCTGCCCCCAGGTCTTGTTATCTTCTCACACCCACACATACCAACACAGACACCACACAAAAAAACTCTCATCGTGCCTCTATCCCCTCGCCCCTTGCATATACACACTCAAGGGCATCTCTCGCTATGACATCATATTCGTCTCTCTCTCTAGACCTCTCTCATTTCTCGTGATATCTCTCCCACGTCCCCCTCCCCCTGACGGCCCCTCAATCCATGCCTCTCTCGAATATGTAATACACACAGATACCTCTCTAGGCCTTGCCAATTACATCAACTACAGATTCACACATGTTACATCACATACCCCATTAATCTAAAAACCCCTCTCTTCACATTTATTTCGCATACAACATTCGTTTTGAGTAAAGTGTGGCCAAAAAATTATTTTATAATTTTACATATATACAACATTACAAAGTTATATGGAGGAGTATGAACGTTAATTTGCATTGCATGGTGCCCATAATGATATTTATTTCGCATTGTGAATTTTTATATTTTTATACTATATATAAAGTTAGTCATAATAAATAGAAACGAAGAGCATCTCTCTCTCCATTGCATACACCCCCTCTACGCCCCTTTCACGTACGCACACAAACTATCTCTAGGTCCTCTAAAAGTACGCCCCCAGCACATTCATGCATGTTTCATCTTTCTCTCGCGATATATCCAATGACGATCATTGTATTTGAAGAGAAAGCATGATATGTACATTGGACTTCAGAATCCACTCATTATGGTCACCATTTATGTTTTCTGGTTATTATAAAGTCATGGGCTCACCGTACAGCTCTATATTTGCTCAAGACACGACTAGTTGACCAGTTAAACGCTCCACATGGCACCTCTAGTGTTGCATCACATTATCTCACTACCATTGGGCCCACCTGTCGGCATGTATCTACTCTACACTCTTATAAAAACAGAGTTGGTGATGATGGTGTGCCTGCCATCCTGCAATATAGCCCGTCCAATTTATATCTGACGGATAGGAAGGAAACTATGGCAATTCTGCAAGAAGGTACCCACACACATCTTCACATTTGCAAATAAGGTCTTCCCTCATTCATCCTTTTCTCTCACAATATAAATTAGTCATACATATGCATCTTGATGTTACGTGCAACGCACGGGCATCTTGCTAGTAAGAATAAAAACAAACAACAACAAAATATTGGACGGTGGATCGAAGTCATGCCCGCGGGCACATCGGACAAGGTGGCCTTGTGTTGGTATGCTGAGCCGTCTGTTTTAACACACATGAGCTGGTGTAGTGATTATACACACACGCACGCATGCACACTGACTGCATGTACGCAACACTCACACGAACACATGCAGCCACGCACGCACGCAACACTCACACGTACACACGCAACCACGCACACAACACTCACATGCACACACGCACGCATGCATGCACGCACCACACGACCAACACACACTCTCACGTTCAAGTGCTCAACCTACACGTGCATGCGCACACATCAGGCCCTGACAGACACATACACAACCAGGTGGTTCCCAAGCACGGGTTGGAGTCTGTCGCGCCTGCGAAAATTTGTGTTTATCTGATCTTTTTTCTATGCGAACTGACAGGTGGGACCCACACGAAACATGGTCAATTTAACTAGTCAACATAGTTCCATGCAGACTATTTGGCCGGTCAACAGAGTGCAATCCGATGCTGAACAGTGAGCAAGTGACCGTATAATCACTGATACGTCTCCAACGTATCTATAATTTTTGATTGCTCCATGCTATATTATCTACTGTTTTGGACAATATTGGGCTTTATTTTCCACTTTTATATTATTTTTGGGACTAACCTATTAACCAGAGGCCCAGCCCAGAATTGCTATTTTTTGCCTATTTCAGTGTTTCGAAGAAAAGGAATATCAAACGGAGTCCAATTGACCTGAAACTCCACAGAACTTATTTTTGGACCAGAAGAAGCCCACGGAGTATCGGGAGTGCACCAGGGGAGTCCCGGGCTGTCCACGAGGGTGGGGGCGCGCCCACCCCCTAGGGCGCACCCCCTGCCTATAGGACAGCCCGGAGGTCCACCGACGTACTTCTTTCACCCATATATACCCACGTACCCTAAAAACTTCGAAGACGAGAATAGATCGGGAGTTCCGCAAAAGTCAATCGGGACCCTATTCCGGCACCCTGCCGGAGGGGGGGAACCCTCACCGGTGGCCATCTTCATCATCCCGGCGCTCTCCATGACGAGGAGGGAGTAGTTCACCCTCGGGGCTGAGGGTATGTACTAGTAGCTATGTGTTTGATCTCTCTCTCTCTCTCTCTCTCTCGTGTTCTTGATTTGGCACGATCTTGATGTATCGCGAGCTTTGCTATTATAGTTGGATCTTATGTTGCTTCTCCCCCTCTACTCTCTTGTAATGAATTGAGTTTTCCCTTTGAAGTAATCTTATCAGGTTGAGTCTTTAATGATTTGAGAACACTTGATGTATGTCTTGCCGTGCGTATCTGTGGTGACAATGGGATATCACGTGATTCACTTGATGTATGTTTTGGTGATCAACTTGCGGGTTCCGCCCATGAACCTATGCATAGGGGTTGGTACATGTTTTCGTCTTGATTCTCCGGTAGAAACTTTGGGGCACTCTTTGAGGTTCTATGTGTTGGTTGAATAGATGAATCTGAGATTGTGTGATGCATATCGTATAATCGTACCCACAGATACTTGAGGTGACATTGGAGTATCTAGGTGACATTAGGGTTTTGGTTGATTTGTGTCTTAAGGTGTTATTCTAGTACGAACTCTAGGGCTGTTTGTGACACTTATAGGAATAGCCCAACGGATTGATTGGAAAGAATAACTTTGAGGTGGTTTCGTACCCTACCATAATCTCTTCGTTTGTTCTCTGCTATTAGTGACTTCGGAGTGAATCTTTGTTGCATGTTGAGGGATAGTTATGTGATCCAATTATGTTATTATTGTTGAGAGAACTTGCACTAGTGAAAGTATGAACCCTAGGCCTTGTTTCAACGCATTGCAATACCGTTTACGCTCACTTTTATCATTAGTTACCTTGCTGTTTTTATATTTTTCAGATTACAAAAACCTATATCTACCATCCATATTGCACTTGTATCACCATCTCTTTGCCGAACTAGTGCACCTATACAATTTACCATTGTATTGGGTGTGTTGGGGACACAAGAAACTCTTTGTTATTTGGTTGCAGGGTTGCTTGAGAGAGACCATCTTCATCCTACGCCTCCCACGGATTGATAAACCTTAGGTCATCCACTTGAGGGAAATTTGCTACTGTCCTACAAACCTCTGCACTTGGAGGCCCAACAACGTCTACAAGAAGAAGGTTGCGTAGTAGACATCAATCACCGCAAAACATATATAGTGACCATAATGAGTGTATTCTGAAGTCCGGTGACCGTATTACACGTTCTCGCATGTTAGATCTAACAACTATGCAATACAACACTACTACTACTACACTCTAACACAATAATCATATGTGTTTTAAGTTTTACTAGATCTCATATTGTTACTTAATTATTCAGTTTGCATACATTAAAATTGTCTTTGAAATGTATGGCCAGTATCATCTACCGCGCGGGAAAAATCCCGCCCTTTCCTGTTTAATCGGGTTTGTATCGATGGATCGTGTGAAACAGCAAAACTATAGTAGTACTACAGTACAAGTAAAAGTTCACTGGGCCTCCATTCCATGTACTCGTCCGTCGTAAGAGTGGAGCGCTCGCTTTCATAAATGTTCTAGTCCCTTTCACCGACATGTGGGACATCAAGCAACCGGGTCCATGTCCCATACCGAAATACAGTGCAGAGCAGCAAGGGTGAAGCACCCCAGTCATGGCGCTGGCATAGTAATGATCAATGTGGCATCAAATCACAAAGCTACACCTTTCCCGCAGTTAAGTTGGAGGGACCAAATTTCTACTCTTATAAATAACCGAGTTTGTGATGATGTTGTGCCTGCCATGTTGTAATATATACCTCTGATCTATATCTGATGGATAGAAAGCAAACTATGACAATTTTACAAAAGATACCCGCACCTCTCTCCACATTTATATATAAGGCCTTGCCTCGTTCATCCTTATCTTCCCGAACCTCATTGCTGGGCAATTAAAAAAGGAAGACTCTGGAACAACCTGGCATGGTGGCCGCTGCCGGCGCCGTCCATCCCCATGCCTCCACCCAGTCCGACCACCAGTCACCACCACGCCCCACTCCTCCTCACCTTATCTCCCATCTTTCTCGAGATATCATTTTTCGATGAAATTCTTGAGATACCATTTTTCTGAGAAAATTCTCGAGATATCATTAGTTTTTACACATGGGATTACTCCTACATGGGTCAACCACAATAGGTGTTTTGTAAAAAAATGCATCTTGATGTTCCGTGCAATGCACGGACATCTTGTGAGTAATGCTAAAAAAAGAAGTTGGAGGGACGAAGCAACCATCATTTCACTCGTTGCTGAATCCGCTTCTCCCTCATCTTCTTCAAGTTAACCACGTGTTGCTTCTGTCGTTGTTCTGCCTCATCTGGGACGCGGATCGGCTTGGTAAAGCACTGACATGAGGGACCGCATGTTAGCAAACTGCCAGGCCAACGTCCTCTAAAAATAAAAAACCTCCCCTGCCATCCGCGCGGAAAAATCACCTCCTTTTTACTAATCTTGATACTATAATAGATCAATATAATTGAGATTTGTATAGATAGCACACAGGAGCAAAACCAAGTGGTTTGGTTAAGGGCATCCACAATGTGTAGCCAAATGTGAAAATAGCTTTTGGCATCAATAGGAACCATTGTGGACGGTGCTGCCAAAGCCAAAAAGATGGAACCGAAGCTCCCTAATTGATTGATTGAAGGAATAGAAAAATGCAACGTCTCTCCTCTTTCTCCCGTACTTGGACACATGTACAGTATAGAGCACAGAGTCTACTCCCCTGTCCCTTCTATCACAAATCACAAAGCAGTGAGGCGCCAAATCACAAAGCACGGAAGAAGCAACCATCATTTCACTCTTCGCTGACTCTGCTTCTCCATCGTCTTCTTCGAGAAACCACCTCACTGCACTAAGCTGGACGGACGACACTATTGTGTAGTACTAGTACATATATGCGTCCTTTGGTTCAATGGACTTCCTGGATGCAAATAAGGCGGTTGTCTCGGCTTGCAAGCGGCACTTGCGAACGACTTACCGTGGTCTCCCTCAATGGTGTTCACCGTCAAACACAATTCGCCAAACCACAACTTTTGAGATATCGTCTACGTCACCGCAATGGGGAAGGAAGTCAAATAGTTACTACCTCCATTTTTTTGTACGCAAGGCTAGTATATCAAAATTAAAATTTGTAGAAGGCCACTAACACTAATCGAGGCAAAATTGATGGGGTTTGCCTCGTACTAGCAACCAAGGACATTAATAGTATACCCTTGCATGCATGTGAAAGTGAGAAGGTTGGTTTGCATGATGATGCATTAATCAAGTGATGAGGAGTGAGATGGTTAGCTCTTGGGTGTTGGAGAAAAAAATATGCATTAATCTACACGTCAAACGAGGTTTTGTATCGATCAGTCCCGTGAAGGAAAACCCCGCCTTTCTTTTTTAACACAAGTAGTACTCCTACGTACGTACTTGTATCCTGTTTGTGTCTAGGCCTTGCATTGCCATACCTCGCCACACATTTTTGCCAAGCTTGCCTAATGTTTTCAAAATGAAAAGCAGGTACACTTGCGCACGGCTTTCGTGGTGGTACCACACCCTCACACATTCGCTCCTGCACGCCGCGGTCGCACCACACCCTCACACAGTCGCTCCTGCACGCCGCAAACCCAACCAAGGGAACACACCCTCACTGACACATGCTACCGCATGTGATCAAACCAAACTTAGTCATCCTACCGCTGACACATAATTTTCGTTCGTATAGTATGTTTATCCAACCGCATGTTGGGGTAGCTCCGTACGGCCCATGCGGTGGTCTATTGGGGAAGAAGAAGAGGTGAGGAAGAAGGGTTAGGAGACGTAGGATATTCATCCAACCGCCTGAAATGGTCGACTGAGCCAAATGATGAAAGTCAGAGGACTTGCATAATATATGTTTTTACACAACAAAAGATCCCTAAAAGTAACAACATAAAGAAAAACTATCACTGCTCTCGAAACGTGACGGCCTCGCCGTATTTGGCTGCCGACACGAACCAACAGTAGCTGCCGACATGTGTCTCCGCATCGTGGTTGTCCTCGGCCTCCAGCTACTCGTTCACCTGGAGCGTGCGGGTGCTCTGCATGGACGAGAGCACCGCCCGGTTCAAGTCCAGGACGTTCGGTTCCGCCTGCACGAGGGCCTCGATGGCAGCGGCATCCGCGCGCTTCGCATTGAGTTCAGCCTCCGCCGCCTGGTTCAAGTCTAGGATGTCCGGTTCCACTTGCAGGAGGACCTCGATGGCAGCGGCATCCGCACACCCCGTGTCAAGTTGAGCCTCCACCGCCCGGTTCACATCCACGACATCCGGTTTCGCGTGCAGGAGGGCCTCGGTGGCAGCGGCATGTGCACTCTCCACGTCGAGTTGAGCCTCCGCCTCCTGGTCCTTCTTTAGTATCGCCAGGTTGAACCGCTGGTCCGCCTGCACCATGGGGGACCCGGACACCGGCACGAAGTCGATGTCCATCGTCTCATACGCATCGGGGGCCTTCTATGCCGCGACCTCTGCCATGAACATTGGATCGGCTTCCTCCTCCTCGGAGCTTGGCTCCAGAGAACTCGGGGATTGGCCCGCCGCAAAGCAAGGTTGGGAATGGAGGTCTGTGGCGACGACTGCCGCCATGATTTCTGCCCGGCGCTCCGGCGTCAGCATCTTGTAGTACGTGATTTTGCGGCTCACCATGGCTTTTCGGCGAACTAGGGGACGCTTGATGTGGGCTAGGGGATTGAAAGGTGGGGAAATGGGCTGGAGAGGAGGTGTGGTTTTGGGGCAGTGGCTGGCGTAGGCCGAGCAGCAAAGGTTCTGGTGTGAATAGTGGTTCTGATGACGATTGGTCCATTGGTTTTGACTGTACATTGCTCTTGTCGCATTCGTGTTGCACCCCGGCACGCTGGACCCTCCACGTCGCTCACCGAATGGAACGCACTTCATCTTGGGTTTTCGCTTGCCTGTGGGACCGCAGTTGAGAGCAAACAGACTTCCCTCCCCCTCCCCTGCCCGCGTCATTTATACTACTACTCCCTCTGTTTTATGTGGAGTAAATAAAAATAGAGGGAGTATACTACGGATGAGGATTCCCCTGATGTGGCCGAACCCGTAGAGTAACTGACATGCCGGGCCTAGCAATCATGGGGCCCGCCAGTCAGTGACCGAAAGGAAGGGTGAGGCAAGGATACCTATGTCAGAGGATCCACTTCCACTACTACTACTAGTACTATGAGCACTGCATACTCTACTGCAGATGTTGTTAGTACTCCAGTAGTACTATTGGACAGGGAGCTTAAAAAAGTTACTATTGGACTGGCTATACTGGCGAAATCCTAGTAGGAAGAGCATGCGCGAGAACAACAAAATTCACATGTTTGAAAACAAATTGGAAACCATCTCTGTTTGAATACAAATCTAGGAGTACATACGAATCTAACAATATTGATTGGGCGTTGTTGAATGTTGATACCTTTTTCTGTAGTTTGATGAAAGTAGAGATACTTTGACTACACATAAAACTTATATGTAAACTAGAAAGGACCGGAGGGAGTATATTGTATGTTCAAAAGCGAAACGAACATTGAATACCCTTTATATATGATTTGCTGATGCTATGATCACCGGTGCAAAATTTTGAATATGCCTTAGGTATCACACATGCACCCACTCGTTCTCTCTCGGTTTCATCTCGGGGTCCAGAGATTGATTGAAACAGGACCAGGGTGGGTACAATACGCTTGTTTCGCTTATAAACATACAATATACTCCCTCCGATCCCCACAGACCCCCCCCCCCCGCGCCTCATTTCTCTCATAGAAACAGACCGAACCTTTATCTCCTTGCACGACACCAATTGATCTATCAACATCAATCGATCTTGTTAAGATGTGTCGGGGCATGAACCGAATGGGATGTCAAAACTAAGACAGGAAGCGACACGTAGTGGAGGCAAAGTGAAACTTTAAACGAACTGTTTGTCTGTATGCATGTCGGACAAATTACAACATTGGAAATACAAGCATGGTCTAGGCCCACGTGCGAATGATACTCGACGGAATGTTCAAATGAGGCATGCAGGAGGATGGACTCGACCGGAGGGCGGCATGATCGATGGAGAAGAGGGTTGGAGAGGAATAAGAAATAAGCAACGCCACATGATTATACTTGAACGGCTCAAATAAACAATAACTTGTCTCGTTTTCCCTTCCGTCTTGGTTATGGAGTAAGATACTCCCTCCATTTTTATTTACTCTGCATATTAGGTTTGACTGAAGTCAAATTTCATAAAATTTGACCAAATTTATATAAAAAGTATGAACATTTACAATAGCAAATATATATGATGTGGAAGTATATTCAATAATGAATCTAATGGTATTGATTTGTTATTATATATGTTATTATTTCTGTCTATAAACTTTGTCAAAGTTTACAAAGCTTGACTTTGAGCAAAGCTAAAATGCCGATTAAATAAAAATAGAGGGAGTATGCAGGGACTAGTATAGTTACTACTGCCGGAACATGGTAAGTTGGACCCCTAAAGCGGGCACGAACCAGGCACACCTCAATTATTCCTTCAAACAGTCAGACACCTACATTAGCACACCATCCTGCTACTTAATCAAGTGTTACGCTTCACTACCTAAAAAGGAAAAGGGTGGTACCGTACCCAAAACCACCACTCTTGGGGCTACTGTAACAATTTAGTATTGTACCACATTTGAACCAGGGCACCAAAACCACCTGTTCTGCGCCTAATGCGCAACGCAGAGCACTGATGCTCAAATTTGGCCGGGAAAACAGGGAAACCGACATGTGGGGCACACCTGTCGGGATGACGTGGCGTAGACTAGTCCAATGGAGGAGCTAGCCCACGACATCCTCGGCACCGGGAACCGTTCATGTGGGTCGTGGGGGCCAGCAACATGGCGCAGCTCCCGCACCGCCTCTAGACACGGCGACCACGATGAGCGACACGCTCATCGTCGCTGGACACGGTCAGCTTCAGTGTGCCGAGGGTGGCGTTAGCGCTGTGGCACGACCAGCAGATAAACACCCGGCTCATCGAGGATGCACGGGGCGCCGAAGTGCGCGTGCGCCATGACGCGTCCGCGGAGTGTTGTAGCACGGCCAACTGCATCCTCAGGACCTGAGACCATGCCGGGCCGTCTTGCTTTTTCAATAACATGTGGGGATCGCATGTTAGGAAAGGGAATCTCCAACGTTGCCACGACCACAACTGACTACCCTGGCACACCAAAAACCCTCGTCCCTCGCGCCGTCGCGCGGTGCGTTACCAGCCGGCGCCAGCTGCCCGCATTCATGCCGTCCATCCGTATGCCGTCATTAAGAGGCTCGGTGCCCGAGGAACCAACTCCGGCAACTTAATGACACACCCGGACGCTTGGCCTCACCGGAATGCGCTACTTAAAGCGGCAATGCCCAGCTAAACTCCACACCATAGCGCATCGTCCTGCTACTTGGCACCACATCCGCCATGACCACGAGCGCGAACGCTCTGCCGGAGAGCTTGTCTTCGGGGATGAAGCTCGAGGTCGCCACCCTCGCTCAAGTTGCCGCTCGCGACGCAATAGCAGCATAGCCGGACGAGGACATGGCCGCACAAGCGGTGGCCACGCTGGCGACCGATGATGGGAGCACCGTCAGCCATGCGTCCTACTTGCTGCCGTCCAACGTTCGGTGGCGCATGTGGCAGGTGAAGCGACGGACCGTCCACGTCCATCATCATCGACCTCACATCCACCGGCACCGCCGAGGTCAGGGACTCCTCAGAGGATGAGTAGGGCATGGGAGGCGGATGGGCAGGGCGTGCCAACAGGCCGGTCTTTCTACCGTGTTCTACTCTTCCTTGCCGGAGACCCCACCTTCACTTCATGGGTCTTGAACCCCACCCCCATACATGGAGATCGCAGATGGAGGACGTCGGTCGCTGCCATAGAATAGTTTTAGGGTCGGGTTTCTTTTATTTTTCTGTCCTATAAAACTTCGAAATGTAATGAAACTTTGTCGTGTTTGTATTAATCTCGTCCGGTGTATATGAACTTTCACAATAATAGTAAGATATATTGTAGGAGTATGAAAATACAACCTCCGTCCCAAGATTCTTGTCTTAGATTCATCTAGATATGGATGTATCTAATACTAAAATGTGACTTGATACATTCGTATTTAGACAAATCTAAGACAAGAAATTTGGGACAGAGGGAGTATATGGAATGATTATTCATATTTGTGTGTATAAACTTAGAAGGTTTGACCAGAGACAAAGCTAACATGCGAAGTAAATAAACACATAGGGTCTACATACACAATTTATCCTAGGCACTCCAATAGTATGTCCAGTACACATTCATGCATTTCACATCTTTCTACGTCTACGGGAACCTAAGAAAGGTTAAGTAAATTGCATGTCTCTCTGCCCCCTGATTTTCATGGTGGTGGGCCCCTCCCTCCCCCCAATCTACAATCAACAGCTCACACGTTTCACAATACGTTAATTACGTAACTGGGATTACGTAGGTGCAGCATTACTCGTCCTAAAAAAACTGAGCCAACCTCCCAGCATATCGCACGGGAAAGGACCTGGCCGTGTCGTTTTAGTCGAGATTACCGGATTACTAGTAGTAGTATCGATGGATCGTGCGAAGCACCAAGTTTTTTTTGAGGGGCTGAAACACCAAATTTAAAAGGACAAAAGGCGGTACACTCACAACACGCGTGTCGCGGTCGCATTGCACCCCACACACGGTCGGTCCTGCACACGGCTCACGCAAACGGAACGCGCTTTGGCTTGCCTCTTTACTGACATGTGGGACTGCACTTGGAGAAACCGACCATGCGCCAAACTCCCCCCCCCCCCACCGCGTGAACCCCCCCCCCCCCAAATTCCCTGAAATCCCAAATTCAACCGCCCTTCGGCCAACTAGCCAATAATATTCCCCAAACCCCCCTCCCCCCCAGCCCCCCACTCCATTCGCTCTGCCAAAGCTGCCCTCCCCGCTGCGCCGATACGTCGGCGCCACGGTTCGTCAAGGCGACGCACGGTGATCCTCTCGCTCCCACAGTACCCTCTCGTATACTATCATCCTCTAGCCGCACCGCCACCGCTGGCGATGTTCTTGTGGAGATGCATGGCGGTCAGCGCCGCCACCGTTGGCGACGTTCGTGTGGAGATGCACGGCGGTCAGCTTCTCCCACGGTACGCGCATTCTAGATTGAGGCCCTGTGCATGTTGGTGTAGTGCTGAATATTAGCTGATAGACGTTGTTAATCTCACTATTTGCCGAAGTAGTTTACAGTCAATATGCTCTGCGTAAGAAGCTTCCTTGCCCTGTTCTGCACTCTAATGTACTTAGCTGAGATGTCATGCCAAGCACGATTAGTTGCTAAAATATCCTGCCATATATTTATTGTGACATAGATTGCCATGGTCTAGTAGCCAATCTGTTAGGTGAAATGGATCTACACCGTTTTATACTCGATCTTTGTTGCTGAGATGGCCTTCGATGGTTGTGTGCTCGGCCTCATTGACTGCTGAAATAGCCTGCCATAATTTAGCACTCACATCTGTTTGCTGAATTAGCTTTACATATAATTCCTTACTTAGATATGCTTGTCCAAATATCTTGCCATAGCTTTAGACATCGACCTAGGTATTTTTTTTCTGGACTTCATAAAAAAGCATATATGTTTTTCCTGTAATATCTAGTAGAAGAATTAATTTATATGTCTAACAGATGGACAGGACTTGGATAACTTCTGCTCAAAGATTCTCCACTGCATATGTCGAGGGGGTTGGAAACTTCATGAACTTTATCAAAGCTGAGTACGGTGGTCCGAAATCAGATGTGCTCTGCCCGTGTAGCAGTTGTATGAATTCAGTTACAAGACCCCAGTCAACTGTGCAAAATCATCTACACTTGTATGGGATGTCGGTCACATATACTAGGTGGGTTCATCATGGTGAAGCTGTGAACGTCAATGTTACTCCCTATGTGGAAGCAGCAGATCATCATCTTGATCTGCCTGATGCTCAGGTGGTAAAGGAGGAGGAGGTGGTGGTGGTGGAGCCAGTGAGTTTGACCAACATTGAGACAATGCTACGAAATGCTTGTGAACTTTCACCTGCAGAAGAAAAACGGTGGGCCCACATGTTGGAACAATGCAATGTGGCTACCACCCCAGGAAATAAGCTGTCAGTATTCTCAGCTATGGTCACCTTTCTTCAGGTGAAGACGTCTGAGCGGATGACCAACAAATCACTTGATGCGATGTTGGCTGCTTTCCGCAAATCTTTCGCAGATGCGTCTGAGCTGCCACACACCTACAATAAAATGAAGAATTTCCTTCGTGCAGTTGGAATTGGATATAATATGATCCATGTTTGTAAGAATAATTGTGTTCTGTTCCAGAAGGATTATGCCAACTTAAGTGAATGCCCAAAATGCAAATCATCAAGATGGAAAGATGGCGCTGCTGTGAAGAGGATTCCTCGTAATGTTCTGAAACATTTTCCAGTTATACCAAGATTGCAGAGCTTGTTTCATGATGCTGAAACAAGAGAGGATGTACTATCCTGTGGCATTCTAGGAACCAGGAGTACAGAGATCAGAATGTAATGAGCCATCCATCTCACGGTAGTGACTGGAAAAGCTTCAATCAGAAACACAAAAAGTTTGCTGCTGACCCAAGAAACATTAGACTTGGCTTAGCTTCAGATGGATTTAACCCATTTGGCCACCAGAGCATCACATATAGCATGTGGCCAGTGCTTGTTATCCCTTACAACATGCCTCCAAATGTCTGCACCAAAGAATCAAACTACATGATGGCCTTTCTCATCCCAGGTCCAAAAAGTTCTGGAAAGGATTTTCATTTATTCATGGAGCCTCTTGTGGAGGAACTACAACAGCCATGGAGGGGTGTTCTCACTCGAGACCTATATAGCAGCCCACCAGCTGATTTCTTTCTGCGTGCTGTTATAATTTGGTGCATCCATGATTATCCGGCTTTGGGCACTATGTCAGGGCGAACGACACATGGTTACAATGCATGTGTTCGCTGTGACAGGAATCTGCTGTCATACGCAATACTTAGCAAGATCTGTTACATTGGACACCGTCGTTTCCTTGCCAAGGACAAGCCATGTCCTACAAAATACCGAAGATATGTGTTCAATGCAAAGCATGAAAACCCAGTCGAAAAAAATGCAAAGCATGAAAACCGTGATGCAACAAAGAGGCTCACCGTTGATGAGTTGCAAGTGGAATTAGAGAAGGTCAGGCATATTACACCAGGAAACCATCATGATATTGTAGCGGGAAAAGGAAGCATGGCACGGCAGAAGAGAGATTATTGTTTACCCGCAGGTCCAATTTATGGGACTTGGAGTATTGGAAAGATTTGGATCTGCGGCATAATCTTGATCTGATGCACATCGAGAAAAATATATGTGACAGCATTATCGGCACACTTCTTAATATTGAAGGAGTGGGAGTCCTGGTTCAGGGGGTCCTCGGGCGTCCGGGCTATGTGACGCGGGCCAGACTCATGGGCCGTGAAGATACAAGATAGAAGGCGTTCCCCCGTGTCCGGATGGGACTCCCCTTGGCGTGGAAGGCAATCTTGGCGTTCGGATATGAAGATTCCTTTTTCTGTAAACCGACTCTGTACAACCCTAGCCCCTCCAGTGTCTATATAAACCAGAGGGTTTAGTCCATCTAGGGTTTAGCCATTACGATCTCGAGGTGGATCAACTCTTGTAACCCCTATACTCATCAAAGTCAATCAAGCAGGAAGTAGGGTATTACCTCCATTAAGAGGGCCCGAACCTGGGTAAACATCGTGTCTCCTGCCTCCGGTTACATTTGATCTTCAGACGGACAGTTCGGGACCCCCTACCCGAGATCTGCCGGTTTTGACACCGACATTGGTGCTTTCATTGAGTTCCTAAGTGCTTTCAGTAGAAGGTTCGATGGCTCCGTAAATAATCTACAACAATGCCGCCGCGAAGGAGACTTTTCTCCCCGGACAGATTTTTGTATTCGGCGGCTTCGCGCTGCGTGCCAACTCGATTGGCCACCTCGAGTAGAGCTACACCCCTGGTCATCAGATCAGTTTTGGGAACCTAAACTATGTCGCCGACATCTGAGGAGACTTGATCTTCGAGGGGTTCGCGGCCCCGGTTTCCGCTCCAGCCATAGACCCGGAGCAGGCTGTCAGGTCCGAGGACGGGATTTTGGAGCCCGCAGGACTCTCTGCAACTGTGGAATTCACTATGGAGATCCGGAGGGGACGACATCAGCGGCAAACCCAAAGATGAACCGAACTCCCCTTGACGCTCAAGCGCCGACCACTCCGCCAGACTCTAAGTCCGAACTCTCAGGGTTCGTGTTAAGTAGGCACGACCAGGAGGCACCAATCCCGGACAGCCCCGCAGACTCTCTCTCCTCTGCACAAACCACGCTTTTGAACGAGGCTCTGGACATGATGCGATCACTCGCCATTACGGAAGGATCGCCTCCAAATTATGCCCAGCCCGGACTAGGGGCTGAGAGCAGGGAATTTTACATCCCACCCACCACCCACTTCATAGCCACTGTCGAAGATTTAACCGATATGCTCGATTATGCCTCCGAAGACATCGACGGTGTGGACGACGATGCCGGAGAGGAACATGGCCAAGACCCTCCGTTTACCGGACGATGGACAACCACTTCCACATATGACGTATACATGGTGGGCACACCAAGGGAGGACGATGATGGCAAGAAGGATCCGGATGAGGACAAGCCTGCCGAAGCCCCTCCAAAGCGTCGACGCTCAAAATCGCGCCGCGACAAAGACATCATTACCGGCACCGGAGACGATAATACTCCAGAAAACGCCGAAGACCCCGAAGACCCCGTCAAGCAAACATCCGAACATGATGATTGGGAGGAGGGGCAAGTTTACCCTGACGATCCCGTCGAGAATGAGGGCTCGGAGGATAGAATTACCTACCATTCTCCGAAGAGGACGTGAGCCTCGGCGACGAAGATTTCATCATGCTGGAGGAAACCCTCGACCAAGAGCGCTTCAAGCGCCGGCTAATCGCCACTTCAAGAAGCCTGAAAAAGAAGCAACAACAGCTTCAAGCCGATCAGGATCTGCTTAATGACAGATGGACTAACGTCCTAGCAGCCGAGGAATACGGCCTCGAACGCCCAGCAAAGATCTTCCCAAAGCACAAGCCGCTACCCCAGTTCGACAACGAGGCCCTTAAGCCCATACTGCCAAAACATAAAACTGCTGACAAGCCCAACCGACCATCGTGTGGATGGGATAGACCGGCTACTCACGCTGAACACTAGCCCACACCACCCCACCATAGAGGCAGGGAGGTAACGGCCCCGGGCTATACCTACGACCTACGCAAGGACATGGACACAGAGCCGCTCTGACAAGATCAATCTATGGATCGAGGGGGCATTCCCCAATACACGGGGAATGGCCATCAGACCTAGCGGGACATGCATAACCTTGCACAAGCCAAAAACCGTATACGGCCTTCATCCGAACTACATCATGATGTCGCCCGATACAGAGGCGCCACGCACCCCCTATGCTTCACCGATGAGGTAATGGAACACCAGTTCCCAGAAGGGTTTAAACCCATGAACATCGAATCATACGATGGCACAACAGATCTCATAGTATGGATCGAGGATTTCCTTCTCCACATTCACATGGCTCGCGGTTATGATCTACATGCCATCAAATACCTCCCCCTAAAACTTAAGGGGCCAGCTTGGCATTGGTTAAACAACCTCCCAGAAAACTCTATTGGGAGCTGCGAAGACCTGGAGGATGCCTTTAGAGACAACTGATTACCCACAAGTATAGGGGATCTATCGCAGTCCTTTCGATAAGTAAGAGTGTTGAACCCAACGAGGAGCAGAAGGACATGATAAGCAGTTTTCAGCAAGGTATTCTCTGCAAGCACTAAAATAATAGGTAACAGATAGTTTTGTGATAAGATAATTGGTAACGAGCAACAAGTAACAGAACTTAATAAAGTGCAGCAAGGCGGACCAATCCTTTTTGTAGCAAAGGACAAGTCTGGACAAACTCTTATATAGAGAAAAGCGCTCCCGAGGACACATGGGAATTGTCGTCAAGCTAGTTTTTATCACGTTCGTATGATTCGCGTTCGGTACTTTGATAATTTGATATGTGGGTGGACCGGTGCTTGGGTGCTGCCCTTACTTGGACAAGCATCCCATTTATGATTAACCCCTATTGCAAGCATCCGCAACTACAAAAGAAGTATTAAGGTAAACCTAACCATAGCATGAAACATGTGGATCCAAATCAGCCCCTTACGAAGCAACGCATAAACTAGGGTTTAAGCTTCTGTCACTCTAGCAACCCATCATCTACTTATTACTTCCCAATGCCTTCCTATAGGCCCAAATAATGGTGAAGTGTCATGTAGTCGAAGTTCACATGACACCCTAGAGGAGAGACAACATACATCTCATCAAAATATCGAACGAATACCAAATTCACATGACTACTAATAGCAAGACTTCTCCCATGTCCCCAGGAACAAATGTAACTACTCACAAAGCATATTCATGTTCATAATCAGAGGAGTATTAATATGCATAATAGATCTGAACATATGATCTTCCACCAAATAAACCAATTAGCATCAACTATAAGGAGTAATCAACACTACTAGCAAACTACAGGTACCAATCCCAGACTTAGACACAAGAATTGGATACAAGAGATGAACTAGGGTTTGAGAGGAGATGGTGCTGGCGAAGATGTTGATGGAGATTGGCCCTCTCCCGATGAGAGCAGCGTTGGTGATGGCGATGGCGATGATTTCCCCCTCCCGGAGGGAAGTGCCCCTAGCAGAACAGATCTGCCAGAGCCCTAGATTGGTTCTGCCAAGGTTCCGCCTCGTGGCGGCGGAGTCTCGTCCCGAAAGCTTGCTTATGATTTTTCTTCGGACGAAAGACTTCATATAGCAGAAGATGGCCACCGGAGGGCCAACAAGGGGCCCACGAGGCAGGGGGCGTGCCCAGGGGGTAGGGCGCGCCCCCACCCTCGTGGCCAGGTGGAGGCCCCCCAGACGTGGATTCTTCTTCCAGTATTTTTTATTATTTCCAAAAATAACTTTCGTGGAGTTTCAGGAATTTTGGAGTTGTGCAGAATAGGTCTCTAATATTTGCTCCTTTTCTAGCCCAGAATTGCAGCTGCCGGCATTCTCCCTCCTTATGTAAACCTTGTAAAATAAGAGAGAATAGGCATAAGTATTGTGACATAATGTGTAATAACAGCCCATAATGCAATAAATAACAATATAAAAGCATGATATAAAATGGACGTATCAACTCCCCCAAGCTTAGACCTTGCTTGTCCTCAAGCGGAAGCCCATAACGATAAATATGTCCACATGTTTAGAGGTAGAGGTGTCGATAAAATAAAATACGGACATGAGGGCATCATGATTATTCTCATAACAGTAACATATATGGATATTGTCATATGATTTCTTATGCTCAAGTAATAATCTATTCACAATGCAAAGTATGAATCAGAAACCTTATTGAGAACTAACAAACTATAATCTCAGTAATTGAGGCGATTGAAATTTATCATAACATCAGAAAGATTCTATGTCAGAGCTTTCTAGCAAGTCCACATACTCAACTATCATTTAGTCTTTCATAATTGCTAACACTCACGCAATACTTGTGGTTATGGAGTTTTAGTCGGACACAGAGAAAGATAGGGGCTTATAGTTTCGCCTCCCAACCTTTTACCTCAAGGGTAACGTCAACAATAATAATTCAAGCTAACCCACATCCAATTATATATATATATATATATATATACATATATATATACATATATATATATATATATAGGGATGGACTATTCTGTTACCGGTAACAGAATATTATTCTGTTACCCTCGCCCCCTATAAGGCGCGACGCGTCCACGACCGACCCAGCCCCAATCCGGCTTGCTTCCTACCGCCGAAGGCAGCCGTCGCGGGCGAGCGAGCGACGGCGGCAACCGGAGTGAGGGAGCCCGCGGCGCCGTGATTGGCCGGCGACGGATCCGCCGCCGCCTCCTCCTTCCTTCTGTCGCCGGATCCATCGTCGGGGTCGTCATCCTCGCCTCCTGCCTCCCTCCGTCACCGGATCCATCGTCGGGGTCGTGATCCCCGCCTCCTGTCTCGCTCCGCCGCAGGATCCATCGACAGGGCCGTGATCCCCGCCTCCTGCCTCTCTCCGTCGCCGGATCCATCATCGGAGCTGTCATCCCCGCCTCCTGCCTCCCTCCGTTGCCGGGTCTCCTTCTCCGGGGCAGTTATCCCTGCAAGGTGCTTCCTCAACGAACCTCTTCGCCAGACGTCCACCACAAGCAGGTGTTGCGTCAATGGTGCCGCCTCGCAAGAACATGCCAGTAAGACGCCCACGAGAGGTAGAAGAAGAAGACAGTACACTGGAGGTAATGTCTGCTACCCACATTTGTGTCACTCCATCAGTTCATCAGTCCTGCTATGAAGAAGAACACGATGGTACATTGCAAATGCTACCATCAGTTCATTGACACCCCTGCCACTTGATGCATGATTAGGATGTCGAGGTTACTGTCAGTGCATCTAATATGCATTGCGATACCAAGTTAAAAAATTAAACATATGCGTCGGTACCCGGTATAGTGACAAGGTTTCAGCCATCACGACAGCTTGTATGTTGTTATTCCTAAGAGTACAAGTCATGTAATTGCGTCAAGACGCAGTAACAAAATTGTTACCAAAAATATATATAAAATTGCTACACAATAAGTTCGGTGATACATAAGCTAGCAAGATTTGTAATGTATATGCATTGATGCACGATTAGGATGTCGAGGTTATCACAAGGCATCTAATATACTATCTTCAGTTCAAGTTAAAAAATTAAACATCGTCTACCCGTAGATAGTGACGAGAGAGTGCCACGATTACACAAGAACTTCAATGATACATAAACTAGGAGTACTTCTAGTGTAGTTGCATAAGTTCTGTAAGAACAGAGGAGAAGTCATGCATGAATTCAATGTCCAGTTTACAAAAAACAGTGCTAAAAAAAGAGCATCAAGACATCCGTGTTTTGAACATGAACGCTCATCGCCGATCAAAACGAAACCAGATTAATCACAAAAACTTTTGAATGTTGTTTGCGAGAAGCATGCAAGGCGTGTAGCGCACAAGCATTTGATGAGCAAAACAGATATGGGGCACCACCTGGTTGGGTAACACCAGAAATACCGCCTGGATATTTCAACAGTACATGCAGATTTGAAGATACACCGCAATCATCAGAAGCACGGACAGGTCCTTCTATACAGCAAACAACAATGTCTGGGAATGCAAGCTTTGCCGCTGCTGGGTTGCAACTAGGCCAACAATATCACCAACAACAAACGTTTTCCTTCCCCAGCGCATGCAAAAAGCCAAGGACAGGAAGCCGTGGATGGGTTGCAAGAAGGCTTCCACCAGTCGCTCCGTCAACATCAATCATCCGTGCTGCAAAAGCAGTTGCGACGGGAAGACCAGGGCAAAAAGACAGAAATTTTGGCCACTCTAGCAGGTTCAAAAGTACAAGATATGAGCCATATAGACAGGAGCAACGTCACAATGAATCTGAGGAGAGACGTTCGTACAATGAGAGACGGAGATCTTCATCATCGTTGCTCCCTCCAAGAGATGCATTGCGGCATGTGCCAAGGGTGACACCACCGGCGCCCATAAACCAGGGAGAACAACAAACACCAGAGGCAGCGCAGAGCTATACACATGTAAGTATCCATATAGAAAAAAAATACAAGCACAGTCCATACCATGGTGCTGTGACCACCCCATCTAACATTTTTGTTTGGTTGTGTGCAGCCACCTGACATTGAAGCTTATGTTCTGCCAAGGCTAGAGATGATGTTTGAAACTTTCGAAGAAAGTAAGAACTTCTAGAACGTATATGCGAAGCACGCTGGTTTCTTTGTCGTGGAAGGGCCCAAGTTTAAGACCGAGCCTACCTTTATTGCACGTGCCATGGAGTTTATGAATCAAAGGTGTCTCAAGAAAATAGACAGCGTAACAAGACGACAGCCAGAACTAATCATGGGCTAAAATGAGGCTCAAGAAGGAAAATGATGGAACATTTGTCGAAAAGAGATAGTCTGGGAACACAACCACATGCTACAGCTCACCGCAGAAATGCTTGTCTTCTTGCACTCCCACAAAAACTTTGACAAAACAATCTTGGAGTACGTCAAGTACCTGCGGTTCAAAGGCATTGAACACGCGCAAATCATGAGCATTCTGGGCGGTGATGACCCTGGTAGCTACTTCCTCGAAATGAATGCCAAAGACCTGATTAACCTGTAAGTACAATCTTGGTCTCCTCCCCTAAACCGCCTACGTCTTTTTTCCTCTGTCAGTACAAACATATCACGCAACGCATGACCTGACGCCAGTTCAACATGCATTTTTCAATCAACCAACAAATTTGCTAGCTTCCTATTGTGTTCATCATTTGAAGTTGAAGTAGGTTGAAGTTGAAACTTGATGGCTGCCATGCAGCAGCACTAGTCATGGAGAAGAAAAAATAACACATGAATATTTTCGCAAAAAAGTGGCATACTAAATAAAGGCCAAAAGCAAATAGTAGCCTTCGACGCTCAATACAGCTTAGACATGAACGGAAGTACTATCACGCTAAAAAATCAGTTTTTATTTCAGACGAACACTAAAAAGACTAAGTTTCAGCCGAGGACAACATTCAGTACTAAAAAGCATCGTGGTAAAAATTAGTTAGAAATTCACTAAGTACTGCATCAGAAAAAGCAAAGAAACACCAGTACGTATTTCCTAGTCACTAGCTGTCACAGCCCCAGATCAGCCCTAGAACTTGTTTGTAGCTAGTAGCATTGCATCCATGCATCATGTTTAATTTTCATGAAAATTTGAAATGGGGATGATCAAGCCCTAGCACTAAAGCAATTCAAATAGGTTTAAATTCAAAAATATTTTCAAAAACCCAAAGTGGTTTGCAAAAATGTTCATGATTAATGAAAAAAAGTGAAAACCATATCCAGAGGTGATGGATATTTTTCCAAGACATTTTGGATTTTGAATAAACCATATTGTATTTGAATTGGGGCATTTTAATATTATTTTAAATGCTCCAACAATTCTGAAAATAGTTAAGGGCCTCTGTAATAATTTAGTTAATGGCCACAATTATTTTCAGGATTTATTTAAATAGTTTAGTATTTTACTAAACTAAAACAAACTACAGAAAATAGAAAAACAAAATAGAAAAAAACCCTACCTGACCTACCTGGCGCCCAACCGGCCCAGCTTCTCTCCCCCCCTCCCCCTCGCTGGCCCAGGCGGCCCAGCCCACCACCGCCTCCTTCCTGTCGCCTTCCTCCTCTGCCAGAGGAGGGCCAGGCGCGATGCCACAAGACCGCCGCGCCTGCCACCTCCTGCTTCCCGGCCACCTCCTCGCTTCCCGGCCCTCCTAGACGACGCCACGGAGAGCCACGCAGCCCTCGGCTCTCTCTCACTCTCTCCCGACCCCTTCCCTCCTCTGCTCTCTCTCCCAGACGCACTCGAGACCGCTGACGAGAACCACCGCTGCCACCGTGCTCCCCTTGCCTTCGCTGTCCAACGGGTCTGCCTCGACGCCGTGAAGCACCAAGATGAAGCACGCGCCACGGGACGCCTGAAACGACGCCATCGTCTTCGTCTTCCTCGTTGAGTACCGCGGATCTCCACCGTTGATGTGCCGCCGTCCGAGCTTCCCCGAGCCCGCTTCTATGGCCACTGCAACCGCTGTGAGGCCACGATCCTTTTCCCCTAACCCCATGCTCGATTGCCTCCTCTAACCGCTTAACCACCTTGCCGAAGCGCTCGCCATCGGCTATGGCGCCGCCAAGGCCACAGCTCTGTAGCTTCAAGGCCCGAGCCCATAAGCACGCCAAGACACTCCTGTGAGCACGTAGCACCCTTCGTCTTCCCCTTTTGAGCACCGTAGCATCGACACCATCCGTGCCCGAACTCCGGCCGCCGCCGCGAGCTCGCTTCCGGCGAACACCGGCCACCCCCGCACCTCTCGCTAGTCTCCTTAGATGCCATGAGCCCCAAGGCCACGTAGGGCCCTCCGCCTCTCTTTTGGTCACCGGAGGAGGAAATCCGCACCCCTCCGCTGCCTCGGCTCCGCCCGGCGATGAAGTCGCTGGTCAACTCGGCGAAGTTGACCGGGTTTGGCCTAGTTTGACCCCTCCGGGTCACTTACATGTGGGCCCATGCCTCCGACACTTTTTAGTTAGGACAAAATTAGCACTAACAGCCTCTCGTTAATTAACTAGGACACTGACACGTGGGTCCCAGCGTCAGAGTTGACCTGGACAGCGACCCAGTTGACCGCTGACGTCACGCCTATGTCATGCTGACGCATTAATGATTCTGGAATTATTTTAATTCAGGAAATTCAGAAAATACTCTAAACTTCTAAAAATCATATAAATTCAACCGTAACTCGGATGGAAATAATTTATATATGAAAAATGATCAGAAAAATATGAAGAATCTGTTTATGCCATGATCATGCATGTTTGAACAAGTTAACCTCACTGAATAGGATGAATCAGGATTAGGGTAATTTATGAAATAGCATTTGGAGTTGGAATTCAACCTTGTTTGAATTCCACTTCAATTAACTTGGAGTATTATTGCATTAGGTGAATTCAGTACCTTAACATGATCATGCATCATATATGTGCATTGCATTGATTGTGTTCTCTCTTGTTTGCCGGTAATTGTCCCCTCCCGGTAGACGATGTACCGATGATGATTATTCGATGACACCGATGAAGAACTATTATCTTGAAGTGCCGTGCAAGCAAAACCCCTTGTTCATTCCGATACAATCCCACTCTCTCGCTCCTGCTCTATTTTATTGCATTAGGACAACAACGACTCATGTGTTATTTGCTCATGTAGCTGAACCCTTGATCCTTTGCATGACCTGTCATTCCACAAGAATTAGATGAAACCCACTAGCATGAGTAGGAATTGTTTGAGCCATGTTGTGCCTACTCATTTATGCTTGTTGTCATGCCTGCCATCGCTTAGAGTTGAGTCAGGTCTGATTCATAGGGAATGAATTGGAATGGTTGTGTGAACATGTCCTATTGTGTGTGAGCTAAGTGTGTGAACACGATTTGGTAAAGGTAGCGGTGAGAGGCCATGTAGGAGTACATGGTGGGTTGTCTCATTGAAACCGTCCTCGTGAACTGAGTTCTGTGTTTGTGATCCATGAAACAGTTACTACCACGAATTGGGATCCATAATTGACCCTCTCGGCTTCTTAACCGCCCTTGTTCCTGTTCCGGGAGTTGCAAGTAGTTTATGGTGTTAGTAGTATGCTGGGGGCCGCACGCAACTCTGACCTGAGGGGTGGGTTGTGTTGCGGTAGGCACCGTGGGTCTGTGTACCGATTCGCCTGCTTTGGTGTCTCGGGAACCACTGTACACATCGTTCGGGGCCGTATGGGAAACCTCGGCGGACTCCTGCTGGATGGAACCCGAATAGGCGATAAACCCGGACTAGGGACTTGTGTGTTTAGGTAGGCCGTGGCCGACACCCACGTTGGGCTTCCGCTTGAAGGTTGCCGAGTACATGTCGTGTAAACGGGCGGTAAGTGGTGAGAGCGTGTGAAGAAGTACACCCCTGCAGGGTTTAATATGATCTATTCGAATAGCCGTGTCCACGGAGAAGGACTTCTGGATTGCCTATATCAGTTCATAGACAAGTGAAAGTGGATACCCTAAAATGCGCAAGATAAGCGTGAGTGCTATGGATGGCGTTCTCGTAGGGAGACGGGAGCGGGTCCATAGTGGTGTATTGATATGGTGAATATGTGGACTCGTAGCGCCACTTCAAAAGAGTTACTTGCAAATCGTAGTTCAGGATAGCCACCGAGTCAAAGCTGGCTTGTCGCAGTCAAACTCCACCACCTCCCTTTGATAATGATGCATATGTAGGTAGTTCGATGTAAGTCTTGCTGAGTACGCTTTGTACTCACGTTTGCCTATTTTATGTTTTTGCAGAGAGACTTTAGTCTCGCTTAGTAGTTTCGCTTGGACTTGACGGTTAGCTTGATACCTCAGCTACGATCTTGTGCCTTGGCAGGATCTCGTAGATAGTCGCTTCTCAGCCCTTTTTCATTTATAGTTGTCTGTACTCGGACATGATTAGCTTCCGCTTGTGTTTTGACTTGTATGTTTCGAGTGTTGGGTCATGAGACCCATGTTTGTAATATCTCGCTCTTCGAGCCTAATGAATAATATTTGAGTCGTAGAGTTATGTTGTGATGCCATGTTGTATCTACGCATATTGAGCATAATGTGTGTATGTTTGAAATGCTTGGTATGTGTGGGATCCGACAAACTAGTTGTTTATCCTTGGCAGCCTCTCATATGGGGAAATGTAGTCTCGTGGCTTACGAGCGATAGTAGTCTGCTACAGCCCGGTTCACCGGAGTCCTGCTAGCCCAACACTACTGCTTGGACACTTGATTGGCCGGCATGTGTTTCACTTCGTTCCTATGTCTGTCCCTTCGGGGAAATGTCACGCGGTGATATTCGAGTCCTGCTTAGCCTGCTACAGCCCGAGATACCGGAGTCCTGTTAGCCCAAAGGTTACAGCCCAATATATACGTTGATGACCGACATGCTCGATGTGATTCATGTATGCCTGTCCCCATAGGTTAGCGCCGCTTTGGGTTCACGACTAGCCATGTCGGCCCGGTTCTTTGTCATATGGATGCTAGCGACACTATCATATACGTGAGCCAAAAGACGCAAACGGTCCCGGGCCATGGTAAGGCGACACCCGTGGGAATACCGTGCGTGAGGCCGCAAAGTGATATGATGTGTTACATGCTAGATCGGTGTGACTTAGGATCGGGGTCCCGACAGCGTTGGTATCAGAGCCTGACTGCCCGTAGAATTACCAAGCCAAACTGGTCGAAGTTGTGTCTAGAAATGCTTTAGTTATGTAAGGGAATTGATTGGGGAAGGGAACATAAGGCTCTTTTTACTCCTTATACCTCATGACCTTTCGATCCGAGTCATCCTCTTCTCTTCCACGGGTTTAAGAACTAGGCTTCTCATCTATCCATTAGGATGACGTGTTACTAATCCATAGACCTATAAGATTGTTGGTTTTAATCCCCGATTCAGTTCTTGCTACTCTGTATGATAACCGTTGATCTCGTAATCTTGTTATGATGTTGTTGAGTGGTTATGCCACCATTCTTGCAGGATGTCTCAAATCATTTTGAGCATTTACAGCCGTTATGTCTGTCCGAGTCATCCTGTGTCTCTAAATAGTCCGATGCATTTGCAAATCCTTCCTTTCCGTTTCCGATGTCCTTATTGGTCAGAATAAGCACACTAACCGGTGCGTTGAGGTAATTTATTGCTTTGACATATATGTTGGAATTATTGTTATGACCCTAGGTATTTAGGAAGTCACCTAGCAATTTAGCAATGCTTTTGTATCCCTAGTGTGATGATTCTGGCCAGTATTCTTGAAAGCATCCCGTGATGCCATTTAGTAGTAAGTATTCTACTCCTGGTTCTCGAACCCGAGATTCATCCTACTTCATGTCGTTAGTATTGCTAGTGCCTTTAGGATATTAGTAACCTTTGCGATAGTCCTCAAGGTCCGTGGTATATCCTTCTTCCAAATACCATGAACCACTTATGGCAGAAGTTTATTGAACCAAAAGATCACAACCAGAGTGCTCTTGAGGAGTACTCCATTCATAATTGTGACTCTGCCAGCTTCTACCTTTTCTCGCATGGGTTATCCGGAAGAAATGTTAAGCTTGCTCGACATACTAATCTGTGGATCCACAACTCAGAAAGTTATATGCTCCTCGAGTTGTTCCTCTTTAGTTGTACTCTGACCCTCGTCTATCAATTGATAGTCAGGAGTAGGCGTGCACTCGTCATCAATGCATTTTATCCTTGTGGTCCGTCAAGCCATTCCATTCCGGAATGACTAGGAGAAACAAACTCGATACCTTCATCCATATCCCGGATTGGGTCAAAGTAGTTGTATTCCGCAGATCAAAATACCAATTCAGCTTTTGATTCTGTTCCACCTGGAGTGTTACCATCTTTATGTCAATAGTGTCATGAGGATTGCACTAACTCTCATGAATTTTGACGTAGTGATACTTCTCACCATCATCATTCATTCCTCGGTCCCGTGTTGTTGTAACCGGAATGCCGACAAATGAGTTGTGATGAGTGAAATCAATACTCCGAGCCACTCGTTGCTTGGTGGTAAATGGACAATATTCTCATTCTTAGCGTGTTGGTTATTAAACCATCATCCTAAGATTGATCGTGCTACCTAGTCCTTACTTCTGGTGCACTCTTCGATCCATGAGTTGGGATCTTGTCAAGTCCTCACTCATTTGATAATATCGTCTTGCCCTCAAAAGCAAGAGTGCTCTCGAGCTTAGTAACATACCGGTGGTTCGTGACTTTCCAAATATCTTCTTGGAAGTGTTACCGGGTTGTTCCCTGACCGTTATGTTGAGCTCGTGATCAAGTTGGTTTTCCTGTAAACCACCCCTTCTCCAAGAATCTGTGTTGAATATCCCTGAGCTAGTTGGTTAAGCTAGACAATAACTTGGAGAGTTGGAAGATAAAAGCTTGCCTAACTTAGTTCGATCCAAAGGGATATTCTTGTGTAGTGTGTGTTGAAGAAAGATGATATCTTCATCGATTGTTCCTCGTTATCGCTTGTTGGATCTATCGTCCTACCAATTCTTTGATTTGAGTATGGGCTATCGTCAAATCAAATCAAGACTAACGGTGCTCATAATGTTGTCTTACTCGTGGTTGATCCCTCGAGCATACACCATTATATCTTTTGGTCTGACCAATGCTATCAACGTGTTCACATGATGGTGGAAGTCCAGTGATATGGAAATTTCGATAAGTTGCTGTTGAGGCCGATCAGTAGCATTTTGTCTCCCCCATGAGTCATGTTGAGCATCAACCTAGTATTGGAAACTTGTGTAAGCATTTCTTCGTGTTTCATTCATGAAGCATATGTTTGGATGAAAGTAGTGACTTCCTCTAGTTCATGTGCATCCGGTGTAAGTTGCCGCCATGAACTTGAGAAAGGTTTGTTTTGCCTCCCGTGGAATCATCCCAAGTCCGTCATGCATGTGCAAAGTATTCTATGGTTTGATAGACTGATCATCTTCATTCCGTATGTATCCCTAGCACACCAAGCCACTGATTGATTTGTTCAAGGAAGGAAGTTCCTTCTTAAGAGCATGCCTTATGCAAGGACTTCAATATCCTCGATTATGCTTCCCCACCTGAACTCGGTAGTGTTTTATCATAAGACTACCATGTGGTCATGCTTGTCTGGGACAATGTGTTCACATGTTTGTAGCAAAACCAGCTCATGTTTTGGAGCTTGCTATCGTAGTTCATATCCCGAGAATCTGTAACGCCATCCCGTCAATTGTGTTGCAACCCTTCCTTTTCAGACATGATGAGTCTGAAATATCCTAACACCAACCAGATCTGAATCTCAGGCAGATATGATGGTTGGAACATTCGAACAGTTGCATTTCGTTCCCAGCTTGCACCGTCCTTGTGCCATTTCACTATGAGCTGCCTTCGTAGTAATTTCTGTTCAAGATCATCCTCAAAAGTGGATTCACCATGGGTCCCCCCCACCTTCGATGATAAGCAAAATCATCCATTGCGTTGTCTTCAACAAGGTAGTCTACATCATCCATTCTAGTCCGGGTGTACCATTCCTTGCATTCCACCAAATAATCGCTCGTGATTGCCTTAGGTTGGTATAAAGAGTTCCAATGATCTATGGATCAAAAGTAATTCTTTTTGCCACTTGAGGGAATAGTTCTTTGCGTCACCCTTTCCGAGGTCCCCGTTACGGGATTACAGTAAATATTCCCCGCCACCTTGACACCATCCACCATCTTTCTAAGCGTGGAATTGTTGCCACCAATCAAACCCCATCGGTTGTTCCTCCATCCCTCTCGATGTGTTTTGTGTCTCAACTCGAGATGTGTCACCATCCCAAATTGCGTGAGTCGATCATGTTTACTTGATCTTCGTGAAGATCGAATCATGTAGGGTTTCCCTTCTTCTCGTTGTCGTGTCGGGTAAAGATCTTGAAAGCAAAGACGTCAAGACCAAGATGATGGAGTAAATCAACATCTCCGAGAAGGGCAAATGGATCATGAAGATTGTGATAGTTTGTGACTTTCCTTTTTCCTCTTGCCTCACGTCTTGAATCTCGGGGCGAGATTCTTGTTTAGTGGGGGTGAGTTGTCACAGCCCCAGATCAGCCCTAGAACTTGTTTGTAGCTAGTAGCATTGCATCCATGCATCATGTTTAATTTTCATGAAAATTTGAAATGGGGATGATCAAGCCCTAGCACTAAAGCAATTCAAATAGGTTTAAATTCAAAAATATTTTCAAAAACCCAAAGTGGTTTGCAAAAATGTTCATGATTAATGGAAAAAGTGAAAACCATATCCAGAGGTGATGGATATTTTTCCAAGACATTTTGGATTTTGAATAAACCATATTGTATTTGAATTGGGGCATTTTAATATTATTTTTAAATGCTCCAACAATTCTGAAAATAGTTAAGGGCCTCTGTAATAATTTAGTTAATGGCCACAATTATTTTCAGGATTTATTTAAATAGTTTAGTATTTTACTAAACTAAAACAAACTACGTAAAATAGAAAAACAAAATAGAAAAAACCCTACCTGACCTACCGGCGCCCAACCGCCCAGCCTTCTCTCCCCTCCCCTCGGCTGGCCCAGCGGCCCAGCCCACCACCGCCTCCTTCCTGTCGCTTTCCTCCTCTCGCCAGAGGAGGGCTGCGTTCGACGCTGCACCGCCAAGGCCTGCCACCTCCTGCTTCCCCTGCCACCTCCTCGCTTCCCGCCCTCCTAGACGACGCCACGGAGAGCCACGCAGCCCCTCGGCTCTCTCTCACTCTCTCCCGACCCTTCCCTCCTTCGCTTCTCTCTCAGACGCACTCGAGACCGCCGACGAGAACCACCGCTGCCACCGTGCTCCCTTTGCCCTTCCGCTTCTGTCCAACGGGTTCGCTTTCGACGCCGTGGAAGCACCAAGATGAAGCACGCGCCACGGACGCTCAAACGACGCCATCGTCTTCGTCCTCCTCGTTGAGTACCGCGGATCTCCACCGCTGATGTGCCGCCGTCCGAAGCTTCCCGAGCCCGCTTCTATGGCCATCGCAACCGCTGTGAGGCCACGATCCTTTTCCCTAACCCCATGCTCGATTGCCTCCTCTAACCGCTTAACCACCTTGCCGAAGGCGCTCGCCACGCCGGCTATGGAGCGCCACACATACCTGTCAGTAGCTCGCGTCCGAGCCCATAAGCACGCCAAGACACTCCTGGAGCACGTAGCACCCTTCGTCTTCCCTTTTGAGCACCGTAGCATCGACACCATCCGCGCTCGAACTCCGCCGCCGCCACAGCTTCGCTTCGGCGAACACCGCCACCCCGCACCTCCCGCTAGTCTCCTTAGATGCGCGCGAGCCCCAGGCGCCACGAGGGCCCCTCCGCCTCTCTTTTGGTCACCGGAGGAGGAAATCCGCACCCTCCGCTGCCTCGGCTCGGGCGATGAGTCATGGGTCAACTCCGCGAAGTTGACCCGGGTTTGGCCTAGTTTGACCCCTCCGGGTCACTTACATGTGGGCCCATGCCTCACCGACACTTTTTAGTTAGGACAAAATTAGCACTAACAGCCTCTGTTAATTAACTAGGACATCGACACGTGGGTCCCAGCGTCGAGTTGACCTGGACAGCGACCCGCTTGACCGCTGACGTCACGCCTATGTCAAGGCCGACGCATTAATGATTCTGGAATTATTTTAATTCAGAAATTCAGAAAATACTCTAAACTTCTAAAAATCATATAAATTCAACCGTAACTCGGATGGAAATAATTTATATATGAAAATGATCAGAAAAATATGAAGAATCTGTTTATGCCATGATCATGCATGTTTGAACAAGTTAACCTCACTGAATAGGATGAATCATGATTAGGGTAATTTATGAAATAGCATTTGGAGTTGGAATTCAACCTTGTTTGAATTCCACTTCAATTAACTTGGAGTATTATTGCATTAGGTGAATTCAGTACCTTAACATGATCATGCATCATATATGTGCATTGCATTGATTGTGTTCTCTCTTGTTTGCCGGTAATTGTCCCTCCCAGAGACGATGTACCGAGCGATGATTATTCGATGACACCGATGAAGAACTATTATCTTCGAAGTGCTGTGAAAGCAAAACCCCTTGTTCATTCCGATACAATCCCACTCTCTCGCTCCTGCTCTATTTTATTGCATTAGGACAACAACGACTCATGTGTTATTTGCTGCGGTAGCTGAACCCTTGATCCTTTGCATGACCTGTCATTCCACAGTAATTAGATGAAACCCACTAGCATGAGTAGGAATTGTTTGAGCCATGTTGTGCCTACTCATTTATGCTTGTTGTCATGCCTGCTACTGCTTAGAGTTGAGTCAGGTCTGATTCATAGGGAATGAATTGGAATGGTTGTGTGAACATGTCCTATTGTGTGTGAGCTAAGTGTGTGAACACGATTTGGTAAAGGTAGCGGTGAGAGGCCATGTAGGAGTACATGGTGGGTTGTCTCATTGAAACCGTCCTCGTGAACTGAAGTTCTGTGTTTGTGATCCATGAAACAGTTACTACCACGCATTGGGATCCTTAATTGACCCTCTCGGCTTCTTAACCGCCTCTTGTTCCTGGTCCGGGAGTTGCAAGTAGTTTCGGTGTTTGTAGTATCTTTGGGGCACGCATAGCTGACCTTAGGGGTGGGTTGTGTTGCGGTAGGCACCGTGGCCCGGTGTACCGATTCGCCTGCTTGGTGTCTCGGGAACCAGTACACATCGCTCGGGGCCGTATGGGAAACCTCGGCCGGACTCCCTCATGGATGGAACCCGAATAGGCGATAAACCCGGACTAGGGACTTGTGTGTTTAGGTAGGCCGTGGCCGACACCCACGCTGGGCTTCCGCTTGAAGGTTGCCGAGTACATGTCGTGTAAACGGCGGTAAGTGGTGAGCGTGTGTGAAGAAGTACACCTGCAGGGTTTAATATGATCTATTCGAATAGCCGTGTCCACGGAGAAGGACTTCTGGATTGCCTATATCAGTTCATAGACAAGTGAAAGTGGATACCCTAAAATGCGCAAGATAAGCGTGAGTGCTATGGATGGCGTTCTCGTAGGGAGACGGAGCGGGTCCATAGTGGTGTATTGATATGGTGAATATGTGGACTCGTGTGCGCCACTTCAAAAGAGTTACTTGCAAATGTAGTTCAGGATAGCCACCGAGTCAAAGCTGGCTTGTCATAGCCAAACTCCACCACCTCCCCTTTGATAATGATGCATATGTAGGTAGTTCTGATGTAAGTCTTGCTGAGTACGTTTGTACTCACGTTTGCCTATTTTATGTTTTGCAGAGAGACTTTAGTCTCGCTAGTAGTTCCGCTTGGACTTCGACGGTTAGCTTGATACCTCAGCTACGATCTTGTGCCTTCGGCAGGATCTGGTAGATAGTCAGGCTTCTCGACCCTTTTCATTTATAGTTATGCGTACTCAGACATGATTAGCTTCCGCTTGTGTTTTGACTTGTATGTTTCCGAGTGTTGGGTCATGAGACCCATGTTTGTAATATCTCGCTCTTCGAGCCTAATGAATAATATTTGAGTCGTAGAGTTATGTTGTGATGCCATGTTGTATCTACGCATATTGAGCATAATGTGTGTATGTTTGAAATGCTTGGTATGTGTGGGATCCGACAAACTAGTTGTTTATCCTTGGCAGCCTCTCATATGGGGAAATGTAGTCTCGTGCTTCTGAGCGATAGTAGTCCGCTACAGCCGGTTCACCGGAGTCCTGCTAGCCCAAAGACTACCGCTTGGACACTTGACTGGCCGGCATGTGTTTCACTTCATTCCTATGTCCGTCCCTTCGGGAAATGTCACGCGGTGTTATTCGAGTCCCGCCTAGCCTGCTACAGCCGGGATACCGGAGTCCTCATAGCCCAAAGGCTACAGCCCGAATATATACGTTGATGACCGACATGCTCGATGTGATTCATGTATGCCTGTCCCCATAGGTTAAGCGCCGCTTTGGGTTCACGACTAGCCATGTCGGCCCGGGTTCTTTGTCATATGGATGCTAGCGACACTATCATATACGTGAGCCAAAAGACGCAAACGGTCCCGGCCATGGTAAGGCGACACCCGTGGGAATACCGTGCGTGAGGCCGCAAAGTGATATGATGTGTTACATGCTAGATCGGTGTGACTTAGGATCGGGGTCCTGACACTAGCATCCTAGGACAGTTCTGGTACAGTTGAACACACGGTACGTTCATTCTACAAATACATAAAAAGGAACGGGAAGCTTCAGTTCGCATTCCTTAAAACAGTGACATACTAAGAATTAACAGTGGCAATACAACTGAAATCTCAATACAACTTAGTCTATACAGCAAGTGCTAGGATTATACCAAACATTGCCTGGAGAAGAACCACAGCCTAGAAAAAAAGAAGGCCAATAACTTAATCAAAAAGATATAAGTTCGACAAAACAGAAAAATCACAAGAAACACAACAGAAGAGATACTAGCATCAAACAACACAAACAATAAATAATTAATCAAAAGTACTAGCACAATTGGAATCTCAGTACAACTAAGTTTATTCGGTAAGTGCTATGATGATACCAATTAATGCATTGAGAAGTAAATAGTTTTGAACTTAATAGGACTATCTCTTAAACGTAGCTAATTTAAACAAGTAATTTAAATTTTACTATGAAGTTCAACTACTAAAGTTCAAGAAGTTCAAAAAGAAATTTGGCACTAAAATTTTGAAAGCCTTACGCTGAATGAGACTACAAATCAGTACTAACAGAACTATATCATAAGTACAAGAAAACGAGAGTACAGAAACTATAAAGGTCCAACTTAGGATGGAATCACATAAAAATAAAATAAATCTCACTTTCTGAGCAACAACTCGAAAATACACTTGAAAAAAAATTGTTTTCAGTTCAACTACTATATAAGTCTTCAGTACAAAAAAAACTTAACCAAAACGAATTCCCGATGAAACATTGTGCCACACTTAAAACACAACACAAAATATACTAGTTATTACATAGTACTCGACAAGACATCAAACACTTCAAAATAGATCCTACAATGTTTTCAAGAGATATATCACACAACTATCCAATTCACTATGCAAATGATGAACATTTATCCTATGCATCAGGAGCCAAAGCCTGAACCTCCTTGGGAAGCTCCGTCACCATAAGATGGTTTTTCCGGTTGAACACAACTCTATACAGATCCTCAGCGTTCCAATCAACAATGCGTGGCTGCAAAACAATAAAACAATTTATCGAAAATCATGACACATAAAAAAAAGGATGCACAATAAGCCAAAAACAGAAATTGAAAAGCTCAACAAGAAACCCACGTCATTATTTCGAATGTTCTCAACGATCTTTTCACCATCATAGCATCCCGCATACTTCACAGTATAATGGCCACATTCATTTTTCCCTTGAAGTGGAACCTTGACAAACGTTGGTTTCTTTGCAAACAACTCCCAATTGGGCTGCTTGCTTGCATTGTACTGAGCATCACCATACACAGCCTTTATTACTTTGACCAATCTAGAAATCTGTAAAAAAACAAAACAACCGACACAGTTTTAGGTCTCAGAAACAGCAGAAACAAAGATGCAGAAATATTAATCCAAGACAGATAATAAATGTCACACACAATCTTCAAGCAGTCTTTGTGATAGGTGTTCTTCGAAGGACGGTGGTTCTTCGGATAAGGTAAAGAGTCAAGGATGTCAACGCTACTTCGGTACCGATTCATGACATATAAGGAATAGTGGCTCACTTTCCTATCCTTTGATAAAACCATAGGCTTGAATAGAGGCATCATGATCTAAAAACAAATGACCAAAAAAGAGATGTTAAATATTCAAAGTAAAAACCAGCATCACAACAAACAAACAAAAACCAAAAATCAGCTAGTAGATCTCACAAGTTCGGCACTGAGCAAGTCTTCATTAGCTTTAACATAGCTCTTGAAATCTCTCGCTGCACTCTCCACATTAAACACTTTATTTTCATCCTCGTAAAACGAACAGTCAAGCACAACCTGCAAAAAAGCCAAAATAGAAAATAGACAGCGGAAAAGAATGAACAAGCAAAGTATTATTAAAAATCATAAAAACAATAGACAGTCTTGTTCAACATAAAGAAACTGATCTGATTGATTACCGTGATGAAATATGGACTCAGCTATATCCTTTTCCCAGATGCGAAATCAGCATTTCTATCGGGATCTTGCTTCCAATCATCAATGAGGAAGCCCATTACATCACCCTCCATCATTTGCCCAGGTGAAAAAACTTCCCAGATGCGATTCCCAGTGAAGTTAGTTACGTTTCCATCAGGTTGAGGTATCATTGAGAATGTATTCCCGCACCACACACAAGAACAAAAAGAAGGAGAAGCAAGATAAGGCATTCATAGCAGTTCGAGTTGTATAAAAAGGAACAGTTCAGGCCATATTTATCTAGCTGTTACAAACAACACAAGAAAAGGAAGAGGAAAAATAATGAGAGATACTCACTCGGCATACTTCTCACGCCATTCATCACTAAGCAACAGATTATACAACCTGCGAGCCTTGTCCAGGTGAGGGAATTTATAAGGGTGAAGCTGCTGCACAGGGGAGCAAAACTTTATAGGAGCTCTGGCGCACGCTTCGTGCTTACAACATTGCCAGAATCCAAAGCGGGATCTTTCCTAGCACCACCAGCTCTAGGAGCCACTATTCCAGCAAGGGGAGATAAACATTTGGCAGCAGCGCTCCTCGTGACTCTTCCAACGCCAGCAATCTTGTCAAACACATCATCATCGCTGTCTATCAATTCCACAATGGGATTCTTGGGTGTAGTAGGGCTATCTGCACAAGCAGCCGTAAAACCTCTCAGAGCTCCCAACCGCCCCTTCATAACACCAGATCTTGTCTTTTTGGGAGAACGCCCCTGGCTAAGATCAATAGCTACGCGCTCGAGCTCCAAGAACTGGCTACCAAAGAACCTGTAGTCATGCTCACCAAGATCCAGCCACTCACCTGAAAAAAAAAGACCGCACAAAGCGTAAGTTCAAATACATATTTCATGACAGTACTAATAGAGAAGTACAAGCTGCAAAAAAATTACAAAAGTCCATGCACACGTACAGGGTTCGATGCCAAACAAACCCCGGAAGTCAACATCAAACAAATCGCTAGTTGCGCAGGTATACAGCAAAGTCTTCCTAATGTCCAAAATGTCTTCATGGCTGTAATCGACCATTTCAATTACACCATCCTCCCGGCAATAATAGGTCTTGCAGTTTTGTAGCATAAAGAATCCACAATCATGCCTGTAAACAAAGGAAAAATCAAAAAATGGTACAACACAAAATCCAAAAAATACAGGAACAACATCCTCCAGCAACAAAAACAACCAGCAAAAATCATTAAAAACGGATACTCACGTGTTTTCCTGCTGAGGCACCCGCACAAACTCGCAAGAGAAACCATCAATACGCGCCGGTGAGAACGGTTTGGCCCTGTCTACACTGGACTCCCTCCAAAGCTTCTTTATATTATCTGTCATATTCCTTAAGAATCTAACTGCATCACCCGAGGTTTCATCACGGAGTGAATCAAGACACTCGAAACGACGGAACTTCAAATTCAGAACAACCAAGCACCAATGCCCAGATTCTTCACTAGGCTTCATGGTAGCCACAAATGACGGCGGATCAAATGTAGGGAAAAGAAGCTGGAAAAAAAAATCACAGAGAGGAAAAATGAATTTACCAAATCATAATGAAACAAAAAATTCAGCCTCCAAACAATAAAATAAAAGAGGGAAATTGAAATTCATAAGTATAAAAAAAATCACATAATCATAAAGAAATTATATCCACCGCCCAAAATTGAGGAACAATCATATCAGTTCAATTCCCTTTCAACAATAAGTACAACTTTAATAAAAGAAGCAAAGATCAAGTTCATTCCCCCCACATCCCAAAACTGCAAAGAAAACATGACAGTTCTAGTTAATGAGTACAAAAAGTCCAAGTTCACCTACTTGGTCAAAACCATCAGCACCTGATCTTGTGAACCAATTTAGCACATTGGAATCAATATTTCCATCACGGATCTTGGTGCATTGTACAAAAAGAACAACAACAGTTAGAAAATTGGCAAAACAAGTTATCATCCTATTTACAAAAAAAGCAAAATACTGACCGTCACCCATCTGGGAACTATCAACTTGTCAGTGTCTCGGTACTTCTGACATAGAGAATATAAAACAACATCAGCACTGTCTGAGTTGAGCATGCCAGTGGGGACAAACGCTTTAGCAATAGAACCAACACTAGCATCACATTCTTTATTTTGAAACATCGTCTTGTGACTAGAAAAACACAAAAGATTACATGAATTAAAACTACTGCAACAACAACAATAATCAAACTAGAGAAAGAAAAAGAGACAAAAAGCAGTACGGGCAAAATCCCAAACTAACCATTTCAGACGGTTAAATGCGCAACCTCGTAATAAATAAGAAAAACGTATCAACCTTAACAACATTACCACTTTACGCTTGCGAAAATGATGAAAAATAATAAGTTCAACAACTACAAGAGAACATGTCCAAAATGCCAAAATTGATAAGTACACCCCATTTACAAGTCCTTACCTGGACTATCAGGGTTTGACGATGACGGTAGTTCCTGTGATGAGACCATTATGCCTCCAGTTTCAGGGTTTGACAATGGGACATCTTGAGAGGACACCAATATTGATGCACTTTCAGGGTCTGTAGAAAGAAAATCCTGGGACGACAAGAGTGCCTCCTGCGTCAAGGGGTCAGAAGAAATTGACAGAAGTAAATCATCATCCTCGGATGGCACCTCCTCCACGCTAGAAGCATCTTGCAATGCATCACCGTAATCAAGACCTCCAGGCGGGAAATTCTCCAGCGGGAAATCTTCACAACCAGAAACATTTTCATTCCCAGCAATACCAACACCAGGCGATTTGGCATCAAGTATGCTGCCAGCACCAGCATCCTCAACAGCAACTTTGGTACCAACATTGCGCCCACTACTCAATGGAACATCACGAGCATCATCTCCACCACTAAGGACAACCTCACGCTCAACATCGATGAATCTGATGAAAATAAAAATTCAGAAAAAGTGAATAATATGAACAAAACTAACAATAAAAAATAAGCTACCAATAGGTGCACAGAAAAATAAACCTTGGAAGCATTCACAGCAACATCATCGAACTTGCTGCTGCTAACATTCAAAGCGACATCACCAACAGGCAAACAAGGCTCATCGCCAACAATAGGACCCTGATTCAAATGTAATGAGACAAAAAAACAATGCTATTATGAGCAACAATAAACGGTGTGGGATAGAAAAATGAACAAGCAAGACACATTGGTGCGCATGAAATTTTAAGAAAATATTAATAAACACAACGAAAATAAAAATAACCTTGCACTTATCAGTGGATAGATCATTAACTCCATCGTCAACAGAACCCTCAACATTATGATTGGTCTCCTGCATGAAAAGAAAAATTAATAAACAGATGTAGATCAGGAAGTTCAACTACAATACTGACAGCAGAACAACATAGTAAAAACATACAAACAATGAGGACTGACTCACATCAACAACAGGGTGCTGCGAGCCAACATCGTTCGTACGCTGATCAGAAACATTAGCCTCAGTACCATCATCAGCCCTGCTGTCGGTGCCAGCAGCCTCATCGTGATCAATCTGCATGAAAGAAAATTATTAATAAATAGATGAACATGAGGAAGTTCAACTACAACACTGACATCAGGACAACAACATAAAAATTGCAAACACCAACGACTGACTCACATCAACATCAGGACGCTCAAAGCCAACATCATTCGTTTCGTGATAAAAACATTAGCCTCGGTACCATCACCAGCCCTCATTGCCGGTGGCAGCAGCCTCATCCTGCTCAAACTGCTTGATAACAACATTTGCACTTTCTTCATATGGCTTGCAGCGAGAGTTTTGCGTAGTTCTGAAACGCTTCATGTTGTTCAACAGAAAAAACCGAGCTCTGAACTAGATTAGCGGCACCGTCGCGCATATCACCGATTAAAATCCTCTACATCTCAATGTAGTCAACATCTTCCTCAGCGTTAAATTGATGACCTTCAGGAAGGATACCATTGATACAGCTCAAATGCTCAACTGTCGTTGGGACCTTTTGCAGCTCAGAACACACATTACTTAAGATATGCTCAGCGCGCTCCAACGCTGAAACAGCAACATCAATACCAAAACCCTGCCTCTGTGAAGCACTAGCATTACTAGGGCCAGGGGGGCATAACCAGCACCCTCAACACCACGGCCATCCCTCAACTCATCGGGCAGAGATGAAATCTTTGGAACCTGAGACGACGGCATCTCCAGGACTGGCCGTTTATACACTCAGAAAAAAACAACCTCCTCTTGAGTTTTCCACTACAAACAAAAGGGAAAAATAGTTAATCAATCAACGCAACACATAGGGAAAAATAAATCATGATATTAACATATTTAAAGTCAACACCACTAATAAAACTTTAACTGTCATTGCCAATTTGTTAGTATTTACCAACAGGCCAGTTGAACAAAGTTATTCAGTTCAACAACACACGAAACAACAGTACTAAAAAACCACACCTAAACCATACAAAATATAAACAGACAACTCTACAGTACACATGTCCACTATAGCAAAAAATAGCTATACCAAAAAATAGAAAAAAGGTCTGCCAGACACAAAACAAACAAAACTCACCGGAAGCTTCCCAAACACCCAAGTCTTTGGATCTGCATTGCCTTTTTTATCAAATCTGCATCAACCAGATCAGAAAGCTTGGCAGGATCCATGTAACATATGCGGGGGACTCGCATGTCAGGCTCCGCAGTTTTGCCACGGATAAGGCAGTCAAGGTACATTAGTACAGGCCCTATGGCACAGCCTGTGATTGCCTTCCCCATGGTATGACCACTTTGGTACTTGGCAACAACCCTTCTAAGCTCATCAACCATCAGCTGGCAATAATCCATATTTGCCATGTCCTCAAAGACGAGACCCTCAAACATTGCTGCCTCTCTGGAAACACGCTGGGCGAGAACTGTGCAACACAACCTTCATAAACACAATAATGAAGAACACTTTCAGAGAAAGGTCATCTTTGCTAGGATCCTTGACGAGCACCTTGAGCTTATTCCTCAAATCCTTTGTCTTGATATCTTTGTCCCTGCTAATGTTAAGCTCCGATCTTAACTTCATCAGAGCGTCATCATATCCGTCCTCTGACGGCCTTGGCGTAGAACGACCACCACGAGGGAAACCAAATAATTGATGTATACCATCGGTAGTGATGTGAAGCTTCTTATTAGCCTCACCCATGTCAAGAGTCATTGTATCACAATCTATCCTCAGGTACAAAACTCCCATCAGAGGGCGGGAAATGTTAGACTTCACCCTCCACACAAGATAGAACCAAAACCAGATGCATGAACCCTAGCCACATGCCGACTCTCTCGAGCAATTTAGCACAATCTTCAACCTCTCTCAACGAACATCACACAGTTAAGTTCAATTTCCGCTGGTCACCTTCATCCAAGGCAACTTTTCGGCATCGCCTCCCACCGCTTGACCGACTCATAACGCTAACAAAGTAGAATGAAAACAAAAAGCCACACCTTAAAAAATGAATATAGAAAACAACAAAAGCATATGAATGCAAGTAAAAAGAAAAAGAAAAGATTGCACAAGTTCAACTATTAAAAAACATCAGTACCACCCTCAATTGATCCAAACAATGATTAGCCTAACCTGGCCGCAATACCAGCCGAAACACAATTAAATCATTGAAAGTACAACTAGTAAATCACATGCAATACAAAACACAAACCACTGCAAACAATGAATATAGAAAACAAAACAAGCATACAAATGTAAGTAAAAAAAGATTGCACAAGTTCAACTATTAAAACAACATCAGTACCACCCTCAATTAATGAATACAATGACAAGCCTCACACGGCCCAAAGCATACCACCCCAAACACAAATTAAATCATTACAATTACAATTAGTAAGTCACATGCACAAAAAAACACATACCACTGCAAACAATGAATATAGGAAACAAAACAAGCATATGAAGGCAAGTAAAACAAAGAAAAGTTTGCACAAGTTCAACTATTAAAACAACATTAGTACCACAATCAAAATAGATGCAAAACAATGACCAGCCTCACTTGGCCAGCATACCAGCCCAAACACAATTAAATCATTGCAAGTACAACTAGCAAGACACATGCAGTACAAAACACATACCACTGCAAATTCATCTTCTGAATCAATTTCAATGTCATCTTCTTCAGATGCAGCATCTTCAGCTTCAACACGAGCACGCTTCTTCACACCTTTGTCCACTTTTGCAGGATGAACTTTACGCTTCTTATTTTCTTTCAACAAAGAACGCTCTTGAAGACGAGACGAAGAAGGCTTCTTATTTGTCAAACCTCGTGGACTCCGACGAACAGAGGAGCCACCAAGTTTGCCTGGACCAATTTTCACGCAACACTATCCGCATCAGCTTTGCTATTACCAGGTTGGGAAACAGCTTTCACGAGTGGACTACGCCTCTGTGTGCCATCAGGATTTCGATCTGACAGCTTCCTCTTCAAAACAACTTTCTTCTCCTTAACTCCATCACGATCAAAAACTTGCGTCAAACGAGTTTGCATCAAGTTTGTCTTCACAGGCATGTCACTTCCATGAGATCCGACATGAATAGTTGAAAAACCCGCGTCACCACCTTCATCGCCTACACATTTAGGAGCTTGAGCAACATCAACATCACTTTCTGGCACACATGCAGCCTTTTGACGCCGTTCCAATTCCTTTCTCTTCTGGAATTCATACTTCTTCTTTCTTATCCTTTCGTCCTCGATCAGAATCGCATAGGAACATCCTCGGCTTGGGTAATGTGCTCGGTGCCATCAACACTTTGAGATCGAGTAATGCAGACAACTGCAAGCTGCCATCACCATCCTCAACGTTAAGTGAATACATTCCATCATTAATATCTTTAACAATATCAGCAATGTCCTCTGGAACACCATGGCTGTCATTAACTGCATAAACCAATAATATAACCACGCACATAAAAAATTAAAACACAATTAACATTGCAGACACAAAACAAAACGGAACAACTGATGTAACTAAGCATATATATGTATTAAAGGCTGATAAAAATAGAGCAAATATAAGGGAAACACCAGCAACTTTCGCAAGTTCTTCTAGAGGATTTGGTGTCTCAAAAATAACATTCACAAGATCTTGAAAGCGCTCTGATTTTTCAGAATCAGGAGGCACCGGCACTCCAACATCTGCAACAACATCATAATTAGCAAAAAAGTACAAGAACAATAAATCTGTTCAACTATGTGAACACTACAAGTTCACCAAATAAAACAATCACTTGCAGAACAAACTTCGGAAAACACAACTCTTTCAACGCCATACTAGTTCTTCATTGACTACTACAACCTATTCAAATGCGAGGACAACAGTTCAAAATACACATGGTGATAAGTACTACATCATGTCTGCAGGTTGCATCAACTGCCAAAACCATACACGCCATACAATCCAGGACAAAATTAACACATATCAAAATACATACAACTTATAAAGTTGATACGACAACAACTGTACAACATAAAAACCAGATCTATTAAAACATCATCCAAAATCCAGGGAAAATCACCTGCATTCAATTTGTCCGGACTGGATGATGTACCCATTGAGATCTACAGTCCTAAAATCTACCAAACCAGATCTGCAAGACACATGAACAAAAATTAGGGATTTGAACTATTTCAGAAACGAAGCACGCCATACAAAAGCAAAACTCTTACCAGCAAACACAAAATCCGCCACGCAATCCAGTATCACTGCCGCCAAACGCTGCTCAACAAAGAAAGGAACCCTAGCGAGTGCAGCACAGGACAGCAAAGAGAGCAAGAGATTAGAAGTAGAGAGAAAATCTGAACATAAGAGAATGCAAGCAAAGTCAATGGTAGAGCAAAAAGAACAAAACAGAACACCCGGACCTCCACCCCTGGGGTTGAGCCCTCCGGCCGACGCTCCCGCGGCGAAACAGGAGTAACAACTCCCCCTCTGAGAAGAGAAGAAGAGGGGAACGAAGACGGAATCGATTTGGGGACGGGAGAGGAGCGGAACGGGGAAGATCGGAGGTTAAAAGGTGAGTGGGAGGGTTAAAAGATGACTAGGAGAAAATGGACGGCTAAAGCCCACAACCGTGGCGAAGCCCACTATCTCTAGCCAGTTACAAAAGATAATACCAAAAATCAAATACAAATAAAAAAATTTAATATAGATGGTGAAAACAAATGGCTAAAGTACAAATAATAACTCACAAATAGTACAAAAATTTTTATCAAACAAGTACAAATGAAAAAATAATTCATAACGGTCATGTTTTTCCCCTAAAAAATAAAGATAGGATAATGGGGCAAGTCATGTTACGGACTCGCCTCCGCATGGGACGCCGCGGCACGCCGCGTCATCGCCTGCTACGGCTCGTTCCAGGCTCGGCCTCGTCGGGATGGGGGTGGGGGGTCCCAACCCCCCCTCCCCGCCCCGGCTCGGCCTCGCGCTAACGCGGCAGTGCGCTCGTTTGACAGGCGTAGTGCGGTTATTCTGTTTCCCCCCACCCCACCCCACGCACCCACACCCCTAAGATAGATAATGGGGCAAAGTCCATACAAGGAAGATGTGTCAGTACAACTATGCCCCTCGGTACGGTTCGGTGCGGGGGCAAGTCATGTTTCCCCCACGCACCCACACCCCTAAAAGATAGAAAACACAGTTATTCTGTTTCCCCACGCACCCACACCCCTAAGATAAGATAATGGGGCAAGTCATGTTACGGACTCGCCTCCGCAAGCGACGCCGCGGCACGCCGCGTCATCGCCACACGGCTTCGTTCTGGCTCGGCCTCGCCGGAGATGGGGAGGGGTCCCTCCTCCCCGGCTCGGCCTCGCTAATGCGGCAAAGGCGCTCGTTTGACAGCGCAAAGGCGGTTATTCTGTTTCCCCCCACCCCACGCACCCACACCCCTAAGATAGATAATGGCGCAAAGTCCATACAAGGAAGATGTGTCAGTACAACTATGCCCCTCGGTACGGTTCGGTGCGGGGGCAAGTCATGTTTCCCCCACTCACCCACACCCCTAAAAGAATGAAAACGCGGTTATTCTGTTTCCCCACGCACCCACACCCCTAAGATAAGATAATGGGGCAAGTCATGTTACAGACCCGCCTCCGCATGCGACGCCTTGGCACGACGCCAGCGTCGTCACACGTCTCGTTCTGGCTCGGCCTCGGGATGGGGGAGGGGGTCCTCCCCCTCCCCGGCTCGGCCTCGCACTAACGCTGGCAAAGGCGCTCGTTTGACACGCCGCAAAGGCGGTTATTCTGCTTCCCCACCCCACCCCACACACCCACACCCCTCAAAAAGATAGCTAATGGGGCAAAGTCCATACAAGGAAGATGTGTCAGTACAACTATGCCCCTCGGTACGGTTCGGTGCGGGGGCAAGTCATGTTTCCCCCACGCACCCACACCCCTAAAAGATAGAAAACGCGGTTATTCTGTTTCCCCACGCACCCACACCCCTAAGATAAGATAATGGGGCAAGTCATGTTACGGACTCGCCTCCGCATGCGATCTTTGTGGAACGCAGCGTCGTCACTTTGCACGGCTCGTTCTGGCTCGGCCTCGCCGGGATGGGGAGGGGGTCCCACCCTCCCCCACCCCCCTGCTCGCCTCGCGCTTAACGCGGCAAAGGCGCTTGCTTGACAAAGTAAGGCGGTTATTCTGCTTCCCCACCCCACCCCACGCACCCACACCCCTAAAAAAGATAGATAATGGGGCAAAGTCCATACAAGGAAGATGTGTCAGTACAACTATGCCCCTCGGTACGGTTCGGTGTGGGGGCAAGTCATGCCACAGTACTATATTCAAAAACAAAAAAAAGAAATAGAAAAAAATTGACAGCACAAGGACAAAAAAGTACCAGTCCAAGTTACTGGTGTAGTCAAGTACTAGATCCAAAAAAAAAAAAAATTGACCGCCCAAGGACAGGCGCAGGCCTTGACAATGCTAGATACTTGAAATCGAGCCCGTGGGCGAATCCCTAGTAATCCAGACACCTGCAGGCTCGCCGGCCCACGGCCCATGTGTCAAGAGAGAGAGAGAGCGAGCGCCGTGTATAAGCGCTCTGGTAAGTGTTCACAGGAGTTCGACTGGCGAGCGTCGGCTACGCTTATAAACAAGTCTAGAGCCCCCTCGACTAGCGAGGTGGGACTAAACACATAGCTCATGCGCACGCCGTGCTGCACAGCCGTGCGAGAGAAGCTATGCCGGCCGAATACAACGACCCAGGCGGATGGCCCAACAAAGTACTTCGCCCCATTACAAAAATCTAGTAGATCACGCACGACAAAAAATAAAAAATGAAAATAATTTAAAAAACTCACAAGAAAAATCAGTTAATAAACAAAAATATTGTGACAAAGTTCAAACACATCTTAATGGTAAGAAGTAAAAAAAAATATAAGACTGTAAATAAAAATTTCAGAAACGAATTTACAAAAAAGTTCAACTACTACAATTCATAAGGTTCAAGTACAAATAAAAAGAAAGTACTGTGCAGCGAAGATTAATTTTTTTATTTTATAAAATACCAAAACTATCATTATTCATCTATAAAAAAGAAAAAAACGTGCTCCAAAATTCATGTAAAAAGTAAGAAAAAATATTATTCAACAAACAAATTTGATTGGTAATTGACAGCCTAAAATAGAGCAAGACTATCATTAATGTAATGTAAGTTCAGCAAACTCAATAACAAAAAGGGTTCTAAAAATCATCAACAGATAGCACTGTCTCCTAGTTATGAACATGAAAAATATACCAGCCAAAACAAAGGATGCCCATCAGTTCAACTATAGAAATTATTCCAGTACTAATATAAAGAATGTATAAATAAAACACTTATAATTGAGCAGAACAATAGGAAAAACATTACATAACTAGTTCCATACCATTCTGATAAAACAATACAATTCAACCATCTCACATGCAAATGTTTTAAAATAAAAAATACTGCAACATAATCAACGATACACAAATCTCAAAGCCGGCGTCATTTGCCACATTTAAACCTACAACACATAAATTATGAACGTCAGAGAGTCGTCTTCTCTCAAGAACATAACCATAACCACATCACCATCCTCAAATCCAGACTCAGCCGCAAACTCCTTCCACCCAGTAGTTAGGTTGATGCAACCATCAAAGTCGATGTGGTAGGCATTATCCATCAACCGATACCCATTCTTGTCAAGTCTCCATCTTCGTAACACCGGAACTAGGAGCAACAATCCCGATCCCGGGTGACATTTTACGCAAATGGACACGGGAGTACAAAACAAAATAAACACCGACATAACTGAATTTTTACACGTATATAGGAACGATTTGCATAACAAACTAAAATGGAAAAATTTGAACCAAAACAATAACACAAAACTAACTAGACATGTGAACCGACTAAACTGAAAAATATACATATCAATACACCTACAAGAAAACATCTATTCATAAACAGATCAGGGATTATACAAAAATGGTTTAAATCTTTGTTAAGTAATGAACAAATACACACGTAAATCCCTGTTGTTAAAATCCAACAAAACCTAATTAAAAAAATATAGACAAGCTATTCATAAGACAAAACTGCAGATCCAGTCCATGGGTTTCGAACAAAAACCAACAAGAAAGTAGAAAACAAAACGAATAGAAACACATACCCATGAATCCTTCAAGTCACCATCCGTCAGGCGACAAACATAGGGTGTACGAAACCCATGGTTGCCGTACAGAAAACAAGAAAGTTGCCCACGCCGCTGAGTCTGAGTGAGCTCCAAACCAGACTCGTACACACAGCCGTCAGCTATGCGCGCCATCTTTACCAGGCATCCGCATGAACAATCCTCCATCGAACACACAGGAACAGAGAAAAAGGCAACGAAGAGAAGAGAGAGGAACCTAGATCTGATTCTGGAAGAATGAATAAAAGGGAGGGGGAAGACTTGGCCACACACCACACATAAATGGATAACGTTTATAGTCAGGGACACTCGCAGATTATAAATATAATAAATAGGCAGATGGGCAGCCAGCTGGTAATAGTTATTACACAAGCCATCCAACATTTGACCGCAAATCAGTTCAACTTCAGAAAACCAAGCAGTTCAAAGGTGCACATGTCGAACATATGCAGACAAAACAACACATTCAGAGACAAAAAACAAAGTTGAATTCATTTAGTCATTCGAACATCTGCTCCCTCACAACAAAAATCTTAAAAACATAATATTCACTACTTCAGTCATAACGATCAAAGAAACGACGCCATTTTGCCCTGGTAGATGGATGTGGAGCCGTGGCTGTTCTCGCCCTAGCCCAACTAATGATCCGAATATGGTTCCTTCCCCTGCCCTTTGGGAAAAGAAGCTCCAATTCATTGGAGTTGCAAGTATCCATCACCTCACGCGCAAGTCGTCTGTTGAACTCTGCCTCCAGTTCCTCCTCGGCAGCACGTCGCGCCATCTGCCTGTGCCTGCGCCTCCTCCTCCTCTGCTCCGCTACTGCTGCCCTCACATCTATGGCGTCCCCCTCCTCCTTTGTAACCTCTCCCAGCTCAGGATCCATCTCCCTTTTCTTTGGTTGCAGCTCGTAGAATGAAACTGATAGAGGGCCCGGGCTTTATAATCAAAGTGCAGAGCCATCGGTGCGGCTCCGATGTCAACACACAGTAACACAACTTTGACACGGCAGCAGTCCAACTACACATACGGGCATCAATTCAAAACAACACTGAAAAACACGCAACTTAATTACACAGTTTGACCAGATTACCGAAATCGCAGCTTACAAATACCACCATACACAACCTCCGCCAACGACAAAACAACATGGGAATCCGGTAGAAACAACTCAAAAAAGCAAAATTGACAACGCAAATCTTTTCATACAGTCCTTATATCTCTCCTCGCAACACCAATTCGAAAGTAAAACAACAGAAAAAGAAGAACAGATTTTCATGGCGGGCGTGGAAAACGACCAAGAACACAAAAACTTGTAATCATAAATTACAGATGAAATAATCTCAAAAAACTATAACATACCGATAATTCTCACATCAAAAACGACAAACATGACGTAAATTGAGGCCCACGAACACCACAGTAAACACTGACGCCCAAAATCATGTCCGCTGCCAAAATGCCCACGCTGTCACCTCCGGTGACTATAGATCGCAAAACTCATCCAGCTGAGCGTGCGGACATGCGGAACCCCTTACATGTCTCCTCTAGCAACGAATGGCCCGCAACATCGCGCCGGGGAACGACTGGAAGCTCCACGTTGCATCCCCTATTTCCGTCCGTCGTGCACGCAGGAGGATCAGTTCTTGTTGAAAAACACGTCAGTCCAAACTGTGAACCACGTCAGTACAGAGAGGGTAACAGAATAATATTCTGTTACGCGTAACAGAATAGACCAGATGTATATATATATATATATATATATATCTTTATATATCAGGATCTTTCCAACATCCTGTGCTTGCCAAAGGATAAAATGTAAAAAGGAGAGGTGAAGATCACCATGACTCTTGCATAAGGTAGAAGGTAATAATAAAAGATAGGCCCTTCGCAGAGGGAAGCAAAGGTCGCCATGCGCTCTCAGGGTTGGATGCACAAATTCTTAATGCAAAAGAACATCACTTTATATTGCCACCTGTGATATGAACCTTTATTATGCAGTCCGTCGCTTTTATTTCTTCCACATCACAAGATCGTATAAAGCTTATTTCCTCCACACCAATCAATCATACATATTTAGAGAGCAATTTTTATTGCTTGCACCGATGACAAATTACTTGAAGGATCTTACTCAATCCATAGGTAGGTATGGTGGACTCTCATGGCAAAACTGGTTTAAGGGTTTTGGAAGCACAAGTAGTATCTCTACTTGGTGCAAAGAATTTGGCTAGCATCAGGGGGAAAGGCAAGCTCAACATGTTGGATGATCCATGATAATATACTTTATCTCAGATATAAGAAAACATAACCCATTACGTTGTCTTCCTTGTCCAACATCAACTCTTTAGCATGTCATATTTTAATGAGTGCTCCCAATCATAAAAGATGTCCAAGATAGTATATTTATATGTGAAACCTCTCTTTCTTTATTACTTACTATTAATTGCAACGATGACCAAAGCTATGTTTGTCAACTCTCAACAATTTTTAATCATCATACTATTTCTATGTGAAGTCATTACTCTCCATAAGATCAATATGATCTCTTTGTTTCTTTTATTTCTTTTTCTTTTCTTTTATTCCCTCAAGATCATGGCAAAATATTCAAGCCTGTCATGGTTTTGTCACGGCAGATGTCCTCAGTGTCAGGACTTACACTACAATAAAAATACACTTCCGTGATGATACGTGTTTGTCACAGTAGGTCGCGTTTTTTGTCATGCATGTACATCCATGACAAATTTATAACAGAATCAAGATAGTCATACCGTGTCGTCAGAGAAGTGTTCCATGACATTACCAAAATTATCATCACGGAAGTGTCCACTTCCATGACGATAAATCGCGCGTCACAAAAGTGCTTTTGTCAAGGGTGACCGACACGTGGCATCCACCGTAACAGAACGCCGTTAAGCTATCGGGTCGGGTTTTGGATCCGATAACCCGTTAAGAGCCCCGACCAATGGGGATTTTCCACGTGTAAAATCATCATTGGTTGGAGGAAACACGTGTCGGCTCACCGTCGGGACAGATGTCATCATTTCATTGGCCCGAAGTCGCTTATGATACGGCGACACGTGGCACGGCCCAACAGAGGCCCATTCCTGTGAAAAGGCTGGCCCGTTTGACTTGGTCAAAAGGTGGCGGCCCGGCCCATGGAAAGCCTGTTAACGGCCTGTTCGCATATAGCCCATTTACAGCCCGCTAACCCAGGGCCCGTTACGTCCTATCCGAATTAGGCCCAGTAGCGTCATCTGGGCCGTCCAATATGGTTCAGCCCATTTTAACTTTCGGCCCATGTGTGGCCCATAACTTGTTTCGGCCCATATGAGGACCTTTGTAACTCTTGGCCCATTAACGGCCCGTGGTGAAACTGGCCCGTAATGAACAGTGTATCACTTTATACCCATTAACGGCCCGTTATTCCATTGGGCTGTTTCCAGCCCAAGTTATCTTTCGGCCTTCTCAGGGCCCATTGATTCTTGGGCTCATTTGCAGCATTCGGTTACATACGACGCATTCTTGTCATTTTCTGCTTGTGGGCCAAATTCAGCCCGTCATTACAGTCGGCCCGTTTGCACACCGTTAATACGTTGGGCCGTTTTCATGTAAAAAAACCCGTTGGGCTGTTTTCATAGAGTTATCAAATATGGCCTATTAACGGCCCGTTATGGTCCACGAATAGTACGACCCATGATTGGCGAAGTGATGATACGCCCCGTAGAAGGCCCATGGATCCTACGGCCCGAGGCCCATGGATAGTACAACCCATAGAAGGCCCATGGATCGTACAACCCGTAGAAGGCCCATGGGCCCTAAGGCTCGTATAGAAGGCCGATGGATCCTACGGCCCGTATAGAAGGCCAATGGATCCTACACGGCCGGACGAAGGCCCATGGATCATACGGCCTGCAGGAGGCCCATGGTTACAATAGTCCGTGTGTTGCCATTATTATTTTGGCCTAGTTACCAAAAATAGGCTATTGTGGCCACTAGAAAACACAGAAAAAGAACTGCAGTGACTACAAGCAAACAACTAAACAAGACAACAAGGAAATAAATAAGCAAGCAATTAACGCTAGCCTATTACCGCTATTACACATATTACATCCACTGGGCATCAAAGTTCGCCACCAGTGCAAATATAGGGAACAAAGCAGCATATTACATACACTTGGCCGTCAAAATTGGCCACCAGTGCAAATAAACGCGGCAGCAAAACAAGAGCATAACTGAAACAACTTCAGAAGAGCTCAAGAAACATTATCACAGGTATCCACCATGTCGGCAATAAGCTTAGCAAGCTGATTAGCTTTGTCCTGTTTGGCGCTAAAATCCTCCAACGCTTGTCGTTGCACCGGAAAGTATGCATCCGAGTGCTCCAGGACTTCCGCATGATCCTTCCGCTTCTTGTCGCAAAGACAACTGATCGATGTCTTTCAGCTTGTAGTTGAGACTCAAGAAACCGAACTGATCAAACAAAGTGAGTTTGAATAGCTTGTGCAAGCGGTAGTGGCGATGCTTTCGAACACTAAACCAAGACAGGACTTTGGGGTTGTCTTGCTGTCTTCAAGATAGTCTTCCTTAGCTGTTTAATCAGCTTTGTTGGAGACTATCAAGGATGTGTCACTATCCTGAAACTTATCTGCATTACTTCCTTTACCATTGCTTAAAAAGGCACTCTTCCCCAATATTCTGTCAGCATTCTAAAAGAAGAAACAAGCAGACACATAACAAGTTTAGCATGTACTAGTATATGAAACTCATTTCGGTGAACCAGTTCATTAGTAAGGTGGACATGATTAAACTACCAAGTCTTCTATTGCCAAGTACTAGTACATAATAAAAGCATCAAACAAACATATATCTATGTCCTATGGTCACCGTGACCTTTGTCTTGCCAAATCAAAATAGAGACGCGGTTCAAATCATATCAGTTCAAGACAAAGCAGCGGTGAAAGAATACAAAGCATGGGAAACTACACGGCACAACAAGATTTCAGATGGGTACCACGGGTCTACATGTACAACAACACAATTTGCTCTGTTGTGATGCTAGTAATGTGCATGATATGAAAGTCAACTGTATACACAATTGAAATTGAAATCAACAGAGCTACTGATAAGAGCAAACATGTTAAAGAAACATGCGTGAACATACCTGCTCTGCCTTTGGAGTTTCGATTGGATCCTTCAATTTAAAAATAAGTTTGTATGAGTAAATACAGTGATACAAGAGCAAAGCAATCATAGTTAAAAAAGGCGCGCCTAAGCGAGCGCTTAAGCGCACCTAGGCTCTAGGCGTTGGCAAAATGCATTGCGCATAACTACGCATAATCTGTGCATAACTGTGCATAAGCATGCGATTTGGTCAGTAAAGCGCAAGGCGGTGGCAAAACGCACAATTAATGCCTAGAGCTTTTTTGAACTAAGATAGCAATGGAATCTTAAATTAGAACAGTTGTTCTTCAGGTTTAGGCACTTGTTCTACATGAACAGAGTACAATAAGACGCAAGAATAAAATACTCAAAAAAATAGAAAATGAGCTCATAGACCTTACCACATTCTTGGTTCGGGACCAGTACAGAACAAGGCATTCCCAGTCATCGTCCAGTAAATGTGTCTCAGGAGAACGTAAGGGAATTTGATGAGTTTCTTTGCCGGTGAAGTACGTTTTCTTTAGGTAATTCCGATCGCCACCAAGCATTCTTGAAGATAGTAGAGGTATTAGCACAGGTTACCTCATCTGAGTTTCCAAATCGGTCCTTCTCTATAGAGAAAATGGGAAAAATTGTTGTATTATAACCATCATGGAGGTAGGATGTATGGGACGAAGCAAAGTAATTGCCATCAATAACAAAACTAACACAAAACTCCAGGACAAACACCAGCAACAGGCAATTTCCATCATCTTCAGTATAATATTTACAACATGGGAATATACGCACAAACGATTAAACAACATCAAAACCGATAGATGCTAAACTACGATGGCTGGTTGTGCTTCCTCCACAGGAATAGGCACACTAACCGGTGGAGTTGGGGTTCGCCGTGATAATCTTGGCCCTTTGGGCACTGGAGCTGCCTTACTAACTGCTCTTGTTTGGGAGCTCTGTGGTGGAGATGGTGCTGTGTCAACAAGAACTGGGTTACTATCAGCCGGGGTTGGGGTTAGATTGGGTGAAGCTAGTTCTCTGTCCATCGCAGTAGGGGTACAATCTGCGAGAGTTTGGGTTATGTGTGGTAGGGCTGGTTCTTGTGCATGTACAACCGGGGTGCTATCTCCACCAAGAGGTAGCACTGTTTTATTTGAAGACCGTGTTTTTATTTCTCTAGATACTGGCATCACCCGCTCCAATTCAAATGGCTGATAAACAGGAAACATATTTGAATGTACAGACATTGTATGAGAGACATAAGGAATAGATAGTGTGGAAAAAAGAGGGCATGAAATAGTTGACATGTATATTGTTTAACTAAAATGGATAGCATGACATAATTTCACATATATGATGTCTATCTAATCTTGATAGCATAGCATAACATAATTCAAAGATATGATGAATAACTAAACTGGATCGCATGACATAATTCATCTACATGTTATCTAAGTAATCAGGATCGCATCATTTAATTCACATATGTGATTTATATGCTAAACAAGAGGGCATTCGATATGATGTCCGAACTAAGAACATGGTGTTGAATATTGTGTATATGATGTCTAAACTATGAAATGCAAGACATCGTATGCATGATATGAGCAGTATAACCGTGCCAAGTTAGAGCATACACCTCAGTGGGGGAATAGGACTGGTCATCTGTCTCGAAAATCCATCTCTGAGGAGCTATCGGGACCCAACAAGAGATCTGCTTCGACAGGTAGCACTGTCTGCTCTGAAGGCCTTGTTTTCACTCCAGATTTTTCCATCTCCCACCCAAATGGCTTATTCACAGGAAGAGTAGTTTAATGTACAAACATTGTCGACAAATGGAAATGTAATGAAGAAAAGGATGGGCAAGATATCATTCAAATATATGATGCCTGGTTAAACAGGATGGCATTGCACATTTCACATATATTATGGCTGGCTAAAAGACATGAGACTGCATAATTCCCATATATGATATAGAAACTAAACAGGTGGTGTCGGTGTCAAAACCGGCGGATCTCGGGTAGGGGGTCCCGAACTGTGCGTCTAGGCGGATGGTAACAGGAGACAAGGGACACGATGTTTTTACCCAGGTTCGGGCCCTCTCGATGGAGGTAATACCCTACTCCCGCTTGATTAATATTGATGATATGGGTAGTACAAGAGTAGATCTACCATGAGATCAGAGAGGCTAAACCCTAGAAGCTAGCCTATGGTATGATTGTTGTTCGTCCTATGGACTAAAACCCTTCGGTTTATATAGACACCGAATAGGGTTAGGGTTACACAGAGTCAGTTACAATGGTAGGAAATCTACATATCCGTATCGCTAAGCTTGCCTTCCACGCCAATGAAAGTCCCATCCGGACACGGGACGAAGTCTTCAATCTTGTATCTCCATAGTCAATCTTGTATCTTCATAGTCTAGGAGTCCGGCCAAAGATGATAGTTCGGCTATCCGGACACCCCCTAGTCCAGGACTCCCTCAGTAGCCCCCGAACCAGGCTTCAATGATGAAAAGTCCGGCGTGTTGATTGTCTTCGGCATTGCAAGGCGGGTTCCTCCTCTGAATCCTGTGTTGAATAGTGTCGGGCTTTCTTGTGAATATCGCGCTTCTCGGCTTCCATGCCCAATAATGGCCATCTTCCACATGTCGAACGAATGTGAAAAGTCAGGGTATCTTTACATTTACCCCCCTTGTCGTGCAAATGAGCCGTCTATAAAAGAGACGGGGATCCAGATCCGGATCACACCATCCTCCCTTCGTGAGCCTTCATCAGAGCGCCTTTAACAAAAAAACCCATTCCATCATGGAAAGTCGACGCGGCTCCTCCTCTCGCGCTCCTAGCCCTTAGCCCGGAGATTGAGGGAGATGCTCAGTCCCGCACAGTGAATTGGTGATGCTCCAAACCAAGGGATTCCTTCCCCCGGCCTTCATGGTTCCGGTGCGTTCCGGACTCGCCACTTATAAGGGCGGGAAGCAGGCGGAGAGCGTCCCCGATCCCTCTAAGAGAGAGCGGGTATGCTTCGTCTCTTACCTAATGAGAGGACTCGGATTTCCAATCCATCCGTTTCTCCGGGGCTTCTGGAGTTCTACGGCCTCCAGCTGCACAACCTTACGCCTGCCTCCATCTTGCATATAGCGGGCTTTGTGGCCCTTTGCGAGCTGTTTCTGGGCGTTGAGGCCCATTTCGCTCTGTGGAAGAGATTGTTCTGCCTTGTGCCTCATTCTCACGAAGGGTCAATATATCAAGTGGGCGGAGCCGAACTATGGCGCATCGCCGGGACCGGATACTTATCCGGAACCCCAAAGAAGGCGTCCGAGGACTGGCCCTCGGAATGTTTTACATGGAGGACGTCCCGCTGCCGGATCCTGTTCGGATCGGCCTTCCGAGTTTAGCAACGCTCCTCAAGAAGCGCCTAAGATGGCGCCATGAGCCCTGTGGGGAAAATGACCGGGACGTCCTTTACTTGATGAGCCGAATAAGATTACTGGCTCATGCCGGATTGACCATGATTGGATTCATGGCAACCTGCATTATGAGGGGAGTGCAACCGCTCCAATATAGGGGCCACCCCATGTGGGACTTCAACGGGGAGGACGATGTCACCTGCCATGGCCGCAAAGGGCCGGGATCGGTCACCGAACTGGTGAAGACCTTGTCCGCCATGTACAAGGGGAAGAGGAGGATTTTCTCCGTGTCGATCCATCGAACGGGTTTTCTTGAATAATCCTCGAAGTTGGGTAAGCAAATATCTTTGTGGCCTGTCCGATCCATGTTCCCGTGGTTAAATATCTCATTTCATGGTTTCTACGCAGGAACTGCGCCGGGCCGTGGAGAAGATACACCGCCCGCCCCCACAACCCGAGGATCCGGAACGGTCCCTCGATCCGGCCTCCGAAGAGGACCCGGATATAAAGGTGGAGCTGATCGACGGGGTGTTCCACCAACTTAGCATGGACAATGCTTTGGTTGCCATTACGGCCGACTACCCCGGATTATTTCCGGCCTCCGAGGTAACCGTGACTGAAGTCCGGATACCATGACCCAACCGTGCTTTACTTCTAATCACCACGTATTTGATGGTGTTTCGCAAGGGGTGCCTTCGAGGCAGGAGGCCGAGCCCGCGGCGGCTAGCCAACAAGGGGCAGTACGGCCCCGCAGGCTAAAAAGAAGTGCGGTCCGGATCGAAACTCCGCCGCAACGGTATAGCGCGTCACCATATTCCTGTGATTGATTCCTCGGAAGGCGATTAACGCTGGTGCTCGTTTCAGGAAAAAGAGCGCTCGCCGGACGGAGTCCGGAGAGGTTGCCAATCGAACCTCCGCCAGCCAGGCTCCAAAGCCAGGTCCAGAAGCAGAGGCGAGCACGAGGCATGCGTCGGATGCTCCTCTGACAGAGGATGCCGACAGATTTTCCGCCACCAACTCCGAGGTGGAGAGCGCCATGAATTAATGGCGCTGCCGGATAGTTCTTCGTGACGCATGTTTCTCCCAAGAGGCCTTGAATGCCTTCAATTCTGGAGATGCGCACCTCCGTGCCGCTCAAGATGGTCTAGCTAGAGCCACGGAGCAGTATGTAAAGGACATACGGGTGAGGAAATTTGACAGTTATATATGCCAGTAGCCCCCGAGACTTAAAATAGTTAGAATAACTGATTTAAGGATCATTTGTTATGCAGGATCTTACAAAAAAGAATACCCGACTGTCTCAGGAGCTTGAAGAATGCAAGGCCCAACTTGAGGCCGCACTAGTCGCCTTCTGGGGAGCCACGGACCCCCTCCGGTAATATATGCTTCAAAAGATAAATAGTTTGTGAAGTGCGGCGTGTGTAAATCGACAATAATATTGCAGATGGCGCCGGTCTAGATCCGGACAAGCAACAGCTCTTGCGCCGTTGAAGGCCGGGCGAGAGCGTGCTTACGAGGGTGCGGCAGGAGAAAAATAACCTCAAGATGCCAACACCCAACTGGGTGAGGAACTAAAGGATGTTCGTGCTCAGCTTGTCCGACCAGAAGGAGAATCGACGGTTTCGTCGCGGCATTTTCAGTAAGTGCTTGAACGAACTCTGTAAGAGTTCGGCGAGGAAGGCGACTAACATAAACATGTATGTAGGTTTGCTCCCAGGTCGTCCTGAGGAGGAGATGCCCAGTTCTTCGGGTGATCTTCTTCCCGAATCAAGGCTACCTGCACGAACGAGTTCGGCAGGTGATGAAAGGCGTTGCCCAGGCCTTGTGGCCATCTATCTCCCTGCCCGAAGGCATTGGGGAGCTGGCAGAGCGGCTTCAAGGAGCACGGCGGCGCTTCCGGCTATGGAAGATATCGGCCTGCCGTCAAGGCGCCAGGGAGGCCTGGGCCATGGTAAAGACGCGGTACACGAAGGCTGACCCAAACCACATGGCCGAGGTCGGACCTATGGGGCCTGATGGGAAGGAGATCCCTGTAAGCTTAGTGTACGGCCAAGTAGAATTGGCCGCCAAGTATTCCCAGCAAGATTGTAAATTAGATAGCCTATTAGATGGCATTGAGGAGGAATACAATGACTCGAGTTGACTATGTAATTGAATATGACATGAAAAATGTCTTCTAGCCGGATTGTAGATCGTTTGTCATAGCGGACCTTTTCGCTTCGACCTCGGGACCCAATAGTCCGGAGTGTGTCCGAATAGCCTCGCGGTTATCTAAGAATCGGGGCATGCATGGAGACAAGGTGTAGGGGTCATTATTGTTGTATCAGACAAGTGCCCAACTAGTTATGTTATATTACATGGATAGTAAGAAACATCTTCCAGGGAGAATAGTTCCGTTAATGGTTCCTTTCGATGGGAGGCATGCCCTAAAGTGCATGTCAAAACTGCTAAGAAAGCAGAAAATCATCTGGGGGCAAATGGATAAATAGTTAAAAATCATGTTTCAGTTCACCGACCGAATATTCCCTTAAGAACGCTAGCTTTCGGCTTCACCCAGTCTGAGGTACACATCCGGCTGACCCGGCAGTAACAATCGCAGAGGTGCTCCCTTTACCACCTAGCCGAACAATCGGGAACGAGGGGTAAGCAGTGAGCCGTGCAACCCAGCTTGGCCAAAACTTAAGTCATATCGATGCATATAATGGTGAATAAAAGGTACATGCGGAAGTTTGACACATGTGTTGGGCATGAAACCCGTATAAATAAGCTTCTGTTAAAGAAGCCCCCAGGTATAATGAGCGCGGACAGCGCGTCAAATATGTGCGAACAAAACGCAAACGAGCGTCTAAAGGCTTCAAGAAGAAGGAGGAGGAAGGAGAGAAATAAAAGACAGCAAAAATAGAAAATGTGGACGGAGGAAGGAGACGAACTTGGAGTCCGGCGCTTAGGCGTAGAATCTTCATAGACGGGCTGCGTTCCATGGGTTCGGCTCAAGTCGGTTATCCGATGCGTTTCACAGACGGTATGCTCCGCCGGTCAGGACCTGGTCGATGATGAAGGGACCTTCCCATTTGGGCTTGAGTTTGTCCTTTTTCTTGTCCGGCAGGCGTAGACCTAGTTCGCTAATGTTATAAGCTTTGGCCCGTACTTCCCTGCTTTGATATCTTCGAGCCTGCTGTTGATAAAATGCGGAACGAGCTTTTGCCACGTCGCGCTCCTCCTCCAATGCGCCCAAACTGTCCTGCCGATCGATCTCGGCTTCTCTTTCTTCATACATGCACACGCGAGGTGAGTCATGTATTATGTCGCAGGGCAAGACTGCCTCTGCACCGTACACCATAAAAAAATGGTGTGAATCCGTGTCGGGGAGGCTGATCGTACCCATGAACACCTATGGGGCCGACGGACCAGGCCCCTTTGTGGTTCGGAGGGGGGCGGAGATCGCATGAAGAGCGGATCGAGGCGAGGCACACGAGCAGTTTACCCAGCTTCGGAGCTCTCCGGAGAGATAAAACTCCTACTGCTGCTTGTTTGATGTATTGTGTTCTTGCTAGGGAGCGATGCGAGCTACAAACCTAGCGTGAGCGTATCTGGTCTCTAGCGAGTCGAATGAACCAAAACTCGAACCTCCTCTACGTTGCACATGGGCCTCCTTTTATATGCTCAAGGGGTCTCCGACAGGTGGCAACATAGGCGAGGGTACAAATGTAAAAACAGGAGTTGGTACACCTACTCGAACAGTGTACAGTGCAAAATACCTAACTCGACGGCAAGGGACAAAAGCAATAAATGCCCGTCGTTGTCGCCCCAAACAATGCAACGGAGACCGTCAGTGCGCTTCCGCCGCCACGATGGCAAGCTTGTCGGCGCCCGCTTATCGCTCTCCGCTGGCTGCACAGCCTCTCGACACGCGCGCATGGAACGGTCCCATGGCGACACGTCGCTGGATGAGCTGGAGCGGAGATGGAGAGAGGTTGCTTGCCACGGCAAGCGCCTTGCTGCGGCCGAATCCTTGTCGCGTCCGGAGGCTTGTCGCGCTCCGAGCCTTCCCGGCAAGCTCCTCTTGCCGGGGCCTTGTCTTCTGCATGCCTTGAGTGGCCTTCCCGACAAGCTCCTCTTGCCGGGGCCTTGTCTTCTTAATCAGATACTTTGTTCTTGAATGGCTCTAGAGGATCCACGGAGGACCATGGCGGTGACGAGGCAAACCCTGCCGCGGGGTGCTACAACTGTCCGTGCGCGAGTACGGGATACTAGGGTACCCCTACTCTAGTACCCCGACAGGAGCCCCCGGCTGGGCGTCTGCGGTGCCGAGTGCTGTCGGGCCAGGCCCAAAACAGTGCGGGCACACGCGCGGCCTCGACCACGCCGCAACTCGCCCGGACCCACCACGATCCCCACTAACGGCACGCACCGGACGTGGCGCCGCGGCGAAGATCGTGGGCGTGGTCGTGGGGGTTTCTTTATTAGTATAAGCGGGCGTCCGCCCCCTCCCCCTCTTTATAAGCGGAGAAAACAGGGGCAGGCCGTCCACTCCGCCATTGCTGTCTTGTCAAGAAAACCACCGCCACTGCCCCCTTCTTCTCCGGTGCGAAGAGAGCAGCGCCCCGCCCCCTTTTGCCACAAGCGCGCTCACCGCCGTCGGCCTCCTCCGCCTCCCTCGCCATGGCTCCGAAAGCCGACAAGGAGAAGGGCGTCAAGTCGGCCGAGGCGCAGCGGCTCGCAGCGTTGCGCAAGGAGCGGGCCATCTTCCCCAAACAGCTCGGCGCAAGGGAGCTGCGGGACGTCTTCTACCTCTTTTGGTCGATGGAGACGCGTGCGCATCCGCGCACGAAGGTACTTCCCGCCTCCGCTTCCGATTTGGCCCCAACTGGGTACCCCTTTTTCGCCCTTTTCTTCTATTGCGGGCTTTGCCCGCCCTTTTCCGAGTTCTTCTGCGACATCATGAACACCTTTGGCCTCCGCCTCCTTGATTTCACCCCCAACACCGTCTTGACCATGGTAGTTTTCGCGCATCTTTGCGAAAACTTTGTCGGAGTCCACCCAAATGTGGCACTCTTCCGCCATTTCTTCGTGCCCCGCGTCGAGAGAGGAGAGCCACTTGCCGGAGGGATAGCCTGGGTCTCTAGGATCGGCAAGAAAGAGGCCTACCTGGAAGGAGAGTTCCGCAACAAGTGGGAGGAGTGGACAGCCAATTGGTGCTGGGTCGTAGAGGAGAACCCGCAGCCCTTCACTGTCGTGCGCTAAACCCCAATAGTGCGCGGCAGAGATTGGAGTAACTTGGCGCCGGAGGATGCGAAGTTGAAGATAACTGTGACCCGGATCTTGCGCCTCAGGCTTGCCGGACTGACCGTAGGCGCAGTTGGCGCAGACTTCCTTTGCCGCCGCATCGCTCCCTTGCAGGAGAGGAGGAGGCCTGCCTGGGAGTTCCAAAATGCGGCAGACATTATGAGGTTGCGCCCGGGTCTGAACTGGAACTTCACCGTCTTGGAGTTGGATGCAATGCTGCTCGAGCTGTTCAAGAACGACCCCGACCACCCTGAGTGGTTTAGGTTGCCGAGGGGGGTCGTCCCTTTGTGCAACAACTCGGCGCTCGACCGCATCCGCGCCATGATGCCGTTGTGCGACTCCCACGAGATCGTCCCAACCTGGCAGGAGCCCCCCGACGAGGTCGTGCAGCAGTTCTTCGACGACTTGGAAGAAGTGCCGATCTGCTCCGACGAGCAGAAAAGGCTCACCCGCGACACCACCGACGAGGAGATGGCGCGGATTGCCACCAGGGTGGAGGAGGCGGCAGCAGCCACTGCCGCTGGAGCCTTCGGGTTCACCGTGGAGGAGGCGGACGCTGCGAAGGCGGCAAGCCTTGCCGAGCGAGGGGAGATCGCCGGCGAGGACGAGCTTGTCGAGCCCGAGGCCGGGTCGAGTGGACCCGCCGAGGGCGCTTCTTCTCCACCACCCAGCGACTTGCCGCCAGCGGAGCCCCCGGCCCGCTGAAGAGGCGCCCGCAAGGCCGGAGACGAGTCGGGCGACAGATCGCCCACGGCAAGTAGCAGTTGCCATGACGCGCTTTACCGCTGCAAGCGAGGTTGCATGAGCGCCCCACACTGCTGCGACAACCGGGCGGGATCTTCTCGAGCCACCGCCGACGCCTCCGTAAGCGCCAAGAGATCCCACTTCGCCTCGTCGCACCGGAGGCGAGCCGTGAGTTTGACTTCTCCGCGCCAGCCCGAGGAGGAAGGCGAAGAGTAAGCTCTTGAGATTGTGCTTGTATTTCTTCAATTTTATTGCTTCATCTTGAATCTGATTTGCTTGCTTCTGGACTCTTTCCTTTTCGTGACGCCGCCCAGAGCGTCGAAGAGGGCCAAGATCCCGACGGTCGTCGTTGAGGACGATTCTCCTGCGGGCAACAGGGACGCGTCCGAGACCCCCTTGCCGGACCAGCGACCCTCCCTCAGAGCAGCCCCAAAGACAGCCCCAGAGTAAGTGTGCAGTTTTCTCCTTACTATTAGGTGTGCAGGGGTGCCCCTTCTTCGTTAATACCTGACTGTGTGCTTGTGTAGGAGCAGAGCAGCCTCATCAGGAGGGCTCGGACTCCGGCCAGGGAGGCTACCCCGGCACGGGACAGCGCTAGTGACCCTCCAGTGGTCGAGGCCACGGCTACGGATCCCGTTGCAGGTAATCTCCTTACACGAAAATTTCCCTTGGGCTTGCTTTCTTTTGTTTCTCTTTTTGAACATTTTCTTGACTGCTCTTTCTTCGTCTGACGCAGAGCCGATGGAGGTCGAGGCCGCCGGCGAGGAAGAAGAGGTCGTTGTTGTGGAAGAAGAGGCCGTCGCCGACGAGCCTGTTGGCGAGGAGGCCACCGAGGCTGCCGATGCAGAGGCCGGCGAGGGGTCGGGCGATCGCACTGACGGCCCTGAGGCCGCAGGAGCGCCAAGCGCTACACCGACAGCCGACTCCCCCGCCGCTGCTGGCCAGTTCGAGGAGCCCCAGCCCGGCGTCTACCAAGGCCGGGCGAAGGCGTCTTCATCAAGCTCCCCGGGAACCGAAGCCTGTGGCGCCGGTCGAGGAGAGACCTTCGATGGCGAAGCTACTCGCTGGCCGACGCTGGTGGACGCGCCAAGCAGCAGCAGCGGCGAAGTTCGAGGAGGAGCATTTCTTGAAGAAGCTGTTGTCGCTATACCGCGCCCGGCAGCCAAGTTGGAGACCCGGGAAGCACTTGTCGCGAGGGCGGAAGCGGACATGGAGAAGCGCCAGAAGAGCTCCGAGCGCCAACCAAGAAGCTCTCCGCGACGAAAGGAAGCTGGGGCAACTTGCAGTAAGAGCGCACGGCCTTCATCCTTGAGAAGGCCGCAATGAGGAGGAGCAGCTGGCTGCCGAGAAGCTCTCCGCAGGAAAGCGAAGTGGCGCAGCGGAAGGTCAACCTGGACAGCCACGAAGAAGACCTTGCCGCGCACGAGGAGTCACTTTGGCGGGCGCCAGAAGCGAAGGATGCTGCCGCAGCTGCCGAGGCCGCCAAGGAAGAGCTGAAGGCGAAGGTGGCACAGCTGGAGGCCAGCCTCAAGAAGAGCGGCGAAGAGCTTGCCGCGCTTAAGCATGAGCGCGAGAAGGACGCCTACACTCTTGGCGAGCTGCAGAGTCGTCTCGCTGATAGGGGCAAGGAGCTCGACGCCGCCAAGGATTCCAAGGCGGATCTTGAGCTGAAGCTGACCACTCTGACGCAGACGTTGGACGGCGCCAGAGAGCGGGAGGTGGGTTTGTTGGAGGCGATCAAGGCCAAGGAGGAGCTGCTAGCGAATGCTGCCTCCATCCAGAGCACCTTGAGGGAGAGCGTGGAGCACTGGACTGAAGGTCTTGTGGACACCGCCGCCGACATCCACAACGAGGTGATGGAGCTGGGGATGACGGACCTTGCATACTCCTCCGACGAGCATCTCCAACCCAGCGCCAAACTCAGTTTGTTCTTCAAAGGCGTGGCGACGGGTCTCCAGCGACTCCGGGAAGAGGTCCCAAAGCAGCTAGCTGAGGAATCACGCCAGATCTGTGCAGGAGCCCTTGAGAAGGTGTTGATAAAGGTGGTCTTCCGCAATCCGGGCCTCAACCTTAACGGCGTCCTCAGATCCTTACCGCCAGATGCCAACGTGGAGGAGCTCAAAGCCCTTGTCGCACCCATTGTGGACAAGGTGAACAAGATCAAGTGGATTGAGGGCGACCGCGTAGACTAGGCTGCCAACTTTATCTTTCCCTTGTCGCTGCTGATCATGTTTAGAACACTTTGTTAGATCAGCGACAAGTTATTTTGTAATATACTCTATCTTAGGCGATCAATGCAACGTTATTTCCTCTACTTGATCCCTTCCTTTGTACGTTTCTGCCCTGCGCATTTGGGGGACTTGTCGGTGCGGGCACTCTTGCCGCGAGCGCTGAGTGCGGAACGTCAGCAGCCTGGCCGGCAAAGGTTGCCTCCCGACAAGCAACCTTTGTCGCGACTAGCCGCAGCTCACTTAAGTTGTTGAGCGGACTCGAAACAAAGTAAGGGCGCGACTAGCCGGCGAGTTGGTTCCTCTCGCACATGTGTTTTCCATACAAAGTACTATCATTCGAGGAAGATAACTTAAAAATTTAGAAATAGATTGCTCAAACTTTGGCAACTTAGCTTTTCTGTCTCTTGCTTCCCGATGAGGTGAAACTTCCTCGAGCGGTGCCTGGTCCATAGTATTATCTCCTCCTCCCCCCCTGGTTAACTTGTGCGCGAGGGAGCCTTCCTTTCTTTGAGAAAAGAGAAAGAAGAGGAAATAAAGTTATGGAGCCTAGCGGCTCGATTTTGCTTACGGGTGTGGTTGCTGCACAAAGTGTTAGTCAAAACATGCAATAAAATGATGAAAGCATGAATTTGACAAGTTGTGCGCAACACATGAGCTTTATCGATGCACGGGTCTGCGCCCGACATTGTACAAAGGATTACATGCAACAGCGGCAAGACTTGTACAAAGGTGGTTGCCGGAACGGGTTCCGCAACCGCGCTTCTATGGGTAAAACTTACGAAGATGCTCAATGTTCCAGGAGTTGCTCACCAGAATGCCATCTTCGGTCTCAAGGCGAACATCGCCAGGCCTAGTGACTCGTTTCACCCGATAAGGTCCCTCCCACTTCGGCGTCAACTTGTTTGAATTCTTGGCGGACTGAACGCGCCGAAGAACAAGGTCGCCTTCCTCGAGACTTCTGGCACTAACTCTGCGCCTAAGCTAGCGACGCAAAGCTTGTCGGTAGCGAGCGGCTCGCCTGACAAATGGGCCGAAGACGATCCTCCTCAAGGAGCAGCGCGTCATCTTGTCGCAGCTGTTCTTGCTCAAGCTCATCATAAGCGAGCACTCGAGGCGATCCGTATCACGAAGTTCCGTGGGGAGAACTGCTTACGCTCCATAAACTAGAGCAAAAGGTGTCCGGCGGTGGCTCGATTTGGCGTCGTCTGATCGACCAAAGAACCACCGGCAGCTCCTCGATCCAGCTTTCTTCCGCACTTGTGCAGCCTGTCGAAAGTCCTGGTCTTGAGCCCGCGCAACACTTCAGCATTTTCCTCTCTCGCTGACCGTTGCTTCTCGGGTGAGCAATGCAAAGCAGACCTTGGCGCCAAGATCTTGGACGCATCGCATGAAGGTGCGACCAGAATTGTGTGCCGTTGTCGGTGATGATCCTGTTAGGGATTCAAACGGCAAAAAATCGACTGAAGAACTTGGCTGCCGACCGTTGCCGTCACCTTCCTCATCGATTCCACTTCCGGCCACTTTGTGAACTTGTCGATGGCGACGTACAAGTACTCAAAGCCCCGACAGCTCGGGGAAGGGCCGAGGATGTCGAGCCCCGGACGAAAATGGCCAGGATAAAGGGTTCGTCTGGAGAGCTTGAGCTTGCTGGTGTATATGTTTGGAATGGAACTGGCACGCTTCACTCTTGGTTACTTGTGCAGTTGCATCCTGGAGGTCTGTCGGCTAGAAGTAACCTTGCCGGAAAGCTTTGCCGGCAAGTGATCTTGCGCCAATGTGGTGGCCACATATGCCTCCGTGTATCTCTGACAACAGCTTCTGTCCATCTTACCTGGGAATACACTTCAATTTCACACCGTTGAGTCTTCTTCAAAGATGTTGTCGACAAACTGGTACATACTCGATCGCCGGGCTACTCTTTCGCTTCTTCTTGCTCTTGGGAAGTTCTCCTGTCTCAAGGAAATGGACAATCTGCGCCCATGGCGCCGGAGCTTGCGGCTCGACAACAAGGACTAAAGGCACATCTGCTGCTGCGGGAACATCAGCTTCCACGGCAAGAACTCGCGTCTCGCCAAGAGCTTGATGCTCCCGGCAAGCTTGCCGGAGCAAGACTTGTCGGGAGCGCCCGCTTCAACGAAACAAACCTCGGGCCCGCCGGAGCAGACTGCCCCTCAAAGATGCTATTGGTGTTGATCTTGGGGACCTTTGCAACGACGGGGAAGCTCTCACGGAAAGTAGTCACCAGAGGTCAACTTCCTCTTCTTGCTTTGTCCAGCTTGATGGTGTTACGGTTATTGAGTCAGCCTTGAGCACGAAAATCCCTGGTTCCACAGTGCAACTTAAGTGCGGCACACTTTGACAGCCGTCGGCAATATCATTCTCGAGCTCTTGGAACATGTTCTATTTGCAAGCCGTCAAAGTGCTCTTCTAGCTTCCTCACTTCATCAACGTAGGCTTCCATCAACGGACTCTGGTAATCTTTGTTCGCTTGGCGGACGACAAGCTGCGAGTCACCCCTGACAATAAGCTTTTTGATCCCAAGGTCCACTGCGATCCTGAGACCGCAAGCAAACCTTCATACTCTGCAGATTGTTTGTCGCTTGCTCCTTGGGAAAGTGCATCCGGACTACGACTTGAGGTGCTCTCCGGTGGGTGCGATAAGCAAAGACGCCAAGACCGGCGCCTTGCAGCGAGAAGGCACCATCAAAGTACATAAGCCACTCTTTGCTTGCTTCCTTGACGAGAATGCTCGTCTCCGGAATCTCTTCATCTGGCGTTGGCGTCCATTCTGCTATGAATTCCGCCAACGCTCTGCTTTGGATAGTTGATGTGCTTTCAAACTTAAGACCAAAGCTTGACAGCTCCAGTGCCCACTCGACAATCCTGCCTGTCGCTTCTGGATTCTGCAGTATCCTCTTCAGCGGAAAGCGAGTGACAACTGTGATCTCATGTGCTTGGAAGTAGTGGCGCAGCTTTCTCGAGGCCATGAGGAGGCCGAAAAGCAATTTCGCACACCGTAGTACCTTGACCTAGCCTCGCAGGAGGGAATCGACAAATTAGATCGGGCGCTGCACCATCCTTTTACGCATCCGGTCATGCGTCTGCGCTGGATTCGCCCTTGTCGGGACCAGAGCTTGTCGTGAAGCCTCGCTTTGTCGCTGGATGTGCTTGCCGTGGTTGCTTTGGCTCGTCATCCGCCTCCCTCTCCGCTACTAACGCAGCACTAACTAGTTGATTGGTTGCTGCTATATATAGCAAAGCAACTTCTCTTGTGGTTTAGGTGCGACAAGTGTTGGAGTGGAGGACAGGTATCTCTTCAAGTCTGCAGCTGCCTCCGCTTCGAGTCCATTTCATTGATCCGCTTTTTCGTAATCTTGAAAAATGGCGTATGCCGCCAGACCTAGAAATAAACTCCGCCGAGAGCAGCTATGCAACCGCAAGTCTTCGTACATCCTTGATGCGCTTTGGTGCTTCAATCTGCTCAATGGCCTTGATCTTGTCGGGATTAGCTTCAATCCCTCGTTGAGACACGAAGAACCCGAGAAGCTTGCGGAAGGGACTCCAAACACGCACTTCTCGGGGTTGAGCTTGAGGTTGATCTTGCGCAGATTTGCAAAGGTCTCGGCCCAAATCTTGAACCAGAGTTGCTTTGTCCTTGCTTTTGACCACTATGTCATCCATGTAGGCTTCTACATTTCTGTGCATTTGCGGCTCAAAAGCCGCCATGGACTACCCTTGCAAATGTTGAACCAGCATTCTTCAAACCGAAAGGCATCCGTATGAAACAAAGATGTGCCACATGGTGTGATGAATGCGGTCTTCTCCTCATCTTCTTCAGCCATGAAGATCTGATGGTATCTCGAGTATGCATCAAGAAACGAAAGCAAATCACATCCAGCCGTGGAGTCAACAATCTGGTCAATGCGGCGGCAAGGGAAATGGATCTTTGGGACAAGCTTTATTAACATCCGTGAAGTCAATACAAAGTCTCCATTTTCCGCTTGCTTTGCGCGACGACTACAGGATTGGCCAACCACGTGGGATGGAGCACTCCTCCGACAAGGCCTCGCCGCTTCCAGCTTTCTTGATCTCTTCTGCTATGAATTCTTGGCGCCCACCGCTTGCTTCCTCGACTTTTTGCTTGACGGGCGCGCGATGAGGACAAACGGCCAGGCGGTGCTCAATCACTTCCTGGGAACACTGGGATGTCGACGGTTGCCATGCAAACATCGCCGACATTCGCCTTGAGGAAAGCAACGAGCGCGCCTTCCTATTTAGGGTCGAGAGAGGCACCGATGGTAAAGGTACCACCCGTGCCGCCCTCCTTGGCGGGCACCTTCTTGGTCTTTGGCGGAGCTTAGCGTCTTCTTGCACTTGCCGGTGGAGCTCGATGGTGCGTCCTCGACGGTAGCACAGCACTCGAAGAGGTGCGCTTGCCGGAGTGAGCATCGAGCCCTTGCGGACTTGGACTTCGTCTTCTTCCCCGGAGCTTCAGCGGCAAGTGTTTGGCATATGTCATGCGGCTGCCGTGCATCCCGGTAGATCTTGTCGGCACAGATAAGGGCATCCTTCTTGTCGCCATGGACAGAGATGACGCTTTATCGGCCTGGCATCTTGAGTAAGTTGTAGGCGAGTGAGAGGCTGCCATGAACTTGAGAGTGCCGGACGGCCAAGTATCCCAATGTAAGGCAACGGGAAATCGGCAACGTCGAATGTGACCCTCTCAGTCCTAAAGTTCAGCTCGCTGCCAAATGTTACCGCAACGTAATCTTCCCTTCGCTTGCTCCTTCCCGGTTGATTCCTTGGAAGGTGCCGGTCTCTTCGAGCTCACCGTCGGGATTTGAAGCTTCGGAGCACCGCGAGGAGATCAGATTCAAGCCGGCCCCGCCGTCAACTAGCATTTTGGTGACCTTGAGGTTGCGGATGGTTGGTGAGACCAACATCGGCAAGCACCCGACCGCAGTTATGCGATCAGGGTGGTCCTCAATATCAAAAATGATAGGCGTGCTGGACCACTTCAGAGGCTTGCGTGACTCTACGGATGGTTCCGCTGCATTGACCTCCCGCATCCATTGCTTGAGTTGGTGGTGGGAGGTATGCGAGAAGCACCTCCGTCCGACGCAGAGGACCTCTGTGGCTTTAAACTCCTGCTCATCGGCGCTGCCGTCTTCCATATCTTCGTCGTCGTCATCATCTTCATCTTTGTCGCGGCCGCGGGGAGGTCTGTCTCCTTGCCGTTGCTTGGCCTTGCCGCGGCGTCCTCCCCGGCCGGGACGTTTCTTGCTTGCTCCCCCAGCACCTTCCTGGGCCTTCTCTTTGTCGCGCCGCTCGTACTCAGCCCTCTGCTGTTCGACAAGCTGCTCGACCTTCTTGCAGCTCTGGAGGTCGTGGCCCTTGGTGCGGTGGATCTTGCAATACTGCTTGCCGGAGCCGTCCTGCTTGTCGGCGGCCGCCACCGACTGGTGGTTGGCGTCTGCAACCTCCTTGCCGGAGCCACCAGCCTTGGCGTTCTTGTCGCCACCTCCGTTGCTGACCGCTCAACAGCTAGCACTTCTCCGCCTTTCTTCTTCCTGTTGCCTTCGCCGCCGGCCCTTCTTTGCCGGGCGGTCTCCTCACCGCCGATCCTGCTTCCACATTCTCTCAGGAGTCTCCTCCTTCCTCAGAGCGTGCACACTTGTCGGCCAAGGCGTACAGCTCACTGACGTCCTTGACTTTGCACATCGCCATCTCCTCCCTCATCCTGCGGTTCCGCACATTCTGATGAAACGCGCTGATCACCGCGGCAGGGTGGACATCTGGGATGTGTAGTGCACACGGCTGAATCTCTGAATGAACTTGCGCAGGGACTCTCCTTCCTTCTGGGCAAGTAAATGAAGGTCACTCTCTTGGCCATGAGGTTTGTGGCCACCTGTGAAGGCACCAACAAACTGATGGCACAGATCTGCCCAAGAGGATATGGAGCTGTCCGGCAAGTGCATGAGCCAAGATCTGACGTTGGGCTTGAGCACGGCGGGAAGTAGTTGGCGAGGATCTTGTCGTCCGTCCCCGCGGCTTGCACCGCGATGGTGTAGATGCCGAGGAACTCCGACGGATGCGCCCTGCCATCATACTTCTCCGCACGTCTGGTTTGAAGTTTTTCTGGCTGGGCCACTTTGGACTTGCCGCAGCTCACGAGTGAACGCAGGGCAACCTACCGCAGGCGGCAAGTCACTGGCTCCTCCGGTAGCGCGCATGTCAGCAGAAGGCCCAGCGCTTGTCGGACCGACGTCGCGCTTCTCTCCGGGCGCCGATGCGAGTTCGGCGCCCTCTTGTTGTCGCTCATGAAGAACTTGGCGCTGATTGCGGCGAGCTCGCGGATCCGAAGACGCGGTGGAGTCGCTGTCAAGGTGGATCCGGTGAGTCGGCGATCTTGGCCTTCGTGGCGGAGAGTGCACGGTGGTTGCACCTCCGACAGTCTCGTCGCCACCGGCTCGTGCCTTGTCGTCTTGCCGCGGCAATGATGGCGTTGGTTGCCGCGGGGCGTCGCCGTTGGCAAAGCCGATGAGGCTCTGGATAGTGGCCCTCCACTCGTCGACCTTGTCGGCCGTTGGAGGGTAGTCGAGGAGCAGCTGAGCTCTCGCCAGAGCTTCTGCTGGAGTAGTGGGTGGCATTGGCGAACGGTGCGAGGAGCGGGATATGCTCGGACTTCTAACTTTGTTAGAAGGAGCAGCACCCCGTCCGGGCGACCGTGTTTCACTCGTGCCAGCATGTTGACGCGCATGCTGGTCTTGAGGGTCTCGATCCAACGAACGTATGGCATCGTGAACGCCATGACGTTGTTGGTCCCGCGTCTCCTGAGATGGGCGCGGGGGATGCGCGGACGCCGAGGTTTGCGGGGCCTTGTCCTTGGACTTGGCAACGTCGCGAACACCTTCGTCGGCGCCCGTTCCTCCACCGGCGTCTGCCCCACCACCCGTTTGCTGCGGTGAGGGTGGGTACGACGCGGACGGCTCTTCTGCCGCCGAAGCCTTCTTCTTCGGTGGCATGTTGGGGAAGATGTTGAGGAAGCTGCTCGTGTGGACGTCGGATCAGATTCACACGGCCTCGACGCCCCCTACCTGGCGCGCCACAGATGTCGGGGAAGGCTGATCGTACCCACGAACACCTATGGGGCCGGCGGACCAGGCCCCTTTGTGGTTCGGAGGGGGCGGAGATCGCACGAAGAGCAGAACGAGGCGAGGCACATGAGCAGTTTACCCAGCTTCGGAGCTCTCCGGAGAGATAAAACTCCTCTTGCTGCTTGTTTGATGTATTGTGTTCTTGCTAGGGAGCCGATGCGAGCTACAAACCTAAGCGTGAGCGTATCTGGTCTCTAGCGAGTCGAATGAACTGAAACTCGAACCTCCTCACGCTGCACATGGGCCTCCTTTTATATGCTCAAGGGGTCTCCGACAGGTGGCAACATAGGCGAGGGTACAAATGTAAAAACAGGAGTTGGTACACCTACTCGAGCCGTGTACAGTGCAAAATACCTAACTCTGACGGCAAGGGACAAAAGCAATAAATGCCCGTCAGTGTCGCCCAAACAGTGTGAGAGACCGTCAGTGCGCCTCCGCTCACCACGATGGCAAGCTTGTCAGTGTCGCTTATCGCTGCTCTCCGCTGGCTGCACAGCCTCTCGACACGCGCGCATGGAACGGTCCCATGGCGACACGTCGCTGGATGAGCTGGAGCGGAGATGGAGAGAGGTTGCTTGCCACGGCAAGCGCCTTGCCGCGGCCGAATTCTTGTCGCGTCCGGAGGCTTGTAGCTCCGAGTCTTCCCGGCAAGCTCCTCTTGCCGGGGCCTTGTCTTCTGCATGCCTTGAGTGGCCTTCCCGACAAGCTCCTCTTGCCGGGGCCTTGTCTTCTTAATCAAATACTTTGTTCTTGAATGGCTCTAGAGGAGCCACGGAGGACCTTGGCGATGACGAGGCAAACCCTGCCGCGGGGTGCTACAACTGTCCGTGCGCGAGTACGGGATACTAGGGTACCCCTACTCTAGTACCCCGACAATCCAGTAGTGCGATTCGGCGTGGTCCGCAGCCCCCAGAGTACGGAGTCGAGCTCCTCAACCCAGTGCGTGTTAGATTCCTTGAGGGACCGCACTAGTCTGGGTTTAATGCCGCTCATGATTAGACCGTTTGCTCGCTCGACTTGACCGTTGGTTTGAGGGTGATAGACCGAGGCGTAATCGAGCTTGATGCCCATGTTTTTGCACCATAGTTTGACCTCATCGGCCGTGAAGTTGGTGCCGTTATCAGTGATGATACTGTGGGGGACGCCGGAACGGTGCACTACCCCTGATATGAAGTCTATCACCGGCCCGGATTCGGCCCGTTTTAACAGGCTTGGCCTCTTTCCATTTGGTGAATTTATCCACCATGACCAATAGGTATTTTTGCTTGTGGGTTCCTCCCTTAAGGGGTCCAACCATGTCAAGCCCCCAGACCGTGAACGGCCAGGTAATGGGTATAGTTTTGAGGGCGGTGGGTGGCATGTGGCTTTGGTTAGCAAAAAGCTGGCAACCGACGCATCGTTGGACTAAGTCCTGCAAGATCTGCCCAGTGCCGTCGGCCAATAAAATCCTGTACGGAAGGCCTTGCCTACAAGGGCCCGGGCTGCGGCATGGTGCCCACCCAGTCCGGCATGAATTTCAGCCAGGAGGTTTCGCCCTTCCTCTTCGGAGATACACCTTTGAAGGACTCCTGTTGTGCTTTTCTTATAAAGCTCTCCCTCATGGACTTTATAGGCTTTGGATCGCCGTTATGCAGCGAGCCTCATTTTGGTCTTCGGGGAGTTCCTGCCTAGTTAGGTAGGCTAGGAATGGTTCCGTCCACGGGGCGATGACCGCCATTATTTCGTGGGCGGAGGGTGTTATTTCGTTGGCAGAGACTTCGATTGTGTCAGAGTGTTCGGTGTCAGGCAGTGCGGTTTGGTCCGGATTGTTATTTCCGGACTCCCCTTCCCATAGTACGGATGGCTTGAACAGCCGTTCCAGGAAGATGTTGGGCAGGATGGCATCGCGTTTTGCGCCGATGCGTGCCAATACGTCCGCCGCCTGGTTGTTATCCCGGGCTATATGATGAAATTCGAGCCCTTGAACTGCGGCGACATTTTTGGACCGCATTGCGGTACGCTGCCATTTTCGGATCTTTGGCATCAAAGTCTCCGCTTATTTGAGATATCGCGAGGTTCGAATCTCGCGCACCTCTAGGCGTTTAATGCCCATGGAGATCGCCATCCGGAGGCCGTGCGAAGGCCTCAGATTCTGCTGCGTTGTTGGAGTCCGTATACATTATCTCAAGGATGAATTGACTGTGTCCCCGGTTGGTGACGCCAGACGACGCCAAATTTCTGTGCCGGCCAACATTTTGGAGCCGCCAAAGTGCATGATCCAATTGGAGTATGCGCCGAACTATTTAGGGAGTTCGGCTTCGGTCCATTCGGCCACGAAGTCGGCCAAAACTTGCGACTTAATAGCTCGTCGTGGCTTATAGGTTATGTCGAACGGAAGGAGCTCTATGGCCCATTTAGTAATCCAACCCGTCGCGTCGCGGTTGTTTATAATATCATTAAGAGGTACTTCGGAGGCTACCGTTATCAAGCACTCTTGAAAGTAGTGTCGCAGTTTCCGGGATGCCATGAACACCGCGTATGCTATCTTTTGATAATGTGGGTACCGGGACTTGCATGGAGTTAGGACAGTGGACACGTAGTAAACCGGTCTTTGAAGAGGGAACCTGTGTCCGTCTGCTTTCGCTCGATGACGAGCACCGCGCTAACAACTTGATGTGTTGCGGCGATATATAACAGCATTGGTTCGCCCATGTTGGGCGCGGCCAAGACCGGATTTGTTGCCAATATGGCTTTTATTTCTTCGAGTCCGGCCGTGGCGGCATCCGTCCCACTCGAAGTGTTCGCGCCGGAGGAAGCGGTAAAGGGTAACGCCTTTTCTCCCAACGGGAAATAAAGCGGCTTAGAGCCGCTACGCATCCAGTTAATTTTTGTATTTGCTTGAGGTCTTTTGGAATATCCAATTGTGACAGAGCTCGGATCTTGGCTGGGTTCGCTTCAATTCCTCTACCGGACCCAATGAAGCCCAAGAGCTTTCCGGCTGGAACGCCGAAGACGCATTTTTCGGATTGAGCTTAATGTCATATTTTCGGAGATTGTCGAATGTGAGCCTCAAGTCGTCTACTAGAGTTTCGACATGCTTGGATTTGACGCGACCACGTCATCTACATATGCTTCCACCGCTTTTGCCGATCTGGTTTGCGGACATGTTTGAATCATGCGCTGATATGTTGTGCCGGTGTTTTGAGCCCGAAGGGCATTGTGTTGAAGCAGAATGGGCGTATGGAGTGATGAATGCTGTTGCAGCTTGGTTCTGCTCCGCCATCTTGATTTGGTGGTAGCCGGATTACGCGTCGAGGAAGCACAATGAGTCGTGTCCTGCTGTAGCGTCGATAATTTGATCAATGCGAGGGAGGGGGAAGGGATCCTTTGGGAAAGCCTTATTATGGTCTTTGAAATCAACACATAGGCGCCAGGATTTATCCTTCTTTGGTACCATCACCAGATTTGCTAGCCAGTCTAGATGTTTTATATCTCTGATGAATCCGGCTTCCAGAAGTTTGGCTATCTCCTCTCCCATGGCCTGTCTCTTGGGTACGGAAAAGCGCCGAAGAGCCTGTTTGACTAGCTTGAATCCTTTTAGGATATTTAGGCTGTGCTCGGCCAGCCGACGTGGGATTCCTGGCATGTCCGAAGGGTGCCAGGCAAAAATGTCCCAGTTTTCTCGTAGAAATTCTCGTAGTGCGGCGTCTACATCAGGGTTTAATTGTGCCCCAATGGAGGCCGTCTTTGCAGGGTCCGCTGGGTGGACTTGGAATTTGACTATTTCATCCGCTGGTTTAAAAGAGGTGGACTTGGATCTTTTATCAAGTATCACATCGTCCCTGTTCACCGTGGACCGCATCGCAGTGAGTTCCTCGGCCGCTAGGGCTTCGGATAGTGCCTCGAGGGCTAGTGCAGCTGTCTTGTTTTCGGCGCGGAGTGCTATGTTTGGATCACTAGTGAGAGTGATAATTCCGTTAGGTCCGGGCATTTTAAGCTTCATGTACCCATAATGGGGTATAGCTTGAAAAATTGTGAATGCCTCTCGCCTTAATAAAGCGTTATATCCGCTGCTGAACGGGGCCACTTGAAATGTGACCTCCTCGGACCTGTAATTGTCCGCCGAGCCGAACACTACGTCCAGTGTGATTTTTCCTGTGCAGCATGCTTCCGGGCTAGGGATTATTCCTCTAGAGGTTGTGCTTCTTCGGTCAATGCGGTTCCAGTCTATTTCCATTTTTCGGAGGGTTTCCTTGTAGATGAGGTTTAGTCCGCTGCCGCCATCCATGAGTACCTTAGTAAGGCGAAAGCCGTCCACTATTGGACTGAGGACCAATGCGGCTGGTGCTCGGGCTGTTCAGAATTTAGGTTCATGACTTGCATAAAAGGTAATAGCCGTGTCACTCCATGGATTTATTGTTGCTACTTGGTAGACTTCGGCAAGGTTGCGGAGTGTTCGTTTCCGCATGTTATTTGATGCGAAAGTCTCAAAGACTGTTAATACTGTACTGGTGTTGCTGGGCTGGGATTCTGAGGCTAGAAGCTCTTCGCCACTTTTGGCCACTTGCCGTAGTATCCAACATGCTCGAAGGCTATGAGTTGGAGTGGCGCCCTCTGTGCTATGAATTTTGCAGGGTCCGTTTAGCCAACCCTCCAGTACGGTTCCGTACCCTTTAGGGGGTTTTTGTATTTTGATGTTTAATCCAGGTGCTTGGTAATGATGCACCCTTTTATTTCGGACTAGGGATGTATTCGGGGCCGGATTATCCCAAAATTCACTTTCGGTTTTCCAAGCACTCTCCATCACACAGTACTTTTGTACTATGGTCACCAAGTCAGCAAAGCGTGTAATTTCACGACGACTTATGGCGTTTAGGATTCCCTTGTCCGTGCAATTATTGCAAAAAAGTGAGATTGCGTCCTCCTCTCGGCAGTCCTTTATCCTGTCCATAACCAGGAGGAATCGGCCCGATAATGATGTCTTGTTTCAGCGGGCTCTTGCCGAATTCGGGATAGATCACTAATGTTTGGGTGGGTGGGTGGAACTAGATCCGGAACCCCGTCCAATCAAAGACTCAAGGGCCGAGAAGTTTCCGAACTTGGAAGTTTGGATTTTTGAATGCTATCCGGTGAATCCAACCCGCCGCCTGACTTTAAGTTCAGGGCTTGATCGACATACGTCCCTCTGCGGGAATCCGGCATGGAGGGATCGGGAATCCGGACGTAGCTAGTCCTTAAGATAGAAGAAGAATCGTCAGATTGCTCCTCTATCACAGCAACATGATGCGAGGCTGGGAGAGTTGATCTCTCAGATCGGTTTTAGGCCTGATCTGGTCGTAGTCCGTGGCGACTCCTGAGGCGGCGATGCGATCCAAGAGCTCGTTTACGGAGGAGAGCTCGATCGGATCTAACTGCTCGCCAAGATCCGAGTTAACGTGAAGATTGGTTTCGATGACTCGAGAAGTCATCGTCGGTGATGGCGAACCGGGCGGTCATAAGAAAACCACCTAGTCAAGAGTCGACCAAAGGCCAAGGCTCCTTTGGCGATAGTATCATCTTTAAAGACGGGATGAGGCCTCCTTCCTCACGGCGACGACACAGAGGAACTCTCGATGAAAGCACCAATGTCGGTGTCAAAACCGGCGGATCTCGGGTAGGGGGTCTCGAACTGTGCGTCTAGGCGAATGGTAACATGAGACAAGGGACACGATGTTTTTACCCAGGTTCGGGCCCTCTCGATGGAGGTAATACCCTACTCCTGCTTGATTAATATTGATGATATGGGTAGTACAAGAGTAGATCTACCACGAGATCGTAGACGCTAAACCCTAGAAGCTAGACTATGGTATGATTGTTGTTCGTCCCACGGATTTGAAACCCTTCGGTTTATATAGACACCGAATAGGGTTAGGGTTACACAGAGTCGGTTACAATGGTAGGAAATCTACATATCCGTATCGCCAAGCTTGCCTTCCACGCCAAGGAAAGTCCCATTCGGACACGGGACGAAGTCTTCAATCTTGTATCTTCATAGTCTAGGAGTCCGGCCAAAGATGATAGTTCGGCTATCCGGACACCCCTAGTCTGGACTCCCTCGGTGGCATTCTGAACATGTCTAAACTAAGCGGATGACATATATGATGTCAAAAGTAGGCCTTTGCAAGGCAACATATGCATGATATGACTAACATCATCATGCCAAGGTAGAGCAAACACCTTGGGGGGTAAATAGGAGTGGTCAGCGGCGTCTGAATCCGCCTCAGAACAGATATCTTCCTCTGGATTACAATCTAGAGAGGGGTGGGGAGGGTTTGCCATTGAACCCACCATGGAGCGATGTCTACATGACATTGTATTGCCATAAAACTCTTCTCTTTTCTCTACATGTTCAGCATGACTGTGTACAATATCGACATGCATACGAAAAAAATATGGTGAGATTATGTAAGGAGACCATGCAGAAATTTAGAGTGATGGTAACAACTAGTGGATCGACGTTTTTCCGTTGAACCAAAATAGCCCTAATGGATCGACGTGAATGTATAGTAATAAGTGATGCAACAAGTGTACAACCTCTTTTCCGTAGCCGTGTCGACCTCAGCATCATTGGGTTGGTCATCAAGCGCTTGAGGCAGAGGTGGCTGTCGGAGGTGTGGAGGAAGATCTGAGGAATCTGTACACGGCGTCCAGGGCACTGCTCTGTTGTGATGGATCATTCTGTCGTTGGAGCAGCTCCGGTGAGCCGTAAGACGTCAAGGCTGAAGAACCACAAGACAGACATCATCAATCTCAAGTGGAATTCTAATAGCATCTCCAATAGATGATGTAAACTGGATGTAAAATTAACATCACCAAAAACCTCCTGACTACAACAGATGAGGTAAAAACTGTTGACTCTGAACTTAACTGTCAAAACTGAAATTTACTGTGGAATCTGAATGCTACTGTCGAAACTGAATGCAATGGTAGCAGAGAGGCACTTGACATGTAGTTTAGGGAGGGCTCTGTAGTTCATCTTCAACCTGCACTTCGAGCCGCCAGCCACCACCGGCCGAACCGCCGGCCCCAGCGCTGCCTCGCCGCCCCGAAACAACTCGCCAACGCCGCCCCGGCCAGCCCTCTAGGCCCCCCGCCCCCGCCCTGAACCCTAAGATAGATAGTGGGGTACCTCTCCGGCAAGCCCCCGTCCCCGCTGCGGGTGGTTCTTCCTTAACTCCGTGAGCACCCCAACCCCTGAAAAATCGATGACCCAAAAGTCGATTCACCGATCAAGTGTGGCTTAATCGGAGCAGAGCAGCAGCATGAGCGAGGGGGAGAGCAGCAGCAACAACTGGGCGAGTGAGCGATCGAGCAAGAGCCGGAGCAATAGCAGCAGATCCGACTGGTATGGACACTGCCGCCGAAGGGGCCTCGCACTGGGGGAGAGCCGCCGTGGAGATGTCGCACGCGGCGCCGGCTTCAAGGTAGCCGCTCCATGGGGGTGTGGGATGGAGCACCGTCGGCGGCGGGAGGTCGAGTTAAGGAGAAGGTGCGATGCAAATGAGTGTACAACCTCTTTGGTGGCGCCAAGTAGGCCTCGGCTTCGTCCGAGGAGTCGGTGAGGATGCTGCGGTTCCGGTGGAGCAGGTTAAGGCGGCGCTGTGGGGATGGAGCAGCCGCGATAGACGAGGCGGTCGTCGGAGCAGCTCCTTAGAGGTGGAGGACGGGGCGGCTGAACCGGCTGGACGGCGAGATGGACGACGGATCCTCATCCGAGGAGGTGGACAAGGGATGTCGAGCTGTTGCGGTGGACGACGTCGTCGGGGAAGAGGCTCCGACTGGGCAACGGTGACGTGGCGGACGGAGGAGGGTGGGGTTTCACGGCTGGAGCGGAGAGGTTATGGCGGCCTGGGATTTCGAATGGCGAAAAGGGGGCAATGGGAGGGGGTGAAGCATGACTTAGGGACGCGCTTGTCCAAAATGTAGGGTGTGTTACAAAAGTACCCCCCACCGATTTGAACTAGCGGCCATTTCGGCTCAGGGTTAGAAGGGGGATTTTGCGTGTCAGGATTTGGCAGCTGGAGGGAGTATTCGCGCGCGTTGTAATTTTGGGATAGCAAGGCGCGGGTTGTGAAGGCGGCAGTTTTGGGAGCACGATATCTGAATTTTCGGGATATAACAAGACGCGGGATGAATTTTAGGGACAAGCCTAACGTGTAGTAATATTGTACTTGTACGTACCAAATCAATTCGCACTTCCCTCAACCAAAAAGAAAACGAAAAAAATAAAACTATTCACACCACACAAAGAGAGAGTCTTGCCCTGTTTTTCTATACAAATGCTATTCAAAGCTACTCCCTCCTTCCATCTATATAGGGCCTAATCCGTTTTTCGATGCTAACTTTGACCAAATATTAGAGCAATGATATATGACATGCAACTTACACAAAGCACACCATTAACTTCGTCTATGAAAGGTTCTTTCAATGATATAATTTTCACATTGTGCATATCATGTACTATTAATCTTGTCAATAGTCAAAGGCGGTCTTAAAAATCTCATTACGCCCTATATAGATGGAAGGAGGGAGTATGAATCCATGCTATGTCCGATTAAATTAATGCATGTAACCTACTCATACCAACATTTTAGTGCATTCCAAATGTCTATACTACCGCTGCAATTCAAACTAAATTTGAATTCGTTTCTCTATTTCAATAAGAATCTACAATCATGATTATTGCCAACTTCAACCATCATAGTTTCCTAGCTATCCACCAGATATAAATCGGATGACCTATAATGTAGGATGGCAGGCACACCATCATCAACAACTCCGTTTTTTAGAGTAGAGATAAAATATATTAAATGTAGTATAACATGTTCATAAACACACCATGTGTATCACCGTTATATATATTCACACATGCGTCGGTTTAAAACACTATGATAAATTCTTCAAATATCTGAATTCACTTTTTATAATGAAGTATATATGATCTCTATTCGTCTTTTACACCCATACAACGCTCTTATCTTTGTAGCTAGTGCTAAATTTATCTTGTGCATGCACATGCCCGCATCCCTCTCACCCTCCCTCAGCATTCTCTAGCTACATCACGCAAATTCGTCTTTTCACTTTAGGTCGTTCACCCACGGTGTGTGTAGGCCCCACAGCTCCTTCTTTACGGCACACATCGATCAATATGCCTCTCTAGCCAGGTGTGCCTAGAACAAACACAAGCTTCCCCTCTTCTCTTGTCACCGTCCATGCCTCACTCCCACCACTCTTTTCATCGTTCTCGTGCTCAAGACACTCCTCCCCGCCGATATAGTATGCCTCTCGTACCACCTCCTACATGCATCCCTCTCTCTATCCTTCTCCTCGTGCCTCATTTGCTTCTAACACACACATGCATGTATACCGATCGATCTCCCAACATATACCTAGATCGACTTTAACTACCCCCCCCATCGATCGACGTACCTCACAAGTTATGTCTCTCCTTTCTCTAACAAAGGGCGATTGATCTTCCTATGTAGTTATGTATGCTTACCACAGCCACATTGTTCCCCCTCATCATTCGTGCATGCCTCCTGACCCGTCTCTCACACGCACGTGCACAGACAACAAGCAGCCATCTCCTCTCTTATTGATATTGCGGGCGTGCCCTCCGTTTGTCTAGCAAGCCTATCCCACCATTTGTTAGAAGCAACTCCACTACCACCCCCTCCAACACTCTAGCTTTGTCTCTCTACCAACCTTATTCCTCTCCTGCACATATGCATGGATGCCGATCGATCTCCCTTAATACATGAGGCAGATCGATCTCCTTAATACATGAGGTAGGCCTCTCTCCTCCTCCACACATATTCCAGCCATTGTACCTCTATAGTTAATTGGGCCTCCCTCTTCCCCCACCACACACCGATAGTCGAGCGCTGTAGGTAGGTATCCATGCCACAGAGACAAACTGCAGATGTCCCCTCTCACGTTCCAGTAGGCCAGCCACTCTATATCTTTGACATGGGCACACACAAAATTGATGTCACTCTTTATCGATCGCGCGCGCACACACACACACATCATCCCTCTCTTCGATTCTATGGACACCTCAAGCCGATGATACCTCCACTCTCTTCTCGTGGATCGCCCCATCTATATATATGTTATATCCAGGACTCTATTTCACACACATTGCATATGTTACATTTTTTGATTGACCCCCCCCCCCTAAAAAAAACTCTCAAGAACCCACACACTATACCTCTCTAGGTTTGTATCTCTCTCACACAACCCCACGTAGGTGGTGTACGTATGCAAGAAGAGAATAGGTGCACCGTGCATGTACTCATGCTTCCTGCCCAGCCACACCCGCGCGGGTACACGGTGGAGCTCATTTCTTTACGAAATGGCAGCCCACGTGCTAATTTGAACGCCTATAGCGGTTGTTTACCTAGGGAGGTCGTGTACCACGCCTACACGAAACAAAGTTTGACTTGACGCGTTGCCGCGTTATTTTTAAATAAAGTTATAGCACTCAATGGCACGTACACAGAATATAAAACGATTTTTATGGAGAAAAAGGTAGTCCGCTTACTATATACAATGGAGCCTTGTGTGCCTGGTTTGTCGCTCTTCAGAGTATCTCACACAAGGTTGCGGTGGCCTCTCTCTCTCTCTCACCATTGGTCACTGATCCGGCCTCATCCCGTCCGCTGGGGGAAGGGAGTGCGGTGGCCTCTCTCTCTCACCATTGGTCACTGATCCGGCCGCATCCCGTCCGCCAGGGGAAAGGGAGGAAGTGCATCGTTTCTCCGTTCGACGACGCCGAGGCAGCACGTCCCGATTTGCGGTACATGCTGTTCTCTCTGACCAAGCTCCGGAGCGGCAGGGCCTTCGCCACCTGCTCGCAGATTCCGCCCGCCACCTCTCACCTAGTTACATCCCGACGACCTCCAGGTATCCCCTCCGGCCTTGCTCCACTGCCCATCTTCCCACGTCGCTGCATGTGGATCTTCCATAGTTATTTGCCCAAAACGTAGCTCGTCCAGTGTACTTTCCATATTGCATTCTCGTCCTCACACCATTTTAGACAAACACAACCGTGTTGTTATCTTCCCTTAGGGCAAGGAATATGCTTCTTTTTTGTCGTCCCATGTGTCATCAACTGTTATTGGCCAGTAATTGTTTCCTTTCTACCTCTTTTTTGCAAACAGGGCTATCCATTTCACGTCGTTGCTATTGCGACCTTTTGGTGAACTGCACAAATCACTTTTTTCTTAAGAGTGCTTTGTGCAGTTGTACTAAAATGTCACACGGGCAACGTCTCCACATTTCAGTGCGATTGCACAAAGGGAGATTGGTTTTGCTCTATCCTCCTCATCTAACTCCGAGCCTAATCTTCTCCAACTAGTTAGTCTTAAGAGAGACTGCAAAGGTGACTGGCTTCTATTTGTGTGTTTATTGTTTCATCAGCAGTCCTCTATTATCGTAATCACACTTAATATCTTTGGAACAGGGACGCTCAGCTCTATTTTAGTGGAACTGCACAAAATGATCGGAATGTTGCATGCTCCAGACAGCTAATTTTTTTCCAACATGCCTTGTTGATTTAGACAGAGCTGGGAGGACGTTGCTGCCAATGAAAGCATGGATCAATTTTAATTTAACACCTTCTCACAACTCTGTCTTCAGTTGTGATATAATTATTAGCTCGACCGCTAATAATTGAGATGCATTAGCAAGGAAGTTAGTTTTTATTGTTTCCGAAAGAGCATCGATGGCAAGACATGCGAAACAAAAGCTGAAAGCTCACACCATTGTACAATTTCATGTCGCTGGAAAATTATTTGTATAGTACGTCAATTATGTAAACAAATGATGGAAGCTTGATAGCATTGCCAGAAGCCTCTTCGTCATATGGATCCATGTGCCATGCACAAAATTATACTCCTTCGTTCCTAAATATTTTTCTTTTTACAAATTTCAAACGTGCATATTTTAGAGTGTAGATTCACTCATTTTGCTTCATATGTGTACTCCCTCCGTTCCTAAATATTCTATTCGTATTTATAGAGATTTCAACAAGTGACTACATACGGAGCAAAATGAGTGAATCTACACTCTAAAATATGTATATATACATCCGTATGTGCGGTCCATTTGAAATCTCTAAAAGACAAATATTTGAGTAGTCACTCGTTGAAATCTCTAGAAAGACAAATATACTGAGTATATTTAAGAACCGAGAGTGTAGTGCACAACCGCATGGGAGACTCAGCCCGTCGTTGCGCGCATTAATAGTGAGTAATGAGCAGTCAAATCATAAGCCCCACCTTTCCCACTGTAAGTTGCTCTGAAGAAGCAACCATCAATACGCTCTTCTTTGAATCCGCTCATACTACTCCATCCGTCACTGTTTATACAGCGCGCTAAAGAAAAAAGAAAAAAAAATCTGTGGGACCAAGGCGACTAGCGACCGGCCTGAAAAATAGCATTGGTAGTTATAGCACGGTGTACACACATGCATGCAGTGCTTCCACCCCGGGTACACACATGCATGCACTTACTCCACTCCGTAGTAGTACAGTACATGGAGAGAAAATTGTGGACTTGATTGCGGTTACCACGCCCTAATTAATTGAGCATTAAACCAAACACGTCTAAAGTCTCTCTGGTGGTGGAAATGCATTGAGATAAATGCATCATAATAAAGTGCGCCCTGTAAACTGTGACGGAGGGAGGAGTAGTATGAAGGTGCAAAACCAAGTACACGTATGGCCAGTCGGTCAACGCACCTCCTCTTGGCCTATCACTGACATGTGGGACAGGAGTGTGAGCAAACCGATCTCAATTGACGGCAAAGAGCCAACCCGCCGTTCCTTGAGAGAGACGAGGAGCGAGAACACATAGACGGGCTCGCACGGAGGCCAAGATATATTCGAGCATGTTTGGTTGATCGATATCATTCATGACATGTTTGGCTGCCGTTTTCTGCCCTTCTCCAGAATAAACGTGTACTTTATCAGAGATAAAAAAATAAGAGTACAGACGCTCCACCATGCGGTTCTAGTAGTAGTACTACTCGTACTACTGCGCTTGGCTCTTCGCCTCTTCGTGAAGTCGAACAATGATGGTACTCCTCATGTTGGGTACTACAGTGTATGCCTCTGACAATCTGACACTGAATGGACTGATGCATGTCCACCGAGGGTAGGTTGCATTAGTCAAAAGGCGTAAGCAAGCTTCAACTTGTCCTGCAAGCTTCTCCTTGTTCTGCGAGTTGACGGGACACACCAAAAAGTAGTGCTAGTCCATACTCCCTCCTTTCCGGTTAATATGGCTTAATCTTTTTTGCGGGTAAATGAGAGAGCTTTATTCATATATAAGCATTTAGGACGATCAGCCAAGACACTGGTCACTAGGAAGCGAGGTACCCCGCAAAAAAAGAAGTAGGAAGCGAGGTGTTTCATCAAGCCTGCTCTCGGCCACATTCAAAGTGCAGCAAGCACGGTTTGCACGAAGATGCGCCGCAAGGTTTGCTGACCTGTTTACATGCTGAATAACAAAAAAAGAGGAAATATTACCGAGCGCTACTATTTGTAACAGGATATGAGCCAGAATTAAGTGAGAATTGTGGCGAGTGTTCCATGCAATCAACTTCCATTATCAAATGCGAGAACCCTCGAAGAGAACCAAATGTGTTGAAGATTGCTTTATCACATTTTAAAATTATAATAAGAGTGCAGACGCTCCTCCATCCGGTTCCTAGTACTAGTATAGTACATACCTTTATAGACTATAGTAGTAGTACTAGTACTAGTAAACTTTGTGCTTGGCTGTTCGCCTATTCGGGAAGTCGAACAATAGTAGCACTAGTAGCATAGTGTATGCTTCTGACAATCTGACACCGAATTAACTGTTGCACGTCCACCGCCTGAGCGAGGGAGAGCTTGCATTAGTCAAAATTTTCTCCTTGTCCTGCGAGCCACCGCGCGCAAGCTTCTAGTCCTGCAACCTTCTCCTCGTTCGGCAAGTTGACGGGACACAACAAAGTAATGCTAGTCCGTACTGCCTCCTCTCCGGTTAATATGGCTTAATTTCAAACGAGATAAATACACTGTCTAGCACTGTATATTTGTAAAAATACAGTCAGTGGACTTCATAATACGCTCATTGCGCTCAATATATATATATTTTCCGGTGTTTATACGGTCACTAGCTCACCCTTACCGAGTATGTGTGTGCATGCACGTGTAGGTTGAGCACTTAGCGTGACTGTGTGTGTTCCGTCGTGTGCTCGGACATGCATGCATTAGAGCGTCACGCGCGTTTTTGCGTCCATGTGTACGTGTGACAGTTGCATACACGTAGGGGGAGTATGTGTAGGGGCCACTAAGGAGCAGTCAAATCACACAGTAAGTTAGTCGGAAGAAGCAACCATCATTTCACTCTCGAAGGACACGTACGCAATATAAAATGGTTGATATGGTGAGAAAAATAAAACCACTATATATACACTAGCAGGAGCCTAAGCTACAAGCCTGCTTGCTAAAGTTGCTCTCTTCACAAGCATAGAACGATGGGCCTGATCCCTTGGTGGGGAAGGTAACGATGTTCTGCGTAGACGCGGTCGACATCGGTGAGGGAGAAAACCCATAGTCGGTGCGTCCCAATCTGGGTTCCCCGCGGTATGGGCTGATGCCATGTCCCAACCGCCCTTCTAGCTACAACCCGACGTCCCAGGTACATCTTCCTTTTGGAGCCGGCTTGCTCCACTGCCGCAGCTCCATCTCCATGTTGATCTTTCTCTACTTCTACCGGCTTCTACTTGTGATGAGTTTATGTCTCATGAACTAGTGCGATACTATTATTCTAATCACACTTCTTCAATATCTTTGCCATCGGGGATGCTCAGGTCGATTTTAGTGGAACCGCACAAAAGCATCGTATGATCCGAGGGTGCCGGTAGTCTTTCCTTCGACAGGTTCTACGGCGGGGAATTAAATCATGTTTAGGGTTTAGGGTTTAAGTCGTGGTGACCCCATCAGTAGTTTTTCTTTCAGACACGCTCTCACAACTTTTTCTTCAGTTGTGAAGTAAATATTGGCTATGATGTGTGAATCATTGAGATGCATCGGCATGCGTGTTAGTTTTCCTTTGTATTTGATGGAATGTTGTAACGGGCAACCTTGGAATAGGAATGAAAATAGAGTGGAAAGTTTCCGTTTTGTCAGAGAAAAAATGGAAACAGAGAGAAACCAACGTTTCGTTTTGTTGGATCCTGCCATCGAGCAAAACCAATGTTTAAATCACGTCTGTCGTGTTCGTGTCTCACTCTCCTCCACGGCTCGACCCCACACGGTCACTCGGCATGCCACTCACCGCAAACCGAGTATACGATAACTTTCCCGCCTGCTTGTCGATGCATCACGCCATGGAGTACTAGCACTACTGGAAGAGATTGACGAGTTGGGGGAGGATAGCTAGCTGTAGCACGGACTACCAAGAACTTTTTACATGCATGTTGTAGCCGGCTATTGTGACCTTTGAATGCGGAGCAGCCGCGTGCACCCGGAAGCGGCGCGGGCGACGCTCTCTCGGCCGGCACGCCGCTTCAATGCCGGCGCCAGTGAGAGGTCGCGTCCGCTCTGGCCGGGCATGAATGCGGCACTGACCGTTTCGGGCGGGAAGCCCGCGCGGGTGATGAAGAGGGTTCGGGTTGGTCAGACCGGCCGTGGCAGCGGTCCGGACGATGCGCAAACAAGAGATGTTGTACGTTAATATTGCTGCGTATATAATTAACAACGTAAATAATGTGCCAGTTGGACAAATATGATTGGAGATGGAGATGGAAATGGAATTTTACGTAAACACGGATATGCATGTCTAAGTCTATGTGTGTGTGCGCGACGACTCTCGCGACCTTGAAGCGGGGGCGTGTTTTTGATCGAGTTTTCTTTCTTGGTACATTAGAAAATCAGTTTGTCTAATTCACATCTAGATGTTATTTAAGGATATCACATCTAAGCTCCCACAAGTATATAATGTAGCAACAAGAAACAAAAAAAACTAGGACAAAAAAATAGACCACAAATAGAGTGGACATCAACTTAGATGTGACATAACTATGTCACATCTGGATGTGTCCTAGACAGACCCTCAAAAAATTGTCCGCCAGTTTTCGGTTCTTTTTTCTGAGAACGCGTGTATTCTATTTAAAACCACTGCTATGGAGAGATTTTTTACTCCATCATAGCCTCTTGTTTGATAGAGTTTCTCGCGTCTCGCTCTCTCATCCTCTCCATATCAAAACAAGATGACAGTGTCCACTCTATCTCTCTCCTCACCGGTGGTCACAGATCCGGCCGAATCCCGTCTGCTGCGGGAGGTGAGGAGGTGCAGCATTGACGTTGTCGCCGTCAGCGATGGAGGGAGCCGATGCGCACCGTCCTCTCGGAGCCGGCGCTGGCACGGACGAAGATCCTCCGCGCCCTTGTTCGTTGCCATCGTGTGGGCAGATCCCGCCCGCCCGCCTAAACAACATCTCGCCCACCTGAGGTATAACTTCTTGTACTGGTCCAGCTCCCCAGGTCGCTGCGTGCGGGTTTTCTTCTATGCGACTACTCCCCAGCTCCCCATGCATAGTAGTAGCTAGGGTTCGTCGGCTGGTCCAACGTCACCTAATAGTACTATTATAGAGGAAATGCCACTCGAAAAGTTGTCCTGATTTATGCCTCGGTGGAGGTATACATGTTGCTTCGACAAAAAGTACATGGTGGTTGTGCGGTCATTGTCCATATGGTGGTAGCACTAACACTGGTTAAATGAAGAAATGCTTTTTTTCTCGGGTATCCTGGTTTAGTTCCCATCAAGATATAATTATGATGCTTCTGTTTGTTGGTATACTTTTCATTAATTCTTATTGACAATTGAGATGTCGTTGCTAACCCTTTTTATATTTTTGGAAACAGCGATGCGTGTTTCCATACCCGGGCATGTCTTCCTCGATTTTAGTGGAACTGCACAAAATTGGATGGCCATTGTTGTTCCGCCTCACTATCCTCTGCCACGTGGTTCTTCCTTCATCGAGCTTGATTACTGAGAAGAAACAGACCACAGTGAGGATTTGTCGAACTTCATAGGTGCCTCACCCAAACTTGATGCCAAATGGATGATGCATCACCACGATGACCTATCGATGCTCATGGTTGCGCCTCATGGTTGCGTTGGCTGGTGAAGCTGATCGATTTTCAATGAAAAACAAGCTGTCTTCCATCAGTGCTCTTTGCTTGTTACGCACAAAGATGACATCCTTCATCAGTTCACCTTGGTTGCGTTGGAGACGCAGTCGTCTTTCACGTCGGTGCAATTTTATCACACAATTGGCTATGAACCAAATGTTTCCTCGAAGAAGGATCGACATTGGTACTAAGAGCATAAGTTTTGTATTGATTTCTAAGCCTTCTCACAACTTTGTCTCCACCTCCCCTGTAATTTTATTTGTCCAGCTATTAACTTTGATTTAAAAAATGGTGTGGACTAAAAACCCAGATGGACGTAGTAGCCCTCCATTTTTATTTACTCCGCATATTAGATTTGACTGAAGTGAAACTTTGTAATACTCTCAAACCTTTCCGATAATTGAAATTAAAATTCTTTATTTGTACACACTCACACGTTTCCGATAATTTGGCGCATTTGTGGTTGTTCACTTAAGGGAGGGTAGTGTACCACACGTGAAGGACAGGAAGTGCGACCAGGACGCGTGGGCGTGGATCATTAGTTCATCGGAAGTAGTACTAGTTTTCTTCACTGTACATTAATTAAAGAGTTTCGTTTCATACTTACACAATTTAAAACGATTGTTATGGAGAGAATAAGAAAACCACTCCACTAGTATATATTAGTCGTATACACGAGAGTACTATATGGACGCGGCTTCATTAACTTAGTGCACCTGCCTTTGGGTTTATGACAGGTGGGCCCAAAATGTGGCTGGCTCACCTGTCATACAGCCAAAAGTAGCTACAGTGAAGGCACCGGAGCTCAGTCCGTACTACAGTAGTATATATATAAGCGGGAGCCTCAGCGCTTGTTCGCTAGGGTTTGCACTCTCCACACGCTCTCCACACTACATATATGTTACACGCTGGAGGCTCAGCGTTCATTTGCTAGGGTTTGCTATATTCACAGTCTCTCACCCTCTCTTCACCAGATCTAAACAAGACTGTGTTGGCCTCTTGTCTCCCTCTCCCCCCTCACAGGTGGTGAAGGAGGCGTCTGTATCCCGTCGCACCGGGAAGGGGAGGAGGTGCAGCGTTCACTCTATCGCCTTCGGCGAGGGAGGCAATCCACCGCCCGCTGCGCTGTTCTGTTTCACCCAGCGCATGTGCGGGAGGGCCACCGACCCCTTCTTCCTCGCTGCCGTACGTAGTGTGGGCAGATCCGGCCTGCTGCCACATGCCTTGCCACATCCCGACGACCCTAAGGTATAAGTTTCTTTGAAACCATTGTTGCTCTAGCTGCACGTGGATCTTTTTCGATCTGTAGTCGAATCTAGGTCTTGGTTCAAAGTGGAAGGAGGGTGCGGTGGGCTGGATCAAGAATCTCGGACGTGGTTCAATGAGGAAAGGAGGGGCGGAAAGTAGTATAGACTGGCTATCCAGCCGCTTTATAGGTCGAAAAGGGAAAAAGGGGGTAACCCAGTACACACATCTGTAAGGAACCGATCTCTTTGTTGAAAAGGGAAAGAAACTGGGGGGTCGGGTAGTTTGTGCATGACTAGATTTGCTGCCCTCACTTAGGAAAAAGGTTCAAAGAGAACAAATATGGGACCAACGCATATATGCTGCTTGGCTACATACTCTGGATCACCCATTTATACGCAGGGATTTATTACATGGTGCCGGCATGTCCCATACAGCTATTTTGCTGTTGTTAATCTAAGAATGCCGCCGGAAAATTGAAGCAATGCCACCGTTAAAAGTAAATTACATTTTTAACGAATGTTGTTTCAAGAGAATGTCTTCATTAATATGAATGAATGCAACCGCTTTTAGAAATGCTACTATCCTACTTTGTTTTCCATCCAAGATAAGTTAGATGCTTCTTTCTCGTCACCGCTTGTTTCATCCTCCTTTATCGGCAAGTAATTGTTTCCTTCTTTGCCTCTGTTAAAACAGGGGTATCGATTCAACTTGTTGCTATTGCGACATTTTGGTTCGCTACTCAAAACACTTATGTTTTAAGAGTGTTTTGTGCAATTCAACTTGAATGTCACACCGGTGACTTTGCTTAATTTTTGTGGAACTGCACAAAAGGAGATCGAGATTTGTTTCCAGTCTTCGTGGCGAGTTGTTTCAAATCTTGGTCTCATCCACATGATGTGCAGTGTGCTTTGGTACAGTTTTAAATAAATGTTGAATTGAAGCCATTGTATTGCTGTCTTTTCCCATTAAGTAGTGAACAAAAATGGGACCAACCCAGACATGATGCTAGTTGCTTTGTTACAACAAATTCAGCATCACCCCCTTTATAAGCCAGTAATTGATGCCACTCTCGAATTAACTCACTGAATCTTATTTCAAAACTGCAACACTTGTTAGGGATTGGCGGGATTACCATTTTTGTGGCCGCATGTTTCATCCTCCTTTATTAGCCAAGAATTGATTCCTTTTTGCCTCTGTTTAAACAGGGATATCTATTCAACTTGTTGCTATTGTGACATTTTGCTTCGCCACTGAAACACTTTGCTTGATTTCGGTGCAACCGCACAAAACGAGATTCGATTTCCTATTCGTGTTGGCAGATTCGTATTTTATCCTGGTCTTCTCATGAAAGGTCAGTACAGGCCTTCATCCACATGATTGTGTAGTGTGCTTTGAGATGTTGTGCTACTTGTATTGGTACTGTTTTAAATAAATGTTGAATTGAAGCTATTGTATTGCTGTGTTTTCCCATTAAGTAGTGAACAAAAATGGGACCAACCCAGACATGATGCTTGTTGCTTTGTTACAACAAACTCTGCATCACCCCCTTTATAAGTAGATGGAAGCACATACTATTGTTGCGCCCACTCTCCCCTGGAACTGTTTATGCTTTTCGTTAATCTAATGCCGCTGGTAAAATTAAGCAATGCCACTCTCATAATTAATTAACTACTGAATCTTAGTTCAAAACTGCAACACATTTAGGAATGGTACTATCATGCTTTGTAGTTCTTCCTACATGTTTAACCAAGGTATTGTTAAGATAATGTCTCTGTTAAAATGAATCAGATGCATTATTTTAGGAATGGTACTTTTCTGCCTTGTCGTTCTTTATACATGTTGAAACAAGGCATTGTTAAGATAATGTCTCAGTCAATATGAATGAATCACACTGATGGAGAATTGCTACTCTCCTGCTTTGTTTCCCATTAAGATAAGGTAGATCAGTAGATGTTTTTCTTCTGGGAGTCAAGTCATCAACCTTTTTTTCTCAGTAATTGTTTCCCTTATACCTTTTGTTGCTTACAGGGATTTCAAAATTAAAGCTCGGTTTTATTCCGACTTCGATTTTAGTTCAACTGCACAAAAGGAGCCAATGTGTCCAAGGCAAACTGCTGCATTACTGGGTACAATTGGTCGTTCCACTTTGCAGAAAGAAGCAGTCACTGTTTGTGCTACATTACAGAAGGAATGACCGAGAAGCTTTACAGAGTATTAGGCCTTCCACTATGTAGGCCAAAAGAGGTGCCAATTTCACCTTTTCTTAGTTTGCCACTGAATCCCTCCATTAATTCAGCCGGTGCCATAAATATTAGACATCGGTGACATGACTAGTCTGCGGAGACCATTGGCAAATTTAACAACACGTGGAGTGCCCTGGGCAAAAAGTGCCCAAACAAGTACAAGAAGCGATAGGACTCCACGATCATAGGCATTACATATTTTGAATGGGAAAAGCTTGTCAAAGGTTAATCATTGATGTTAGCAAGAAGTTTACGGACTCCACGATCATAGGCATTACATATTTTGAATGGGAAAAGCTTGTCAAAGTTTAATCATTGATGTTAGCAAGAAGACGTTAGTTTAATAGATTGGAATTGGAAAACCTTGTCAAAATTTGCTCATTGATGTTAGCCGTAAGACATGCATTTGATATTTTTGAGTGGGACGCCTTGCTTTGTGAGCAGCGTCGAGTGTTTTTTCCTATTCCTGTGTTCAGTTTAGAAGTAAATAGTTACTCTGCTAAGATATTCCTGTGTTAAGAGTTTGTTCTAAATATTTTCTATGTAATGCCAGGCCTTGTGTTTGATTGCAAAGTTGAGCTTGCAATGTTGTGGCATGCGGCATCACGAGCTGTTCACCGTGCCTCCTGAGAATAATGCTTCGTATTGTTTTGCATGTCGATCTAATGCCAGTGATTTGCTTGTTAATAAGATCATCCTCTTCTGTTGTTTCCATGCTTAAGAAGTTCATCGTCGATGTTTCATTCATAGCCTATCGACAAGTCGGGTAGGTTAGACGTGAAACCATATGATCTTCCGACCAACTCATGATATTAGGCCGTGATTGGATCTTCGTTTTCCAACCAAAACCGCTTGTAAAACTGACGCTTGTAAATTGAAGCAGATGGTCTCGGGCGAAGGCGTTTGGTTGGTCGATTTCGACTATTATAATATCAGAAGTACTTCACACACGATAAAAACACTGAACGATACTCGGACGATTCCTAATCCAGCTGTTAGCTGCTGTTTCAGCCTTGCCCTTGGATGGCATGATACGCACGTCGTGCATGTATCGTCTGGTAATGTCGTCCATATAGCAGTGCTCATAAAATATACACTGGTCTCTCAAATTACACGTGTAACCCGCCGGTTTTACTTACAGACCTTGGGTCCTCGGTTTCATTACGCTTGTATTTTACGCGTTGTTTCTGATGACGAGTAAATTACACTTGTATGTTAATATAGGTTTGAAATAAACCAGAGCTCCCAAGCACGACCTTACCATTTCATGCCGTCTCAGTTTCTCGAAGGTGCTCATAGGTGTCCGATGATCCTGGCTTCCTGAATGAGCAGGGGGCGCTGTATCAGACCTCCGTAGGGCCCGTGAGGCCCTCTCCATTGTCCTTCGAGTTGTTGCACTCGCCGTGGCGCCGAGCATTGTTAACATGGTCAACGAACATGAGGATTCAGGAGATGACTTTATTTTGACTGGATGACACTAGGGACCCACTAGGGCCATAGACGTACGTATGCAAGTTCCTCCTTATTATGTACAACTATATTTTTTTTGCTTTCTCCTGGTTTCCTGACATCACGGTCCCACACCATTGTCAACCTATGTAGTCAATATAAACGAGAGAATTGCACAAGGTGCGCCCGACAGCTGGGACCAAGCAGCTCGAGCAGTATTTGTGTTTTTGAGGCATGAGCACTGCAGAGTTTTTCTTGGCGATGATTTCATTGTTGTTTAGAGGAGAGCAGGGTATTAACTGGGGGGGCAGTGGCCCGTCTAGCCCAGGCCAGATATCCAGCACAGATACTAATTTTTTTCAAGATGAAAATGGCTAGCCCAGCTATACATCTTTTTGAGGAATACCCAGGCAAGGTCAACTTATTATTCTCCTTGTTGGCTGCAAATCTTTCCTAGGAGGGATGCATTAGGATTAACGGGAAAATGGGCTTTAAAAATAATAAATGGGATGTAATTATAAAATCTGGGCAAGAACTATAAAAAATGCACCAAACACCTAAATTAGTTTATAAAATATTATTTATGGATTTTGAAAATCTTAAATTTTCATTGTTATGCCACATAATGTTTCGTTGGATTTTTACGTAATACAAATTTATATTTAATCTGACTAGAAATTTCGGGATAAAAATATTTCGGATCCCATCAAAATGTGGGAAATTTTATTGAATTTTGTCTTCAACGGTTGGTTGAAATTATTAGTCGTTGTCCTAGCTAGAAAATGGGCTGTACTTTTAACAAACTATAAATGGGATGTTCTAAATTCCATTAGAATTCAAAAATGGGTTGTACATTCTTACAAAACTCAAATGGGCTATAAGTTCTCTGCCACACACTTGTGGGCCTACTAAGTGACGCGTCCCCTAAAAAAATAAGTTGACTCGTATGCAAGGCTTTGTCAACTTATTATGTCAACACACGGTTCTAGCAGCAGTGGCCGTTGGATGTCTATCCAACGGATGTCGTGCTTCTTCTTCAATTTTGGATATTCTTAGCTTCGGCCGCCCAAAAAATGATTCCTCCCCGTGCCATCTGGGGCACACTGTTTCGGAGGCTGACCTGTGGGCCTACTAAGTTGGAGCGTACTAAGGGCTTTATCAACTTAGTCAATATAAACGATTCTAGCTTCAGTGGCCGTACGATGTCCATCCAACAGCCGTAGTGCTTCTTCAACCTCTGGTCTTCTTGGTCCAGCCGCCCAAATCAGCGCCGGTCGTGCCGCCTGCTCCTGCCTCTCGTGGCCGGCTGTGCTACCGCGGAGGCCTCACCGCCCCCATACTACTCCCACCACTGGCCAGGCCATCCCTCCACTCAGCCACACCTCATGTTATTCTGCGGCGACGACAGCCTCACACCGCAGCCGAACCAGTGAACCCTCGTACTCCTCTCCGCGCGGGCTTCCACTATTGCGTCTTCCCCGGCTCCGCGTTGTCCCCTTCCTAGGCGTCGCCGTCGTCCATCGCCCTGGTGCTCTCGGCGTGGCGTGGTAAACATGGTCAACGAGCGACTTCCATCGGAAGAGTACTGTACGTGGAGAGGCTGACAGATGGGTCCACGACGGCTGCAAGGAAGTGCCTCCTTATTACGCGCAAAATAATTATTCCTCCACCGACAATGAGGACCCACCTGACGGGCCACCTTATTTCGCGAAAAAAACGTTCCCCCCTGACTGCTGGGACCCACCGGACGGTCCACCGTATTTCGTGAAAAAAAACGTCACCCCCGCTGTCAGCTCGGACCCGCCGGAAGTGCCTCTTTATTATGCACAAAAAAAATGAATACTCCCCTCGCTAGCTGGGACCCACCTTGGTGGGTGGCTGACTTAGGGCCTACTAAGTTGACGGGACGGAGGGCTTTGTCAACTTAGTCAATATGAATGATTCTAGCTCGGATCGTATGATGTCCATCCAATGACGTAGTGCTTCTTCAACATCTGGTCTTCTTGCTCCGGCCGCCCAAAGCAGCGCCGGTCGTGCCGCTTTGTTCTCGCCTCCGTGGCCGATCAGGTTGCCGCGGAGGCCTCACCGCCCCTACTATTCCCACTGCTGGCCAGGCCCTGCGGCGACGTTAGCCTCACACCGTAGCCAAACGAGTGAACGATCATACTCCTCTCCGCATGGGCATCCACTGCCGCATCTTCACCGGCTCCGCGTCGTCCCCTTCCTAGGCCTCGCCGTCGTCCACCTCCCTGGTGCTCTCGGCGCGGCGTGATTAACGTGGTCAAGGAACGACTTCCATCGGACATGGACTATACGTGGAGAGGCTGACAGCTGGGTCCACGGCCGCAGCAAGGAAGTGCCTCCTTATTACGCGGAAAATAATGATTCCTCCACTTGACAGCAGGGACCCACCAGACAGGCCACCATATTTCATGAAAAAAGTGTTTCCCTCCTGACTGCTGGGACCCACCAGCTACACCTTCGCACGCAAGGAAGTGCGTCCGGGCAAAAAAAGACGATTCGCCCCCTGACTGCTGGGACCCACCAGCTACATCTTCGCACGCACGCAAGGAAGTGCGTCCGCAAAAACGATTCGCCCCGACCGCTGGGACCCACCAGCTACATCTTCGCACGCAAGGAAGTGCCTGACAGTCGGCACCCACCTGGTCGAAGCATACGTAGCGTTGTCATTCTGGTCGCGAACGTGTACGTACATACTGGTCGATGTAGAGGCGCGCACATGTCATAGTAGAGGCGCGCACGTAGCATGTACACGTACATACAGCGGCCAGGGTGCAAGAAAGAAAATACGGCCACGTATGTGTACGTACGGCCGGGGCTCGTGTACATGGCTGGGTCGAAACAGAGAAACAGCATCGTCGTGTTCATGGGGAGGCAACGGAATGCATCGTGTTCATCGGGAGGAAACAGAACGCGTGGGAGCCAACCGGCTGGGTCGGAACGGAATGCGTGGTTGTGTTCATCGGGAGGGCTTGGACGGAACAGGCGATGGAAACGAGGGCTGGCGTACTGTAAGTGCATCTAGTGCCCCTTAGTGATTTTGGTGTATTGAAGACTTATAGGTTAAGGGACTAATGTGTTTATGAGTGTACACAGGTCTATAAGTCTATGAGGAGTTTGATATTTACAGAGAAAGTCGACCCAAAAAAATGAAGTTCTTCGATCAAGACTTTGATATTACGAAGACTTTCTCAAGACTTTGAAAGTGAAGAAATTGGTGTGACCTTGAAGACTTGGTATTCATTTGAGGAACATGGAGCGTGAAGACTTTTGTTTTCGTAGTTTCGTTTTCTCTTTCTTGAGTCATAGGAAACACCGTACTGTTAAAGGGGGTCGAGGAAATACTAAGGAAAAATTTCCATGTGATGCTCAACTCAAAAATCCTACACCTACCAATCCCTTCGAGTGAAGCCTTTGGAAATCTCATACAGCTCAGTCAATTTCTTGATGAGACGAAGTTCTTCCGGTCGCCGAGGATTTTGTTCGACCGAGGAGTTAGGAATTCGCCAAAGGTCGGATTGCCTACACAATGAGGAACATGATAGCCCCGAGGAATTTGAGAGTCAAATTTCCGACCGTTCTTGTCTTCTTGGCGCTGTCCCAAAATATCTTATCCACCTAACAGTCATATCATTGAAGGGCATTTATGTCTTATCATGTCGGGCTGCTCCCTAGGCTATAAATAGCCGTCCCCTACAACCACTAACTGGTTGGCTGCTCCGAGAGAACTTGACACTTGTCATTTGAGAGCAACCCATCCTCCGAGGACTTTGAGCGAAAATCATCGAGTGAGGAAAAACCCAAAAACCAAACCCCTACAAACCCAAAGTGATTGAGCATCACTGAAGAGATTGATCCCGTGTGGATCCGATGCTTATTACCTTTGAAGACTGTGCTTCTTCCAGACGGTTAGGCGTCATGGTCTAGAGCATCCAAGAGGAATTGTGGATCGCCGAGTGACCAAGTCTGTGAAGGTTTGGAAGTCGCTCAAGACTTACCACGAGTGATTGGACGAGGGCTGTGTGACCTTAGTTCAAGGATAATACGGTGAGGACTTGGTGTCCCGAGCTGCGTGCTCGGCCGATCGGCTGTCCGGACTGTGTGTCCTCGAAGTTTAAATACTCAACCGCTTCCAACCAGACGCATAACCGAGACAGCAGTTGGAACTGGTCTACCAAATCATTGTCTTCACCAACCTAACTGGTTCTATTTCCTCAACTCTTTCATTTCCTCATTACTGTGTTGAGTGTTCGTTCATATCTGTGTTTGAAGACTTTGACTGAAGACTTTCTCAATTTCCCCAGTTCAATTCTTCAGTCTGTTTGTCTTCATCTTGTGCTATCATGTGTTTACGCTTTCTGTACTCCTTGATTGTCTTCATTTCTTCATGATGACCATGCCCACATTCTCTTATGCTTACTTCTGAGTACTTATTCCGCTGCAAGTAGTTCTTCACTTAGGAATTTCCTCACCGGAAAATTCCTCATTGAAGAATTCATAAAAATCGCCTATTCACCCCCTCTAGTCGATATAACGCACTTTCAATTGGTATCGAGCAAGGTACTCCCTTGTTACGTGTGATTTTGGTTTAACCACCGGAGTTTTAGTTATGTCGACCGCAGTATGATCAAGGTCTCAGCTGGGTGTCCTACCTTTGATGGGACAGACTACCCCTCTTGGAAAAACAAGATGCGAATGCATCTTGAGGCAATTGACAACGATCTACGGTATGTTGTGGAAAATGGTGTTCCCTCTGTCTCACCCTCCTGAGCAGCTGTCGATGTGAAGAGATTCAAGCAACTCGATTCTCAAGCGAAGAATATCATATGTGGCCATCTGAGCAAAGGACAATATGGAAGAGTGAGTGCTTTGGAAACTGCTAAGCTCATCTGGGACAGGCTGCCCAAAGTAAATGAAGGAGTCTCAACTCAGCGTGACTCTCAAGTTGATGTTCTTCGAAATCTCTTCAACCGCTTTAAAATACTTGACAATGAAAATGTTCAACAAACCTTCGATCGCCTCACTGACATCTCAAATGAGCTTCAAGCGCTTGGTGCCACTGACATCACCGACCATGAGGTGGTGAAGAAATTGTTGAGATCACTTGATTCCTCATTTAATACTCGCACCGATGATACAAGAGCCGCTCGACTACAAGTCACTTGATCCAGCTGATATCCTCGAGAGGCTAAATACTCATGAGTTCGACTTCTTTGAAAAGAGAGATCTCTATGGTTCTAGCTATGGAAATTCACGTGCCCTGAAGGCCAAGGCTGTGTCTGAATCTGATTGTGAAGACTATGGTAGTAGCCTTGGAGATCCCGGAGAATTGAGCCAGAGCTAGCACGCTCTGAAGAAATTCTAGAAGTTCTCAAGACGTGGTCGCCTTTGGAAAATCCTCAAGGAGCAGTGATTCCTCATCCAGTGACTATAAGAGAAGACTATGCCACAAATGCAAGAAACCTGGTCACTACATTCAAGATTGTCCTCAGTGGGAAAAGGAATTAAAGAAGAAGAAATACAAGGATTACAGTTCTGATGACACTAAGAAGAAGAAGAAATCGTCGAAATCTTCATCATCAAAATCCTCAAAGTCTTCTTCTCACAAGAAGAGCAGCTCCAAGAAGGCTCGGGCATTCATTGGCAAGGAAATGGACTCTGAAGCTGAATTTGAGGAACATGAGGAAGAGGAGGCATCAGAAGAATCCGAGTCTGGTGTGGCGAGTCTGGCTCTAGCTCTCGCTTTCGTCAAGAAGTCCATCTTCTACTCAAGAAAATGACCTCACCAACAAAGTCGATGAAGATAGTGATGACTACGCCCCACACCTATTGCTTCATGGCAAAGGGTGCCAAGGTACTCAAATATACCTCCTCCGAATCTAGTGAAAATGAATCTAATGAAGATCTCAAGCCCAGCTACTCAAAACTTGCTAAGATTGCTGTAAAACAACAAAGGGCTTTTGAAAAGGTTCAAAACATGCTAGACAAAAGTGATGATATGTTGGGTGAAGAAATGGATCGCACTAAAGCCCCGATCGAAAATCTTCAGAGACTTCGGTCTAGCTTTGACAGCCTTCAAGGTCATCATAACACTCTCTTGTCTCGATCATGAGAAACTTTCTTATGAATTTCTTCAAAGAAAGCAAGATCTTGAGAAGCTAAGAGTGAGTTATGAAGATCTCTGTATGAGCGCGATTCATTATTTGCTCAACAAATCAAGCGCTTCTCGGGAAGAATTTGTTCCTCCATGCTTAAAGTGCATTGAACGTGAATCGCTAATTCTTCACTGAATGTTCAAATGCTTCAACTGTTACAAATTCTTCACCTGCTCCTGCTATCACTAATTCCTCATCTTAGGACATTGCTAGTATCACCGATGCAGTGGTGAAGGAATTGTACATGACAGCATGTACAAAAGCCTCAAAGGGCATCGAGACTCTTTGTGATGTGCTTAAAAAGCAGATTCTCAACAGGAATCCTAGGAAAGAGGGTATTGCCTTTGAGAGGAAACTCAATGCTGATGGAACATATTGGAAGCCCGAAAGCAGACCCCAAAACCTCATGGGTTGCTGCAAAGGGACCTCGATTGATCCATCTAACTTATCTGGCTTTACATGTGAATCTCCTCATTCTTCTGATGAGTCATCTGACTCCAACTATAAACTGTTCAAAAATCAGAATGGTGAAGTATTTGCTAGATATGTTGGCACTAACTGCAGGAACTGTTCCCCTATGAAGAAAATCTGGGTTCCCAAGAAGTGCCTTGAAAGTCTTCAGGTGAATGTCCTCATGAAACCACCTGTGAAGAATAGGAACCCCAGATCAAACTCTTCATATGGACCAAATTCTTCATATGGATCCAAGTCCTCATACGGACCAAATTCCTCACATGGATCAAAGTCCTCATATGATTATCATCATGCTAACAACTCTGTTTCATAGGGTAGAGCTAAGGGCTATGAATATGTGCATTATTCTTCAAACCAATATGTTCATAAGTCCTCGAAGAATTTCTCTGCTTATTCATATGCTTACCCTAACCTCTCTTATGTGAAACGAAATGGATTGGCTTCTATGCCACCATTCTCATATGGAGCTTGTAGAGTGATGAACTCTTTGCCACCCCTTAAGATGTGGGTGGTGAAGAAAAGGAACTAATCTCTTCAGGGTCAGGCCTCGGGCGTGCTTTAACGTCCAAGAATTTCTTTGGGGCACTGTAAATGCTGAAAAGGATGCATGCTAATCATGAAGAAATGAACTTTCATTTCACACGTCCTCATACTGCTTATCTTTTATACTGCCTGATGAAATTCATATAATGAAATTGATATCATATTCTTCACTGATGAAGTATATGAGATCGTAAGTTGCACTAATTCATCTGCAGGATGATCAATCCAAAGCCAATGAGTGGGTCCTCGATAGTGGATGTACAAATCACATGACTGGTGACAAGAATCTATTGATGGATGCTCCCTTATCACCGTCACATCTGAAGCATATCATCTTCTTTGACAAAGGCAAAAGTCGGTATTGGGTCTTGGTAAGGTTGCGATCTCTAAGGACATACACATGGACAAAGTCATGCTTGTTGAGTCCTTAGGATACAACCTCATGTCGATCTCAATGCTTTGTGATCTTGATATGGTTGTTGTCTTTGGCAAGTATCGTTGTGTTGTGATCATGGAAGTCGACAATTCCAAAGTCTTGAAGGCTTTAGGAGAGGAGACTTGTATATTGTTGATTTCTCTACAGACCACAACCAGCCGTGTGTCTACTTGCAAAAGCTTCGGAAGGCTGGCTATGGCATCGACGACTTGGTCACGCAGGCATGAGGAATTTGCACACGCTTGCGAAGAAGAAGCATGTCATTGGCATTGAGAATGTCAAATTCCTCAAGGATCACTTGTGTGGAGCCTGTGAAGCTGGAAAAATGACCAAGGCCAAGCATCCAACGAAGACTATCATCACCACTACTCGTCCATTCGAATTGCTTCACATGGACCTCTTTGGTCCTAATCATTACTCAGCAGGCACTAATGATGCATCTCTATATGGCTTTGTTATTGTTGATGACTACTCTCGTTACACATGGGTACACATTGTTACTTACAAACATGAAGTGCAGGAAGTCTTGAAACGATTTTCCTCGAGGGCTTCAACCAACTTTGGTGTGAAGATCAGGCACATCAGGAGTGACAATGGAACTGAGTTCAAGAATTCCGGTCTTGATGACTATCTTGATGAACTTGGTATTACTCATGAGTTATCTGCTCCCTATACTCCTCAAAGAAATGGCGTCATGGAGCGCAAGAACAGAACTCTTGTTGAGATGGCTTGCACTATGCTTGATGAATACAAAACGCCTCGTCGGTTTTGGATTGATGCAATTGATACCGCGTGCCACATCATCAACAGAGTATATCTTCACAAATTCTTCGAGAAGACTGCATATGAACTCCTCACTGACAAGAAACCCAATGTGAGTTATTTCAAAGTCTTCGGTGCTAAATGCTGGATTAGATATCCTCATCACAATGATAAATTTGCACCGAAAGCACATGAAGGTTTTATGCTTGGTTATGGAAAGGACTCGCACACCTACAGTCTTCAACAATGTTCTTTACAAGATTGTTGAAACTGTAGATGTGAGGTTCGATGAAACTAATGGCTCGCAAAGAGAGCACCTACCTTCTGTGATAGATGAACCAGCACCTGAGGAATCTATCAAGTTCAAGGCAACCGAGGATGTAATTCCTATTGAAGAATCAATAAGAATTCATTCCAGAATGCGAAGAACGTCGAGCTGATGCACCTGAGGATAATGCTGAAGAAAATGCTGATCAAATTCCTCGATGACAACCAGCTCATCCTCGCGTTGCAAAAGAAGTGCAAGTTGACAAGATCATCAATGACATTGAAGAGCCAGGTCCTCTCACACGCTCAAACGTTTCACATTTATCTAACTTCTGTGGGCACTATGCTTTTGTCTCTATCACAGAGCCCACTAAGGTAGATGAAGCATTTCTGGAGCCTGAGTGAATTCATGCAATGCAAGAAGAATTACATCAGTTCGAGCTCAACAATGTCTGGGAACTAGTCAAACGTCCAGATCCTCGCAAGCATAATATCATTGGCACAAAGTGGATCTACCGCAACAAGCAAGATGAAAATGGTCTTGTGGTGAGGAATAAGGCACGACTTGTAGCTCAAGGCTACACACAGGTTGAAGGAATTGATTTTGATGAAACTTTTGCACCTGTTGCTAGACTTGAGGCTATTCACATATTACTTGCTTATGCTAACCATCATAATATCACTTTATATCAAATGGATGTGAAAAGTGCATTCCTCAATGGCAAGCTTGAGGAAGAAGTATATGTTACTCAACCCAGGTTTTGAAGATCCAAAGAATCCCGACAAAGTCTTCAGACTCAACAAGGCCCTCTATGGCCTTAAACAGGCCCCACGGGCGTGGTATGATACATTGAAGGAATTCTCCGTGAAGAATGGCTTCACACCCGGTTCACTCGACCCTACTCTCTTTACTAAATCATATGATGGTGAACTGTTTGTGTGCCAAATATATGTTGATGATATTATCTTTGGCTGTACTGACCAACGTTATAGTGATGAATTTTCCTATATGATGAGTGAAGAATATCAAATGTCTATGATGGGAGAATTGAAATTCTTCTTAGGTCTTCAAATTCGTTAACAACACAATGGCATATTCATATCTCAGGAGAAATACCTCAAAGATGTTCTGAAGAAATTCGGCATGCTAGATTGCAAAGGCGTCAAAATTCCTATGCCCACAAATGGCCATCTATGCACTGATGAAAACGGTATCGACTTCGATCACAAGGTATACCGCTCCATGATTGGTTCTCTATTGTACTTATGTGCATCTAGGCCAGATATAATGCTTAGTGTTTGCATGTGTGCCCGATTTCAAGCTACACCGAAGGAATCACAGCATAAGGCTGTGAAGAATATTCTTCGATATCTAGCTCACACACCAACACTAGGATTATGGTACCCCAAGGGCTCTACGTTTGATCTCATTGGATATTTTGACTCTGACTATGCTGGTGATCGTGTGGACCGCAAGTCAACATCTGGTACTTGTCATTTCCTCGGACGATCTTTGGTCTGTTGGTCCTCGAAGAAACAGAACTGCGTATCACTGACTACTGCGGAAGCTGAGTACATTGCCGCTGGCTCTTGTTGTGCTCAATTGCTGTGGATGTAGCAAACTCTCAAGGACTACGGCATCAACGTGAAGAATGTGCCTCTCTACTGTGACAATGAGAGTGCCATCAAGATTGCTCACAACCCAGTTCAGCACTCGAAGACAAAGCACATTCAGATTCATCATCATTTTCTTCGTGATCATGTGTTGAAGGGCTTACATCTCCATCGAGCATGTGAAGACTCAAGAACAGCTAGCCGATATCTTCACAAAGCCCTTGGATGAGAAGATATTTAGCAAGTTGCGGTGTGAGCTAAATATCTTAGAATCTTGAATGTTCTTTGAAAAGGACACACATCCGACACTTATGCAAAATTGATGACTTAGATGTGCAACACATGAAGAAGCGTTTTTCTTCAATCAATGAAGAATAACACTCTAAGTGTGAAGAAATTAATGAAGAATTTGATTCTCAGAACCCTACGACAATTGTACACGGTGTCTGAAATCATCATTCTTATATGGTGGGTCACGCCACCACTAAAATTGAAAATCTTCAATTTGAGTTTTTCCTCAGTTTTGAAATTCTTCAGTTTTCAAATTCTTCAACTTTGCAAAATCTTCACTGCTTTCCGTTGTCTTTCTTCATTGACTATATATATATATATATATATATATATATATATATATATATATATATATATATATATATATATATATATATGGGTTTATGTCCTCTGACATTCACTTATGGCTATTTCTTCAAGTTGTTTTTACGCTAAGTGAATGTGATCGGACCCTTCCCCTCTATGCTATACTCAACCCAAGCTATTCACAAATTCTTCATGTGCGTTCTATTTGAAACTCGCGTTCAAAATCTTCCTTTGTGTCCTTGTAAATTTGAAGAAATTGCGAACGGAACTTTTAACTTATCTTATCCAAATTTTCGGCTTTGCCGCTCAAACCGTTCCGCATCCCACGATAAACTTATCTATTCACCCACGATCTAACACAATCTCCACTTTTCAGTACGTGGGTGACACATGTCAAGTGACTGAGAAGGGCGAGCACGCTCGTCCAAAATCTTGAGTAACGGTTTTTCACCGTGGCTATATATACCCCCTCTCCCCTTCCTCACTTCCTTTACTCCGCTCGACCGCTCACTCTCTCGCTCAAAGATTCTCAAACCCTAGCGCCGCCGCTACTCCATCGTCGCCGGTGAGGAAGAGCTTCACTGCCTCGACCTCGTCGCCGTCGTACTCGCGCCAACCGCGGAAATCTTCACTCCGCCTCCGCCGTAGCTGTCTTCCTCCGCCGAGTTAAGGCGTGGGAGATCTGAACTGACGAACTTCTAATATACACTTCTCAGTTCGTCGAGTTCTTGATTCGGGTAATTAATAGTTACTTTTATTACTCGCTTTGATTCTCTAAGCTTCCTGATAATCTTCAAAGGTGTTTATTCGTCAAATCTTAACACATATGAACACCTCATACGAAATATGCTCTTGATTCATTTCTCTATGCAATGATTTTTCTTCAAGATTCCTCGGTTGTGTGGATCCTCGATCTATACAACTCGAACCTAAGACAAAGATCGCTTAGTGAAATTCTTCAAGGCTCATCTGGTCAAATTCCTCAAATTAGTTCTTTTTGAAAAACCTTCTGAGAACGCATATGACCTCTCCAAATTCCTAAACTATACTCTGTTCACAGGTACTCATGTCCGCTGCTGAATCACTAGGTTCCCATCAACTTAACTCATTTGCAGCGTTCCTCGAAGAAAAGTTGCATACTTCTTCAGAGAATTCAATTGTTCAAATTCCTCAATTTGAAGAATATGGCAGAAGGAAAGAAGCCACAGAAAGGAGGAAAGAGGCCTGAGGTCATGACTGCTTTCGAGATACCTGAGGACATATACACTGACTATTGCACACCTAATGAAGCCAAGTCTGGCAAGGAAAACAAAAATCAGCACAAGGTGCGCATTCAGAGGATTGAAAGGAGATGGGCAAGGGAATGGAGGGAGTATAGATATGTTACTCCAAAGTACATGAAGAAATTCACACTGAATCCTCCATCCCAAGAGCTCCATTGGCACCTGGCCAAGAAGCTGACCCCACCAGCATCAAGCGTGGTGAGGACTTTCCTGAAGAATGGGCCAAGCGCCAAGCCAAGTTGGCGAGACAAGCCAAAGAAGCAGTGAGGAAATTCAATGAAGACTACATCGATGTCGCTTAATCGAGGCCCTGTTCAGCCCAGAAGATCAATGGCAAAGAAGCCAACGCACAAGCCAAGTGCTTCACCAACAAAGGTGCCCTCACGGCCAAAATCCTCAAAGAATGCCCTCACGGCCAGAATCTTCAATGCCCTCACGGCCAGTTCCTCATGCTGCTCCTGGTCCTCCCAAATTCTCAGCTCCTACAAAGTCCTCAGCAGCTCCTCCAAAGTCCTCAGCACCTGTGCATCTAGCCACGTGCCAAAGGACTGCAGGCATCTCTATTGTCTCTGGTGTCTCAGCAAGTTCCTCAGCTGCACCAAATTCTTCGTCAGGCCCCACTCTGCTGAAGAAAAAGGCAACTGCTGGACGAGGTCCTCGGCCAAGTCCGAAGAAGAAACAGGTCACCTTCCAAGTGCCATCTGATGATGAAGCTAATGATGACGAACTTGCAGAAATAATCAGAGACCGACAAGAAAAGGCCGCTAGACCAAAGGCACACCTGTGCCACTACTTTTGGACCCAAGGGCGATCCTCGAGTACATTGATCTCTGCCACAAGGATCCAGAGACACCTATGCCTGATTTTCATCTGACACCTGGACAAAGTCACATGCTGACCCATTTCATCTCTGAAGAGAAATGGAAATTTGAGAAGGCAAGGCAGATCAAGAAGGCTCAAATCAGGAAAGAGAAGTTCCTGAGGAAAAACGTTGTCAGAATGACAACTGAGGAACTCCTCAAGATCCTGAGGACAAAACGTTGTCAGAATGATAACTTTGATGCCTATTATGCTGATTGGCAAGGAGCCAAAGTCATATTTGTCAATTTGAAAAAGAAGTTCACAAATGTTGCAGCCCCAACGCAACAAGAAATTCCTCGGGCTGGAGTCTCCGCCACCTTTGAAGAACATGCCAAGATCACGATGATTTTCAGCCTTTGAAGACAATGCTAGTTCGAGGCTGATGACTCCATTCCACCATTGAAGAAATTGCCGGGGCATCCACTAGTGGTGCGCTGAAGAAATCGAAGAAGTCAGGCAAGCTGCATCGATTGCACCTGAGGAAATTTAACCAGAATCCTCAGCTCCTCCCGCGCCTACACCAACTCCAATCCTTCCATCTGCATCTGATGTGAAGAAGACCAAGGCTGCAGAGCAAGCTGCAGTGAAGAAAAGGAAAGCATCAGCTGCTTCAAATTCTTCAGCCCCGAAGAAAATGAAGCCTATGACAAGCTCTTATGAAAATCCAATCGATGCTGTTCCAATTTCCTCCATTCCATCAAAGGACCCTGTTCCTTTTGGTGAAGAGTATGAGATCCCAAGCGGATCTGATGAAGAAAATCATTCTTCTGCTTCATTAGAGCAGATTGATGAAGAAATTGAAGTGGATGCAATCCCTTCAACACCAATCATTTCCTCGCCTATGCCTCAGTTCACAGCTGAAGAGGCTGGTGTTGAGGAAATGGAAGACGAAGACGTGGATATTGGATGCACCACGCCTGTGATGAACAATGACTTTTGGGAAAGTCGGCATCCAAATTCCCCACTCTTCACTCCAATACAACAAATTCCTCAGTCCCCTGCACCAACGGTTCAAATGGGCTATGAAGAAACTCATCCCAACTCATCCGTGCATGAAGAAATTGCAGCCACTAGTGCTAAAGAACCTGCTGCTGCTGATCCTATGAACACGCAGACTGCATATGAAGAGGAACCAGAAAATCCTCAGCCTGAAGAACCTGAGATTGCGATTCCTGAGGTCGTGATGCAACTCACTGACACTCCACTGCCAAAGCCAAAGAATCCATTCTCAACGAAGCAAAAGTCTTCGGCGAGCATGTATTCTTCACTGACTACAACCTATATGACTCTTCTCGCATAAGGAAGAGGCGTTTCTGGACTACTAGTCAAGCCAACTTCTATTCCTGCATGCTATTCAACAAAGACAAAGTCTTGATCATGCACATATTCCTCATGTGGACATGGAATCTCTGCCAAAGCTTCGAGCCAGTCCTCGGTGTTCTTCTTGATGCATGATTTCTGATTTTCTACACTGTCATCTTTGATTGGAATGAAGAACTCATTCTTCAATTATATGCGACGCTGCACATCACCGGAGATTCTGAAGATGTGAACTCACGGGTATTGGACTGGATGACGAAAATACTCACTACAAGGCACCAAAGAACTTAATTGCTTCGTGCCCTCCCACTCGATCCTCCCCTTGATGGTGCTCGTTGCATCTACAACGAACCCGAGCTTTCAAATCATTACATGCAAGTGTTGATGAAGCCTTTGAAGCCGTGATGTGCACCTCGAACCAAATTCTTCGTCAAGGAATTACTGTATGTGCCTCGGACTGTCTATTGCATTCTGACGAAGACAATGAGTCCTATCAAAGGCCACGACTCAAATGATGATGAAGTCCTTGGCATCATGAAGAATATGCTTTTCAATATCATTCATGGCATTCCCGTCAACTTCCATGATTTCTTCATGAGGACTCTGGCAAACATTGCTATGTCACCTTTTGAGCTGAAGCCTTATGCACCATGGATTATGAGGTTCATCAGGACAAGGTCTTCACTCAATTACAAGGCTGACACTCTGAACCACTGCAGCTACTTGCCTCCAATTGAAGTCCTCAAACGGACATTTTCCTCAGCTGATGACAAAGGCAAGGCAACTACTGTGATAGATGAAGGCATTCGTCCATTGGATGGTCAATTTTGCAAGGCTGCATCCTACTCCACCAATGATGACTCTGCCACACATGACTCTGCCGCCAATACATCAGCCAAGCTAAATCCTCAAGCCACAAAGCACCTGTGGTGATGATCGATCGTGAGTTACTTCTCGGTCTTCATCGAAGGTTGATCGCAATCATAAATGGGTCAAGCGTCGGTTTGATTCAATTCTTCACAACATGACCTCAACACACAATGCGGTGAAGAAAACCAATACTACCTCCATGAAAACTTCAACCGCACTTTTGGGCTGTTCTTTCTAATGTCTACAGCAGAAGAACGAAGACAATGGGTCTGAAGGAAGAATTTGACTGGTCTGTACCTCCACCGAAGAAATTCAAGAAGGTCAAGGTTCCTTCCTTGGTAGCCAGCTCCTATTCTTCATCACGCGACACTGATGAAAATGAAGACTTGGACGACACTGCGCAGGCCCTACTACGACAACCGACCTCGACAACGCCGGGCGCCTTCATCAACTTGAAATTCTTGAGGCGTTAGTCCTCGGTTTCAATCCTTATGGTCATTTGATGACAAAGGGGAGAAATGTGAGTTAGTCTTCAAGCGGGTCTACTATATGGGCGTTTTTTGCTAAGTTACAACTCTCGTTCTTACGAAACTTTATTGGATCGAGTTGTAATCTTAAACCCGATGGTGCTCGATACTTTTGATGTGTTCCTCTGCATGCTTATTCCTCATTATATGTTAATACACGCATGCTTTGAACTACATCGATCACCATATTTCATCATGCATTTCAAATTCTTCATATTATATGTCAAATGCGTGTATGAATTACAAGATATAGGGGAGATCTCCATGATTCAACTCTTCAAATGTGCAATGCCTCAAAAGCAAAATTCCTCACTATGCACATCTTCGTGGGGAGTTCTTCTATATCTTGCAATCAAATTCCTCAATATCAGTATTTACACTTCATATGTTTATCCTCGTTGAAAACTTAACCTATATTGTCATCAATCACCAAAAGGGGAGATTGTAAGTGCATCTAGTGCCTCTTAGTGATTTTGGTGTATTGAAGACTTATAGGTTAAGGGACTAATGTGTTTATGAGTGTACACAGGTCTATAAGTCTATGATGAGTTTGATATTTACAGAGAAAGTCGACCCCTAAAAATGAAGTTCTTCGACTGAAGACTTTGATATTCTGAAGACTTCCTGAAGACTTTGAAAGTGAAGTAATTGGTGTGACCTTGTAGACTTGGTATTCATTTGAGGAACATGAAGCGTGAAGACTTTTGTTTTCATAGTTTCGTTTTCTCTTTCTTGAGTCATAGGAAACACCGTACTATTAAAGGGGGTCGGGGAAATACTAAGGAAAAATTTCCATGTGATGCTCAACTCAAAAATCCTACACCTACCAATCCCTTCGAGTGAAGCCTTTGGAAATCTCATACATCTCAGTCAATTTCTTCAAAGGATGTAGACGAAGTTCTTCTGGTCATTTGAGGAATTTGTTCTGACCGAGGAGTTAGGAATTCGCCAAAGGTAGATTGCCTACAGTGAGGAACATGATAGCCCCGAGGAATTTGAGAGTCAAATTTCCGGCCGATTCTTGTCTGCGCCAGCTGTCCCAAAATATCTTATCCACCTAACGGTCATATCATTGAAGGGCATTTATGTCTTATCATGTCGGGCTGCTCCCTAGGCTATAAATAGCTGCCCCCTACAACCACTAGCTGGTTGGTTGCTTCGAGAGAACTTGACACTTGTCATTTGAGAGCAACCCATCCTCCGAGGACTTTGAGCGAAAATCATCGAGTGAGGAAAAACCCAAAACCAAACCCCTACAAACCCAAAGTGATTGAGCATCATCAAGAGATTGATCTGCGTGGATCCGACGCTTGTTACCTTTGAAGACTGTGCTTCTTCCGGAAGGTTAGGCGTCATGGTCTAGAGCATCCAAGAGGAATTGTGGATCGCCGAGTGACCAAGTCTGTGAAGGTTTGGAAGTCACCAAGACTTACCACGAGTGATTGGACGAGGTCTGTGTGACCTTAGTTCAAGGAGAATACGGTGAGGACTTGGTGTCCTGAGCTGCGTGCTCAGCGACTGGGTGTCCGGGACTGTGTGTCCTCGAGTTTAAATACTCATTCGCTCCTACCAGACGTACAACTGAGACAGCAGTTGGAACTGGTCTACCAAATCATTGTCTTCACCAACCTAATTGGTTCTATTTCCTCAACTCTTTCATTTCCTCATTACTGTGTTGAGTGTTCGTTCATATCTGTGTTTGAAGACTTTGGTGAAGACTTTCTCTAGTTCCTCAGTTCAATTCTTAAGTCTGTTTGTCTTCATCTTGTGCTATCCTGTGTTTACGCTTTCTGTACTCCTTGATTGTCTTCATTTCATCATGATGACCATGCCCGCATTTTCTTATGCTTACTTCTGAGTACTTATTCCGCTGCGAGTAGTTCTTCACTTAGGAATTTCCTCACCGGAAAATTGCTCATTGAAGAATTCATAAAAATCGCCTATTCACCCCCCCTCTAGTCGATATAACGCACTTTCACGTACTGCACAATGGAGGAAACAGACCTCCTACGTTTGGAACGGGATCCTGTTGATCGGGAGGGGTGTGGCGTCTGCATAAAGCGGACAAAAGCGGACCTCCCTACGGTTTAAACGGGGTCCTATTGATCGGGAGGGTGTGGCGCATCGCAAGACTGCATTTAAACGGATCTCCTACGGTCGAAACAGGGGTCCTGTTGATCGGGAAGGGTGTGGCGCATCAAAAGCAGACGAAAACGGACCTCCCTACGGTCGAAACGGGGTCCTGTTGATCGGGAGGGGTGTGTCGTACCACAAAAGCGGACGAAAGCGGACTTGTGTTGGAGCGCTTCACGGTGAAACGGGGTCTGTTTCATCGGGAGGAGGTGTGGCGTGCAAAAGCAGGACTCCACGGGATACTATTCATCTCCACCGTCGACCTCCTCCGGCCTCCACGGGCCACCGTCGACCTCCTCCAGCCTCCATGGGCTCCTGTTCATCCAGCCTCCACCGCGCTACTCCACAGCTCTTGTTCAACCACCCCTCCACCATCTACTGTTCATCCAGCCCTCCACACCACGGGGTCCTATTCAACCACCCCTCCACGGGCACCCCTCCACCGTCTACTGTTCATCCAGCCCTCCACACCACGGGGCCCTGTTCAACCACCCCTCCACGGACACCCCTCCACCGTCTACTATTCATCCAGCCCTCCACACCACGGGGGCCTGTTCATCCAGAGGCAAACGCCACCGCTCATTGTTCATCCAAACCCACCCGCAACGCTCACTGCTCAACCCAGAGGCAGCATCGATCGGCTTGATTAGCAGCGATGGCGAAGAATCGCTCGATCGGGTTGATTAATAGCCATCGATCGATCGCTTGGGTTCGATAACGCGTAACTGCGGTCAATGTCGCTCGGGTTGATTAGAGCCCAGCGCCTCGCCTGCCGCGCATCGTGTCTGAGAAAGCAGCGCATCGCTCGGCCCCCGACCTCCCACCGTAACCGGGAACTCCTCGAAATTTTCCTCCCCCTCGCTTCTACCACGGTTTTTTCCGTCATGGACGGCCCAAAGAATGTCATGCAGTTGCGTCTCTGATCCGCCGAGGATGAAAAGCCCATTTTATGTCATGATTTTTTGTCATAGAAGTAGGAGCCCACCACATCTATGATGATACCGGGTTTTGTCACAATTATCGTCATAGAAGTGTCATATGTATTACATAATTTTTTTTCGTTCGGCCCAAAATGTCACGGATGTGTCTTTTTTTGTAGTGTTAGTCGCGAGGCCAACACATCTATGTGGTAGCTTGAGAGGGGTTGAGTGGGACGAGAGATGCAGGGCAGATCAACACGCAAGACAAGGATTTAGACAGCTTCGGGCCCTGGGAAACATCATCCGGTAATAGCCCTACATGCTGTTTGTGGCTAGGTCTCATTATCATCACAAGGGAGTCGCCGCATAAACCGGCTCTCCTCTTAGTTGTGTCTAGCCCTAGAGATTATCTTCTTGCTTGTCCCTCTTTGGAGAGCCCTGCCCCTCCTTATATATGTTGAAGGGGCGGGTTACATGTGGAGTCCTATTAGGATTAGGACTAGTCTATCTCTAATACAAACCGGATACAAGTCCAGGTCTTAACTCCTTGTAAGACAAATATTCCTCGCGCTTTTCCTCTTAAACCGCCCACCATAACATGAGCCGCCTTACGGCCTTGGGCCTTGTCACCGTCTGCCCCACCCGCCGGGTTACCAATGAATCATAATGTTTAGTCAGGTTGCTTGTAAACCGTCTGGTCTGTGCGGGTCGTCGGTGAATCGCCAAATGTCAACGGGGTCTCAAATAAACCGCAAAGTCCGGCCGGGTTATACTTCCGGCCAGTTTACACCGCGGGGTATATCCACGACATTAGCCCCCAGTTTAATTTGGATTTATCCATGTTAAACTGATCCTGTAAAATAAACACAAGCACAAACTTGACAGATTATGCTCCGGGTTAAGAATTCTTGTAAACCGGCACCTGATCATCCTTAATTCCTCGTCATTTCCTTCTTCTAGAAAATCCAGGTCAATAAGACAGCTTCATACTCAATTTGCTGACATTGGTTTCTCACAGAGAAATATTGTGAAGAATAATCCACTTGAGTCGGCTTCCAAAGCGCCGGCTTAAGAAATATCGGTCTTGAAATACTCATCTGATATTCAGCCGGTTTGAAGATGTAAAACCTGCCGGTTTAATATTACCAAAATTGCTGGTTTGTAAGTACCGATGGCACCGAGTCATAATTGTTGCCGTCGCCAGGTTATAATTATTGATGACGCCGGGTCAATCTGGTTTGCTCAAAACTGAGAATTTGAAAATATTTCTCCTTATATGCATATTACCTGTAGCCCCCAAGTCTTGAGTAGAACAAAGTGATGGTTTAAGACTTGCTTCAATATAAATATTGGCACTTTTGAAGAAATCCATGTTGTTCATCCCAGTCACTAGTGAAAACGGAATACTCCATATTATGTAGCCCCCAAGTGCCGGGTTGTCATGCTTGCAAAGAACACAGGACTTGTATTTGCCTGATGCTCAAAAAACTTCAACCAGTGTAGCCCCCAAGGGCGAGGTCATTATGCAATAATGAGAAGGGACTTTATAAATATGATCATGCTTGATTGAAAATAACATAATAAATGTAACTCCACCATGGGGCTTGAACCCACGTCCACAAGGTTAAGAGCTTTGTTCTTTACCAACTGAGCAGTGGACCCTTGAATATAATGGATTAAAACTTGTGTACCTTGAATTATAGATAGGAGCAAATGGTAGCCCCCAAGGGTCGTCTCATTATGATGTGATGAGTCGGGTCTTCAATAAGGCCAATAAAAATGACTTTGCATTAGCCCCCAAGTGTCACGGTGCATGCTTGCAGCGACATGAGACTTGCATATTTGATATAATCTCAACTTGAATAATGTAGCCCCCAAGTGCCGGGTCGTAAGCCTGCAGCAACTCGGGACTATTCCTTCAATTGTAGAATAAATCATCTCCATTGATAATATAATAGCCATTGCGCTAAAGTGACTTTGAAAACCTTAATCATAATACTGGTTACTGATAACCATAATAAAATCCATCCATGTTGGCTATTTGAAGATTTAAATAATATAATCCAATGATTTATGAGCGGATGATTCCAATGGCGCAATCCAAATATATACTGGCGACTTATAATCCCAAGCCAGTCCGGGTTAATAAGCACTGGATAATTTATCATCATACTGGCGACTTATAGTCGAAAGCTAGGCCGGGTTAATAAACGCCGGTGATTTATAATCATGCTTTATTCAACCTGTTTCTGCATACAACAAGTTTAAAGTGTCCTGTCGGTTTACCGCCAGACGGGTCATGATGCCCAGATATATAGCCAGGGTTTATAACCAAGGCTGTAAAAAGATAATCAAATATGAAAATAATTGATACCTGTGACCTTGAATCACAATGTTGGCTGACCAACTTTTGTAATGAGGGTGATAACCCTAATCTTCAGTAATAATAACTCCTGTCATATTGTGGCGATTTATGATAAAACCGTACCGGGTTGTGATAAACACCGGATTAACCATACATAATATTGGCGACTTGTACTCAAAACCAGACCGGGCTGGTAGTCTTCGGATTATAACAGATCATATACTGACAACTTGTAGTTGACAGCCTAACCGGGTTGATAAACGCCGGTTTGAAAGCATCATAAATCTTATCAAAAGAAAGAAAAACTTAGCAAAAAGCAAATAAAACCGTTGTAGTTGAGGCTTTTCACGGGCTGCCAGGCCCCAAATTCGAGGCTTTTCATGGGCTGCCAGGCCACTGAGTTAAACCATTTTTTCAAAGCCTTTTAAGATGGTCCGCAATCCTTAACCAATCATCGTTTTAACTTGACAAGTTCAGGGTCTGTATTTTAGAGTAACTTGTCAAAGTTCGAAGGGTCATACCAGGTTTACTGGGCGGCGTGACTTACTTAAAGAGGCAGGTTAACAATGGGGTTTTAGGTGTATACACGGGCTTCCAAGCCATGGCTTGATAGCCCATTACAAGTGTAGATTCTAAGTTCACTGCGATAGCAAAGAATCCCCAAGTAATGTTTTGAGCTGTGCTCAGTGGGTGCCTATGTTTGAGTTGTTGTTTTACAACACTCTCTTTGGCCCCGGATTGATTTGGCTTTGAGCCGATCAAGAGGTGTGACTGTGGTTCGGATACGACCAAGCCCCCAAGTGATGCTCTGGCATTGCGCCGATCAAGAGGTGTAGCTATGGTTAGGATACGACCAAGCCCCCAAGTGATCAATAATATGATAAACCAATAAGGCATAATACCCATGTTTGAACCGCGCATCATGGCAACATGTCCTCTTCGGCAACCTTAACTTTTTTCAAGAGATAAATTCTTCTTGAACCGGGATTTTGAACCGGATATTGAGAGCATCAGAGCTTTGCAAGAGATAGTTTCCTCTTAAACCGGATTTGAACCAGATACTAAGGGCTTCAGCGCTGTGTGGGAGACGGGATTCCCCTTAAACCGGACTATAAACCGGAAGCATCATTGTGACCCGGAATATTTCTGACGGCCTTTAAATTTTCATCAATATAATAGTAACCTCCGGGACCGGGTTATCTTTCCCTTCAACATCCTGGGACACTTGAATTTGCTGAAACTGGCAAGACTTGCTGAGTCATATCATTGTAGCCCCCGAGTCTTAAGATGACTCAAGGAGTTGCCTTGAGATTCTCCATACTTGACCATAGCAGAAGGTATATATCATTGGTGTTAATAATGCGATGTAAATCCACAGAAGGTTGAGGTGACTGCGGCGGGTTATAGATGATCCCGTATGAGCCGTGTCAGCAACTCGGCCAATGGTTCCTTCCAACTGGCTATTTGAAGTTGACCAAACTGTAGTGGCAGCGATTTGTGCGTATGTCCATCCATCATAGACGGCGGCTGATGATAATTTGCCTCCAATTTGTTGGAAGAAAACCGGGCTACCCAAGCAGTGACTTTCTCATACTCAATTGACAGCTCATGCAGACAGGTGCGGCCCGGTGTATTGATGTAGACCAGACTGCAAGGGCGGTAGTGTAAGCACTCCCGTTGAGCAAGGCAACATGGATAAATGTTAGTGCAAAATGATGATGCTATGCACTCCATATCTGCGATATAACTCCACTTGAGCGGTGAATAATTGTCCTGATGTATTTGGATGACAGATGATCTTGTCGTCTCTGCCATGATCATGGAAAAAATATTAAAGGAGAGGATAATTGCTCTCGGAGGAAATTAAAGTACATTGAAAAAATAAATAAAGTGGATAGCACCTGATCTATTTTTTGGAGGTAGTAACTGTTGACCGAGTGAAAGCCTTCACGTCCAAACAACTAACCACCTATCCATCAAATTTTGAAATGGGTCGTTCCCATCAACCAGTAGCATACTTAGTTCAGACCATGAGTCCTTTAGCTTCTTTCTGTGTGAGAGCTTGCTCCCTTTTCCTTTTGGCATGATTTGCTTTTTGATATGGCACACATACACACAGCTTGCTAGTGGCCTCCCCAGCTCCAGCCTTGTACTTGAATCACCAGGGCCTGCCACTTGCACCGGTTACCTCCACGAGATAATACCATAACTCAACACAGAGTGGAGAAGCGGCGCTCAATGCGCTGCAAAGCAGTGGCGGTTTAAAGCGGGTTAAACCATCCAAACAAATGGCTCAATGTCTCGACAGCCAGTTCAACAACAGCGGCGGTGGCGACTTATGGCTTGGCGACAGCAATCTGAAAAGACCACTCTCCGGCCAGGGCGACTTATAGCGGTGAAGGCATCAGGCGACTCAGGTGCGAGCGACAAGTGACGCTACAACAGCGACTTGGCAATGATCGCAGTTCGGGTGGCGCAGGCAACTCAGCGCAGAGAAGGTAGTATTACTCATCATAACCCTGACGAAGAAAACAACGGGCTTGTTCAATAATGTTGCGCTGGAATCTCCCCTCGATACTTCTTGTGTCTTCACGTGATGAATAGGAGTTCATCAATCCAACTTGCACTGATTAGAGCTCAGGTACTAGTAGGTTGCAGTGCTATTCCAAAGTCAAACAGATCTCGTAAAAACATGCAACTACTAGTACTTGAATGATTTCCGCGATTGCAGTAGCAGCAATGACTCAATCCTTTCCAAATATTCTCGGTTTAAGATACATCACGGCTCGCAGGCAGTGCAAGGCCAGCCGCAGCAGAGGCGGCTGAAGCGGCGAGGCTCGTAGACGAGACAACAAGCGGCTCGCAGCAATGGCGGATTGAGGGCGAGGCTGGCAATGAAGGCGGAGCGCTCAGGCGATGGCCCCTCGGCGCGGCGGTGATGGCGGTTTAAGGTGGCTGTGGGCCGGTGATAACGACCCAAAGGAGTCGAGGCGTGGCTGAACCGGCGATGGGTTGGAGAGGCGCGGGCGAACTAGCGACGGGTTGGAGAGGCGCGACCACGGGTCGTTGATGGCGACCCAAAGGAGGCGAGGCGCGGCCGAACCAGAGACGGGTTGGAGAGGCGCCGCCGCGGGCCGTTGATGGTGACCCAGAGGAGGCAAGGCGCGGCCGCGGGTCGTTGATGGTGACCCAGAGGAGGCGAGGCGCGGCTGAACCGGCAACGGGTTGGCGCAGGCGTAGTCGTAAGCGGCTCGGCGCTGCTGTTGTTGAAGCGGAGGCTGGCCAGCGGCTCACGGCGTGAAGCAGCTCAGGCTGAGGTGAGTGATGGCGGCTCACGGGTCCGGCGGGTCACGGCCTCGGCGTGGCTATAGCGGTTCAGACACCGGAGAGATGATGGCTTGCAGTCGTAGAAAACAGGCAGCAGCGGTAGTGGCGCGTGGCAGCTCCAGCTTGTACGGCTCAGCGATCCGCTTCCGACTACGCCTGGTGAGATGCTTTGGCGATTCAGATCTGGTAGCTCAACAAGTCTCTGGCACTTGGGATTCTAAGGATCCCCTCATGGCGGCTTATCACCAAGAGGTTGATGCTATTGCAGGTCATTTCAAGGGTTATCAAGTTGAGCATATTGATCGCAGGAAGAATGAGGCGGCTGATACTTTAAGCCGGCTGGGGTCTCAGTGTAAGCCGGTGCCACCTAACACGTTCCTGGATATTTTGCTTAACCCTTCTGTCAAATTGCTTACAGAGGAGGATCTTGCTATCCCTAACCCGGAAGCACAATTGGTGGCGGCTCATCATGCTATTCCTGACTAGACAGTTCCTTATTTGGCTTACATGACCCGGGGTGAGTTGCTAGAAGATGAAATCTTGGCCAAACAGATAAACCGGCGGTCTAAGTCAATGTCAATTGTCAATGGGGAGTTGCACCATGGCAGTGTCACAGGGGCATTTCAGTGTTGCGTCTCTCCTCAAGAAGGTTGTGAGATTCTACGAGAGATCCACGACGGAGATTTTGGTCATCATGTCGGCACTAAATATCTTGTAGCCAAGGCTTTTCGTCATGGGTTTTCTTGGTTGACGGCTCATGGTGATGCTGAGGATTTGTAAACAGATGTGACGGCTGCCACAAATTTTCGCGATGAGCTCATGTGCCGGCTCAAGAATTGAGGATGATTCCAATTACTTGGCCGTTTGCAACTTGCGGGCTTGATATGGTTGGGCCTTTTAAAAGGTCCAAAGATAAGAAGACCCACCTCTTGGTGGCAGTTCATAAGTTTACTAAGTGGGTTGAAGCAGAGCCGGTTAGTAAGTGTGATGCAGCAACAGCGGTTCAATTCATGAAGAAGGTGATCTTCCGCTTTGGCTTTCCACACAGCATTATAACAGATAATGGTACTAATCTTTCTAAAGGTGCTATGAAAGAATTTTGTCAACGGGAGCATATCCGGTTTGACGTTTCCTCTATGGCTCACCCTCAGTCCAATAGTCAGGAAGAATGAGCTAATCAAGAGATTCTGCGAGGTATCAAGCCCCAGCTTATGGTTCGCTTGCAAAGAATGCCGGGTTGTTGGGTAGAGGAGTTACCCTCGGTGTTATGGAGCATCAATACAACCCCGAACAGATCAACAAGTTACACACCTTTCTTCATGGTTTATGGAGCAGAGGCAGTTCTCCCTAGTGACATTCTTCACGACTCACCCCGGGTGGCAGCTTACGTTGAAGCTGATAATGAAAAGGCGCGTCAAGATGCACTTAACCTATTGGATGAGGAGCGTGATCTCGTAGCGGCTCGATCGGCGATTTATCAGCAAGACCTGCGTCGTTATCACAGCGGCCGGGTCAAGACCAAAACCTTTCAAGAAGGCAACTTAGTGCTCCGACTCATTCAAGACCAAAAGGACATGCATAAGCTATCGCCGCCCTGGGAAGGACCTTTTATGGTCAGCAAGAATCTCCATAACGGGTCATACTATCTCATCGACGTTTCAGATCACAAGGACTAACGTAAGTCGGAGGAGGAGACCCGTCGGCCGTGGAATATAGCTCATCTTCGGCACTACTATACTTGAGCCACCGGCTATCAAGATGTACATAGTTACTCGATGTATATATTATAAGCAGTATAATAAAGTCGGCATCCCTTATAATTCAGGGCCTCCATCGTTTCGCTTCCTCGAAGCTGAGTCTTTATCATCATATTCATTTAAGAGGCTTGACGCCCAAAACTTCAGGGACCAAAGAGAGTTGGATGTACCGCACAACTCAAACATAGGTCCCTGACGAGCACGATTTGTTAGTATGTCACTTGGGGGCTTCCTGTTCAAACATAGGCATATTCGACCAAAGAGAACATAGCATTGCTACCCTCTTGACCAGGTTCTGTCCAAACATAGGCGTATTCGACCAAAGAGGACACAGCCTTTCCGGGTCATCCTACACAGCCTTGCTTCAACTCCATCGGGTAATCCCGATTGACCCGTCGAACTCTTAACAATCAATCTTTACGGAGTATTCGACCAAGATCTGAGCTTGTTAAGGTTCAAATGGCGGCTTGTCATGCGAGAGCACGGTTTAAAGATAGCCAGGTAGATCCAGGCTTCATAAGCCGCCTTCCTTGAAACTTGGATAAATCGGCCCATGATGTATGTTGTTACTCTGACCCCGCGTACTCCTGATAAGTCTTTGAGCAAGACCAGACTTTATTTAGGTTTCAAATGTTGATTGAGTACTGTGGGTCAGGCTCACGGAATGCACGAACAATCTAGTGGCTCTGGCTAGTTTCATCGAAGAAGACACTTTGGCTTGGCAGCCTACAAAATCCTTGAATTTATGTTGATTTTTTATTCTATGTTCTTTTCTTTGCCTTCTGATTTTTTATAAGTCGGGCCCATCTGCCCTGCTTATGGCTCATATTTGAAGCATCTTTTGGGTCTCTATAACCCGCCAGGACGGCAGACTATAAGTAAACAGAGTATCATACTCTTATGTTTACAGTTACAGCTCTAAAATATCTCTAACTGTACGAAGCTGATAAGCCGGAAGTCTAAGCATATACTACATGTATGATATCTTATTTAACAAGTGTCAGATCGGCCCTGGTTATGGACTACTCGTCCCCAGTGGCTTCAATTGGGTATCGTGACCCGCCCGGCGGTAAGCTGCCAGGGCGCTTGTACTTTCTTTGCGTGCAGGATAATAATCATTCAGATCTGCATAAATCAAAGGCTATCATACCTATAATGGTTTCTTTAAACCGGCGGATCAGCAGCATTAAATAAAAAGCAGGAGCGTGCACGATGGCACAACAGACTCAAGTTTTTACTACCCTATTACATGGCCCCATAAGCCGAACGAGATCAAGTGTTTTTTCAAAAGATCAAAGGTATAAACTGCCCGGTGGTTCATTCTTCTTGGCCTTACTGATGGGAAGCTTCTGGGTCATCCATCTCTGGTTCTTCGTCCTCCTCCACCGTCTGAAAAGTTGGTGATGACCAATCGATGCCAGATAAACCTTGAAATTCAGCTTCATCATCTATAAGATCAGATGGCTCAACTTCAGGGGCAAAAGTGTGCTTACGGATTGGTGGGATTAAGTTCATCACTTTGTAAGCCGGAGTCAGCATCTTCTGATTTGCCTTGTCATAAGCCGGATGATACTTGGAAAGATCCGAGTCATTGGCAATCATAGTGGCCATTGGACGTATTTTCTTTACGCAAGCCGAGAAGTCCTTTTGATCAAACGGAGTGCCATCTTCCTTCAAACTTGGGTATCCATTGGCTACATCAGACGGGTCAAGCTCTGGTACCCATGCCTTGGCCCGGCTCAAAGCCGTCACGGCACCGGCTCTTGCAGATGATCGTTTCATTTCTTCAAACCTGATAGGCAGCACAGAAAGCTTTTTCAACACATCTATCAACAGAGTAGGCGCTTGGCTCGTCGGCGAAATTGCGGCTAATGCCCGTTGAGCTCTGGTGTACAGCTGCTCAACAAGTGTATAGACAGCCTTGAGCTTTACAAGCATGTCTTGATTCAGGTTTCTGCTCCTGGGACCTGGGTATATCACAGATTGGTTAATGTCGGGTTATATTATCACAGCAAGGATTCACTTTTGATGACTAGCAAGGTAACTCACCAAAGATAGCAGAAACCATCTGAGATACATGGTGTTTTAAGCTGGTGAGCACAGTGGTCTCCACTTGAAGAGTTGCCTCTGCTTTCTCAGCCCGCTGTGTTAAGGCAGACCTTTCTTCAGCCCAAGTCTTTTTCTCCGCCTCCAAACTGGTCTTCAGTTTTTCCGATTCAGCCACGCTAAACTGGAACTTTGACTCAGCTTTCCGGGTCTCGGTTTCCTGAGTCGCCAGCCGGGTCTTTGCATCATTTAATTGAGACTCCTGTTCAGCAGTAGCAGCCTGTATGAAGTACAGGGTTATCAACACACTTATACCAGGGGAACAAGAATATAAGTCCCAAGTCTTTTGCAAGCAACAACACTTGACACTTGGGGGCTAATGTCTGTCAAATAAATTTTTCAAGGAAACATCTCTTATAACTAAAGTCCCAAGCACTCTGCATGCAAGACTACTTAGCACTTGGGGGCTAATGCATATTGCTTGTATCTTCTTAATGATGAGCCGGATGTGTCGTAAACAGTCCCAGCCGACTCATGGGGGCTACGCAGTTAAGCTCTCCTTTCTTGCACAATGGTAAATAGAACCGACTCATCCATGCTGATTAAACCGGCCCTTGGGGACTACAGATGCAAAGCTAAACTGCTTAAACATCCGGTTTTATTTTAAACCGGACTTGGAGGGATTCTATGACAGAAACTTATGGATTTTTCTAATGTCTAAAACATATTCAATTTTATCATAACCAGTAGACTTGGGGGCTGGTAAGATGTACATAACTTATTTAAAAGCCGGAAGTCATACCTCATATTTCTAGTGCATTTATTTCACCATATCAATCTCAAGGTCGCGACTGGAATGAACTTAGTTAAGATAACCAGAGAATACTTCATTGACGGTCAGTTGAGAGTAATCAGCAATATCAAATTTCATTTTCCACCTCTTACCGCCGCTTGTCCGGGTCTGACGTCGATTCTTCACCGCCGCTTGTCCGGGTCTGACGTCGATTCTCATGTTGCTATTGCTTCAAAAGAAAGTGAGGATCTAAATAAGCCAAGGGGTGTGAAAACCTTACTTTCTGGGTTACTTGTCGAAGTTTCTGTCTTGGTAAAGGTTCTGAGTTGGAGGAAATAATAGTTACCTCTTCTTCAGTTGCTTGGCTGGCTCCCGTGTCAACCTGATAATAGTCAGTGCCAATAAGATGATTAAAAAATGAGCCAAGAGAGTCAAGGGCTACCTCCGACTCAGAGGTGTCATCAAGGTTAAGCAGTTCAGAGGCGCTTGGTTTCTTTTTTCTCTTGGTGGTCTTCTTGGCGGCTTTCTTGGCATCTCTGGCCTTCTTGGCAGCTTCATGATCATATTGCATTTTCCAAAAGTCAGACTTAGCCTGTAAAGGTCATTAAAAGTTGAGTTAATGAGGTATTTAAGTAATGAGGTAAAGATAAGTAAGTTGAGAGACTCACATCTGGTGGCGAGTTAAGCTTGCAGAAAGGGGCCAGACCCACTTTAACACAATCTTCCGGATCTTCATTCAGAAGAGACTTAACCATTTCATTTACTGCTTCGTCAGTTAATGGTGCAGAGCTGTGGTGCAGTGAATCCTTTACACCACCAGTGTAAGTGCACATTAAGCCGGTGCAGCGACTCAAGGGTATGATCCGCCAAGAAACCCAACACATGACTAAATCAACACCGTTAACCAGTTTCCCAGCAGAGCTTTAACCTTTGCAATGGTAGGAGCAATTTTTGCCCGTTCGGCAGTGGTAAGTTTCTCAGGGAGATTGTGCTTTGGATCTAGGCGTTCAACCCGGTAACCCGACAGGGGATTCTTGTCAGCTGGATAGGTGTATTTGCAATAAAACCACGTCTGGTTCCAATCTATGGGGTGACTCGGCATGGAAGCATAAGGGAAGATGGCGTCTCTTTTGTGTTGAATCGAGATTCCGCCAAGTTCCAAGCTGGGCCCGTTTGTGAACTCACTCTGGCGATTTTAATAAAAACATTCTCTAAAGAGATCGACGCTGGGCTCCTCTTGAAGGTATACTTCGCAGAAAACTTGGAAGTTACAGATATTTGACACAGAGTTGGGTCCGATGTCTTGAGGATGGAGTTGGAAGAAATGCAGAACATCTCGGAAAAACTTAGAGTCGGGTGGTGAGAAACCCCGGTTCATGTGATCAGTGAAAACAATGGTTTTGCCCTCCTTTGGCTGAGGTCTTTCTTCGCCCAGAATAGGAGCATGGTAATGCATCACACTCTTTGCGGGCGAATATCCGACTTTGACAAAGTCCTTAAATGTACCCTCGGTGACGATGGAGGGGATCCAATTGCATGTATAGACTATTTTTGGCGGTATGGTGAAGAGAGAAAGCCTAATAGAAAGGAAAATTGAGCCGGTTCAAGTCAGTTGGTGAAAACACAAGTTAAACAGCTACAGTATATATTCAGCATGGCGGCTTAAGTGAGGACTAATGATATATGAGTAATTATAAGCCAGTGAGGTAAGCCGCCATGACCAGCATGGATAGTCAAGATCTAATAGGAGCAAGCTATATTAAGTATTGGGAAAAACAGGTTTCACAAGTTGAAGTTGTAAGATTGGATCTGCAATTGTTCAGAAAAATAAAATAAATTCTAAGTTGAAAATAGCGGTGGCTGAAAAAGGGGAACGTCCAAATGAGATCTTTTTGCAACAAAGATATGGTTTGATATCAAAAATAGGTGCTAAACTGCTACCACGCAAGTTTATGTGGTTTTTTCGGATCTAAGATATGAATCTGAGCAAAAAGAAGGAAGGGCGGCGACGAACACCGATGAACACTGAAACCCTAATGACAGATCTATGGCGAGGAAAGGGAAGACTTACTGATGCTGATGGGTGATACGTCTCCAACGTATCTATCATTTATGAAGTATTCATGCTATTATATTATCCATCTTGGATGTTTATGGGCTTTATTGAACACATTTATATCACTTTTGGGACTTACCTATTAACCCAGAGCCCAGTGCCAGTTCCTGTTTTTTCCCTTGTTTCAGTGTTTCGAAGAATATCAAACGGAGTCCAAATGGAATGAAACCTTCAGGAGAGTTATTTTTGGAAAGAAAGCAATCCGGGAGACTTGGAGTGCACCTCAGGGAATCAACAAGGAAGGCACGAGGCAGGGGCCGCGCCCACCTCGTGGGCCCCTCGTGGCTCCCCTGACGTATTTCTTCCTCCTATATATACCAATATACCCGAAAACCATCGGGGAAAAGAAGAGATAGGGAGTTCCGCCGCCGCAAGCCTCTGTAGCCACAAAAAACCAATCGGGACCCTGTTCCGGCACCCTGCCGGAGGGGGGAACACTCACCGGTGGCCATCTTCATCATCCCGACGCTCTCCATGACAAGGTGGGAGTAGTTCACCCTTGGGGCTGAGGGTATGTACCAAGAGCTATGTGTTTGATCTCTCTCTCTCTCTCTCGTGTTCTTGATTTGGCACGATCTTGATGTATCGCGAGCTTTGCTATTATAGTTGGATCTTATGATGTTTCTCCCCCTCTACTCTCTTTTAATGGATTGATTCTTCCCTTTGAAGTTATCTTATCGGGTTGTGTCTTTAAGGATTTGAGAACACATGATGTATGTCTTGCATGTGCTTATCTATGGTGACAATGGGATATTCACGTGATCTACTTGATGTATGTTTTGGTGATCAACTTGCGGGTTCAGTGACCTTGTGAACTTATGCATAGGGGTTGGCACACGTTTTCGTCTTGACTCTCCGGTAGAAACTTTCGGCACTCTTTGAGCTTCTATGTGTTGGTTAAATCTATGAATCTGAGATTGTGTGATGCATATCATATAATCATACCCACGGATAATTGAGGTGACATTGGAGTATCTAGGTGACATTAGGGTTTTGGTTGATGTGTGTCTTAAGGTGTTATTTTACTACAAACTCTAGGGCTGTTTGTGACACTTATAGGAATAGCCCAATGGATTGACCGGAAAGAATAACTTTGAGGTGGTTTCGTACCCTACAATAATCTCTTCATTTGTTCTTCGCTATTAGTGACTTTGGAGTGACTCTTTGTTGCATATTGAGAGATAGTTATGTGATCCAATTATGTTATTATTGTTGAGAGGACTTGCACTAGTGAAAGTATGAACCCTAGGCTTTGTTTCCTAGCATTGCAATACCGTTTCCGCTCACTTTTATTATTAGTTACCTTGCTGTTTTTATATTTTCAGTTTACAAAAACCTATATCTACTATCCATATTGCACCTGTATCACCATCTCTTCTTCGAACTAGTGCACCTATACAATTTACCATTGTATTGGGTGTGTTGGGGACACAACAGACTCTTTGTTATTTGGTTGCAGGGTTGCTTGAGAGAGACCATCTTCATCCTACGCCTCCCACGGATTGATAAACCTTAGGTCATCCACTTGAGGGAAATTTGCTGCTGTCCTACAAACCTTTGCACTTGGAGGCCCAACAACATCTACAAGAAGAAGGTTGTGTAGTAGACATCAAGCAGTTTCTGGCGCCGTTGCCGGGGAGGTGAGTGCTTGAAGGTGTATCTTTAGATCTTGCAATTGAATCTTTTTGTTTCTTGTTTTAGCACTAGTTTAGTTTATAAAAGAAAACTACACAAAAATGGAATTGAGTTTGCCTCATACGCTTCATCTTTTTAATATCTTTCATGAGTATGATGGAAAGGAAAATTGTGCTAAAGTGTTAGAAGAAGAATGCATTAAAATGTTTGGCACTAAATATTTGAATGATGAGCATGATTGCAATGTTGTTAGTATGAATTCCTTGAATATCCATGATGCTAATGATATGCAAAGCCACAAGCTTGGGGATGCTACGTTTGATGAAGATGACATTTTTTGTCCCCCAAGTTTTGATGAGCAAATTTACTATGATGAAAGCATGCCTCCTATCTATGATGATTATTGTGATGACACGTATGCTATAAAGAATAATTATAACCATGAAACTTGTCATCTTGATCTTAATTTTCAATCACATGATAGTTATTTTGTTGAGTTTGCTCCCACCACTACTCATGAGAAGAATTTTGCTTATGTGGAGAGTAGTAAATTTCTATGCTTGTAGATCATGAAAATGTTGCTTTAGGTGATGGTTATATTGTTGAATTCATCCATGATTCTACTGAAAATTATTATGAGAGAGGATCATATGCTTCTACATATTGCAATAATATCAAGTTTCCTCTCTATGTGTTAAAAGTTTTGAAGTTATGCTTGTTTTGCCTTCCTATGCTAGTTGATTATTGTTCCCATAAGTTGTTTGCTCACAAAATCCCAATGCATAGGAAGTGGGTTAGACTTAAATGTGCTAGTCATATTCTTCATGATGCTCTCTTTATGTTTCAATTCTTATCTTTTATGCGAGCATCATTGAAATTATCATGCCTAGCTAGGGGCGTTAAACGATAGCGCTTGTTGGGAGGCAACCCAATTTTATTTTAGTTTCTTGCTTTTTGGTTCTGTTTAGGAATAAATAATCCATCTAGCTTCTGTTTAGATGTGGTTTTGTGTTTTAATTAGTGTTTGTCCCAAGTAGAACCTTTGGGAAGGCTTGGGTGCAGTCTTTATGATCATGCTGTAAAAAACAGAAACTTTAGCACTCACGAGATTAGCTAAAACTTTTTATTGTAGAGTGCTATTCAGTTGATTCTTTTTTCAGATGATTACTAGACAAATTACTCAGGTCCACCATTTTATTTTAGAATTTTTGGAGTTCCAGAAGTATACTTTTGATACAGATTACTACAGACTGTTCTGTTTTTGACAGATTCTGTTTTCATTGTGTTGCTTGCTTATTTTGATGAATCTATGGCTAGTAAAATAGTTTATAAACCATAGAGAAGTTGGAATACAGTAGGTTTAACACCAATATAAATAAAGAATGAGTTCATTACAGTACCTTGAAGTGGTGTTTTGTTTTCTTTCGCTAACGGAGCTCACGAGATTTTCTGTTAAGTTTTGTGTTGTGAAGTTTTCAAGTTTTGGGTAAAGATTCGATGGACTATGGAATAAGGAGTCGCGAGAGCCTAAGCTTGGGATTTCCAAGGCACCCCAAGGTAATATTCAAGGATAACCAAGAGCCTAAGCTTGGGGATGCCCCGGAAGGCATCCCCTCTTTCGTCTTCGTTCATCGGTAACTTTACTTGGAGCTATATTTTTATTCACCACATGATATGTGTTTTGCTTGGAGCGTCATTTTATTTTCTTTAGCTTTGCTTGCTGTTTGAATAAATTATCAAGATCTGAAATTATTAAATGAGAGAGAGTCTTCACTTAGCTACATATTTATTTAACTACTCATTGATCTTCACTTATATCTTTTTGGAGTAGTTTGTCATTTACTCATGTGCTTCACTTATATCCTATGAGTAAATGATTGAATGATTTGAATGTCATAAATCTGAAATTATATATGTTTCATATGCTTGCCCCATGGGGAGTAATGACTTTACATATAAGAAGTAGAGGTGGTAATTTTTTTGAAGGTTAGCAAACATTGTATTGGTCACTTGAACAATTCATGAAAGAATATTGAAGGAAGAGAGATTTCACATATAAATATACTATCCTGGACATCTTCTATGATTGTGATCCCCATTAATTATTTTCAAACCTGAGCAAATTAGTTGAAGTTGGACAAGGAAGACAACATAATGAGTTATGCTTGGGTATATTTGTATAGAAGTTATTGTTATGGATCCTCTAACATGTGGTGCTTGCTATTTAGAATCCTTTGATAGCCAAAATATCTGTACTAAGCGGGAATACTGCTTGTGCATCCAAATTCCTTGAACCAAGTTTATTCCATGAGTGTCCACCATATCTACCTATATGCGGTATTTACCTGTCGTTCCAAGTAAATTTGCATGTGCCAAACTCTAAACCTTCAAATAATAATCTGTTTTGTATGCCCGAATCGCTCATGTAGCGACTAGGGGCTAGCAGTATCTTCCAAGCTAGGTGGGTTATTCTCATGATGAGTTGACTCCGCTCATCATTCACGAGAAAATGGCTGGTAACTGGGATGCCCAGTTCCATGATCAAAAGATCGAAATCAAATCAAAAAATAATTGCAAAAAAAACTCCCCCAGGATTGATGTTAGTTGGAGGCACCCGTTGTTTCGGGCAAGCCATGGATTGATGATTGTTGGTGGAGGGGGAGTAAAAATCTTTACCTTTCTGTTTGGGAACCGCCTATAATGTATGTAGTATGGAAGATATTGGGAACTCTTGGTCGTTATGTTGACAATGAAAGCATAACTCTCAAAATTATTTTCATCTCTGTTTTTGCTTCGAGCTCTGGCACCTATGCAAATCCTTGCTTCCCTCTACGAAGGGCCTATCTTTTACTTTTATGAAAGAGTCAATAGTATTCCTTCTCATTCCAACCTACTCTTTAGTTGGCAAGCATCATGTGATGGAAAGATCTAAGCATATATGGCCATTCAAATATATTTGTGCATGAATTATTACTGTTGACATTACCCTTGAGGTAAAAGGTTGGGAGGTGAAACATTAAGCCCCTATCTTTCTCTGTGTTCGATGAATACTATTTGTTCTAAAAATATGCTTTGAGTGGTACAATCATGGAAGACTAAATGATAGTTGAGTATGTGAAGTTTGCTGAATCAAAGCTTTGACATTGTCACATCCCAGTTAGTCCATGCATTAGTGTGTGCATCATGTTTACATTTCATTTGAATTTGAAATGGGGAAGACAGAAACCCCCAGAACCCCTTTTAAATCCAACTAGGGTTTACTAAAAATTATTTCAATGAACCTGAAATGCCCTTCTAAAATGCTCATCATTTTTGCTTTGGTTCGAGCCTCTCGCCAAAAGTGGTGCACAATTTTCTAGGTCATCCTAAGGTCCTTGAATTAAACCATAAGTATTTGAGTTTGGGCATTTAAAATTATATAAAGTATTTCAAATGCCCAAATATTCCCAAACTAAAATGTTTCATGTTGGAAATATTCCAACAATGGACCAGGAACAGTTTGGTGAATTTTGAAGCTGTTCTGGTATTTTTAATAACTCCATAAAGTTACAGAAAATTAGAAAAAGAAAAACAGGAAGAAAATCTTACCTGGCGCCACCCACCGGCCCACTGCTGCCCAGCCCAAGCCAGCTGGCCAATGAAGCTACTTTGGCTCGGCCAGTAGCAGCCAGTGCTCGGCATGAGCACCGTGATGCACGCCACGCCTGGCCGCCGCGGCCGCTTCCCTCACCCAGCCATGACTGGTTCGGCCCATTCTCTCCCCCGAACCCCTCGGACACCTCCTCTCCTCCCCGGCTCCTCTCTCTCGCGCTCCCCCGCCATGGCCGACGCCACCGCCGCCGCACCATCACCGTAGACGCACTCCCCGCTGTCCGCACCCCTCCTCGCCATGTCTAGGAGCTCCGCCACCCTCCTCTACCCCGAGCTAGCCGAGCCCCGCATGCTCAAGTGAACCGAGGCCACCGCACCGACCTCGCCCGAGTTCACCATCGCCGGAGATCCCCTTCAACGCCTGCCGCTCCGGCCCGTCCCCGACCGCACCGAGTGCTCCTCCGAGTTGCCTGTGAGCCTAGCTACCTTCCCCTCCCTTTCTCTCTCGCTCTCGAGCCGTGTAGCGACCGAACGGAGATCAACCGCACCCGCCGCCACGGAGCTCGTCGCCGACGTGCTCCCGGTCACCCTCCGACCACCTCTTGGTGTCCATCACACTCACCACGTCGCATAGGGTCTAACCATGCACTCCCGCACCTCACCGACCTCTAGCCTCGAAGTTCGCCTTCGGCCGAACTCCGGCGGCCGCCTAGGTCGTCGCCGGCGCCGATTCCGGCCGCCCCGACCCCAACCCACTCCACCAAGAGCTGCGGCTCAACCCCAGCTACCCATAGCCACCCTCCACGGCTCGTTTGGTCGCCGGAATGACCAAACTCACTTCCGCCACCGCGTCGGGCTCGCCGGCGGCTAAACGGCGGCAGCCGACTTTGACTTTGACCCCGAGCGGGCCCTGGTTGACTCAGATGAGTCAATGACAGGTGGGGCCCAGCCCTGTTAACTAAATAGGTTTAGTTTTAATTAAACTTTAACTAAACTAATTACCACGACACCTGGACCCACGATCGGGTTTGACATGGACGTCTCCGTTGACTCGACGTCATTCTCGACGCATGGTCGACGCAATAAATCAATTATCGGATTTATTCTAATATAGGAAATTCGAATATAGTTCAAACTTCAAATATTCATAACTTTTAATCTGTAACTCCAAATGCAAAGATCTATATATGAAAAATGATCAGAAAAATCCATTCTATCCATTGGTACAGGTTTCATGCATGATAAAACAAGTTAACCTTGATGTTTAAGCAGAATAAGATATTGCACCTTTAGGGCCTTTTTAAATAAGCTAACATTTGAATCTTTGATTCAAATGAGTTCATCCTTTTGTTCCAGCTTGCATTAGGCCAACACACATACATATTGCCATGTCATAGCATGCATCATATTGTTGCATATTGCCATGTGTGTTTATTTTCGGTATGTCTTCGTGATAGGTTACGCCTCAGGGATAACCCCGAATATCCGACTGAAGGGCAGTATCCTACCACCACTCCATCAGGAAAGCAAAACCCCCTTGTCCATTCCGAAATAATCCCACTCTCTCGCTCCTGCTCTCTTTTACTGCATTAGGACAACACCGATTTATCTGTTACTTGCTGCGGTAGCTGAACCCCTTTATCCTCTGCATGACCTGTCATTCCACGATGAATTAGATGAAACCCACTAGCATGAGTAGGAGTTGCTTGAGCCATGTTGTGCCTACTCATTCATGCTTGTTTGTCATGCCTGCTTGCTTAGAGTTGAGTCAGTCTGATTCATCGGGAATGAATCGGAGGTGTGTGAACATGTCCTACTGTGTGTGAGCTAAGTGTGTGAACACGATTTGGTAAAGGTAGCGGTGAGAGGCCATGTAGGAGTACATGGTGGGTTGTCTCATTGCAGCCGTCCTCGGGAACTGAGTTATGTGTTTGTGATCCATGAAATAGTTACTACCACGCATTGGGCCCGAAACCAATGGACCCTCTCGGCTTCTTAACCACCCTTGTTCTCTGTCCGGGGAGTTGCAAGTAGTTTCTTGTGTTTGTAGTATCTTTGGGGCCGACGCATAACGCTGACCTTAGGGGTGGGTTGTGTTGCGGTAGGCACCGTGTCTGATGTACCGATTCGCCCGTTTGGTGTCTCGGAACCCCGCACACATCGTTCGGGGCTGTATGGGAACCTCGGCGGACTCCCTGCGGATGGAACCCGAATAGGCGATAAACCTGGACTTGGGACTTGTGTGTTTAGGTAGGCTGTGGCCGACACCCACGTTGGGCTTCCGCTTGAAGGTTGCCGAGTACATGTCGTGTAAACGACCGTAAGTGTTGAGAGCGTGTGTGAAGAAGTACACCCCTGCAGGGTTAATATGATCTATTCGAATAGCCGTGTCTACGGAGAAGGACTTCTGGGTTGCCTATATCATTTCATAGACAAGTGAAAGTGGATACTCTAAAATGCGCAAGATAAGCGTGAGTGCTATGGATGGCGTTCTCGTAGGGGGACGGGAGCGGGTCCACAGTGGTGTATTGATATGGTGAATATGTGGACTCGTGTGCGCCACCTCAAAAGAGTTACTTGCAGTCGTAGTTCAGGATAGCCACCGAGTCAAAGCTGGCTTGCTGCAGTTAAACTCCACCACCCCATTTTGATAATGATGCATATGTAGTTAGTTCTGATGTAAGTCTTCTTTGAGTACGTTTGTACTCACGTTTGCTTATTTTATGTTTTGCAGAGAGACTTCAGTCTCGCTAGTAGTTCCGCTTGGACTTCGACGTTTAGCTTGTTACCTCAGCTATGATCTTGTGCCCTCGGCAGGATCTGGTAGATTGTAGCGACCCGACCTCAGACGGTCAAGCCTCTGTGTATCTGTGCCATCCCTGGATCAGTATGTTGGCACACACAGTACATCAATGTATATATCAAAGTGCAATCACATGTATAAATAACGTAAAATGATATATACCTCATAATACTCAGCGGAAACAATCAAACGGGTGTGGAGTCCCATCAACGCCATCGGCAGGTTGAGTGTAGACCGTAACCTCAGTATCGTAACTCTTACTCGTCGAGGAAATATCTACAACATGATACGTTGCAGCCGTGTAGGTCGATTACATTGAATGTACCGGCAAGATCACAACATGATTAAACAGATGGTAAAACTATACTATATGCAATTTGGCTTTGTGGCTCTGTATCTGAGTTTTGTTTGCGTAAAAGCTGATTTTATTTTCCCTACATCAAAGGAATAAATGAAGTCTGTACTATGGAGTTTTCTATCATGACATGGTTCCGCCAACCGATGTCTCACAGCCCAAAATCATCATAAGTTGCCCACAATTAAGTTATCGATCAGGTGTTGAGAGTTCCGAGATAGATCCAAGTCCGGATGCTCAAATTGTCCGTAGCAGGGACACGGCTAATCGATTAGGTTATAACCCTATGCAGAGGTTTGTACACTTTACCCGCAAGATTCGATCCCTCTTTTACGTTCTCGCACTTCAGAGTGTTTGAGAACAAGATGACCAAACATGGTCTTCCAAAGAGTTCCTCGACCACCGTCCGTACCCATCCAATCCTACCATAGTTCTACATCTGCTAGCACCGTCCCAGCCAGAGTCACAACTAAGGTCAACCAAGCGAGCCCATAATGACTTGCGGTTGCACAGGTAAGCTTCGGGCGTGAAGTATTCTTCCGTCTCTTTGAGTCAGGTGAAGCTTTCCGCAAGATGTCATGGCGCTTCTCCATGCATCCCGCCAACCACTGGTTTCTCCAGGGTGCCCGTCAACCGTCCTTCACCCAGTAGTGTGTATTGAATTCTTGTCTTGAGTCTTGAAGTCTTGAGGCCTTGAAGATGCAGTCCTTGCAGATTCCGTCATGGAGTTGTCGTCATTGACGTAGAGCCTCCATTCTCACACCACTCCCGAGCACTCATACCAAACCCGTCTACTATAGCGTAGCATTAAAAGAAATAACGTCCGGGCTTGGTAACAGGGTGATGGGTTCCTACCTCATGCATACTACTCAACTACAAGGATTCAATAACACTACTGAGGGGTGGTTGCAAAGGTGCCACTAAATGCAATAAAACATAGGTAAGAAAAGCATGGTCAAAGTGAACTTGCCTGGTTGACGATCTTCGAAAACTAGGGTTTCGTAGTAGCAATCTTCGCACTCCGGAAATTCTACCGAGGCAAACAATAACTATAATAAGCACATAGCATAACATCACTTAACACAATAACATAACAAAGTAACACACCAAAACCAACAAAGCAAAACCCAAAGGGAAAGCTTTAAAGAAAAACAACTCAAAGTTTTCCTACTTCAAATAACAACAAAAATAGTTTTATATAACAAAAATTTCTTAACATCACCTAATCATGGTTTTATGTTAACTAAACAGAAAATATTTCATTAAGCAACTAGGAGCAAAAAGAATTAAATAAAAATCTATTATGAAACTCCCGGAATAAGCAAAACAAGCTTTAATTCAAATCTGATCTAACTCAATTTTATAAATCCAAACATAGACAAATTATATATTTTTGGAAACTACAAGAAAATTGTGATCTAACGCAAAAAGAATCAGCATCATTGGACTACTAGATCAAAAGTTATAAGCTAAACAAGAACGGAACTAAATCTGTTACGGGAATAAATCTGAAAACGAAAACGGAGTTACCTGTCGTGAGGCAGAGATGGCAGGAAGGAGGCAGCGATGTGGAGGGCTGCTCGGCGAGGCGAGGTCGCCGGCGAGGTGGGGGTGGCGGAGGAGGGGTCGGCGCTTGGGGAGGTGGCGCTGGGCGATGGGGAGGTTCAGGAGAGCTCTGGTGAGCGTTCTAGGCAGGAAAAGGAGGACGGTGGCGAGGTGGCTACGGGCAGGGAGGCGTGGTAATGGGAAAAATGGAGCGAGGAGAGGGAGGGGTTTTATAGGCGGTCTCGGGAGGCGCTGGGATGGAAAGACGAGGGAGATCGGGAAGGTGGAGATTTCCTGTCTCCATGGATATGGAAAGCTTCTGTAACGTGAGAGGAAACAGAGGAAGGAGATGATCTCTTCTTGGGCTAGAATAGGAAAGTGCTTAATGGGCCAGCAGGTTTTTCCTAATAAAAACGATTCCATTCCTATTTTTAAAATTAGGAAACTAAAACAATAAAAAGGAAATCAAATCAATTCGGAATCAAGAGTTTTTATATACTAAAATTATCAGAAAAATAAAATGTAGATGATGAGCATTATTCCACGGCCAAAATAAAAACTTAAAAAATGTTTTTCAGAAAATCCCTAAAGGCTTTATTTCTTTTTGCAAATAATTTTTTAAATAAAAACTTTGGTTTTCTTGGCTTAAATATTTTCAAAAAATGCCCCTGATTTTGGAGGGTCATTTTCCTCCGCTCATTCTTGCTTGCAAGAATTTATTTTCGGGTATTTCTCGGGGAAGAAAAATAGAGAAGCAAGTGCAAATATTTGAAAGAATTAAATTGCAAAACTCCGTTCAAATTCTTTATAGTTGAAGAAGTCATGTCATCTTCTCTCATTGATTCTAATAGGATGAATTGAATTTACGGAGAAGGGAAAGTCATTTTATTCCCTCTCATTCAAAAGTTTTTGAAAAGGTTCAAATTTCACTCAAGTTTAATTCACTCAAGCAAACAAACAAACAATTCAATTAATTATATTAACATTCCAAAATTTGGGATGTTACAAACCTACCACACTTAGAATGAATCTCGTCCTCGAGATTGAAGAGGCTAACAAGAAAAGGTTAGGGGTTGGGGTCTTCTAGCAATTGTTTTGGTCGAGAAAGGTCGGGGTGCTACCACGCTTAAAAACAAGGTCATGGTTCCAATAAACTCAGATACTTCCTCTGGAGGGCTGAAAATGTATGTCCCTTCACATATCTTACAATAGCTCCTTCATTAAGGCTCTTACGCGGAAGTATAGAGTTTTCCTCGAGAATCTTGGGTCGGTTCGTCAAAGTTGAAGTTCGTCCGAGACCGGATCTTCTTAGCTGATGGTTACGTGTCCATTCTAAACAACTATCGAAACACTCATGGTGGTCTACAATTTATGGTTTTCTCCTGCAGAAAACGGGTGCAGGTTGAACTTCACCGTATATCCTACGATTGTAGCGGTTGCTGTAAAGGGTTCCATCGTACTACCATTCTATGGTTTTATGGCTTATCGTGTCGACACTCTTCTAAGGTTTTCGAGGCTCTACGATTTTCCATCAACATATGATAGTTCATGATAGAAGTCTTCGGTATGGGGGCCAATCCATCCCGTACTTGAATCATTACCACATACGTAAACATCGAATCACGTATTCTAACACTTGGGCATACTCACAAGCATTGCAGAATTTCTCTTGTTCTCGAACTGGTTTCGAGTAAATCCATGGTTTCCATAAGCCAAACAAAACATCTATCGTTACTTCACCACTCTCGGGTTTTTGGCGTAACCTCCTCTGAAACTTATGCTGATTGGATCACCGATTCTTCCAGATTTATTCCTTTATCAATGTTACAACGGTTCCTTCTCAAAATCCACGGGCACGTGGGTTATGGCCCACTTCAACACCGGTGCAGCTTTAACTCATCCTTGGAGTAACTCTCATGTTACACCTCCTTTAAATCCAATAGTACTCTGTTACTTCATACCATCATATCAAGAACAAAACTCCAACTTATTTTGTCCAGCTCCCTTCTATGGACCGTCGTGAATAACATATTTTTTCACCATTGATCTTGTGGCTTCTGAGTACTATGACCAAAGAATTCACTAGTTTATCCATAAAATCTCATTATTTTCATATCAACCTTTCATTACATCCTTAATCATTTTTGTAAATCCAAATTCCAAAAGTACTTTGTTACAAATGCTGCCACCCACATGATTTGGTATGGTGGGGCATTACTTCCAACTTATTTATTTATCCTCCTCGAGGATTCTTGATCCTTTGGAAGTGTGCGACATGAGCCTTGAAATCTTCAATCTTACATTTCATCATGGTGGTCTTGAGCTTCATTACCATCATCTCTGCACGTACTTGGCGTAGGTATTCACGAGTATAACGGAGTCTTGCTTCAAGTATTTCTCCGATGCGGCGTATGGCTTCCATGGCTGCTTCACGAACAGCATCGAAGAAAGTTGCTTGTGGCACACGTGAGATGAAAAAGTACTGCCCCATCATCTTTGGGCAAACTCCTTTCGAACGGTGGAGGTGTACCTCCACATACCAAAGTTCCACTCCCTTTTGCATGAAAGGGTAGCCTTTGTAGACTGCATCTCCTTCAAGGTGAATATGCTTCATCATGTCCTTCAGGATCTTGGGTAATCATGGTGCCTCCGGATGAGACGTGATCTCAACAGGTCTTCTTGAATTCCTCCCAAGTCTTTGCTCCATTCCATCCATGTATAGCTTGATGCATACGCCACCATGTTGCAGCACTTCCTTCAAAGTAATCTTGAAGAGCGTCACGATACTTCATTCTTCCTTGAAACCAAATTGCTCCCGAAGTGATTCTCCATGTTCCGAATCCATAGCTCTGCCTCCGGCTGAGTCTTTGGTCCAGAGAATATCAGTCCAACTTCATTCATCATCTATGGGGTCCAAAAGTTTTGGGATGAGATATGAGAGAGGTGGGGAGGGATACACACAATACAAACGATAGTTTTTGAAGAAACAAGTTTTACTTTGTGGCTGTCGGAAAACATCAAACAAATGACAGCTCACAAATCGTCGCATCTAACGTAGGTGTATAACAGGGTTTGGTCTCTAAAGGTCAAATAATTCTTCAGGAACTTCAAATTCTTCAAGTCTTGAGTCTTCTATTGTTGCAGCTTCAATTGTTCCAACGCTTGGTGAAATCCTCTTTACTCTGAAATGGCCATCAGTTGTCCGATATCTTTAATTCTTGGTGCGTCTTCAGTTGATCTTCCGTGTGGTCAAAAGGAAAGGTGTATATTCTAACTATTTGAGGTGAGAGTGTCTATTTGATAAAATCAGAAAAGATGAGGAGTAAGAGTCTTTTGAAAATAAAGTTTTTGAGATATTCTGTCCAAGGGGCTTTCCGATTTCTAGGGTCACGTTCTCAGTCAACATGTGCTCGATACCATTTCAGAGCGACCCGACCTCGTGACGGTCAAGCCTCTGTATCTGTGCCATCCTCGGATCAAGATGTCGGGCACACACAAGACATCAATGTATATATCAAAGTGCAATCACATGTATAAATAACGTAAAATGATATATACCTCATAATACTCAGTGGAAACAATCAAACGGGTGTGGAGTCCCATCAACGCCATCGGCAGGTTGAGTGTAGACCGTAACCCTGTATCGTAACTCTTACTCGTCGAGGAAATATCTGCAACATGATACGTTGCAGCCGTGTAGGTCAGTACATTGAATGTACCGCAAGATCACAACATGATTAAACAGATGGTAAAACTATACTATATGCAATTTGGCTTTGTGGCTCAGATTCTGAGTTTTGTTTATGTAAAAGCTGATTTTATTTTCCCTACATCAAAGGAATAAATGAAGTCTGTACTATGGAGTTTTCTATCATGACATGGTTCCGCCAACCGATGTCTCACAGCCCAAAATCATCATAAGTTGCCCACAATTAAGTTATCAATCCGGTGTTGAGAGTTCTGAGATAGATCCAAGTCCAGATGCTCAAATTGTCCGTGAATCGGGACACGGCTAATCGATTAGGTTATAACCCTATGCAGAGGTTTGTACACTTTACCCGCAAGATTCGATCCCTCTTTTACGTTCTCGCACTTCAGTGTTTGAGAACAAGATGACCGAAACATGGTCTTCCAAAGAGTTCCTCGACCACGTCCGTACCCATCCAATCCTACCATAGTTCTACATCTGCTAGCACCGTCCCAGCCAGAGTCACAACTAAGGTCAACCAAGCCAGATCCCATAATGACTTGCGGTTGCACAGGAAAGCTACCGGGCGTGAAGTATTCATCCTTCTCTTTGAGTCTGGGAGAAGCTTTCCGCAAGATGTCATGGCGCTTCTCCATGCATCCCGCCAACCACTGGTTTCTCCAGGTGCCCACAACCGTCCTTCACCCAGTAGTGTGTATTGAATTCTTGTCTTGAGTCTTGAAGTCTTGAGGCCTTGAAGATGCAGTCCTTGCAGATTCCGTCATGGAGTTGTCGTCATTGACGTAGAGCCTCCATCCTCACACCACTCCCGAGCACTCATACCAAGCCCGTCTACTATAGCGTAGCATTAAAAGAAATAACGTCCCGGGCTTGGTAACAGGGTGATGGGTTCCTACCTCATGCATACTACTCAACTACAAGGATTCAATAACACTACTGAGGGGTGGTTGCAAAGGTGCCACTAAATGCAATAAAACATAGGTAAGAAAAGCATGGTCAAAGTGAACTTGCCTGGTTGACGATCTTCGAAAACTAGGGTTTCGTAGTAGCAATCTTCGCACTCCGGAAATTCTACCGAGGCAAACAATAACTATAATAAGCACATAGCATAACATCGCTTAACACAATAACATAACAAAGTAACACACCAAAACCAACAAAGCAAAACCCAAAGGGAAAGCTTTAAAGAAAAACAACTCAAAGTTTTCCTACTTCAAATAACAACAAAAATAGTTTTATATAACAAAAATTTCTTAACATCACCTAATCATGGTTTTATGTTAACTAAACAGAAAATATTTCATTAAGCAACTAGGAGCAAAAAGAATTAAATAAAAATCTATTATGAAACTCCCGGAATAAGCAAAACAAGCTTTAATTCAAATCTGATCTAACTCAATTTTTATAAATCCAAACATAGACAAATTATATATTTTTGGAAACTACAAGAAAATTGTGATCTAACGCAAAAAGAATCAGCATCATTGGACTTCTAGATCAAAAGTTATAAGCTAAACAAGAACGGAACTAAATCTGTTACGGGAATAAATCTGAAAACGAAAACGGAGTTACCTGTACGTGAGGCAGAGATGGCAGGAAGGAGACGGCGATGTGGAGGCTGCTCGGCGAGGGGCGAGGTCGGCGAGGAGGTGGGGGTGGCGGAGGAGGGGTCGGGCGCTTGGGGAGGTGGCGCTGGGCGATGGGGAGGTTCAGGAGAGCTCCTGGTGAGCGTTCTAGGCAGGAAAAGGAGGACGGTGGCGAGGTGGCTACGGGCAGGGAGGCGTGGTAATGGGAAAAATGGAACGAGGAGAGGGAGGGGTTTTATAGGCGGTCTCGGGAGGCGCTGGGATGGAAAGACGAGGGAGATCGGGAAGGTGGAGATTTCCTGTCTCCATGGATATGGAAAGCTTCTGAACGTGAGAGGAAACAGAGGAAGGAGATGATCTCTTCTTGGGCTAGAATAGGAAAGTGCTTAATGGGCCAGCAGGTTTTTCCTAATAAAAGCGATTCCATTCCTATTTTTAAAATTAGGAAACTAAAACAATAAAAAGGAAATCAAATCAATTCGGAATCAAGAGTTTTTATATACTAAAATTATCAGAAAAATAAAATGTAGATGATGAGCATTATTCCACGGCCAAAATAAAAACTTAAAAAATGTTTTTCAGAAAATCCCTAAAGGCTTTATTTCTTTTTGCAAATAATTTTTTAAATAAAAACTTTGGTTTTTCTTGGCTTAAATATTTTCAAAAATGCCCTGATTTTGGAGGGTCATTTTCCTCCGCTCATTCTTGCTTGCAAGAATTTATTTTTCGGGTATTTCTCGGGAAGAAAAATAGAGAAGCAAGTGCAAATATTTGAAAGAATTAAATTGCAAAACTCCGTTCAAATTCTTTATAGTTGAAGAAGTCATGTCATCTTCTCTCATTGATTCTAATAGGATGAATTGAATTTACGGAGAAGGGAAAGTCATTTTATTCCCTCTCATTCAAAAGTTTTTGAAAAGGTTCAAATTTCACTCAAGTTTAATTCACTCAAGCAAACAAACAAACAATTCAATTAATTATATTAACATTCCAAAATTTGGGATGTTACAAACCTACCACACTTAGAATGAATCTCGCCCTCGAGATTCAAGAGGCTAACAAGAAAAGGTTAGGGGTTGGGGTCTTCTAGCAATTGTTTTGGTCGAAAGGTCAGGGGTGCTACCACGCTTAAAAACAAGGTCATGGTTCCAATAAACTCAGATACTTCCTCCGGAGGGCTGAAAATGTATGTCCTTCACATATCTTACAATAGCTCCTTCATTAAGGCTCTTACGCGGAAGTATAGAGTTTTCCTCAGAATCTTGGGTCGGTTCGTCAAAGTTGAAGTTCGTCCGAGACTGGATCTTCTTAGCTGATGGTTCTGTGTCCATTCTAAACAACTATCGAAACACTCATGGTGGTCTACAATTTATGGTTTTCTCCTGCAGAAAACGGGTATTGTTTGTACTTCACCGTATTTCCTTCGATTGGCAACGGTTGTCTGTAAAGGGTTCCATCGTACTACCATTCTATGGTTTTATGGCTTATCGTGTCGACACTCTTCTAAGGTTTTCGAGGCTCTCTGATTTTCCATCAACATATGATAGTTCATGATAGAAGTCTTCGGTATGGGGGCCAATCCATCCCGTACTTGAATCATTACCACATACGTAAATATCGAATCACGTATTCTAACACTTGGGCATACTCACAAGCATTGCAGAATTTCTCTTGTTCTCGAACTGGTTTCGAGTAAATCCATGGTTTCCATAAGCCAAACAAAACATCTATCGTTACTTCACCACTCTCAGGCTTTTTGGCGTAACCTCCTATGAAACTTATGCTGATTGGATCACTGATTCTTCCAGATTTATTCCTTTATCAATGTTACAACGGTTCCTTCTCAAAATCCTGGGCATGTGGGTTATGGCCCACTTCAACACTGGTGCAGCTTTAACTCATCCTTGGAGTAACTCTCATGTTACACCTCCTTTAAATCCAATAGTACTCTGTTACTTCATACCATCATATCAAGAACAAAACTCCAACTTATTTTGTCCAGCTCCCTTCTATGGACCGTCGTGAATAACATATTTTTTTCACCATTGATCTTGTGGCTTTACAGTACTATGACCAAAGAATGCACAAGTTTATCCATAAAATCTCATTATTTTCATATCATCCTTTCATTACATCCTTAATCATTTTTGTAAATCCAAATTCCAAAAGTACTTTGTTACAAATGCTGCCACCCACATGATTTGGTATGGTCAGGCATTACTTCCAACTTATTTATTTATCCTCCTCGAGGATTCTTGATCCAATCGAAGTGTGCGACATGAGCCTTGAAATCTTCAATCTTCTGTTTCATCATGGTGGTCTTGAGCTTCATTACCATCATCTCTGCACGCATTTCAGCGTAGGTATTCCTGAGTATAACGGAGTCTTGCTTCAAGTATTTCTCCGATCGGCGTATGGCTTCCATGGCTGCTTCACGAACGACATCGAAGAAAGTTGCTTGTGGCACACGTGAGATGAAAAGTACTGCCCCATCATCTTTGGGCAAACTCCTTTCGAACGGTGGAGGTGTACCTCCACATACCAAAGTTCCACTCCCTTTTGCATGAAAGGGTAGCCTTTGTAGACTGCATCTCCTTCAAGGTGAATATGCTTCATCATGTCCTTGAGGATCTTGGGTAATCATGGTGCCTCCGGATGAGACGTGATCTCAACAGGGTCTTCTTGAATTCCTCCCAAGTCTTTGCTCCATTCCATCCATGTATAGCTTGATGCATCTGCCACCATGTTGCAGCACTTCCTTCAAAAATCTTGAAGAGCGTCACGATACTTCATTCTTCCTTGAAACCAAATTGCTCCCAAGTGATTCTCCATGTTCCGAATCCATAGCTACGCCTCCGGTGAGTCTTGATCCAGAGAATATCAGTCCAACTTCATTCATCATCTATGGGGTCCAAAAGTTTTGGGATGAGATATGAGAGAGGTGGGGAGGGATACACACAATACAAGCGATAGTTTTTGAAGAAACAAGTTTTACTTTGTGGCTGTCGGAAAACATCAAACAAATGAGAGCTCACAAATCGTCGCATCTAACGTAGGTGTATAACAGGGTTTGGTCTCTAAAGGTCAAATAATTCTTCAGGAACTTCAAATTCTTCAAGTCTTGAGTCTTCAATTGTTGCAGCTGCAATTCTTCCAACGTGGTGAAATCCTCTTTACTCTGAAATGGCCATCTGTTGTCCGATATCTTTAATTCTTGGAGCGACTTCAGTTGATCTTCCGTGTGGTCAAAAGGGAAAGGTGTATATTCTAACTATTTGAGGTGAGAGTGTCTATTTGATAAAATCAGAAAAGATGAGGAGTAAGAGTCTTTTTGAAAATAAAGTTTTTGAGATATTCTGTCCAAGGGGCTTTCCGATTTCTAGGGTCACGTTCTACAGTCAACATGTGCTCTGATACCATTTACATGGCGACCCGACCTCGACGGTCAAGCCTCGTGTATCTGTGCCATCCTCGGATCAAGGTATCTTTGGCACACGGTACATCAATGTATATATCAAAGTGCAATCACATGTATAAATAACGTAAAATGATATATACCTCATAATACTACGCGGAAACAATCAACCGGGTGTGGAGTCCCATCAACGCCATCGGCAGGTTGAGTGTAGACCGTAACCCTGTATCGTAACTCTTACTCGTCGAGGAAATATCTGCAACATGATACGTTGCAGCAGTGTAGGTCAGTACATTGAATGTACCGGCAAGATCACAACATGATTAAACAGATGGTAAAACTATACTATATGCAATTTGGCTTTGTGGCTCTGTATCTGAGTTTTGTTTGCGTAAAAGCTGATTTTATTTTCCCTACATCAAAGGAATAAATGAAGTCTGTACTATGGAGTTTTCTATCATGACATGGTTCCGCCAACCGATGTCTCACAGCCCAAAATCATCATAAGTTGCCCACAATTAAGTTATCAATACGGTGTTGAGAGTTACGAGATAGATCCAAGTCCAGATGCTCAAATTGTCCGTAATCGGGACACGGCTAATCGATTAGGTTATAACCCTATGCAGAGAGGTTTGTACACTTTACCCGCAAGATTCGATCCCTCTTTTTACGTTCTCGCACTTGAGTGTTTGAGAACAAGATGACCGAAACATGGTCTTCCAAAGAGTTCCTCGACCACCGTCTGTACCCATCCAATCCTACCATAGTTCTACATCTGCTAGCACCGTCCCAGCCAGAGTCACAACTAAGGTCAACCAAGCGAGCCCATAATGACTTGCGGTTGCACAGGTAAGCTTCCGGCGTGAAGTATTCTTCCGTCTCTTTGAGTCTGGGTGAAGCTTTCCGCAAGATGTCATGGCGCTTCTCCATGCATCCCGCCAACCACTGGTTTCTCCAGGTGCCCACAACCGCCCTTCACCCAAAGAGTGTGTATTGAATTCTTGTCTTGAGTCTTGAAGTCTTGAGGCCTTGAAGATGCAGTCCTTGCAGATTCCGTCATGGAGTTGTCGTCATTGACGTAGAGCCTCCATTCTCACACCACTCCGAGCACTCATACCAAACCCGTCTACTATAGCGTAGCATTAAAAGAAATAACGTCCGGGCTTGGTAACAGGGTGATGGGTTCCTACCTCATGCATACTACTCAACTACAAGGATTCAATAACACTACTGAGGGGTGGTTGCAATGGTGCCACTAAATGCAATAAAACATAGGTAAGAAAAGCATGGTCAAAGTGAACTTGCCTGGTTGACGATCTTCGAAAACTAGGGTTTCGTAGTAGCAATCTTCGCACTCCGGAAATTCTACCGAGGCAAACAATAACTATAATAAGCACATAGCATAACATCGCAACACAATAACATAACAAAGTAACACACCAAAACCAACAAAGCAAAACCCAAAGGGAAAGCTTTAAAGAAAAACAACTCAAAGTTTTCCTACTTCAAATAACAACAAAAATAGTTTTATATAACAAAAATTTCTTAACATCACCTAATCATGGTTTTATGTTAACTAAACAGAAAATATTTCATTAAGCAACTAGGAGAAAAAAGAATTAAATAAAAATCTATTATGAAACTCCCGGAATAAGCAAAACAAGCTTTAATTCAAATCTGATCTAACTCAATTTTTATAAATCCAAACATAGACAAATTATATATTTTTGGAAACTACAAGAAAATTGTGATCTAACGCAAAAAGAATCAGCATCATTGGACTTCTAGATCAAAAGTTATAAGCTAAACAAGAACGGAACTAAATCTGTTGCAGGAATAAATCTGAAAACGAAGCGGAGTTACCTGTACGTGAGGCAGAGATGGCAGGAAGGAGACGGCGATGTGGAGGGCTGCTCCGAGGGGCGAGGTCGCCGTGGGGGGGGGTGGCGGAGGAGGGGGTCGGCGCTTGGGGAGGTGGCGCTGGGCGATGGGGAGGTTCCAGGAGAGCTCCTGGTGAGCGTTTCTAGGCAGGAAAAGGAGGACGGTGGCGAGGTGGCTACGGGCAGGGAGGGGGCGTGGTAATGGGAAAAATGGAACGAGGAGAGGGAGGGGGTTTTATAGGCGGTCTCGGGAGGCGCTGGGATGGAAAGACGAGGGAGATCGGGAAGGTGGAGATTTCCTGTCTCCATGGATATGGAAAGCTTCTGTAACGTGAGAGGAAACAGAGGAAGGAGATGATCTCTTCTTGGGCTAGAATAGGAAAGTGCTTAATGGGCCAGCAGGTTTTTCCTAATAAAACGATTCCATTCCTATTTTTAAAATTAGGAAACTAAAACAATAAAAAGGAAATCAAATCAATTCGGAATCAAGAGTTTTATATACTAAAATTATCAGAAAAATAAAATGTAGATGATGAGCATTATTCCACGGCCAAAATAAAAACTTAAAAAAATGTTTTTCAGAAAATCCCTAAAGGCTTTATTTCTTTTTGCAAATAATTTTTTTAAATAAAAACTTTGGTTTTTCTTGGCTTAAATATTTTCAAAAAATGCCCCTGATTTTGGAGGGTCATTTTCCTCCGCTCATTCTTGCTTGCAAGAATTTATTTTTCGGGGTATTTCTCGGGGAAGAAAAATAGAGAAGCAAGTGCAAATATTTGAAAGAATTAAATTGCAAAACTCCGTTCAAATTCTTTATAGTTGAAGAAGTCATGTCATCTTCTCTCATTGATTCTAATAGGATGAATTGAATTTACGGAGAAGGGGAAAGTCATTTTATTCCCTCTCATTCAAAAGTTTTTGAAAAGGTTCAAATTTCACTCAAGTTTAATTCACTCAAGCAAACAAACAAACAATTCAATTAATTATATTAACATTCCAAAATTTGGGATGTTACAAACCTACCACACTTAGAATGAATCTCGTCCTCGAGATTCGAAGAGGCTAGCAAGAAAAGGTTAGGGGTTGGGGTCTTCTAGCAATTGTTTTGGTCAGAAAGGTCAGGGGTGCTACCACGCTTAAAAACAAGGTCATGGTTCCAATAAACTCAGATACTTCCTCCGGAGGGCTGAAAATGTATGTCCCTTCACATATCTTACAATAGCTCCTTCATTAAGGCTCTTACGCCAAGTATAGAGTTTTCCTCGAGAATCTTGGGTCGGTTCGTCAAAGTTGAAGTTAAATCGAGACTGGATCTTCTTAGCTGATGGTTCTGTGTCCATTCTAAACAACTATCGAAACACTCATGGTGGTCTACAATTTATGGTTTTCTCCTGCAGAAAACGGGTGCAGGGTTGAACTTCACCGTATATCCTACGATTGGCAGCGGTTGCTGTAAAGGGTTCCATCGTACTACCATTCTATGGTTTTATGGCTTATCGTGTCGACACTCTTCTAAGGTTTTCGAGGCTCTCGATTTTCCATCAACATATGATAGTTCATGATAGAAGTCTTCGGTATGGGGGCCAATCCATCCCGTACTTGAATCATTACCACATACGTAAATATCGAATCACGTATTCTAACACTTGGGCATACTCACAAGCATTGCAGAATTTCTCTTGTTCTCGAACTGGTTTCGAGTAAATCCATGGTTTCCGCAAGCCAAACAAAACATCTATCGTTACTTCACCACTCTCAGGTTTTTTGGCGTAACCTCCTCTGAAACTTATGCTGATTGGATCACCGATTCTTCCAGATTTATTCCTTTATCAATGTTACAACGGTTCCTTCTCAAAATCCACGGGCACGTGGGTTATGGCCCACTTCAACACCGGTGCAGCTTTAACTCATCCTTGGAGTAACTCTCATGTTACACCTCCTTTAAATCCAATAGTACTCTGTTACTTCATACCATCATATCAAGAACAAAACTCCAACTTATTTTGTCCAGCTCCCTTCTATGGACCGTCGTGAATAACATATTTTTTCACCATTGATCTTGTGGCTTCTGAGTACTATGACCAAAGAATGCACAAGTTTATCCATAAAGTCTCATTATTTTCATATCAACCTTTCATTACATCCTTAATCATTTTTGTAAATCCAAATTCCAAAAGTACTTTGTTACAAATGCTGCCACCCACATGATTTGTTATGGTGGGGCATTACTTCCAACTTATTTATTTATCCTCCTCGAGGATTCTTGATCCCACCGGAAGTGTGCGACATGAGCCTTGAAATCTTCAATCTTCTGTTTCATCATGGTGGTCTTGAGCTTCATTACCATCATCTCTGCACGCATTTCAGCGTAGGTATTCCTGAGTATAACGGAGTCTTGCTTCAAGTATTTCTCCGATCCGGCGTATGGCTTCCATGGCTGCTTCACGAACAGCATCGAAGAAAGTTGCTTGTGGCACACGTGAGATGAAAAAGTACTTGCCCCATCATCTTTGGGCAAACTCCTTTCGAGCGGTGGAGGTGTACCTCCACATACCAAAGTTCCACTCCTTTTGCATGAAAGGGTAGCCTTTGTAGACTGCATCTCCTTCAAGGTGAATATGCTTCATCATGTCCTTCAGGATCTTCGGGTAATCATGGTGCCTCCGGATGAGACGTGATCTCAACAGGGTCTTCTTGAATTCCTCCCAAGTCTTTGCTCCATTCCATCCATGTATAGCTTGATGCATCTGCCACCATGTTGCAGCACTTCCTTCAAAAATCTTGAAGAGCGTACGATACTTCATTCTTCCTTGAAACCAAATTGCTCCAAGTGATTCTCCATGTTCCGAATATATAGCTCTGCCTCCGGCTGAGTCTTCGGTCCAGAGAATATCAGTCCAACTTCATTCATCATCTATGGGGTCCAAAAGTTTTGGGATGAGATATGAGAGAGGTGGGGAGGGATACACAATACAAACGATAGTTTTTGAAGAAACAAGTTTTACTTTGTGGCTGTCGGAAAACATCAAACAAATGACAGCTCACAAATCGTCGCATCTAACGAAGGTGTATAAAAGGGTTTGGTCTCTAAAGGTCAAATAATTCTTCAGGAACTTCAAATTCTTCAAGTCTTGAGTCTTCAATTGTTGCAGCTGCAATTCTTCCAACGCGTGGTGAAATCCTCTTTACTCGAAATGGCCATCGGTTGTCCGATATCTTTAATTCTTGGAGCGACTTGATTGATCTTCCGTGTGGTCAAAAGGGAAAGGTGTATATTCTAACTATTTGAGGTGAGAGTGTCTATTTGATAAAATCAGAAAAGATGAGGAGTAAGAGTCTTTTTGAAAATAAAGTTTTGAGATATTCTGTCCAAGGGCTTTCCGATTTCTAGGGTCACGTTCTACAGTCAACATGTGCTCGATACCATTTACAGTAGCGACCCGACCTCAGACGGTCAAGCCTTCGTGTATACATGCCATCCTCGGATCAAGATATCTTTGGCACACACAGTACATCAATGTATATATCAAAGTGCAATCACATGTATAAATAACGTAAAATGATATATACCTCATAATACTCGTGGAAACAATCAAGCGGGTGTGGAGTCCCATCAACGCCATCGGCAGGTTGAGTGTAGACCGTAACCATGTATCGTAACTCTTACTCGTCGAGGAAATATCTGCAACATGATACGTTGCAGCTGCAGTAGGTCAAGACATTGAATGTACCGCAAGATCACAACATGATTAAACAGATGGTAAAACTATACTATATGCAATTTGGCTTTGTGGCTCTGTATCTGAGTTTTGTTTGCGTAAAAGCTGATTTTATTTTCCCTACATCAAAGGAATAAATGAAGTCTGTACTATGGAGTTTTCTATCATGACATGGTTCCGCCAACCGATGTCTCACAGCCCAAAATCATCATAAGTTGCCCACAATTAAGTTATCAATCCGGTGTTGAGAGTTCTGAGATAGATCCAAGTCCAGATGCTCAAATTGTCCGTAACCGGGGACACGGCTAATCGATTAGGTTATAACCCTATGCAGAGGTTTGTACACTTTACCCGCAAGATTCGATCCCTCTTTTTACGTTCTCGCACTTCAGAGTGTTTGAGAACAAGATGACCGAAACATGGTCTTCCAAAGAGTTCCTCTGACCACTGTCCGGTACCCATCCAATCCTACCATAGTTCTACATCTGCTAGCACCGTCCCAGCCAGAGTCACAACTAAGGTCAACCAAGCCAGAGCCCATAATGACTTGCGGTTGCACAGGTAAGCTTCCGGCGTGAAGTATTCTTCCGTCTCTTTGAGTCTGGGTGAAGCTTTCAAGAAGATGTCATGGCGCTTCTCCATGCATCGGCCAACCTTTGGTTTCTCCAGTGGTGCCCGTCAACCGTCCTTCACCCAAAGAGTGTGTATTGAATTCTTGTCTTGAGTCTTGAAGTCTTGAGGCCTTGAAGATGCAGTCCTTGCAGATTCCGTCATGGAGTTGTCGTCATTGACGTAGAGCCTCCATTCTCACACCACTCCCGAGCACTCATACCAAACCCCGTCTACTATAGCGTAGCATTAAAAGAAATAACGTCCCGGGCTTGGTAACAGGGTGATGGGTTCCTACCTCATGCATACTACTCAACTACAAGGATTCAATAACACTACTGAGGGGTGGTTGCAAAGGTGCCACTAAATGCAATAAAACATAGGTAAGAAAAGCATGGTCAAAGTGAACTTGCACGGTTGACGATCTTGAAAACTAGGGTTTCAGAGTAGCAATCTTCGCACTCCGGAAATTCTACCGAGGCAAACAATAACTATAATAAGCACATAGCATAACATCACTTAACACAATAACATAACAAAGTAACACACCAAAACCAACAAAGCAAAACCCAAAGGGAAAGCTTTAAAGAAAAACAACTCAAAGTTTTCCTACTTCAAATAACAACAAAAATAGTTTTATATAACAAAAATTTCTTAACATCACCTAATCATGGTTTTATGTTAACTAAACAGAAAATATTTCATTAAGCAACTAGGAGCAAAAAGAATTAAATAAAAATCTATTATGAAACTCCCGGAATAAGCAAAACAAGCTTTAATTCAAATCTGATCTAACTCAATTTTTATAAATCCAAACATAGACAAATTATATTATTTTGGAAACTACAAGAAAATTGTGATGTAACGCAAAAAGACTCAGCATCATTGGACTTCTAGATCAAAAGTTATAAGCTAAACAAGAACGGAACTAAATCTGTTACAGGAATAAATCTGAAAACGAAAACGGAGTTACTCAGACGTGAGGCAGAGATGGCAGGAAGGAGACGGCGATGTGGAGGGCTGCTCGGCGAGGGGCGAGGTCGCCAAGCGAGGGTGGGGGTGGCGGAGGAGGGGTCGGGCGCTTGGGGAGGTGGCGCTGGGCGATGGGGAGGTTCCAGAGAGCTCTGGTGAGCGTTCTAGGCAGGGAAAAGGAGGACGGTGGCGAGGTGGCTACGGGCAGGGAGGGGGCGTGGTAATGGGAAAAATGGAACGAGGAGAGGGAGGGGGTTTTATAGGCGGTCTCGGGAGGCGCTGGGATGGAAAGACGAGGGAGATCGGGAAGGTGGAGATTTCCTGTCTCCATGGATATGGAAAGCTTCTGTAACGTGAGAGGAAACAGAGGAAGGAGATGATCTCTTCTTGGGCTAGAATAGGAAAGTGCTTAATGGGCCAGCAGGTTTTTCCTAATAAAACGATTCCATTCCTATTTTTAAAATTAGGAAACTAAAACAATAAAAAGGAAATCAAATCAATTCGGAATCAAGAGTTTTTATATACTAAAATTATCAGAAAAATAAAATGTAGATGATGAGCATTATTCCACGGCCAAAATAAAAACTTAAAAAATGTTTTCAGAAAATCCCTAAAGGCTTTATTTCTTTTTGCAAATAATTTTTAAATAAAAACTTTGGTTTTCTTGGCTTAAATATTTTCAAAAATGCCCCTGATTTTGGAGGGTCATTTTCCTCCGCTCATTCTTGCTTGCAAGAATTTATTTTCGGGTATTTCTCGGGAAGAAAAATAGAGAAGCAAGTGCAAATATTTGAAAGAATTAAATTGCAAAACTCCGTTCAAATTCTTTATAGTTGAAGAAGTCATGTCATCTTCTCTCATTGATTCTAATAGGATGAATTGAATTTACCGGAGAAGGGAAAGTCATTTTATTCCCTCTCATTCAAAAGTTTTTGAAAAGGTTCAAATTTCACTCAAGTTTAATTCACTCAAGCAAACAAACAAACAATTCAATTAATTATATTAACATTCCAAAATTTGGGATGTTACATAGATAGTCAGGCTTCTCAGCCTTTTTCATTTATAGTTGTCTGTACTCAGACATGTTTAGTTTCCGCTTGTGCTTTGACTTGTATGCTCTGAGTGTTGGGGCATGAGACCCATGTTTGTAATATTTCGCTCCTCGGAGCCTAATGAATAAATACTTGAGTCTTAGAGTTATGTTGTGATGCCATGTTGTATTTACACACATTGAGCATATTGTGTGTATGTTTGAAATGCTTGGTATGTGTGGGATCCGACAAACTAGTTGTTTATCCTTGGCAGCCTTTCATACGGGGAAATGTAGTCTCGTGCTTACGGCGATAGTAGTCCGCTACAGCCCGGTTCACGAGTCCTGCTAGCCCAAAGCACTACTGCTTGGACACTTGATCGGCCGGCATGTGTTTCGCCGTTCCTTATGTACATCCCTTCGGGGAAATGTCACGCTGTGTTATTCGGAGTCCTGCCTAGCCTGGTACAGCCCGGGATACCGGAGTCCTGTTAGCCCAGTGCTACAGCCCGAATTTATACGTTGATGACCAACATGCTCGATGTGATTCATGTATGCCTGTCCCCATAGGTTAGCGCCGCTTTGGGTTCATGACTAGCCATGTCGGCCCGGGTTCTTTATCATGTGGATGCTAGCGACACTGTCATATACGTGAGCCAAAAGACGCAAATGGTCCCGGGCCATGGTAAGGCGACACCCGTGGAAATACCGTGCGTGAGGCCGCTAAGTGATATGAGGTGTTACCGGCTAGGTCGATGTGATTTGGAATCGGGGTCCTGACAGTGTTGGTATCAGAGCCTGATCGATCAGAGGATTACAAGCCAAATCGGTGAAGTTGTGTCTAGAAATGCTTTAGTTATGTAAGGGAATTGATTGTGGAAGGGAACGTAAGGCTCTTTTTACTCCTTATACCTCATGGCCTTCTGATCTGAGTCATCCTCTTCTCCTCTACGGGGTTTAAGAACTAGGCTTCTCATCTATCTATCAGGATGACGTGTTACTAAACCATAGACTATTAAGATTGTTGGTTTTATGCCCCAGTTCAGTTCCTACTATCTCTATATGTTAACCGTTGATCTCGGAACCTTGATATTGTGATGTTGAGTGGTTATGCCACCATTTTTGCAGGATGTCTCAAATCATTTTGAGCATTTACAGCCGTTATGCTGTCCGAGTCATCCCAGGTCTCTAAATACTCTGATGCATTTGCAAATCCTTTCTTTCCGTTCCCGACGTTCTTTTGGTCAGAAAAAGCACACTAACCAGTCAGTCGAGGTACTCTGTTGCCTCGACATATATGTTGGAACTATTATTATGACCCTGGGTGTTCTAGGAAGTCATCTAGCAATTTAGCAAAGCTTTTGTATTCCCCGTGTGATGATTCTGGCCATTATTCTTGAAAGCATCCCGTGATGTTATTAGTTAGCAGGCATTCTATTTCTGGGTTCTTGAACCCGAGATTCACCCTATCTCATGTTGTTAGTATTTGCTAGTTCCTTTAGGATACTAGTAACTTGGCGATAGTCCTCGAGGTCCGTGGTATTTCCTTCTTCCAAATACTACGAACTGCTTATGGCAGAAGTTCCTTGTTGAACCAAAACATCACAATAAGAGTGCTCTTGAGGAGTTCTCCATTCATAATTGTGAATCTGCAAATTCTACTTTTCTGCATGGGTTATCCGGGAGAAATGTTGAGCTTTGCTCGATATACTAATCCATGCCTCCACAACTCGAAAAGTTATATGCTCCTCGATGTTGTTCCTCCTTAGTTGTATTCCGATCCCCGTCTATCAGTTGATAGTCCGGAGTAGTCGCGCTTTCGTCCTCATCGATGCCATTTTTCTTGTGGTCCGTCAAGCCATTCTATTCCGGAATGACTAGGAGAAACAAACTCCAGAGCCTCATCCATATCTAGGATTGGGTCAAAGTAATTGTACTTCGCAGATCAAAATGCCAACCTAGCTTTTTCTCTGTTCCACCTGGAGTGTTACCATCTTTATGTCAGGAACATCATGAGAATTGCACCTTCTCTTATGAATTCTTGATGCAGTGATACTTCTCGCCATCATTATTCATTCCTCGGTTCTGAGTTGTTGAAACCGGAATGCCGACAGGTGAATTGTGATGTGTGAAATCAATACTCCGAGCAACTCGTTGCTTGGTAGCTAATGGACAATATTTTCATTCTTAGCGTGTTGGTTATTAAATCATCATCCTAAGGTTGATTGTGCTACCTAGTCCTTAGTTCTGGTGCACTCTTCGATCTATGAGTTAGGATCTTGTCAAGTCCTCACTCATTTGATCATATCATCTGGCCCTGAAAAGCAAGGTTGTTCTCGAGCTTAGTAACATATCGGTGGTTTGTGATTTTCCGAATATCTTCTCGGAAGTATTACCAGGTTGTCCCCTGATTGTTATGTTGAGCTCGTGATCAAGTTGGTTTCTTGTGAACCACCCTTTCTCCAAGAATCTGTGTCCAATACCCCTGAGCTAGTTGGTTAAGCTAGACAACAACTTGGAGAGTTGGAAGATAAAAGCTTGCCTGACTTAGTTCGTTCCAAAGGGATATTCTTGTGTAGTGTGTGTTGAAGAAAGATGATATCTTCATCGATTGGTCCCTATGATCAGTTACTGGAACTATTGTCTTATCAATCTTTTGACTTGAGTATGGGCTATTATTAAGTCAAATCAGAACCAACGATGTTCGTAATGTTGTCTTACTCGTGGTTGATTCCTCGAGCATACCCCATTACATCTTTTGGTCTACCAATGCTATCACCGTGTTCACATGATGGTGGAAGTCCAGTGATATGGAAATTCCGATGAGTTGCTGTTGAGCCCATCAGTAGCATTTTGTCTCCCTCATAAGTCATGTTGAACATCAACCTAGTATTGGAAACTTGTGTAAGCATTTCTTCATGTTTCGTTCATGAAGCATATGTTTGGATGAAAGTAGTGACTTCCTCTAATTCACGTGCATTAGGTGCAAAGTTGCCGCCATGAATTTGAGAAAGGTTTGTTTTGGTTTCCTTGGAATCATCCCAAGTCAGTCATGCATGTGCGAAGTATTCTATGGTCTGATAGACTGATCATCTTCATTCCATATGAATTCCCTAGCACACCAAGCCACTAACTGATTTGTTCAAGGAGAAGAAGTTTCTTCATAAGAGCTAATCATATGACTTATGCGAGGACTTCGTTATCCGTGATGATGGTTCCCCACCTGAACTTGGTAGTGTTTAATATAAGACTACTACGTGGCCATGCTTGTCTGGGACAGCGTGTTCACATGTTAGTAGCAGAACCAGCTCATGTTTTGGAGCTTGCTATCGTAGTTCATTCCCGAGAATCTCGCAACATCTTGCCGTCGATTTGTGTTGCAAACTTTCATTTTTCCTTCTAGACTCGATGAGTCTGGAATATCCTAACACCAACCAGATCTGAATCTCAGGCAGATATGATGGTTGGAACATTCCCAACAGTTGCATGTTGTTCCCAGCTCGCACCGCCATTGCGCCAATTTCCATGGGCTGCCCTCTCAGTAATTGTTGTCTAGGATCATCCCCAAAAGTGGACTTACCATGGGTCCCATCCATTTCCGATGATAAGCAAATCATCCATTGCGTTGTCTTCAACAAGGTAGTCCACATCATTCATTCTAGTCCGTGTATGTCATTCTTTCGAACTCTTTTAAATGATCGATTGTGATTGCCTTAGGCTGGTATAAAGAGTCTCAATGATCTCTATATGAAAAGTAATTCTTTTGTCACTTAAGGGAATAACTCTTTGCGTCACCTCCCCTAAGGTGCCCCGTTTTGGAATCAGGGCAACATCCCTCGCTATTTTTGAAACACTCGTAAAATTGTTTCCTCCGTCCTTACTAATGCATGTCCTACCTCTCCACTCCAGAAATGTTTTACGTCCCATTCCATGAGTTGATCTTGGATCATTAAGATGATCCTAAATTGTTTGAACCTCAAGAAGATCGATTCTTCTAAATTTCCCCTTTCCTTCTCGTAGTCATGTTGGATGTAGTTCTCAAGACAAGACGTCGAGACAAAATGGTGATCGTGTCAACGTTCCTATGAAGTGTAACCTGGATCGTGAAGATCGTGTTAGCTTGTACCCCCTCTGTCTTCTTACCTCACGTCTTGAATCTCGGGGCGAGATTCTTGTTTAGTGGGGGTGAGTTGTCACATCCCAGTTAGTCCATGCATTAGTGTGTGCATCATGTTTAAATTTCATTTCAATTTGAAATGGGGAAGACATAAACCCCCAGAACCCCTTTTAAATCCAACTAGGGTTTACTAAAAATTATTTCAATGAACCTGAAATGCCCTTCTAAAATGCTCATCATTTTTGCTTTGGTTCAGAACCTCTGCCAAAAGTGGTGCACAATTTTCTAGGTCATCCTAAGGTCCTTGAATTAAACCATAAGTATTTGAGTTTGGGCATTTAAAATTATATAAAGTATTTCAAATGCCCAAATATTCCCAAACTAAAATGTTTCATGTTGGAAATATTCCAACAATGGACCAGGAACAGTTTGGTGAATTTTGAAGCTGTTCTAGTATTTTTAATAACTCCACAAAGCTACAGAAAATTAGAAAAAGAAAAACAGGAAGAAAATCTTACCTGGCGCCACCCACCCGGCCCACGCTTGGCCCAGCCCGGCAACCCAATGAGCTTAGCTTTCGGCTTGACGAGCAGCAATGCTTTCGGCGAGCACCGCATGCATGCCACGCGGCCGCCGCCTCGCCGCTTCCCTCACCCGGCCTTGACGCGTTCGCGTCCATTCTCTCCCCCGAGCCCCTCGGACACCTCCTCTCCTCCCCGGCTCCTCTCTCTCGCGCTCCCCCGCCATGGCCGACGCCACCGCCGCCGCACCATCGCCGTAGACGCGCTCCCCGCCGTCCGCACCCCTCCTCGCCATGTCTAGGAGCTCCGCCATCCTCCTCTACCCCGAGCTAGCCGAGCCCCGCATGCTCAAGTGAACCGAGGCCACCGCCACCGACCTCGCCCGAGTTCACCGTCGCCGGAGATCCCCTTCAACGCCGTCGTCGCTCCGGCCCGTCCCCGGCCGCACCGAGTGCTCCTCCGAGTTGCCTGTGAGCCTAGCTACCTTCCCCTCCCTTTCTCTCTCGCTCTCAAGCCGTGTAGCGACCGAACGGAGATCAACTGCACCGCTGCGCGGAGCTCGTCGCCGACGTGCTCCGGTCACCCTCCGCCACCTCTTGGTGTCCATCACACTCACCACGTCGCATAGGGTCTAACCATGCACTCCCCGCACCTCACCGACCCCTCTAGCCTCGAGTTCCCCTTCGGCCGAACTCCGGCGGCCGCCTAGGTCGTCGCCGGCGCCGATTCCGGCCGCCTTGACCCCAACCCACTCCACCAAGAGCTGCGGCTCAACCCCAGCTACCCATAGCCACCCTCCGCGGCTCGTTTGGTCGCCGGAATGACCAAACTCACTTCCGCCACCGCGTCGGGCTCGCCGGCGGCTAAACGCCGGCAGCCGACTTTGACTTTGACCCCGGGCGGGCCCTGGTTGACTCAGATGAGTCAATGACAGGTGGGGCCCGACCACATTAACTAAATAGGTTTAGTTTTAATTAAACTTTAACTAAACTAATTACCACGATACCTGGACCCACAGTCGGGTTTGACCGGACGTCTCCGTTGACCTGACGTCATTACGACGCATGGTCGATTTAATAAATCAATTCTGGATTTATTCTAATATAGGAAATTCGAAATATAGTTCAAACTTCAAATATTCATAACTTTTAATCTATAACTCCAAATGCAAAGATCTATATATGAAAAATGATCAGAAAAATCCATTCTACCCATTGGTACAGGTTTCATGCATGATAAAACAAGTTAACCTTGATGTTTAAGCAGAATAAGATATTGCACCTTTAGGGCCTTTTTAAATAAGCTAACATTTGAATCTTTGATTCAAATGAGTTCATCCCTTTTTGTTCCAGCTTGCATTAGGCCAACACACATCCATATTGCCATGTCATAGCATGCATCATATTGTTGCATATTGCCATGTGTGTTTATTTTCGGTATGTCTTTCGTGATAGGTTCTGCCTCCGAGGATAACCCCGAATATCCGACTGAAGGGCAGTATCCTACCACCACTCCATCAGGCAAGCAAAACCCCCTTGTCCATTCCGAAATAATCCCACTCTCTCGCTCCTGCTCTCTTTTACTGCATTAGGACAACACCGATTTATACATTACTTGCTGCGGTAGCTGAACCCCTTTATCCTCTGCATGACCTGTCATTCCACAAGAATTAGATGAAACTCACTAGCATGAGTAGGAGTTGCTTGAGCCATGTTGTGCCTACTCATTCATGCTTGTTTGTCATGCCTGCTTTGCTTAGAGTTGAGTCAGGTCCGATTCATCGGGAATGAATCGGAGGTGTGTGAACATGTCCTACTGTGTGTGAGCTAAGTGTGTGAACACGATTTGGTAAAGGTAGCGGTGAGAGGCCATGTAGGAGTACATGGTGGGTTGTCTCATTGCAGCCGTCCTCGTGAACTGAGTTCGTGTTTGTGATCCATGAAACAGTTACTACCACGCATTGGGCCCAAACCAATGGACCCTCTCGGCTTCTTAACCACCCTTGTTCTCTCACAGGGAGTTGCAAGTAGTTTACAGTGTTTGTAGTATCTTTGGGGGGCCGCATAACGCTGACCTTAGGGGGGGGTTGGGTTGCGGTAGGCACCATGGCCTACTGGACCGCTTCGCCCGTTTGGTGTCTCGGGAACCCTGCACACATCGTTCGGGGCTGTATGGGAAACCTCGGCGGACTCCTGCGGATGGAACCCGAATAGGCGATAAACCTGGACTTGGGACTTGTGTGTTTAGGTAGGCTGTGGCCGACACCCACGTTGGGCTTCCGCTTGAAGGTTGCCGAGTACATGTCGTAAACGGTGGTAAGTGGTGAGAGCGTGTGTGAAGAAGCACACCCCTACAGGGTTAACGTTATCTATTCGAATAGCCGTGTCCATGGAGAAGGACTTACGGGTTGCCTATATCAGTTCATAGACAAGTGAAAGTGGATACTATAAAATGCGCAATAAAAGCGTGAGAGCTAAGGATGGCGTACTAGTAGGGGGGACGGGAGCGGGTCCAAATTGGTGTATTTATATGGTGAATATGTGGACTCGTGTGCGCCACCTCAAAAGAGTTACTTGCGATCGTAGTTCAGGGATAGCCACCGAGTCAAAGCTGGCTTGCTGCGGTTAAACTCCACCACCCCTTTTGATAATGATGCATATGTAGTTAGTTACGATGTAAGTCTTCTGAGTACGTTTGTACTCACGTTTGCTTATTTTATTTTTGCAGAGAGACTTCAGTCTCGCTAGTAGTTCCGCTTGGACTTGACGTTTAGCTTGTTACCTCAGCTACGATCTTGTGCCCTCGGCAGATCTCGGTAGATAGTCAGGCTTCTCGGCCTTTTTCATTTATAGTTATGCGTACTTTCGGACATGTTTAGTTTCCGCTTGTGCTTTGACTTGTATGCTCACGAGTGTTGGGGCATGAGACCCATGTTTGTAATATTTCGCTCCTCGGAGCCTAATGAATAAATACTTGAGTCTTAGAGTTATGTTGTGATGCCATGTTGTATTTACACATATTGAGCATATTGTGTGTATGTTTGAAATGCTTGGTATGTGTGGGATCCGACAAACTAGTTGTTTATCCTTGGCAGCCTTTCATATGGGGAAATGTAGTCTCGTGCTTACGGCGATAGTAGTCCGCTCTGACCCGGTTCACCGGAGTCCTGCTAGCCCAAAGACTACTGCTTGGACACTTGACTGGCGGCATGTGTTTCACGCCGTTCCTATGTCTGTCCTTCGGGAAATGTCACGCGGTGTTATTGAGTCCTGCCTAGCCTGCTACAGCCGGGATACCGGAGTCCTGATAGCCAGTGCTACAGCCCGAATTTATACGTTGATGACCGACATGCTCGATGTGATTCATGTATGCCTGTCCCCATAGGTTAAGCGCCGCTTTGGGTTCACGACTAGCCATGTCGGCCGGGTTCTTTATCATGTGGATGCTAGCGACACTTTGTCATATCGTGAGCCAAAAGACGCAAACGGTCCCGGGCCATGGTAAGGCGACACCCGTGGGAATACCGTGCGTGAGGCCGCAAAGTGATATGAGGTGTTACCGGCTAGGTCGATGTGATTTGGAATCGGGGTCCTGACAGACATAGACTCTTCCTGAAAATAAGATGAATTGTAATTGTTTGATGACTAAATAGCACGGTTTGTTAGTTTTCAAGAAATTTTATTGTCTACACTTTAACATGTGAATAGTTTGTTACTTGATCATGAAAAGTTCTATGAGTTGAGCTACTGTTATGGCATATAATGATGCAAGAAAAGGTGATTGAAATTATCATTGATCAAACTTATGCACCTCCTAGCATTCACACTTCAAAAATTCTTTCTTTTATCATTTACCTACTCGAGGACGAGCATGAATTAAGCTTGGGGATGCTGATACGTCTCCAACATATCTATAATTTATGAAGTATTCATGCTATTATATTATCCATCTTGGATGTTTATGGGCTTTATTAAACACTTTTATATCACTTTTGGGACTAACCTATTAACCCAGAGCCCAAAGGCCGCCTCCTGCTTTTTTTCCCTTGTTTGATGTTTGAAGAGAAGGAATATCAAACGGAGTCCAAACGGAATGAAACCTTCGGCAGAGTTATTTTTGGAAAGAAAGCAATCCGGGAGACTTGGAGTGCACGTCAGGGAATCAACGAGGAAGGCACAAGGCAGGGGGGCGCACCCTCCACCCTCGTGGGCCCCTCGTTGCTCCCCTGGCGTATTTCTTCCTCCTATATATATACCAATATACCCTAAAACCATCGGGGAACAGAAGAGATCGGGAGTTTCGCCGCCGCAAGCCTCTGTAGCCACCAAAAACCAATCGGGACCCTGTTTTCGGCACCCTGCTGGAGGGGGGAAGCCTCACCGGTGGCCATCTTCATCATCCCGGCGATCTCCATGACGATGAGGGAGTAATTCACCCTCGGGGCTGAAGGTATGTACCAGTAGCTATGTGTTTGATCTCTCTCTCTCTCTCTCTCTCTCTCTCTCTCTCGTGTTCTTGATTTGGCATGATCTTGATGTATCGCGAGCTTTGCTATTATAGTTGGATCTTATGATGTTTCTCCCCCTCTACTCTCTTGTAATGGATTGAGTTTTCCCTTTGAAGTTATCTTATCAGATTGAGTCTTTAAGGATTTTAGAACACATGATGTATGTCTTGCATGTGCTTATCTGTGGTGACAATGGGATATTCACGTGATCTACTTGATGTATGTTTTGGTGATCAACTTGCGGGTTCAGTGACCTTGTGAACTTATGCATAGGGTTTGGCACACGTTTTCGTCTTGACTCTCCGGTAGAAACTTTGGGGCACTCTTTGAGGTTCTATGTGTTGGTTGAATAGATGATTCTGAGATTGTGTGATGCATATTGTATAATCATACCCACGGATACTTGAGGTGACATTGGAGTATCTAGGTGACATTAGGGTTTTGGTTGATGTGTGTCTTAAGGTGTTATTTTACTACGAACTCTACGGTTGTTTGTGACACTTATAGGAATAGCCCAATGGATTGATCGGAAAGAATAACTTTGAGGTGGTTTCGTACCCTACAATAATCTCATCGTTTGTTCTCTGCTATTAGTGACTTTGGAGTGACTCTTTGTTGCATGTTGAGGGATAGTTATGTGATCCAATTATGTTATTATTGTTGAGAGAACATGCACTAGTGAAAGTATGAACCCTAGGCCTTGTTTCCTAGCATTGCAATACCGTTTCCGCTCACTTTTATTATTAGTTACCTTGCTGTTTTTATATTTTCAGTTTACAAAAACCTATATCTACTATCCATATTGCACCTGTATCACCATCTCTTCGCCGAACTAGTTCGCCTATACAATTTACCATTGTATTGGGTGTGTTGGGGACATAAGAGACTCTTTGTTATTTGGTTGCAGGGTTGCTAGAGAGACCATCTTCATCCTATGCCTCCCACGGATTGATAAACCTTAGGTCATCCACTTGAGGGAAATTTGCTATTGTCCTACAAACCTCTGCACTTGGAGGCCCAACAACGTCTACAAGAAGAAGGTTGTGTAGTAGACATCAATGGGACAGTGGAGAGGCGTCGTGGTGCTCTGGTCCGTTCAGGCTGATGCAGCGGCCGGAGTTGAGGTCGGAGATGAAGGTTGAAGGCTGCGGAGCTCGGGTGCACTGGAGCGTCGCGGGGAGGAAGAAGAAGGTGAGAAGGAAAAGGGGGAGAATGAAAGGGGAACCCGTGGCCCTATTTATAAGGAGAGAAGGATAAGTGGCATGTGCAAGAATCGAGGAGACAGGAAAATGGATGTGCGACGGCGCGGGCGCCTCGATTTTCGGAGGATCAGTAAAGAAAGAGATTTATTAAGATTCGGGTTCTATGTAGTATTAATCACAGGTGACGTCACGGCGGGTTACCACAATTTCCGGAGATGACGTCATGGCGGGTTACAATGTTTCACAAGATGAAGAAGTATTTTTTCTAAGTGTTGAAGATTGACATGAACAAGTTCAAATCAACCCGGGGCCTAATGTTGGGGATATGACTATCAGATATGACCCGCCCAGGAGGGGCCGGTTCATCCTTATGGCGGTTCATCTAAATGAAGCCCAAGAGTATATTAAAGATGGCGGTTCATAGACAGGCTTGTTAAAGGGCCAAACTCGAATGCGGCTTAAGGCCCATAAGTGTAAACCGATATGCATGCGTAGACTTGTAATGTAAGGCATGTAAGATAAGTCACCGAGCCGGACACGTTATATGAGCCGGCCGGGACTCTGTAGGCCGCAGGGCGTCAACCCATGTATATAAGGGGACGACCCTGCAGCGGCTTAGGGCAAGAAACAACAGATTGAGAGCCAAGCAAAGCGGATTCGCTCCCTTGTCATCGAAACCCTAGCAATACCACCTCAAACTGGATTAGGCCTTTACCTTCACCGCAAGGGGCCGAACCAGTATAAACTCCTTGTGTCCTTTTTCCCGTATAACCCCTTTAAGCTAACTCCATCGCAATGGCTCCGCAACTAAGTCCTTCCATGAGGACATCTGCCGTGACACTTCCACGACAAGCTGCGTACGTCTTGGACAAAGTAAAAACAAAAGAATTATGCGAGGTCCTTTCACGTGTGAGATTCCCACATGGATTTGCTTGCAACTCTGAAAGGAGAGTCAGTGCAGATGGAAACAAGGTACATGGTTTGAAAACTCATGACTGCCACTTCCTACTTCAAAGGGTTTTACCTGTTATCCTTACGAGATTGGGGCATACGACTTATACAAAGCGATTCTTGAGTTGGGACAATTCTTCAGGGAACTCTGCAGTAGAAATATCAGGATAGATGCTTTGGAGTGTCTTAGAGACAAGATACTAACTATCCTATGCGACCTTGAGATATCCTCCAGCCTTCTTTGATGTGATGGTGCATTTGGCTGTTCATCTACCTAATGAGGCACTACTTAGAGGTCCAGTATAGTATGGCTGGATGTACCCTATTGAAAGGCGGCTAGGCACTTTCAAGGGCTATGTTAGGAACAGACCTAGACCCGAGGGTTCCATTGCAGAGGCCTGCATTGCTACAGAAGCGTTGACATTCTGCTCAAAATACATTGAAACAACTGATACGTCTCCGTCGTATCTACTTTTCCAAACACTTTTGCACTTGTTTTGGACTCTAACTTGTATTATTTTAATGGAACTAACCCGGACTGATGTTGTTTTCATCAGAATTGCCATGATGTTGTTTCATGTGCAGAAAACAAAAGTTCTCGGAATGACCTGAAACTCCATGGAATATCTTAGAATAAATAATAAAAAATCCTCGCCAAAGATGAAGACCAGGGGGCCCACACCCGGGGGGGCCCCTACCTCGTGGCCCCCTGGACACCTTTCAACGCCAACTCCAACTCTATATATTGGCTTTCAGGGAGAAAAAAATAAGGGAGAAGAAATCATCGGGTTTTATGATGCGGAGCCGCCGCCAAGCCCTAAAACCTCTCGGGAGGGATGATCTGGAGTCCGTTCGGGGCTCCGAAGAGGGGGATTCATCACCGTCGTCATCATCAACCATCCTCCATCACCAATTTCATGATGCTCACTGTCGTGCGTGAGTAATTCCATCGTAGGCTTGCTGGACGGTGATGGGTTGGATGAGATTTATCATGTAATCGAGTTGGTTTTGTTAGGGTTTGATCCCTAGTATCCACTATGTTCTGAGATTGATGTTGCTATGACTTTGCTATGCTTAATGCTTGTCACTAGGGCCCGAGTGCCATGAATTCAGATCTGAACCTATTATGTTTTCATGAATATATGTGAGTTCTTGATCCTCTCTTGCAAGTCTATAGTCACCTATTATGTGTTATGATCCGACAACCCCGAAGTGACAATAATCGGGATACTTCACGGTGATGACCATAGTTTGAGGAGTTCATGCATTCACTATGTGCTAATGCTTTGTTCCGGTTCTCTATTAAAAGGAGGCCTTAATATCCCTTAGTTTCCAATAGGACCCCGCTGCCACGGGAGGGTAGGACAAAAGATGTCATGCAAGTTCTTTTCCATAAGCATGTATGACTATATTCGAATACATGCCTACATTACATTGATTAAATGGAGCTAGTTACGTGTCATCCTATGTTATGATCATTACATGACGAACCGCATCCGGCATAATTATCCATCAACGATCCGGTGCCTACGAGCTTTCCATATCTTGGTCTTCGCTTGTTTACTTTTCCGTTGCTACTGTTACAATCATTACAAAATACCAAAACATTACTTTTCTTGTCTTTACTTTTGTTACCGTTACCACCACTATCATATTACTTTGCTACTAAACACTTTGCTGCAGATACTAAGTTTCGGTGTGGTTGAATTGACAACTCAGCTGCTAATACTTGAGAATATTCTTTGGCTCCCCTTGTGTCGAATGAACAAATTTGGGTTGAATACTCTACCCTCGAAAGCTGTTGCGATCCCCTATACTGGTGCGTTATCAAGACTAATTTCCGGCGCCGTTGCCGGGGAGCATAGCTCTATTCTTTGAGTCACTTGGGATTTATATCTGCTGGACACTATGAAGAACTTGAAAGATGCTAAGACAACAATTTATCCCTCAACTACGAGGGGAGGTAAGGAACTTCCATCTAGCTCTGCACTTGATTCACCTTCTGTTATGAGTAAGCTAGCGACACCTAAACCTGCTACTGCTATTCGTTCCGATATGTCGCATGTTATTGATGATGCCACTTCTGCTATGCATGATACTTATGATGAAACTACTTCTATGCTTGATACTACTGTGCCCCTTGGTTAATTTCTAGATGAACAAATTGCTAGGGCTGGAGAGAAAGAAATTTTTGAATCTGAATACGATGATGAAAGTGATGATGAAAATATGCCTATTATTCCTGAGGGTTATTGTCGGTGTCAAAACCGGCGGATCTCGGGTAGGGGGTCCCGAACTGTGCGTCTAAGGCGGATGGTAACAGGAGACAGGGGATACGATGTTTACCCAGGTTCGGGCCCTCTCTATGGAGGTAATACCCTACTTCCTACTTGATTGATCTTGATGATATGAGTATTACAAGAGTTGATCTACCACGAGATCGTAGAGGCTAAACCCTATAAGCTAGCCTATGGTATGATTGTTGTATATCTCTATCGACTAGCCTGGCCTCGATTTATATAATGCACCAGAGGCCTAGGATAACAAGAGTCCTAGCCGAATACGCCGGTGGGGGAGGAGTCCTTGTCTTGATCGCCAAGTCTTGAGGAATCTTCCTTGTATGCGGCAGCTGTCCGAACTGGCCCATGAGTATATGGCCATGGGGGTCCTCGCCCAATCTAACAGATCGGTAGATGACGTGGTGAGTACCCCCTAGTCCAGGACACCGTCAGTAGCCCCCTGAACCGGTCTTCAAGTTTAGGGACGCTCCTCGATTCTTCCGAACCGTTCTTCATCTTGATCGTCGGTCTTGAAAACTGGTTCAACAAATCTTCTCATCTTCGATCTTGAGGATCGCCGAAATGCATTCGACGAGTTTACACGTCGGGTATCCGAGGAGCCCCTTTAAGTTTCCGGCCTTTATCAATGCCTTGTTATTTTTATGCCACACCTCGGGTTTGAAGTTGTTCCCGGGCGGAGTGTCCTCTTGCGTCCGAGATCCAACACCGGACTGCATTCGAGGTATCTTTTGCAGCCGAGCACCAAAGCCGGCCTGCTTCCCAGTTCAAACGCCGGACTATGTATCCGAGCTCCAACGCCGGACTGTATCCGAGCTCCAACGCCGGACTATGTATCCGAGCTCCAACGCTGGACTGTATCCGAGGTGTCGTAAATCTCCTTGGTTCAAAGAATTTTGAAGGAGTTTAGCCGAGCTTAATGCCGGAAATGCCCTCTATGGAGCCAGCCACTAGCGCCCGAGCTTTATGCCGGAATGCTTCCGAGGTGGTGCACCACCCCGAATGTGGGCCGATTTTTGTCAATATTTTTGATTGGTGCAATTTATTCTCTGCCGAGATACATAGCCAATAGCCCTCAAGGTGGGTATCGGTCCAAAACCCGAGATGCACATGAAGGATGACATAAGACCGCTGATCCCCGTAGCTGCTGAGACTCAGGTTGATTTGCAAAATCGGTCTGAGGATCAAGTCCTAGCTCGGCAGAATACTTCGGGACACAAAAAGCGGCGTGCTCAGTCCTCAAGACTCAGGTTGGGTGCGGCCGATCAACCTGAGGATCAAAATCTCCTCGGAGACTTTATTACACTTAAAATTTTCTGCATTGGACAGGCAATGCAGTAGCCCCCGAGACACTGGTCGGGTGGCAACACCGGATCAGGGGATCGATGTGCCCCTTTAATATTTGTAAATAATAAGCCCGAAGCCCAGTATCCCCCGAGCCTTAATGCGGGCACGGTGGCCGAATTAAGGATTGATATCCATAGTAAAATCACAAATTATGTGTAATGACTCTATGTATCCAAGTACTTTACGTCATTAATGCTCGGATCCGCATTGTACAAAACTTTGTTGACCGACCATCGGCGTCCACCTCCTCGGCCAATAGCCGAGGAGTGTTTGTCCTACTTTATAAAGCCTTTATGAGGGCAAAGATTTACAACAAACAAGGCAATCTGGCCATACGGTTTTATAAACAAAGGTACACGAGAGAGATATGTTATATTACTTGTTAATGGAAGAAATGTCTTCCAAAGAAAATAGTCCCGCTATCGATTCCTTTCTTTGGGTTGTCATGCTAAGCATGATCATGAAACCTCAGCTCCAATGTAAGAGCAAAATATCGAGGATTTAGTTTGGGAGGCCAGTTAATAGCCCCCGGTAGTGTTCGGCGATAGTCCAGGTCAAGCCGTAAACACTTCAGCCATTGTTATGAATGGCCCGTCGTTTAACACCGTCATCGGATCACTGACCAGTTTACGCTTATTGTGACAGTCGACTACGCTTTCTCCACCGAGGTGCTTAACCATGTGAGCTGGAAGCACAATCGCAGTGGTTCTTCCTTTGCACACCTAGCAGAGCAAAGCGGAACGTAGGAGGCAAGCGCAGGAGCCGGGAAACCCAACTATTGACCGAAGACACAATTCGAAACCGATGCATATATAGCAATATCCGAGAATGTTTTTGCCGAATCTCTAAAGGTGTAAGGCGTTGCACTGCGAGACTTGTGCTGAAAACAAACAAATAGTTTAAAAAGTGCCATAAGCTTGGAAAACCAAAAAATGTCAAGAAAACCTGACGTCTGAACGAGATCAAGTGTTCGGTGCCAATCCGAAAATTGGCCTTAGCAAAAGAAGTGCTTCTGTCATGCTTTAACATGATACATCCTATCTCAAGACTTCAAGCGGGTCAGCCTACGGCTTCAACCTCCTATCCCGAGGGCGGAGTACTTCTCATTAGGCCAGTTTAGCAAACTAAACTCTAGCGGCTTTGAGAGAGAAATTAGGCTCCCCGGCTAGTGACCACACGCTCGTGTCGAAAAAAGGAGTGATAGATAATAATAATAAGAATAATGAAACTTTGCAACGACTAAGAAGAAGAACACTTATCATAAAACGGCTCATATAAATTTAAGAGCCCCCAAGTGACTTGGGTAAAAGAATGATTGTATGTACCGAAGTACTTATATCATATCTATGTTCAACCGAACTTTAAACGTGTCTTAAGCGACCGTTGGCTTCTCCCTCTTCGGTCAAGGACCGAAAAGTGTTATGTACTCCATCTGTCGAGAATATCGACGGTGTTTCCAATAACCAGGCAATCAGGCCATAAGGCATAACAGACATAAAGCGGCGCTTTCGGGGAACTTATGCTATATTATCGCGAAGTGTAAGAAGCATCTTGAAGAAAATAGTACCCCACCAATACCTTTCTTCGGTGCTCATTGTTATTATGAGACTTGTACAATAGATTTTTTGTACTCATGAGTTCTGTTGTGTGCCGACCATCATTGAAAACTATAAGAGCGCTAGCTTTCGGCTTCACCCAGTCTGAGGTCCCGCTCGGATGTCCCGATCTTGACAATCACAGAGGTGCTCGCTTTACTCCCTAGCCGAACAATCGGGAACGTAGGGGTAAACACAGGAGCGAGGCAACCCAGCTTGCAAATCGCTTAAGTCAATATGGTGCATATTGTGGCATAATACACGAACAAGGAACGAAGCCGTACAAGTATAATCATATGCAAGAGGAAAAGCTTCATGAAGGAAGCCACCAAATGAATTGGGTATTTGAATTTATGTGTCACAAACAAAGTTTGGACAAGAAATTTTTTTATAAGCAACATTTTTCCAAAAAAGTATAATGCTTGGTCGAACCGAACACGAGTTAGAAATTAAAGCTTTGAGCATGAAAGCGACTTAGCTAGTTAATGTGTTCGGTATTGATGACGCGGTCCGAGCTTGATACGGGACAAGGTTCCATCCCCCAAGCCGGTCCCGAGGTGGCGGAGCGAAGAGCTCAACACGCCGAAGTGGTGACATAGCACGGTCAATGCAGACCGGTAGAGTGACGCCAAAGTCCCCGAATCATTTTCCTGTGCACAAAAAATGATAATTAAAAAATCGTTGCATAATAAATAATTTATGCAAAGTGAGTAATAAAAGAAATATGGCCTGGCGCCGAAGTCAATGTCGATGCAGGGCATCGGCGTGATGCGGTAAAGGCGTGGCAAAGCCTGAATTCATGTGTCGGTTCGAGCTCGGATGCGGCGTCACGGACTATGTCTGAAACCGACCGAACCACCATGCGATCACATTAATGCGGCCACCATTTGATAGACCTGTGTACATATGATGGACAAATCAGAGTAATAATTACTTGGGAAAAATGAACCCAAACAAGCAAAAAATACTGGGATTAATAGCACCTGGTTTATTTGTTGTAGCAATCCAAACGAAGGTGATTCCCAAAATTGGGACTCGATCCGCGCACCCATGGCCTGATGGGCGATAAAACGACGGCATGGCAATGCTGGCAAAGGTTGGCTCGCCGAGGCAAAGCCCTCGGTCCAGCTAACGTGACGGAGCTGGTCGGCTAGCGACGCCGAAGTGTCTGGAGTAGGTTGATGAAGAGATGGCGAAGCCCCCGGTCCAGCCGAGATGTCGAAGTAGGTTGGCGTGATGGACACTAGCTTGAAGAAGCAATAGTGCGGCCCTGCCGATGCAGGTCGTGACGTGGTCGATGCCGGCTTGATGAAGCAACTATGCGGCGATGCCGGTATGCCCGCTCCGTGTAAGCCGTGGGGCGGCGATGTTGGTCATGATTTATCCTTCGTGATGCCGGACTCTTGTTCGGCTTGCCGAGATGATGATCCGAAGAAGTTGAGCTCGGCTCAACAAAGTGACGACGTGTCTAGCGCAGGTCGGTAGCCGTGGAGCAATATTGCCGGACTGATTTGACACCAGCATGATGTTGAAGATCATGTTCAAAAGATTTTAAAGTTAGTGGGATGTGTTCGGGAACAAAACACAATACCCCATACAAAACTTCCTTCAAAAAGGATGTCCGAAATCCCATTTGTAAAAAAGAACGAACTCGGGTCGGATTTGTTTTCGTGCAGAAAACAGATCCAAAAAGTGATGAACTAATTGGAAGGTACCCGGAGTTTGGACGGTCGGATCGAGCTGAAATTTTGAGGGGTGGTAGATATAGGAATTCCGCAGTCGATCAACGGTTGGATCTTCCAAAGGAGGTCCGAGCTAGAAGCTGGACACCACGCCCTAAACTCGTCCAGATTCTCGTCCAGATTTGACAGGGCTCCGGTATATCGTAGATTGTCGGAGATTCCTCCATCGGAACTCGACTAAATTTATCGTGGTTGTTGTAGACGTAATTCCGCACTATTCCACCGAAGCAATCGTCAAACCGGCCTTTCGAGGAGGCGGTGACGGCGGATACAAGTTCGTTGTCCGTAAAAAAAGACGGTCGCTCGAGGGCAATGTTGACGTTGAGCCCCCGGGCTCCCTGGATGATTCCTCCATGATCTTGATAGAGATCGGAGCTGATGTTGATGAAGGCCCTCATCCCAACATGACGATCGGAGGTAGGGCGTAGTCCTTGGTTGAACCAAGGTGACCAGTCGAGCTGGTGACGAAGATGCCGAAGTCGCAGTTGATCTGCAAGCGAGCCATCGACCTTTTGCCGAACACACAATGAACTCTCAATGAAAGCACCAATGTCGGTGTCAAACCGGCGGATCTCGGTAGGGGGTCCCGAACTGTGCGTCTAAGGCGGATGGTAACAGGAGACAGGGGACACGATGTTTACCTGTGTTCGGGCCCTCTCTATGGAGGTAATACCCTACTTCCTACTTGATTGATCTTGATGATATGAGTATTACAAGAGTTGATCTACCACGAGATCGTAGAGGCTAAACCCTAGAAGCTAGCTTATGGTATGATTGTTGTATATCTCTATCGACTAGCCTGGCCTCGATTTATATAATGCACCAGAGGCCTAGGATAACAAGAGTCCTAGCCGAATGCACCGGTGGGGGAGGAGTCCTTGTCTTGATCTCCAAGTCTTGCAGAATCTTCCTTGTATGCGGCAGCTGTCCGGACTGGCCCATGAGTATACGGCCATGGGGGTCCTCTGCCCAATCTAACAGATCGAGAGATGACGTGGTGAGTACCCCCTAGTCCAGGATACCGTCAGTTATGTTTTTGATATGGAATCTTCTACAGCTATTTTTGCTTGCAAAGATAGATATGAGCTCAAAAGGTTATTAGTTAAATGGAACAAAGAATCTCTTAGAGACAGAATGAAACCTGACCCTGCTTTTGCTACTTCACCTATCTGTGTTCCTGATAAGGATTATGAATTTTCTGTTGATCCAGATATAATTACTTTGGTCGAATCTGATCCTTTTTATGGCTATGAATCTGAAACTGTTGTGGCACATCTTACTAAGTTAAATGATATAGCCGCCCTGTTTACTAATGATGAGAGATCGCTCTACTTTTATATACTCAAAATATTTCCGTTCTCATTAAAGGGTGATGCTAAGATATGGTTTAATTCTCTTGATCCTGGTTGTGCGCGTAGTCCCCAGGATATGATTTATTACTTTTCTGCTAAATATTTCCCTGCTCATAAGAAGCAAGCTGCTTTGAGGGAAATATACAACTTCGTGCAAATTAAAGAAGAGAGTCTCCCACAAGCTTGGGGAGGCTTCTCAAGTTACTTAATGCTTTGCCTGATCATTCTCTTAAGAAACATGAAATACTTGATATCTTTTATAATGGACTAACCGATGCTTCCAGAGATTACGGATAGTTGTGCTTGGTTCTCTTTTCGTGGAAAGAACACGGACGAAGCTGAAATTTTATTGAATAATATGTTGACAAATGAAAATAATTAGGCACCTCCCGAGCCAACTCCCCGAGCCAACTCCCGAGCCAATTCATCGAGCCTATTCCTAAACCAACTCCGAAGAAGAGAGGTGTTCTATTTCTCGATCTGAAGATATGCAAGAGGCAAAGAAATCTATGAAAGAAAAAGGTATTAAAGCTGAAGATATTAAGAATTTACCTCCTATTGAAGAAATACATGGTCTTAATCTACCGCTTTGTTGAAGAAACATATGATCTTGATCCATTACTTATTGAAGAACCTCCTGATCCCGGTAACCCGACACGGGTAGTAAAGGTAAATTCTCTCTACAGATATGATAAAGCTGAAGTCCCTCCTACTAAAATTGCTAGTCAGTGCTTGGATGAGTTTGATAACTTTATGTTTAAGCAAGATGACTTTAATGCTTATTTTGGTAGACAATTAAAACAAAATACCTTTATGATTAAATGCTTGGGTGGTTATATGGCTAATATTAGAGGTGAACTTAAACTTGTTAGCAAACATGCTTCTATGGTTACCACTCAAGTACAACAAGTACTTAAAGCTCAAAAAGAAGTGCTTGATGAAATGAATAGTAAGAAAAATGATTATGTTGTTAGAGTGGCTACTAGAACTAGTAGAATGACTCGGGAACCTTTGTATCCTGAAGGCCACCTTAAGAGAATCGAGCAAGATTCTCAGAGAAATAATATTGATGTACCTAGTTCTTCTAAAAGGAAGAAAAAGAAAAATGATAGGACTTTTCAAACTTCTAGTGAACCTATTGCTGAACCACCTGAGAATCCAAATGATATATCTATTTCTGATGCTGAAACACAATCTGGTAATGAACATGAACCTACTGAAAATGTTAATGATGATGTTCATGATGATGTTCATGATGATGCTCAACCGAGTAATGATAATGATGTAGAAGTTGAACCTGCTGTTGATCTTGATAACCCACAATCAAAGAATCAACGTTATGATAAAAGAGACTTCGTTGCTAGGCAACATGGTAAAGAAAGGGAACCATGGGTTCAGAAACCCATGCCTTTTCCTCGAAACCATCCAAGAAAAGGATGAAGAGGATTTTGAGCGCTTTCTTTGAAATGATTAGACCTATCTTTTTGTGTATGCGATTAACTGATATGCTCAAAATGAATCCTTATGCTAAGTATATGAAAGATATTGTTACCAATAAAAGAAAGATACCGGAAGCTGAAATTTCCACCATGCTAGCTAATTATACTTTTAAGGGTGGAATACCAAAGAAACTTGGAGATCCAGGAGTACCTACTATACCATGCTCCATTAAAAGAAACTATGTTAAATCTGCTTTATGTGATCTTGGAGCCGGTGTTAGTGTTATGCCTCTCTCTTTATATCGTAGACTTGAATAAGTTGACACCTACTGAAATATCTTTGCAAATGGCTGATAAATCAACTGCTATACCTGTCGGTATTTGTGAGGATGTGCCTGTTGTGGTTGCAAACGTTGCGATTTTAACGGACTTTGTTATTCTTGATATTCCTGAGGATGATAGTATGTCTATTATCCTTGGAAGACCTTTCTTAATACTGCAGGGGCTGTTATTGATTGCAACAAAGGCAATGTCACTTTTCATATTAATGGTAATGAGCACACGGTACACTTTCCGAGGAAACAACCTCAAGTTCATAGTATCAACTCTATTGGAAAAATTCCATCGATTATATTTGGAGGTTTTGAATTTCCTCTCCCTACTGTCAAGAAGAAATATGATATACTTATTATTGGGGATGTCCATGTCCCCATTGAGGTAACATAGTGTTATTCGAAATTTCTCCGGTTCCATGTTAGTCGGAATGAGTTTGTTAACAAGACCTGATCAACCTTGTTACTGGATTCCTTTTGATGAGCATGAGATGGATGAAACTAGAAGCACAACCTTCTGTACCCTCTTTATATTTTCTTTTATTTAGTAGAAATAAAGTAAAATCGTATTTTTCTGTCTGTCTCCCGACTTATCCTTGCAATATAAAAATATCCCTAAAATAAAAGTCCTCAGAATGCCATGCCAATTTAATATGATTTTTTCGGGAATATTTGAGGATTTCTAGTGCAAAAATTACCACGGGGAGCTGCCACTGGCCACGAGGGTGGAGGGCGCGCACTGCCTCGTGGCCCACGGTGGCCCTCCTCCACTTATCCTGCACCCGACTTCTTCCTCGCCTCACACAAACCCGAAAAACCAACTCAAGCACGAGTTCCAGCCACATTTGCTGTGATTTTCGGTCTCCTTGCTCAAAGCACCTCTCGCAAAACTGCTTGGGGAGATTGTTCCTTGGTATGTGACTCCTCCATTGGTCCAATTAGTTTTTTCTCTAGTGTTTTATTCTTTGCAAATTTGTGCTACATAGGTGACCATGTTCATGAGCTTGCATGTCAAATTTATATGGTTCCAAGTAGTTCTAATGCTTGATATAGGCTCTAGGCACTTGTAGGAGTAGTTGCTATCAATTTTATTGAAGTTGGTTCACTTTTGTTTGAAGTTACTAAAAATTTCAGAAATTTTTCAGAGGAAACAATATGTTTAGGAAGATGTTCCAAGGTGGTTCTTCAAGGAAGCAAGGTCCCAGGCTTGCAATGCGTGATGCTGACGAGGAACCACCAAGAGACGCTCTTGTGAGGCCCTGTGAATGGCCTTCGGAAAATTTCATGGATCAAGTGGGGATCAAAGAAGAATTCAACGCATATATGCGCAATGCCGGTCTTGAGGATTTTGAGGCTGACAAATGCCCCTAATATCATGATCTCAAAAGCTCATTTGTGAGGAGGTTTGAGTATTCATCTTCGCGTAACTCGCCTTCAGTCATGTTTGATCTTTATGACAAATCTTATACCATGGACTTATAGAATTTCACTCGTGCTTGCAAACTTCCATCTTGGGGTAGTGTCGGGGATCCCCCTAAATCTGAATTTAGAGACTTTCTTGCTAGTATAACTGTGGGGGAATCTAGAGATATAACGCAAGCCACTATAGGGAGCATTCACTTTCCTACTATACATTATTTTGCTCTCTTCATTGGTAGGTGCATAAATGCTAAGAATGAAGCATGTCACATGTGTGTCCCTGATCTCAGCATTCTCAGGAGTGTTGTGTTAGGAGACCAATCTTATCATATGGGAGCCATTGTAGCTCGTAGGTTGCATCATAATAGATATAACGGAGATTTCTTTAGAGGAATTTATGCAACCCGCTTAGCTAATTTTCTTGAGATAGAGATTCGTGAGGGTGATATGGAGTTACCCCCTGCTTATTTAGATTTTGACTCTATGGTTTCCCACCAGTTTGTTGAGAGGACTGAACCACCTCTCCAGTATCGACTAATCTTTAACAAACGGCATGTTGTCTGTATTACTCTTCCTGCTCCTGCCTTCTTTGATTCTCATGCAAAAGGAAGATATGTTATTACCAGAGAGGAGGCAGATGAGTACGAGAGAAAAGCAGAGGCGGCTCGACGCCACGCTGCAGCTCAGGAGGCGATAGCCGCTGCATCGCAGTATGACCCCAACTACACCTACGGGTATCCACCAGGCTATCCCTGGCAATAGACCAACTTAGGCCAAAAGCCTAAGCTTGGGGGAGTACGTATTTCCCACCGACATTACATTTATGTTCACTCACACTCATTGCTAGATGTCGGTGCTCATACTCTTTCGTTGTAATATCCATGCTAGTTTATTTCCTTTTTCCTGCTTTCTTCTTGTGTGTTTAATAAACCTTAATAAAAACCAAAAAATTTAGTAGTAGTTTATTTTTCCTGCTGTAGTAGTAATAATTAAAAAGAAAACCCAAAAATATTTCCCGTTCTTCTTTTGCTTGTTGGGAGCTTTCCCGTGTAAATAGTTTTTATTTCTTTTATTTTCTTTGGGGGTCAGTAGGAGAAGACCATGATTAAATTGTTGAAGTGGATCTTATTTGCATCATTGTTGATTTAACCAAGAGCCCATATTACCTTGTCTTCTCCTGTTTATTGAATGCTCACAGATTCCAGCTTAGTCCAATGCACGTGCACTCTTATTATTATTCACATCGTTCGGTCGTGCAAGTGAAAGGCAATTATGATGATATATGATGGACTGACTGAGATGGGAAAAGCTGGTATGAACTCGACCTCTCTTGCTTTTGTAAATATGATGAGTTCATCGTTCTTGATTCAGCTTATTATGAATAAACATGTTTGCAATGACAATTAGAGATCATAGTTGCTCGTGCCATGCTTGATTAGCTATGAGTTATAATGGTTTACCTTGCGTGCCAACATGCTATTAAAATGGTTGTGATGTGGTATGATGGGGCGGTATCCTCCTTTGAATGATTTAAGTGACTTGACTTGGCACATGTTCACGCATGTAGTTGAAACAAATCAACATAGCCTTCACGATATTTATGTTCATGGTGGATTATATCCTACTCATGCTTGTATTCAATGTTTATTAATTTTAATGCATGTTCATGACTGTTGTCGCTCTCTAGTTGGTCGCTTCCCAGTCTTTTGCTAGCCTTCACTTGCACTAAGCGGGAATACTGCTTGTGCATCCAATCCCTTAAACCCCAAAGTTATTCCATATGAGTCAACCATACCTTCCTATATGCGGCATCTACCGCTGCTCCAAGTAAATTTGTATGTGCGAAACTCTAAACCTTCAAATAAACATTACATTTTGCATGCTCGAATAGCTCATATATCAACTAGGGCTGCCCTTATCTTCCGTGTTAGGCGGGTTATTCTCAAGAGGAGTGGACTCCGCCTCACTCACGAGAAAAATGGCTGGTCACCGGGATGCCCGATCCCATGCTTTATGCAAACTAAATCAAAATAATTGCAAAGAAAACTCCCGAGACCCGTTGAATGTTGGAGGCACTCGTTGTTTCGAGCAAGCCATGGATTGATTCTTGTGGAGGAGGGGGAGTATAAACTTTACCATTCTGTTTGGGAACCGCCTATAATTTGTTTAGCATGGAAGACATCGTCATCTCTTATTTTTTATGTTGACAATGAAAGTATGCCGCTCAAAATATAATTTATCTCTATTTCAAAACCGAGCTCTGGCACCTCTACAAATCCCTGCTTCCCTCTACGAAGGGCCTGTCTATTTACTTTTATGTTGAGTCATCACCCTCTTATTTAAAGCACTAGTTGGAGAGCATAGCTGTCATTTGCATTCATTACTGTTAATTTATATTGGGTATGACTATGATTGGATCTCTTTTACCATGAATTACAATGTATAGTCAGTCCTTGATCTTTGAAGGTGCTCTGCATTTATGTTTTGCGGTCTCAGAAAGGGCTAGCGAGATACCATCTTGTTATATCATATTATGATTATTTCGAGAAAGTGTTGTCATCCGAGATTTATTATTATGGCTTGCTAGCTGATTATGTTATTGATATGAGTAAACATGAGACCTAGGAGTTATTGCAAATGTGGTTAGTTATGATCTTTGCTGAAAACCTGAATGCTGGCTTGACATAGGTACAACAACAAGAGCAAAGAGAGTTTGTAAAAGTTTTTCTTTTTCTCTTTCAGTTTGTCAACTGAATTGCTTGAGGACAAGCAAGGGTTTAAGCTTGGGGGAGTTGATACGTCTCCGTCGTATCTAGTTTTCCAAACACTTTTGCCCTTGTTTTGGACTCTAACTTGTATGATTTGAATGGAACTAACCCGGACTGACGCTGTTTTCAGAAGAATTGCCATGATGTTGTTTTATGTGCAGAAAACAAAAGTTCTCGGAATGACCTGAAACTCCACGGAATATCTTAGAATAAATAATAAAAAATCCTCGCCAAAGATGAAGACCAGGGGGCCCACACCCTGTCCACGAAGGTGGGGGGCGCGCCCCCTATCTCGTGGCCCCCTGGACACCTTCCGACGCCAACTCCAACTCTATATATTGGCTTTCGGGGAGAAAAAATAAGGGAGAAGAAATCATCGCGTTTTACGATATGGAGCCGCCGCCAGGCATTAAAACCTCTTGGGAGGGCTGATCTAGAGTTCGTTCGGGGCTCCGGAGAGGGGGATTCGTCGCTGTCGTCATCATCAACCATCCTCCATCACCAATTTCATGATGCTCACTGTCGTGCATGAGTAATTCCATCGTAGGCTTGCTGGACGGTGATGGGTTGGATGAGATTTATCATGTAATCGAGTTAGTTTTGTTAGGATTTGATCCCTAGTATCCACTATGTTCCGAGATTGATGTTGCTATGACTTTGCTATGCTTAATGGTTGTCATTAGGGCCCGAGTGCCATGAATTCAGATCTGAACCTATTATGTTTTCATGAATATATGTGAGTTCTTTATACTATCTTGCAAGTCTATAGTCACCTATTATGTGTTTTGATCCAACTACCCCTAAGTGACAATAATCGGGATACTTCTAGGTGATGACCATAGTTTGAGGAGTTCATGTATTCACTATGTGCTAATGCTTTGTTAGGTTCTCTATTAAAAGGAGGCCTTAATATCCCTTAGTTTCCAATAGGACCCGCTGCCACGGGAGGGTAGGACAAAAGATGTCATGCAAGTTCTTTTCCATAAGCACGTATGACTATATTCGAATACATGCCTACATTACATTGATGAATTGGAGCTAGTTCTGTGTCATTCTATGTTATGATCATTATACATGACGAACCGCATCCGCATAATTATCCATCAACGATCCGGTGCCTACGAGCTTTCCATATCTTGGTCTTCGCTTATTTACTTTTCCGTTACTCTTGTTACAATCACTACAAAATACCAAAACATTACTTTTCTTGTCTTTACTTTTGTTACCGTTACCACCACTATCATATTACTTTGCTACTAAACACTTTGCTGCAGATACTAAGTTTCCAGGTGTGGTTGAACTGACAACTCAGCTGCTAATACTTGAGAATATTATTTGGCTCCCCTTGTGTCGAATCAACAAATTTGGGTTGAATACTCTACCCTCTAAAGCTGTTGCGATCCCCTATACTTGTGGGTTATCAACAGCTAACCAGCTTAGCAAAGAGGTGGGTGAAGACAATCCTGGGCTCAACGTTTTTGATAGTTCTGTTCGAGTTACAGGGAAGAGTCGACAAGATGCCAAATCTAAAGAATTTGGACAAAATGGTTTGGTATGTGTTGAATAACTATCATGAGATACTACCTTATATCAAGTAAGTGCTAAGTACTGCAACTTATACATCGTAATGTACTAAACTTGCAGCACATTCTTATATATTTAGATGTTTGACGCAATCACTATGTTGTGAAACATCTACAAAAAGGAGTTACTGCCGCAAAATCCAAGAAACATTGACAAACTGGTTATGGCAGGATTTGCGAAATGGTTCAAGAGCCATGTAAGCTTTTGAAATGCACTGTTAGTTTTTTAATATATTGAGTACATAAGATGATCAGCTTGACTATTTTCTAACCATAGGTTAAGAAGATGCGGGAGGATGGGCAGGCAGTTGATGATGCCCTTTATGCACTAGCAATGGGTCCTGATACTCGGGTAAGACATTATGAATCTTGCGTTGTTGGAGATGTGCGCTACAACACCCTTGCACGCGACGAAGGCAGGAAGACACAAAACAGTGCCATCATGAGCACGGATAAGTACGGCAAAGTGACAACTGTTGGGGATATAACTACTGGGTATGAGCCACCCAGGAGGGGCCGGGTCATACCACTGGCGACTTATCAATGAAGATGGAGGATCATACAAGATCATTGATGGCCCAAGACCCAGAGGCGACTTAAGGCCCAAGAAGATGAACTGCCATATGTGTATGACTTGTTTTGTAAGACAAGCGTAGTTAGTCACCGAGCCGGACACGTTGTGTATGAGCCGGCGGGGACTCCGTAAGCCGTCGGGCGTCAACCTATGTATATAAAGGGACGACCCGACGGCGGTTTAGGGAAAGAAACAAGAGATCGAGAACTCGATCAAGCGTATTTTCGCTCCCTGGTAATTGAAACCCAAGCAATACAATCCCATACTGGAGTAGGCCTTGTTACCTCCACCGTGAGGGGCCGAACCAGTATAAACCCTCTGTGTCCTTTGTCCCGATTAACACTTTTAAGCTAACCTAGTTGCGATGGCTCCACGACTAAGTCCTTCCGCTAGGACATCTTCCGTGACAATTCCACGATAGTTGGCACCCACCGTGTGGCTGGCGCATGGTGGTTTGGAGTTCTTAAAGGGCAGCTTCGAAGGAATCAAGGGATACCCTGTGGGCCGGATGACCAAGAGTCATCACGGCAAGCTCTACATCGACGATGCAGGCTGGCGCCCCGAGGCCGGCTCAATTGAGTACGGGTACCGGGTCCCATTCGGCGGAATCCACATCTTCATCAGCAATATCGGCGAACCTGGCCCTGAGCCGGACACCTGCACCGACATCATCGAGACGGCTCAGCGTGCACGACCCGCCTGGGTTCAACCCGCCGTGAAGCACTCCTTTGTTGGTTTCATCCATGGGGCGGAAGTTGAAGATCTGTGTCTGGTAGTGAGACGGCCGTCTACTCTGATGGTGAATCGTCCACAGGCGAGACTAATTCAATGTATCAACTGCAAGACGTCCGGCTTGGGGGCTGTTCCGATGGTGACAGTATTCCGGACCCCTATGGGCCGCCGATCACGGTCGCGATCTTCATGGCCGGTACATAGTCAGCTCTTGGCTCAACAGCCGCCGCGGCTATGACCTCCAGCTCAACAACCACGGCGGCGGCTGGTGCTAGCGGCTCTGCGCGCCCGCCAGCTCAAGTTCTCACAGAATTGTTGGAAGCTTTGCGACTTTAATGGGGGTGGAGGTAACACCGGACACTCAGGAACAGCACAAGGTGGATGTGGCAAGGTTACGAGATGAGATAGCTCAAGCCAGGGAAGAACTGGCAGCTAAGAACGCTAGGATGGCTACGGAGCGGGCTGCTTTGGACGCACAGGCACAACAGATTCAAACAGATTCCTTCTGGCTCACATTGGATTAGAACGCTTCAAACGAGATCCTGAGGAGGAGGCACCAGACTCGTTTACCCCCGGTTTATGAGGCAAGGAACCTCTTCAATACGCCTGGAGCAGGGACCAGTGACCCGCTAGTGGTAAACCGGGTGGTTGAGGCACCTGTGACTGGAGCGCCGGTTCAGCCATGTGTGATGGACCCACCACCTTGAACAATACTCCGCCTCAGCATGTTCCGACACCTCTGGGTCATTATTCTATCCCTTTGGATAATATGATTGCTGCGGCGATGCGATTGGCGGCTCTACCAGTTGAAGGCGAGTCTCCAACAGCGATAGAGATACAGAGGGCCAGAGAGCTTCTTCAGACAGTTGTGGCTCAACAGGCGGCTTATTCTTACAGCCGTGAGCGGATTCACTCAACCCCTTGACCAAGTCGGAGTTATAGCAGGCGTATTGAGTCGCCTGCTGTTTCAAGCAGTGAGTAACACTGCAACCAGCCTCATGGGCATGACCCGGCACGCGGTGGTGTTGATGCTTAGACCTTGGTGGATCAGGGCAGAGCATGCCGGGAGGCCGAGCTGGCGACTCAGCTAGCGGTTCAACAGCAGTCTCCGGTTTATCCATCAGCTTCGGTGGAGGCAGGCGTGACCTTTAGAAACTTGGGTGTGCCATGTTTAGTGCCAGCTCTGCGTAACGAGCGTTTACCTAAGGGTTTCAAGGGACCTCGTAAGGTGCCTAATTACACAGCAGATCAGCCCCCTGAGACTTAGATTGAGAGTTATGAGATGGCCATGGAGATGTTCGATGTTAGTGATGCTGCATGTGCTAAGTACTTTACCATGATGTTGGATGGGCCGACTCGTACTTGGTTGAAAGGGCTGCCTGCTATCTCCATTAGGTCATGGGCAGAGTTAAAAGCCTGTTTTATCCAGAATTTTAAAGACACATGCAAGCAGCCTATGTCAATCCTAGATTTGGATTCTTGTGTCCAAGGTGAAGGCGAGTCAACAACCCATTGGGTGCGCCGGATCTCAGCTATTATACACTCGTCAGACAGTATCAATGCCGGCTCAGCAGTTCTGATGTTCGAGAAGAATTGTCGTTTCCTCCCTTTGAAGCAGAAGCTGGGGCGTCTTAAACATCACTGCAACGACATGGGGGAGCTAATGGCGGCTCTCGTCAAGTATGCTGACTCTGATAGTACCAAGGACCCCGAGCCTGATGATGAGAAGCCGGGTAAGGGAAAGAAGAGCAGCAATACGAAAGGGCAGCAGCATAACCCAGCAGGTCAAGGTGGCAATTGTAACCGCAAGGCTGATGGCAACTTAGACTTTGTGGCTAACACCAATACGCAGAATAATAATCAACATCGCAAGGGAAAGCCGGCCCGATTTGGAGGACCAAATTTAACCTTGAGGCAATGATGAATCAGCCTTGTCCAAAGCATGGTACACACGGACAGCAAGCCACTCATCTGTGGAAGGATTGCTTCATGATGATGGAATATAGGAATTCCAATTTTTTCCAGAACAATCATGGCCCAAATGGCGGTTCAGGATCCGGCTCTCATGGACCTGGCTTCAGTGGTGGCGGTTTAAACTCTGGCTTCTAGGGCCAGGGCAATCAAGGTGGTTTTAATCAACAATCTGGTGAGGGGAATCAACAGCAGTCTGGTTATCAGAGTAACCCGAAGCAGTTGAATAGTGGACAGTACCACGTCTTCACTATGAGTTTGTGTAAGCGGGATCAAAAGCTCCATAAAATGGCAGTGAACGCAGTTGAGCCGACGATTCCCCGTTACTTGCGATGGTCCGATCATCCTATTCTCTGGAGCCGTGAGGATCACCTGCCCCGGGTTAATAATCCGGGTCACTTGGCTCTGGTGGTGTCACCTCAGGTTGGAGGGTACAGATTTACTAAGGTGCTCATGGACGGGGGCAGCAGCATTAATATTCTTAACTATGAAACTTTTCGTTGCATGAGCTTGACTGAAAATATCTTAAGCTGTCGAACATTGTTTTTCATGGCTTGGTGCCTAGTAAGTCGGCATATCCAGTGGGCAAAATATCTTTGGAAGTGGCTTTTGGGGATGATCGTGATTCCAGGTCTGAGACGTTGACTTTTGAGGTGGTTAAAATCAAGAGCCTTTATCATGCTCTGTTTGGGTGACCGGCTTATGGTAAGTTCATGGCAAGGCCTTGTTATGTTTATTTACAGCTTAACATGCCTGGTCACAAGGGTACCATCATAGTGCATTGGAACCAAAAGATATCCTTGGAGTGTGAAGAAGGCGATGCTGCTTACGCTAAGTCTGTCTGTGCAACAGAAGAGTTGAAGTTTTACAAGGATAATGTTGACCCAACGGATATGACATCTTTGAAGAAACCAACCACAAAGCATGACCCCCTGTTGAAATTTAAATCAGCTGATGATACAGCTAGTTGACTTTGTTCCTGGCGATTCATCCAAGCAGTTCAGTATCAGTGCTAATCTGGATCAGAAATAGGAAAGCGCGCTCATCGAGTTCATCTGTGAGAACCGGGACATCTTTGCATGGAAACCTTCAGACATGCCAGGTGTATCAAGGGAACTCACTGAGCACACTCTCAATATTGATCCAAAGTTTAAACCGGTCAAGCAATTCCTTTGCCGTTTCAATGAAGAGAGGTGCAAGGCCATTGGTGAAGAAGTGGCCCGACTCTTGGCGGCTGGGTTTATTGTTGAAGTTTTTCATCCTGAGTGGTTGGCTAACCCGGTGCTGGTACTTAAGAAAAATGTTACTTGGCGTATGTGTGTGGATTACACAGACCTAAACACGGCTTGTCCAGCTGATCCTTTTGCTCTCCCCCGTATTGATCAGATCATTGATGCTATGGTGGGTTGTGAGCGTCTGAGCTTTTTGGATGCTTACTCTGGTTATCATCAGATAAAAATGGCAGTTAAGGACCAGGAGAAGACAACTTTCATCACTCCCTTTGGAGCCTTCTGTTATGTGTCTATGCCTTTTGGGCTCAAGAGTGCCCAGGCGACTTACCAGCGGTGTGTGCAACATTGCCTTCATGATCAAGTTCGGCGTGACGCTCATGCTTATGTGGATGATATTGTGGTGAAATCCAGGAAGAAGGAAACCCTGATAGATGATTTGAAAGAGACCTTTGACAATCTCCGGGTCTACAAAATGATGCTTAATCCGGCCAAGTGTGTCTTTGGTGTACCAGTAGGCAAGCTCTTGGGTTTTCTGGTTTCTGAACAGGGTATTGAAGCTAACCCGAAGAAAATAAAGGATATCACTTCCCTGGCTAAACCGGCGTGTATTAATGATGTTCAGTGTCTGGCGGGTCGTATTGCGGCCTTAAGCCCATTCATAAGCCGGTTGGGTGAAAAGGCTACCCCTCTATACCAGATGATGAAGAAGACAGATCACTTTGTCTGGAGTGATGCTGCTGATCGGGCGCTTGAGGCCTTGAAGAAACAGTTAGCTGAGCCGCTGGTTCTTGCTACTCCCATTGATAAGGAGCATTTTTTGTTGTATGTGGCTGCCAATAGCCGAGCTGTTAGCGTGGCAATTGTGGTGGAAAGGAAGAAATCAGGCAAGGAGTATCTGGTTCAGTGGCCGGTTTATTACATCAGTGAGGTGCTCATTAGTCCAAGCAAAGGTATCCGCATTGGCAGAAATTGGTCTACGGTGTATTCATGGCTAGTCGAAAGCTCAAGCAATATTTTCTGGGTCATCCCATAACTATGGTTAGTTCTGCTCCTTTAGGGGATATTATTCAAAACAGAGAAGCCACGGGTTGGGTAGCCAAGTGGGCTATTGAGCTTGGACCCCATGGTTTGAAGTATATGCCTCGCACAACCATCAAATCTCAAGCTCTTGTGAATTTCATCAATGATTGGACAGAGCTGCAGATGCCTGAAGAGAAACTGGATAGCACATATTGGACTATTCACTTTGATGGGTCCAGGCAGTTAGAAGGCTCGGGGGCTGGAGTTATTTTGACTTCCCCACGAGGTGATAAATTTTGTTATGTTTTAAGGTTGATGTTCCCTTGTACTAACAATGCAGCTGAATATGAGGCCTTGCTCCATGGTCTTCGGATGGCTAAGGAGATGAACTTAAGCCGGGTGAGGTGCTTTGGTGACTCAGATTTAGTGGCTCAGCAAGTTTCAGGCACTTGGGATTCTAAGGACCCACTCATGGCGGCTTATCGCCGAGAGGTGGATGCTATTGCTGGTCACTTCAAGGGCTATCAAGTAGAGCATGTTGATCGAAGGAAAAACAAAGCGGTTGATGCTTTAAGCTGGCTAGGGTCCCAGCGTAAGCCGGTGCCACCAAATGTTTTCCTTGATTTTCTGCATAATCCTTCAGTCAAATTGCCTACAGAGGAAGATCTTGCTATTCCCGACCCGAAGGCACAGCTGGTGGTGGATCTTCATGCTATTCCTGATTGGACAGTTCCATAATTGGCTTATATGACCCGGGGCGAATTACCTGAAGATGAAACTTTGGCCAGGCAGATAACCCGGCGGTCTAAGTCAATGACTATTGTCAATGGAGAGTTGCACCGTTGCAGTGTCATAGGCGTGTTTCAACATTGTGTTTCTCCTGATGAGGGCCGTGAGATTCTACGCGAGATTCATGAAGGGGATTGTGGTCATCATGCCGGCTCTAAGTCTCTCATGACCAAGGATTTTTGTCATGGATTTTATTGGCTGACGGCTCATGCTAATGCAGAGGATTTGGTTAGTAATTGTGATGGTTGTTAGAAATTCTCAAGACGAGATCACGTGCCAGCTCAAGAATTGAGGATGATTCCAATTGCTTGGCCGTTGTAGTCTGGGGGCTTGATATGGTTGGACCTTTCAAAAGGTCCAAGGACAAAAAGACCCACCTTTTGGTGGCGGTTGAAAAATTTACAAAGTGGGTTGAAGCAGAGCCGGTTAGTAAGTGTGACGCGACGACAGTGGTTCAATTCATCAAAAAGGTGATTTTCCATTTTGGTTTTCCCCATAGCATTATAACTTAATGACACTAATCTGTCCAAGGGTGCTATGAAAGAGTTTTGTCAACAAGAGCATATTCGACTTGATGTATCATCAGTGGCTCACCCCTAGTCCAATGGTCAAGCCGAGAGAGCCAATCAAGAAATTTTGAGAGGCATCAAGCCCCGGCTTATGGTCCCTTTGCAGAGGACGCCGGGTTGTTCGGTGGAAGAATTACCATCAGTATTATGGAGCATCAATACCACCCCCAACAGATCTACGGGTTACACGCCTTTCTTCATGGTTTCCGGAGCAGAGGCGGTTCTCCCTAGTGACATCCGTCATGATTCGCCCCGTGTGGCGGCTTATGTTGAAGAAAAAGCACGTCGGGATGCTATTGACCTGGTGGATGAGGAGCGTGACCTGGCGGCGGCTCGTTTGGCGGTTTACCAACAAGATCCGCGTTGTTATTATAGCCGCCGGGTTAAAACCAGGACCTTTCAAGAAGGCGATTTGGTGCTCCGGCTTATCCAGGATCAAACTGATATGCACAAGTTATCCCCGCCTTGGGAAGGACCCTTTGTGGTCAGTAAAAATCTGCACAAAGGGTCATACTCCTTATCAATGTTCGAGACCACAAGGACTCACGCACGTCGGAGGAGGAGACCCGCCGACCGTGGAATATTGCTCATCTTGCGGCCTTATTACACCTGACCATCAGCTCTTGTGATGGACATACTTTGTCAATGTATATATTATGATGAATATAATAAAGCCGGCATCCCTGAATTCAGGGCCTCTGTCATTTCATTTCTAAGAATATTAGTCTTTATTGTCACTTCATATGGTCACTTGGGGGCTTCATGCTCATTGAGCGTAGCTATGATTACCCTCTTGATCCGGCTTGTACGTCATGATTACAAAATACTTTGGGGCTTCCTGCTCAATGAGCATAGCTATGACTACCCTGCTGATCCGACTTGTACGCCTGGAATAAAACATTACTTGGGGTCTCTTTGTTCATGAACAAAGCTTTGATGACCCTTGTAATAGGCTTGGATGCCATGTGTATTCACCGAAAAATCCAGGTTATCCTACCTTTGTAAGTCTGCCATTGCGCCAGGTAATCCTGGAATGACTTATCGTACTCTTGACAGTCAATCTTATAAAGACCCTGAACTTGTCAAAGTTAAAACGGCGATTGGTCATGTGAGGCCCGGCTTACAAGGTATGAATGAAGGTTTAACTCAACGGTTGTGTGGCCCTTGAACAACACTTGACTTTGAGGCTTGGCATCCTATGAAAGCCTTGTTTTTTTATTAATATTTGATCTGAACATTTTTTCGGTTCATCTCTTGTGACATGTTAATACATGGTTGAAAACCGATGAGGGCTATGTCGCCTTATGGTTCATATATGAATCTATCCGGAGTTTATTAAATCGACCTGGCTTTGGACTCTAAGTCGCCGGTATATAATGATTTTTTGCGCTTCTAGCTTTGGCTTTAAGCTTTGGCATATTACCCCTTGCTGCATATGGCGTGAAAAGCCGGCGGCACGAATAAATTGAACAGGGTGTTGTGCTCTATCTTCAAGGTTGTTACCCTTACTGGCATGATAAGCCGGCCAGGTGCATAAATATCACAGGTATGATATTTATTTTGTTGTGATTATCTAAGGTGTCGATGTCAAAACCGGCGGATCTCGGGTAGGGGGTCCCGAACTGTGTGTCTAAGGCGGATGGTAACAGGAGGCAGGGGTCACGATGTTTACCCAGGTTCGGGCCCTCTCGATGGAGGTAATACCCTACTTCCTGCTTGATTGATCTTGATGATATGAGTAGTACAAGAGTTGATCTACCACGAGATCGTAGAGGCTAAACCCTACAAGCTAGCCTATGGTATGATTGTTGTTGGTCCCACGGACTAAACCCTCCGGTTTATATAGACACCGGAGGGGCTAGGGTTACATGAGTCGGTTACAATGGGAGTAGATCTACATATCCGTATCGCCCAGCTTGCCTTCCATGCCAAGGAGAGTCCCATCCGGACACGAGACGAAGTCTTCAATCTTGTATCTTCATAGTCCAACAGTACGGCCAAAGGATATAGTCCGGCTGTCCGGATACCCCCTAATCCAGGACTCCCTCAGTAGCCCCTGAACCAGGCTTCAATGACGATGAGTCCGGTGCGCAGATTGTCTTCGGCATTGCGAGGCGGGTTCCTTCCTCTGAATACTCTGTAGAAGATTTTGAACACAAGGATAGTGTTCGGCTCTGCAAAACAAGTCCCACGTACCACCGTAGAGAGAATAATATTTCCACAAATCTAATCTGCTGACGCACTTGATATCATGACATCATACCATGGCCCGGTCATTATTCGAACCGTTTTTCTCAACCAGCCTTGGCGCATATTGCGAGGCGGTTTCCTTGGCACGTCTTGTCGAAGCAGAGATCGTGTCCCCTTATCGCGGGATTCTCATCAATACAGGCGTGGCTAACCCAACAGCTCCATCAATCATGGCGCTTGGGGAGTAAGCGAGTTTACCAGGCTAGTGGGGACGTATAGTTTCGTCCGCCTTTATAAACGGATAAGGGTTCACCTTTTTTCACCCACTCCTTCTTCCTCCTCGCTCATCCATTCTTGCGCACTCGAGCTCCAACACCCAAGTTCGCATCTTTCTCCTCACACCGCTCCAATCATGTCTGGAGTGAGAGGTAAGTGGATAAAATCCTCCGTCACGGAGGAGGACATCAAGAAGCTGCGGGGAGCCGGATACTTGGCCGCGGACATCGCACACCAGCTGCCCGACGAGGGGCAGATCGTCCCTACCCCGGAGCCTTACGAGAGGGTAGTCTTTCTCACCCACTTCGTCCGTGGATTGGGGTTCCCCCTTCACCCTTCGTCCGCGGCCTCATGTTCTTTTACGGGATGGACTTCCATGATCTAGCCCCGAACTTTATTCTCAACATCTCGGCGTTTATCATCATGTGTGAGGCCTTCCTCCGTGTCCAGCCCCACTTCGGCATGTGGCTGAAGACCTTTAATGTCAAGCCGAAGGTTGTAGGCAGCCAGCAAGCGGAATGCAGAGGCGCCATGGTGGGCAAAATGCCCAACGTCACATGGCTCGAGGGCTCCTATGTGGAGACCATAAAGGGGTGGCAGTCGGGGTGGTTCTACATCACCGAGCCGCGCGCCACCAACTGGGTGGCGGCCCCCGAATTCCGATCCGGAATCCCCATGCGGCTTACCTCCTGGAAAGAGAAGGGCTTGTCCTGGGGTTCATCGGTGGAGCTGGCCGGACTCCAGAAGTGTATCCAGAACATGATAAGCAAGAAACTCAAGCTTGTCAACGTGGTCCAGTCACGCTCTTCCGCGGATCCTCCCGTGTCAACAACGGGCGTTTAATTTATGGGAGTTCGACCCGGCCCAGTACCAGGCTCTGCGTGAGCTCTTTGACACGACGCATAAGGACGTATGGAGGGTGTTGTTCAAGGGCGCCGAGGTCACCCCTTCCCTTACCAAGGACCGCGGACTTAGCGCGAAGCACCCTGTGAATTCGGTAAGTTCTCTACACCTTATAAGGTATTTACTTTCCCCAGTTTAATCATGTGCGGGATCTGAGCTCCCATGCCTTTCACAGGACTGGGTGGAAACATCGGAGCAGATCGACTGCCCGGCCCCCCTGCCCGAAGATCCGGCCAACGCTCTCTTGACAGAGATGCTGACCCCGCCACCTTATGAGGTGCCGGAGAAGAAGACCAAGAAGAAGGTCACGGGGACCCGAAAGGGTTCCCGGCGTCAGGTGGTGTCGGACTCATCGTCCGATAACTCCGAGACGCACTCCTCTCGTGAAAAAGAGGAGGAGGAAGATGAAGGTTCTCCCCCTCCAGCCGGGGGAGACAAGAAAAGGAAGGCCGCCCCAACCGGGGAGGCCGAAGGGTCCAAGAAGGGAAGGACTCTCCTTCCAGACTATTCTACGACCGCCGCGCATAGCAAAGACGAGTGGTTGCCCAGGGACAAGCCCCTGGCGAAGTCATAAGTATTTGTATACCAGAGTAATTCATGGTATGCTTTTATTGCACTGCTTCTCCTTACGCCGAATATATTTATGCGGTCCGTCCCGAGCCCGCATCAACGTATCTTCGTCAAACGGTTCTTTGGACTCGTCGGATATGAATAGTGATTCACTTTCGACCGCCTCCTCTCCTCACCCTACGGACAATGTCGAGGCGTTGTCTCAAAGGGTACCAAGCCGAGGGGAGGTTGTCCTGGAGGCGCCTCAAGGCGACCTTAGGACCACAGGCGCAAAGGGAGCAAGACTCCCACGGGCTCCAAGTTCGGCCCTCAGCCTAACACCGCACCGGAACCACCAGTGGTCCCAGACTCCAGTAGGCGGCTCCCTGTTAAGAGGGGCAAGCCGCCTGTGCCGGTGACCTCTGTCCACCCAGAGGCACCGGACAACTTGCTGGAAGTGCTTTGTAGAGCTTCCATCGATGAAGAGCACCGCACTATCATGAGTGCGGTGATCAAAGGTTCGATCCGCCAAGAGCGGGTGATCGAAGCATGTGCTGACCTCCTAACAGGCTTTGAGGTGGGTAATCAAAGTATAGGAAAATATTACCGCATAGACAGTAGCCCCTGATGCTCTGTTTGGCGTTCGCGAAGGAAAGCCGAATAGAGGATCAAATAGTAACTGCAGGAGTCTAATCCAAATACGTTTGTATGCGTATGCAGGCTTCACTGCTGGCCGCTGCCGCACGTACTGCGGAGGTCGCCGCACTGAAGCAGGACCTCTAGCGGTCCGAGGAAGAACTCGTCCTTGCCAAGAGGCAGCTCGAGGAGAACAAAGGTAAGCAATACCTTGTCTATATAAAAAGAGTTTTGGTTGCAAGATAATAGGATCATCATGAATGTGCCAGGGACCACGACCGAAGTGGCGACCCTGAAGCAGGCGTTGTCCGAGGCCGAGAACAAAGCGTCCAAGGAGCGCATTGAGCGAGAAAGACATGAAGCCCGAGTAGGCGAGGTGCAGCAAGAGCTCCAGGCACTCGTGAAGAAGCACGAGTCCTTGGAGCTTGACTCGAAGAAGCGAGAGTTCGAGCTTGCCAAGGCCCTCGAAAGCGCAAAACATGCCAAGGCCGAAGCCAAAAAGGCCCTCCAAGAGATTGAGGCGGTGAAGAAGATAGCGGCGGGTAAAGCATTCATTATGTAAAGCAAGCATGTGAAAAAAAAATTCTATTTACTTACCCGAGTTCGGAGCTCTCCAGGGGCTTTCGCAGATCTGCCCCGCAGTGTGTCTGATGCCGCGGAGTTCTACCGGGCTGAGGAGGGGAGCTCGACGGAGAAGGTGTTCTGGTCTCAGTATACTGGGACCGAACACCCGATGCCCTTGAGCGACCAGCTGAAGCAACTAGTCAAGCTCCACAAGGTGTCCGAACAGGCCATGAAGGGCCTTATAGTCCTGGATGTGGCCTGGCGATGCCCTTCCCAACAGCTACTTCGGCCTGGTGAGGCGGCTTGTGGATGCCTGCCCATGGCTGGAAGTCATAAAACGGTCCGTCTGCATGCAAGGCTTTTACCCGTGCGAAGGTGCACTGGGCCAAGATGGACGCTGAGAAGCTGGTGAAGGAGGGGCCGCCGTAGGGCAAGGAGCATCGCCACCCTGAAATGTATTATGAGGGTGTCCTGAAGGGTGCCCGTCTTGTGGCGGACAAGTGTTCCAAAGATGTAATTTTTGAATGAACTTGCTGATGTTATCCTGTATTATGAAAACTAGTTCATGTGCGCTATGCAACTCTTTTGTATTTAAAATATTACCTTCTGTGCAGCCGTTTATAAAATCTGAGAGTTGGCTAGTCGTCGGCTTCTGCCCCCATGCAACTAGTGCTGGGATGTTCGGGATAAATCTGAGCACTCTTTTCCCGTTTTTGGGTCCTTCGAGGGAGGTGCTCAGCGCAACGAACCAGGCAATCGGACTATAATGCTTTATCACTCTCACTTAGCCATAGAAGTCTACAATTTTAAATTTTGGCAAAGCCCCTAGTATTCGGAGGGCCGAATTTGGGGCGCTATACACACCTAAGTCGAACAAAGCCGACTCCTCGCCCGAAGCGGAAAAAGTCTTTAGGGACTTGAGACCTCTCGAACAGCGACCACCTCTCGCCTTATCATGACAGTCAGTTTTAGCTTTCTCTACTGAGGTGCTCGTCCGGAAGAACCGGGACACAATCGCAGTAGTTCTCCCAGTGCTACCTTAGCCGATATAGCGGAACGTAAGGTACCAAAACATGGGAGCCCGGCAAACCCAACTATTTACCCAAGACATGATTCGGAGTTGATGCATATAATGCTATAAGTTCGGGGTGACGCACCGTCAAGAGTGTTCGGACTTCTCACATCGTGTTATGGGGTATACGGAAGCCCCTGGCGTACTGGGGATTCCATTGTACAACGTAGCTTCCTGACTCCTTGGATGTTGTATCATGTGTCCGACAATCGTACTGCCGGATAGGGCTTCCAGAGAGTAAAGTCCTGAAAGAAAGAGAATGATTAAGATAGTAAGCCCCTAGTGCGGTTGAGCCGCATTGTGGGACGTGCCTTGATCGTGCCCCCGCCGACGCCTATGGTATTTTCAATGCGTAATTATGTACACATGGCACGAATTTTGCCGTTCGACTGAGGCTAGGGCGGGGGCCGAATTGCTAGGGCGAAGCTCGAAAGCGTGCCAGGCGATCCTGTTGCAGGTTGCTCCGGACGCGCTTGACGGTGTCCGGGGGCTTTATCGCCGAACTGGTCGATTGCCTTAAAAGGCTTCTTTGTGCCTCCGCTGCGAGGGCTGCAGTGTGCTCCTCCGTACGGAGCGACCGCTCTGTGTTTCCATTGATTGTGATGACCCCCTAGGTCCTGGCATCTTGAGCTTAAGGTATGCATAATGCGGTACTGCGTTGAATCTTGCAAACGCAGTTCGCCGCTGCGGAACGGGACGATGTCGAAGATTAACTCCTCGCTTCGGAAGTTGTCCGGAGATCCGAAGACCACTTCCAGTGTGATTGAGCCCGTACAATGGGCCTCTACACCTGGGATGACGCCTTTAAAGGTCGTTTTTGTGGGTTTGATCCTCGAGGGGTCTATACCCATTTTGCGCACTGTATCCTGATAGAGCAGGTTCCGGCTGCTGCCGCCGTCCATAAGGACTCGGGTGAGGTGAAATCCATCAATGATGGGGTCTAAGACCAATGCGGAAGATCCGCCATGACGGATACTAGTGGGGTGGTCCCTGCGATCGAAGGTGATCGGACAAGAGGACCATGGGTTGAACTTTGGGCGATGGGCTCCGTCGCATATACGTCCCTTAGTGCACGCTTCCGTTTCCTCTTGGGGATGTGGGTTGCATATATCATGTTCACCGTCCTCACTTGTGGGGGAACCTCTTACATCCTCCGTGTTCGGCGGCCGTGGCTCCTCCTCGTCATCGCTGTGCATCCCCTTGTCCTTGTTTTCGGCGTTTAACTTGCCGGCCAGCTTGAACACCCAGCATTCTCTGTTGGTGTGATTGGCTGGCTTATCGGGGGTGCCGTGTATTTGACACGAGCGATCGAGTATGCAGTCCAAACTGGACGGGCCCGGAGTGCTTCTTTTGAATTGCTTTTTCTGCTGACCGGGTTTAGAGCCTCTGAATCCGGCATTGACTGCCGTATCCCCGGTGTTATCGCTGTTGTTGTGGCGCTTGTGTTTGCTGCGACGTGGCCTGCCATTACTGTCCTTGGTATCCGAAGTGCCAAGATTTCTTGATATGTTGATGCTGCGAGCCAACCAACTACCCTCTCCCGCACAAAAGCGGGTCATTAGTGTCGTGAGGGCTGCCATAGACTTCGGCTTTTCCTGGCCGAGGTGCCGGGCGAGCCACTCGTCACGGATGTTGTGCTTAAATGCTGCTAAGGCCTCTGCATTCGGACAGTCGACAATTTGATTTTTCTTGGTTAGGAACTGTGTCCAGAATTGCCTGGCCGATTCCCCTGGCAGCTGAATTATGTGGCTCAAGTCATCGGCATCTGGTGGTCGCACATAAGTGCCTTGGAAGTTGTCGAGGAATGCGTCTTCCAGATCCTCCCAACAGCCAACGGAGTCTGCTGGCAAGCTATTCAGCCAATGCCGAGCTGGTCCTTTAAGTTTTAACGGGAGGTACTTGATGGCATGTAGATCATCACCACGGGCCATGTGGATGTGGAGGAGGAAGTCCTCGATCCATACCGCGGGATCTATTGTGCCATCATATGATTCGATATTTACGGGTTAAAAACCCTCTGGGAATTCATGCTCCATTACTTCGTCAGTGAAGCATAGGGGGTGTGCCGCGCCTCTTTGCTGGGCTATATCGCGGCACATCTCAAATGAGTCTTGCCTACTGTATTCGGCCCGGCCGGATTTGCTTTTACTGTATCTGGCGTGGCGGTCACCGTCCCACGTAGGGGCGTGCCCTCGTGATCCATAGATTGATCTTGCGTGTTTTGCCCTGTCTTCCAATACGTCTCACAGGTCTCGCGTGTTTCCCAGTGCCTTGGTATTTTTGTTTGAGCGGCGGTGGGGTGCGGGCTGAGCTTCTGGCTGAAATGCCTCTCTGTCTCGGCCACGAGGTGGCCGATCAGCCGCGTCATATGCTTCCTCCTCAAGTCGGGGTAGCATCCTGCGCTTTGGGTGACCCTTGGAGGGGCGTTCGAGTTCGTATTCCTCGGCCGCAAGGACTTCAGTCCATCTGTCTGCTAGCAAATCCTGATCAGCTCGAAGCTGTTGCTGTTTTTTCTTAAGGTGATTTGTTGTGGCTATAAGCCGGCGCTTAAAGTGCTCCTGCTCGACGGGATCCTCGGGTACGACAAATTCTTCGTCATCGAGGCTCACTTCATCTTCGGCTCTAGATCTTGCTGGAGGGGATTGTCATCATCTTCAGCACTGTCTGGAGTACTGTTATGTCCTGTGCCGGTATCACCGCTTTTGCTGTGGCGATACTTAGAGCGGCGCCGCTGACGTCGACACTTGGGTTGCTTCTTGGAGGGGTCATCCTCCGCTGTCTTTTCGCCATTGCCTTGTTTGGTGTATCCACCATATATATATCATATGATGAGGTGGCGGTCCAGTGCCCCGTGGGCAGTGGTTCTTGTTCGTCTCCTTCATAGTTGTCCATACCATCGATGTCTTCGAAGTCGAAGTCGAGCATGTCGGTTAAATCATCGACAGTGGCTACTAAGTGGGTGGTGGGTGGGGAGTGAATTTCTTCGTCATCCACATCCCATTCTAGCCGGACATAGTTCAGCCAAGGTTCTCCTGACAAGGAGAGAGACTTTAACGAGTTTAGTACATCACCGAAGGGCGAGTGCTGAAAGATATCCGCGGTTTCGATAGGCATGGGCGCAGGCGGTTCGGAGTCCGTGGCCAGAGACGAGTCCAGCGGTTCGGCGTCACGGTTCTCGTGAGGGGTAAGGTCAGTATTCGGCTCTATCACCATTGAGGGTGCAGCCTCCAAGGCGGGGTCTATCCGCCCGTCCTCGGATGGTGCAGTCCGTTCCGGATTGAAGGCCGGAGTGGTTGCTGGCGTGATTTCCCGAACACTGTCCAACGGCAGAGCTACATCGTGCTCGTCGTGATCGTGCGGCACACGTGGCATGGGCTCGAATCCGTCGAAGATTAAGTCTCCACGGACATCGGCAGTGTAATTCAAGTTTCCAAACCAGACCTGGTGGCCAGGGACATAGCTCTCGATCTGCTCCAGATGGCCAAGCGAGTTGGCCCGCAGTGCGAAGCCGCCGAATACAAAGATCTGTCCGGGGAGGAAAACCTCACCCTGGACCGCATCGTTATCGATGATCGGAGGAGCCATCCAGCTTCTGATGGACGGCACCGTGGAACTCTCAATGAAAGCACCAATGTCGGTGTCAAAACCGGCGGATCTCGGGTAGGGGTCCCGAACTGTGCGTCTAAGGCAGATGGTAACAGGAGGCGATGGACACGATGTTTACCTGAGTTCGGGCCCTCTTGATGGAGGTAATACCCTACTTCCTGCTTGATTGATCTTGATGATATGAGTAGTACAAGAGTTGATCTACCACGAGATCGTAGAGGCTAAACCCTAGAAGCTAGCCTATGGTATGATTGTTGTTGGTCCTACAGACTAAACCCTCCGGTTTATATAGACACCGGAGGGGGCTAGGGTTACACAGAGTCGGTTAAAATGGGAGGAGATCTACATATCCGTATCGCCAAGCTTGCCTTCCACGCCAAGGAGAGTCCCATCCGGACACGAGACGAAGTCTTCAATCTTGTATCTTCATAGTCCAACAGTCCAGCCAAAGGATATAGTCCGGCTGTCCGGATACCCCCTAATCCAGGACTCCCTCATAAGGTTTTGATAAACCGGCCCTGGTTATGGACTTTTTATTCATCAACGGTTTTTATATGGGGCATTGTGACCCGCCCTGGGGTAAACTGCCAGGGTACTTGTTATCTGTTCATGTGCAGGAAAAATGATAAATCTGGCATGTATATTTGGTAATATCATACAACATAAGTGGCAGATCTTTAAGTGATGGATCAGCAGCGTTATGCAAATAAAACACGCACAATGGCATGACAGAGCAGAATTGTTTAACTAGCCTATTACAAGGCATCTGACGGCCCAAAAGGACAAATCTTTTTAATATATAGCATCAAAACGTTATGACTGGCACCGGCTCATGACTTCAGACTTCTACTCTTGACGGGTTGAAGCCTCCGGATCGTCCTGTGTTGGGGAACGCAGTAATTTCAAAGAAATTCCTACGCACACGCAAGATCCATCTTGGTGATGCATAGCAACGAGCAGGAGAGTATGTCCATGTACCCTTGTAGACCGAGAGTGGAAGTGTTTTATCAATGCAGTTGATGTAGTCATACGTCTTCACGATCCGATCGATCCTAGCACCGAACGTACGACACCTCCACGATCTACACACGTTCAGCTAGGTGACTTCGCGCGAACTCATGATCCAGCAGAGTGTCATGGGAGAGCTTCGTTAGTATGACAGTGATGATGATGAAGCTACTGGCGCAGGGCTTCGCCTAAGCACTGCCACGATATCACCGAGGTGGATTATGGTGGAGGGTGGCACCGCACACGGCTAAGAGATCAATGATCAACTTCTGTTTATGGGGTGCCCCCTGGCCACGTATATAAAGGATAGAGGGAGGAGGAGGCCGGCCCTCATAGGCGCGCAAAGTGTGGAGTCCTACTAGGACTCCCTAGTCCTAGTAGGATTCCACCTCCCACATGGAATATGAAAAAGGGAAGGGAGAAGGAGAAGGAAGGAAGGGGGCGCCCCCTTTCCCTAGTCCAATTCGGACCAGTACATGGGGAAGGGGCGCGGACACCCTTGAAGCCTTTCTCTCCTTTCCCATATGGCCCATTAATGTCCAATACGAATTCTCGTAACTCCCCGGTACTCCGAAAAATACCCGAATCACTCGGAACCTGTCCGATGTCCGAATATAGCCTTCCAATATATCAATCTTTATGCCTCGACCGTTTCGAGACTCCTCGTCATGTCCCCGATCTCATCTGGGACTCCAAACAAACTTCAGTCATCAAATCACATAACTCATAATACAAATCATCACAAGACGTTAAGCGTGCGGACCCTACGGGTTCGAGAACTATGTAGACATGACCGAGACACATCTCCAGTCAATAACCAATAGCGGACCCTGGATGCTCATATTGGCTCCTACATATTCTACGAAGATCTTTATCGGTCAAACCACATAACAACATACGTTGTTCCCTTTGTCATCGATATGTTACTTGCCTGAGATTTGATCGTCGGTATCACCATACCTAGTTCAATCTCGTTACCGGCAAGTCTCTTTACTCGTTCCGTAATGCATCATCCCGCAACTAACTCATTAGTCAAATTTCTTGCAAGGCTTATAGTGATGTGCATTACCGAGAGGGCCCAGAGATACCTCTCCGATAATCGGAGTGATAAATCCTAATCTTGATCTATGCCAACTCAACAAGTACCATCGGAGACACCTGTAGAGCACCTTTATAATCACCCAATTACGTTGTGACGTTTGGTAGCACACAAAGTGTTCCTCCGGTATTCGGGAGTTGCATAATCTCATAGTCATAGGAACATGTATAAGTCATGAAGAAAGCAATAGCAATATACTAAACGATCAAGTGCTAAGCTAAGGGAACGGGTCAAGTCAATCACATCATTCTCTAATGATGTGATCTCGTTAATCAAATGACAACTCATTGTCGGTGTACAAAAGTAGGGGCTCTACTTTTGATCCCTTTACTTGTGCACGGGAAGTCAGAGCCTCCCACCACGACCATGCATAGACACGGCAGGAAGGGGAAGCCAGAGAGAAGCCAAGGCCACAAGGCAAATGAAGCAACAACAAGGACCAAGGCCACAAGGATCAGATGGACGAAGCAGGTTTTCCAGGCGAGGACCCTTGACAGGGCAGCCCCAGCGGCCCCGGCAAGACACTTGCCGGGGCAGCCCGCCCACACCAGCCGATCGAGCCACCCTTGAGCCCACCAATGCTCAGACAAATGCGTTGGGGCAGGGCTCGGGAGGCACCTCCGTGGTGGCATGCTGATCTTTGTGAAGACATAGAATGCTCAAGATCAAATGAGGATAAGAGGACAACCATCCTCACCCAAGAAACCCACAAGACCCCCGGGAAAACCCTTGCCGGGGAGACCAGCGCGTCACGGCAAGACCCTTGCCGGGCCACCTTGCAAGACCCTTGCTGGGGAAGCCAGCGTGCCACAGCAAGACCCTTGCCGGGCCACCTGGCAAGACCCTTGCCGGGCCACCTGGCAAGACCCGTGCCGGGCCACTCGACAAAGCCCCCGCCAACACACACCAGCTGGGCCATTGTCAGGCCCACACCAGATAAGCCTTCGCCGTCGTTCGCATGCAGCTGCCGACCCAACCAGCTGGGCAGGCACCTGCGTGGTGGCATGCAATCCTTCTTGGAGGCTCCACCACCGTGCCACCTCAGCTGCCTGCCTGCCTACATGGCACCGCATGCGTCGCTGGCCAGGGCGTGTGTCGAAGCAAGAAGGAGCGGCGACGGACGGGACGGGCCTCGCCCCCGTCCCCAATAAAGCGAAGGGACACCTAAGCCTCGCATTAAATGCGTCTTGTCCTGTAATACGAGGGATAACCTCGCAGCACTGTACCCTTTCCACCTCACCTTGCCACTGTGGCGACCCCTTTTCCTATAAAAGGAGGCCCGAGGCGACCAGGAAAAGGATTCAGCTCTTTGGAACTTCGCAGCACCTAGAGCTAGTTCAAGAGCTCAAGAACACTAAATACATCCACCAAAGCAGGACTAGGGTTTTACGCATCCTTGCGGCCCGAACCTGGGTAAATCCCCCTTGTGTCACCTGTCGGTCCCGCTCTTCTCACGATCCCCGCACCCCGCAACCGTAGAAGGGATTCCAGTCATCCCATAGGTGTCGTTTCCCACCGACACTCATGTCTAAGGCTAGGAAACTTAACCATCTTTGATTCAACGATCTAGTCAAGTAGAGGCATACTAGTGACACTCTGTTTGTCTATGTATTCACACATGTACTAAGTTTCCGGTTAATACAATTCTAGCATGAATAGTAAACATTTATCATGATATAAGGAAATATAAGTAACAACTTTATTATTGCCTCTAGGGCATATTTCCTTTAGTCTCCCACTTGCACTAGAGTCAATAATCTAGTACACACCGCCATGTGATTTAACACCAATAGTTCACATCACCATGTGATTAACACTCATAGTTCACATCACCATGTGACCAACACTCAAAGGGTTTACTACAGTCAGTAATCTTAGTTCACATCGCCATGTGATTAACACCCAAAGAGTACTAAGGTGTGATCATGTTTTGCTTATGAGAGAAGTTTAGTCAATGGGTCTGCCATATTCAGATCCGTATGTATTTTTTGCAAATATCTATGTCAACAATGCTCTGCACAGAGGTACTCTACCTAATTGCTCCCACTTTCAATATGTATCCAGATTGAGACTTAGAGTCATCTGGATCAGTGTCAAAACTTGCATCGACGTAACCCTTTACGATTTAACCTTTGTCACCTCCATAATCGAGAAACATATCCTTATTCCGCTAAGGATAATTTTGACCGCTGTCCAGTGATCTACTCCTAGATCACTATTGTACTCCCTTGCCAAACACAGTGCAGGGTATACAATAGGTCTGGTACACAGCATGGCATACTTATACAAAACCTATGGCTGAGGCATAGGGAATGACTTTCATTCTCTTCCTATCTCCTACCGTGGTCGGGCTTTGAGTCTTACTCAACTTCACACCTTACAACACAGGCAAGAACTCCTTCTTTGACTGTTCCATTTTGAACTACTTCAAAATTTTGTCAAGGTATGTACTCATTGAAAGAACTTATCAAGAGTCTTGATCTATCTCTATAGATCTTGATTCTCAATATGTAAGTAACTTTATCGAGGTCTTTCATTGACAAACTACTTTCAAACACTCCTTTATGCTTTCCAGAAAATTCTCCATCATTTCCGATCAACAATATGTCATTCACATATATTTATCAGAAAGGCTGTAGTGCTCCCACTCATTTTCTTGTAAATACAGGCTCTATCGCAAGTCTAAAACTATATGCTTTAATCAACTCATCAAAGTGTATATTTCAACTCCGGGATTCTTGCACCAGTCCATAGATGGATCGCTGGAGCTTGCACATTTTGTTAGCACTTTTAGGATCGACAAAACCTACTGGTTGCATCATATACAACTCTTCTTTAAGAAATCCATTAAGGAATGTAGTTTTGACATCCATTTGCCAGATTTCATAAAAGATGGCAATTGCTAACATGATTCGGACAGACTTAAGCATTGCTACAAGTGAGAAAATCTCATCGTAGTCAACACCTTGAAATTTGTCAAAAACCTTTTTCGACAAGTCTATCTTTGTAGATAGTAACACTACTATCAGCGTCTGTCTTCCTCTTGAAGATCCATTTATTTTCTAAGGCTTGCCGATCATCGAGCAAGTCAACCAAAGTCCACACTTTGTTCTCATACATGGATCCCATCTCAGATCTCATGGCCTTAAGCCATTTCGCGGAATCTGGGCTCATCATCGCTTCCTCATAGTTCGTAGGTTCGTCATGGTCAAGTAACATGACCTCCAGAAAAAGATTGTTGTACCACTCTAGTGCAGACCATACTCTGGTTGACCTACGAGGTTCGGTAGTAACTTGATCTGAAGTTTCATGATCATCATCATTAATCTTCCTCACTAATTGGTGTAGGCATCACTGGAACTGATTTTTGTGATGAAATATTTTCCAATTCAGGAGAAGGAACAATTACCTCATCAAGTTCTTCTTTCCTCCCACTCACTTCTTTAGAGAGAAACTCCTTCTCTAGAAAGGATCCATTCTTAGCAACAAAGATCTTGCCTTCGGATCTATGATAGAAGGTGTACCCAACATTTTCTTTTGGGTATCCTATGAAGACACACTTCTCCGAATTGGGTTTGAGCTTATCAGATTGAAACTTTTTCACATAAGCGTTGCAACCTCAAACTTTAAGAAACGACAACTTAGGTTCCTTGGCAAACCATAACTCATACGATGTCGTCTCAATGGATTTAGACGGTGCCCTATTTAACGTGAATGTAGCTATCTCTAATGCATAACCCCAAAACGATAGTGGTAAATCGGTAAGAGACATCATAGATTGCACTATATCCAATAAAGGACGGTTATGCGTTCGGACACACCATTATGCTGTGGTGTTCCAGGTGGCATGAGTTTGTGAAACTATTCCACATTGTTTTAATTGAAGGCCAAACTCATAACTCAAATATTTGCCTCTGTGATCAGATCGTAAAAACATTATTTTCTTGTTACGATGATTCTCTACTTCACTCTGAAAATCTTTGAACTTTTTAAGTGTTTCAGACATGCGTTTCATCAAGTAGATTTACACATATCTGCTCAAATCATCTGTGAAGGTCAAAAAACAATGATACCCGCCGTGAGCCTCAACACTCATTGGACCGCATACATCGGTATGTATTATTTCTAATAAGTTAGTGGCTCGCTCCATTGTTCCGGAGAACGGAGTCTTAGTCATCTTGCCCATGAGGCATGGTTCGCAAGCATCAAATGATTCATAATCAAGTGATCCCAAAAGCCCATCAGCATGGAGTTTCTTCATGCGCTTTGCACCAATATGACCTAAACGGCGATTACCACAAATATGTTGCACTATCATTATCAACTTTGCATCTTTTGGCATCAATATTATGAATATGTGTATCAACACGATCGAGATTCAATAAACCATTTATATTGAGTGTATGACCATAGAAGGTTTTATTCATGTAAACAGAACAACAATTATTCTTTGACTTCAATGAATAACCATATTGCAATAAACATGATCTAATCATATTCATGCTCAATGCAAACACCAAATAACATTTATTTTAGGTTCAACACTAATCCCAAAGGTAAAGGGGTGTGCGATGGTGATCTTATCATGCTTGGAATCATTTCCAACACATATCGTCACCTCGCCCTTAACTAGTCTCTGTTTATTTTGCAACTCTTGTTTCAAGTTACTATTCTAAGCAACTGAACTAGTATCAAATACCGAGGGGTTGCTATAAACACTAGTAAAGTACACATCAATGACATGTATATCAAATATAACTTTGTTCACTTTGCCATCCTTCTTATCCGCCAAGTATCTTTAAAGTGATGGATCAGCAGTGTTATGCAAATAAAACACGCACAATGGCGTGACAGAGCAGACACTACAAAAAAAAAGACACATCCGTGACATTTTGGGCCGAACGAAAAAAAATATGTCATACATATGACACTTCTATGACGATAATTGTGACAAAACCCGGTATCATAATAGATGTGGTGGGCTCCTACTTCTATGACAAAAAATCATGACAGAAAATGGGCTTTTAAGTCTGGCGGGCGGAGACGCTGCTGCATGACATTCTTTGGGCCGTCCATGATGGAAAAAACCGTGGTAGAAGCGAGGGGGAGGAAAATTTCGGGGAGTTCCTGTTTACGTTGGGAGGTCGGGGCCGAGCGATGCGCGTTTCTCTCGTACACGTACACGCGTGTGTGCGAGGCGTTGGCTCTAACTGAGCCCGAGCGAGGCGTTGGGCTGTAATTGAACCCGAGCGATTGCACTGCAGGCTACGCGTTACTGAACCCGAGCGATCGATCGATGGCTATTAACTGAACCCGATCGAGCGATTCCTTCACTACTGCTGCTAACTGAAGCCGGTCGATTGGATGAATAGTGAGTGTTGCGGGGGGGTTGGATGAAGAGTGAGCGGTGGCGTTGCCTCTGGATGAACAGGACCCCGTGGTGTGGAGGGCTGGATGAACAGTAGATGGTGGAGGGGTGCCCATGGAGGGGTGGTTAAACAGGACCCCGTGGTGTGGAGGGCTGGATGAACAGTAGACGGTGGAGGGGTGGTTGAACAGTAGCCGGTGGAGTAGCGCGCGATGGAGGCTGGATGAACAGGAGCCCGTGGAGGCTGGAGGAGGTCGACGGTAGCCCGTGGAGGCTGGAGGAGGTCGACGGTGGAGATGAACTGTATCCCGTGGAGTCCCGTTTTGCGGTACGCCACACCCCTCCCGATGAACAGGATCCCTGTTTCGACCGTAGGGAGATCCGTTTAAATCCGTTTTGCAGATCGCCACACCTCCCGATCAACAGGACCCGTTTGACCGTAGGAGGTCCGTTTAAATCCGCTTTTGCGGTACACCACACCCCCACGATCAATAGGACCCCGTTTCGACCGTAGGAGGTCCGTTTCTTCTCCGCTTTTGCGATGCAGACCCCTCCCGATCAACGGGACCCCATTCCGAGCGTAGGAGGTCTGTTTCTCCGTTGTGCGGTACACGAACCTCGTTTCCATCGCTTTATTACATCCATGTCCTCCCGATGAACACGACCACGCATTCCGTTCCGACCCAGCCGGTTGGCTCCCACGCGTTCCGTTGCCTCTCGATGAACACGACGCATTCCGTTACCTCCCCATGAACACGATGCATTCCATTGCCTCCCCATGAGCAGGACGATGACGCTGATTCTCCGTTCCGACCCAGCCATGTACACGAGCCCTCGCCGTATGTATGCGCGAGTAGGCGTTCGAGACCCCGCCCGTATGTACACATACATGACCGTATTTTCTTTCTTGCACCCTAGCCGATGTACGTACGTGTACATGCTACGTGCGCGCATGTACTACCACACGTGCGCGCCTCTACAACGACCAGTATGTACGTACACGTTCGCGACCAGAATGACAACGCTACGTACGCTTCGACCAGGTGGGTCCCGACTGTCAGGCACTTCCTTGCGTGCGAAGATGTAGCTGGTGGGTCCCAGCAGTCAGGGGGGTGAATCGTTTCTTTTTTTTGCCCGGACGCACTTCCTTGCGAGCGAAGGTCTAGCTGGTGGGTCCCAGCAGTCAGGGGGAAACGTTTTTTTCGCGAAATATGGTGGCATGTCCGGTGGGTCCCTGCTGTCAGGTGGAGGAATCATTATTTTCCGCGTAATAAGGAGGCACTTCCTTGCTGGCGGCCGTGGACCCAGCTGTCAGCCTCTCCACGTCCGATGGAAGTCGTTCCTTGACCACGCCGCGCCGAGAACACCAGGGCGGTGGACGACGACGGGGCCTAGGAAGGGGACGATGCGGAGCCGGTGAAGACGCGGCAGTGGATGCCCACGTGGAGAGGAGTATGAGGGTTCACTCATTCGGCTGCGGTGTGAGGATGCCGTCGCTGCAGGGCCTGGCCAGCGGTGGGAATATAAGGGGGCGGTGAGGCCTCCGCGGCAGCACAGCCAGCCACAGGAGGTAGGAGCAGGTGGCACGACCGGCGTTGCTTTGGGCGGCTGGAGCAACAAGACCAGAGGTTGAAGAAGCACTACAGCCGTTGGATGGACATCGTACGGTCACTGGAGCTAGAATCGTTCATATTGACTAAGTTGACAAAGCCCTCCGTCCCCGTCAACTTAGTAGGACCACAAGTCAGCCTCGCACCAAGGTGGGTCCCAGCTAGCAGGGGTTATTCATTTTTTTGTGCGTAATAAGGAGGCACTTCCGGTGGGTCTGAGCTGACAGCGGGGGGAACGTTTTTTCGCGAAATAAGGTGGCCTGTCTGGTGGTTCCCTGCTGTCAGGTGGAGGAATAATTATTTTGCGCGTAATAAGGAGGCACTTCCTTGCGGTCACCGTGGACCCAGCTGTCAGCCTCTTCACCTACAGTACTCTTCCGATGGAAGTCGGTCGTTGACTACGTTGACCACCCCGCGCCGAGAGCACCAGGGTGGTGGACGACGGCGAGGCCTAGGAATGGGACGACGTGGAGCCGGGGAAGACGCAGCAGTGGAAGCCCGCGCGGAGAGGAGTACGAGGGTTCACTGGTTCGATTGCGGTGTGAGGTTGCCATCGCCGCAGAATAACAGGGGGTGTGGGTGAGTGGAGGGATGGCCTGGCCAGCGGTGGGAGTAGTATGGGGGCGGTGAGGCCTCCGCGGTAGCATAGCTGGCCACGAGAGGCAGGAGCAGGCGCCACGACCGGCGCTGCTTTGGGTGGCTGGACCAAGAAGACTAGAGGTTGAAGAAGCACTACGGCCGTTGGATGGACATCGTACGGTCACTGAAGCTAGAATCGTTTATATTGACTAAGTTGAAAAAGCCCTTGGTACGCTCCAACTTAGTAGGCCCGCAGGTCAGCTTCTGAAACGGTGCGCCCTAGATGTCACGGGGAGGAATCATTTTTTGGGCGGCCGAAGCTAAGAATATCCGAGATTGAAGAAGCACGACATTCATTGGATAGACATCCAACGGCCACTGCTGCCGTGTGTTGACTATAATAAGTTGGCAAAGCCTTGCATACGCGTCAACTTATTTTTTTAGGGGACGCATCACTTAGTAGGCCCACAAGTGTGTGGCAGAGAACTTATAGCCCATTTGCGTTTTGTAAGAATGTACAACCCATTTTTGAATTCTAATGGAATTTACAACAGCCCATTTACAGTTTGTTAAAAGTACAGCCCATTTTCTAGCTAGGACAACGATTAATAATTTCAACCAACCGTTGAAGACAGAATTCAATAAAATTTCCAACATTTTGATGGGATTCGAAATATTTTTATCCTGAAATTTCTAGTCAGATTAAATATAAATTTGTATTACGTAAAAATCCAACGAAACATTATGGCATAACAATGAAAATTTAAGATTTTCAAAATCCATAAATAATATTTTATAAACTAATTTCGTGTTTGGTGCATTTTTTATAGTTACTGCCCAGTTTTTATAATTACATCCCATTTATTATTTTTTAATGCCAATTTTCCTGTTAAGCCTAATGCATCCCTCCTAGGAAAGATTTGCAGCCCAGCAGGCCGGAGAATAACAAGTTGACCTTGCCTGGGCTAGACGGGCCACAGCCCGCCCAGTTAATACCCTGCTCTCCTCTGAACAACAACGAAATCATCGCCAAGAAAAACTCTGCAGTGCTCACGCCTCAAAAACACAAATACTGCTCGAGTTGCTTGGTCCCAGCTGTCGGCCGCACCTTGTGCAATTCTCTCGTTTATATTGACTACATAGGTTGACAATGGTGTGGGACCGTGATGTCAGGAAACCAGGACAAAGCAAAAAAAATATAGTTGTACTCCCTCCGTTCCTCGATATATGGTGTATAGTTTTTTGAGAAAAAACCCAAAATATAAGGTGTATTGCGTTGCACCACTCGTTTGGATAATTTTTTAGGGATTTGATTACATTTTCTTATATCAACCAAGCTCCTCTATTTTGTCATGTCAATTAGTCAGGTGAAATCTCGCCCAAAACTTGTGAAGTTTTCCCTCCACGTGCGTTCTTTAATTTTCGTGTCAAAAACTATACACCCTATATTTAGGAATGGAGGGAGTACATAATAAGGAGGCACTTGCGTACGTATGGCTATGGCCCTAGTGGGTCCCTAGTGTCATCCAGTCAAAATAAAGTCATCTCCTGAATCCTCATGTTCGTTGACGATGTCATTGGAAACAACGCGTAAAATACAGGCATAATGAAATCGAGGGCCCCGAGGTCTGTAAGTAAAACCGGCGGGTTACGTGTGTAATTTGAGAGACCAGTGTATATTTTACGAGAACTGCTATATGGACGACATTACCAGATGATACATGCACGACGTGCGTATCATGCCATCCATGGGCAAGGCTGAAACAACAGCTAACGGCTGGATTAGCAATCATCCGAGTGTCGTTTCAGTATTTTTATCGTGTGTGAAGTACTTCCGATATTTTACTAGTCGAAATCGACCAACCAAGCGCCTTCGCCCGAGACCATCTGCTTTAATTTACAAGCGTCAGTTTTACAAGCGGTTTTGGTTGGAAAACGATGATCTAATCACAACCTAATATCATGGGTTGGTCGGAAGATCATATGGTTTCACGTCTAACCTACCCGACTTGTTGTATAGGCTATGAATGAAACATCAGACGATGAACTTCTTAAGCACGGAAACAATGGAAGAGGATGATCTTCTTAACAAGCAAATCACTGGCATTAGATCGACATGCAAAACAATACGAAGCATTATTCTCAGGAGGCACGGTGAACAGCTCGCCGCATGCAACAACATTCCAAGCTCAACTTTGCAATCAAACAAGGCCTGTTATTACATAGACAATATTCAGAACAAACTCTTAACACAGGAATATCTCAGCAGAGTAAATATTTACTTCTAAATTGAACACAAGAATAGGAAAAAACACTCAACACTGCTCACAGCAAGGGCGTCCCACTCAAAAATATCAAATGCATGTCTTCCGGCTAACATCAATGAGCAAATTTTGACAAGGTTTTCCAATTCCAATATATTAAACTAACGCCTTCTTGCTAACATCAATGATTAAACTTTGACAAGATTTTTGCATTCAAAATATGTAATGCCTATGATCGTGGAGTCCTGTCGTAGCTTCTTGTACTTGTTTGGGCACTTTTTGCCCAGGGCACTCCACGTGTTGTTAAATTGCCAATGGTCTCTGCAGACTAGTCATGTCACCGGTGTCTAATAATACTCTGTAAAGCTTCTAGGTCATTCCTTTTGTAATGTAGCGCAAACAGTGAATGATTCTTTCTGCAAAGTGGAACGACCAACTGGACCCAGTAATGCAGCAGTTTGCCATGGACACATTGGCTCCTTTTGTGCAGTTCAACTAAAATTGAAGTCGGAATAAAACCGAGCTTTAATTTTTTATATCCCTGTAAGCAAAAATAGGTATAATGGAAACAATTGGCTACTGAGAAATAACGGTTGATGACTTTTACTCCCAGAAGAAAAGCATCTACTGATCTACTTTATCTTAATGGGAAACAAAGCAGGAGAGTAGCAATTCTCCATCAGTGTGATTCATTCATATTGATTGAGACATTATCTTAACAATGCCTTGTTTCAACATGTATAAAGAACGACAAAGCAGAAAAGTACCATTCCTAAAACAATGCAACTAATTCATTTTAACAGTGACATTATCTTAACAATACCTTGGTTAAACATGTAGAAAGAACTACAAAGCAGGATAGTACCATTCCTAACAAGTGTTGCAGTTTTGAAATAAGATTCAGTAGTTAATTAATTCTAAGAGTGGCATTGCTTAATTTTACCAAATGACATTAGATTAACGAAAAGCATAAACAGTTCGAGGAGAGTGGGCAACAACGGTAGGGTGCTTCCATCTACTTATAAAGGGGGTGATGCAGAGTTTGTTGTAACAAAGCAACAAGCATCATGTCTAGGTTGGTCCCATTTTTGTTCACTACTTAATGGGAAAAGACAGCAATACAATAGCTTCAATTCAACATTTATTTCAAACAGTACCAATACAAGTAGCACAACATCTCAAAGCACACTGCACAATCATGTGGATGAAGGCATGTACTGACCTTTCATGAGACCACCAGGATAAAAGATGAATCTGCCAACACGAATAGGAAATCCAATCTCGTTTTGTGCAGTTGCCTTGAAATCAAGCAAAGTGTTTGGCGTGGCGAAAGCAAAATGTCATAATAGCAACAAGTTGAATAGATATCCCTGTTTAAACGGAGGCAAAAAAGGAATCAATTACTGGCTAATAAAGGATGATGAAACATGCGGCCACAAAAATGGTAATCCCACCAATCCCTAACAAGTGTTGCTATTTTGAAATAAGATTCAGTAGTTAATTCCGAGAGTGGCATCAATTACTGGCTTATAAAGGGGGTGATGCTGAATTTGTTGTAACAAAGCAACAAGCATCATGTTTGGGTTGGTCCCATTTTTGTTCACTACTTAATGGGAAAAGACAGCAATACAATAGCTTCAATTCAACATTTATTTAAAACAGTACCAAAACAAGTAGCACAACATCTCAAAGCACACTGCACATCATGTGGATGAGACCAAGATTTGAAACAACTCGCCACGAAGACTGGAAACAAATCTCAATCTCTTTTGTGCAGTTCCACAAAAATTAAGCAAAGTCACCGGTGTGACATTCAAGTTGAACTGCACAAAACACTCTTAAAACATAAGTGTTTCGAGTAGCGAAGCAAAATGTCGCAATAGCAACAAGTTGAATCGATACCCCTGTTTTAACAGAGGAAAAAAAGGATAGTAGCATTTCTAAAACGGTTGCATTGATTCATATTAACAGAGACATTCTCTTGAAACAACATTCTTTAAAAAATGTAATTTACTTTTAACAACGGCATTGCTTCAATTTTCCGGCGGCATTCTTAGATTAACAACAGCAAAATAGCTGTACGGGACATGCCAGCACCATGTGCGTCCACACGTATAAATGGGTGATGCAGAGTATGTAACCAAGCAGCATATATGCGTTGGTCCCGTATTTGTTCTCTTTGAACATTTTTTCTATGCGAGGGCAGCAAATCTAGTCCTGCACAAACTACCCGACCCCCCAGTTTCTTTCCCTTTTCAACAAAGAGATCGGTTCCTTACAGATGTGTGTACTGGGTTACCCCTTTTTCCCTTTTCGACCTACAAAGCGGCTGGATAGCCAGTCTATACTACTTTCCGCCCCTCCTTTCGTCATTGAACCACGTCCTAGATTCTTGCTCCAGCCCACCGCACCCTTCTTTCCTCTTTGAACCAAGACCTAGATTCGACTACAGATCGAAAAAGATCCACATGCAGCTAGAAACAGCAGCGGTTTCAAAGAAACTTATACCTTAGTGTCGTCGGGATGTGGCAAGGCGTGCGGCGGGAGGCCGGATCTGCCCACACTACGTACGACAGCAAGGAAGAAGGGGTCGGTGCCCTAGCAAATGAATGCTGAGCCTCCAGCGTGTAACATATATGTAGTGCGGCGAGTGTGTGGAGAGTGCAAACCCTAGTGAACAAGCGCTGAGGCTCCCGCTTATATATATACAACTGTAGTACGGATTGAGCTCCGGTGCCTTCATCACTTTGCTTTTGGCTGTATGTGGTGAGCCAGCCACATTTTGGGCCCACCTATCATAAACCCAAAGGCAGGTGCACTAAGTCAATGAAGCTGCGTCCATATAGTACTCTCATGTATACGACTAATATATAGTGGAGTGGTTTTCTTATTCTCTCCATAACAATCGTTTTAAATTGTGTAAGTACGAAATGAAACTCTTTATTTAATGTACAGTGAAGAAAACTAGTACTACTTCTGATGAACTAACGATCCACGCCCACACATCATGGTCGCACTTCTTGTCCTTCACGTGTGGTACACTACCGTCCCTTAAGTGAACAACCACAAATGCGCCAAATTATCGGAAAAGGGTGAGAGTGTGTACAAATAAAGAATTTTAATTTCAATTATCGGAAAGGTTTGAGAGTATTACAAACTTTGACTTCAGTCAAATCTAATATGCGGAGTAAATAAAAATGAAGGGCTACTACGTCCATCTAGGTTTTTAGTCCACACCATTTTTTAAATCAAAGTTAATAGCTGGACAAATAAAATTACAGGGGAGCTGGAGACAAAGCTGTCAGAAGGCTTAGAAATCAATACAAAACTTATGCTCTTAGTACCAACGTCGATCCTTATTCTAGGAAACATTTGGTTCATAGCCAATTGTGTGATAAAATTGCACCAACGTGAAAGGCATTTGCGTCTCCAACGCAACCAAGGTGAACTGACGAAGGATATCATCTTTGTGCGTAACAATCAAAGAGCACTGATGGAAGACAGCTTGTTTCTCATTGAAAATCGATCAGCTTCACCAGCCGACGCAACCATGAGGCGCAACCATGAGCATCGATAGGTCATCATGGTGATGCATCATCCATTTGGCATCAAGTTTGGGTGAGGCACCAATGAAGTTCGGCAAATCCTCACCGTGGTCTATTTCTTCTCAGTAGTCAAGCTCGAAGAAGGAAGAACCACGTGGCAGAGGACAGTGAGGCAGAACAACAATGGCCATCCAATTTTGTGCAGTTCCACTAAAATTGAGGAAGACATGCCCGGGTATGGAGACACGCATCGCTGTTTCAAAAATATAAAAAAGGGTTAGCAACGACACCTCAATTGTCAATAAGAATTAATGAAAAGTACACCAACAAACAGAAGCATCATAATTATATCTTGATGGGAACTAAACCAGGATACCTGAGAAAAAAAGCATTTCTTCATTTAACGGTGATAGTACTACCACCATATGGACAATGACCACACAACCACCATGTACTTTTTGTCGAAACAACATGTATACCTCCACCGAGGCATAAATCAGGACAACTTTTCGAGTGGCATTTCCTCTATAATAGTACTAGTAGGTGATGTTGGACCAGCCAACGAACCCTAGATACTATGCATGGGGAGCTGGGGAGTAGTCGCATAGAAGAAAACCCGCACGCAGCGACCTGGGGAGCTGGACCAGTACAAGAAGTTATACCTCAGGTGGGCGAGATGTCGTTTAGGCGGCGGGCGGGATCTGCCCACATGATGGTAGCGAACAAGGGCGTGGAGGATCTTCGTCCGTGCCAGCGCCGGCTCCGAGAGGACGGTGCGCATCGGCTTCCTCCGTCGCCGACGGCGACAACGTCAATGCTGCACCTCCTCACCTCCCGTGAATGACGGGATTCGCCGGATCTGTGACCATCGGTGAGGAGAGAGATAGAGTGGACACTGTCATCTTGTTTTGATATGGAGAGGGTGAGAGAGCGAGACGCGTGAAACTCTATCAAACAAGAGGCTATAATGGAGTAAAAAAATCTCTCCATAGTAGTGGTTTTAAATAGAATATGCGCGTTCCCGGAAAAAAGAATCAAAAACTGGCGGACAATTTATTAAGGGTCTGTCTAGGACACATCTAGATGTGACATAGTTATGTCACATCTAAGTTGATGTCCACTCTGTTTGTGGTCTATTTTTTCCTAGTTTTTTTGTTTCTTGTTGCTACATTATATACTTGTGGGAGCTTAGATGTGATATCCTTAAATAACATCTAGATGTGAATTAGACAAACTGATTTTCTAACGTACCAAGAAATAAAACTTCGATCAAAAACACGCCCCGCTTCCTGTGTCGCGAGAGTCGTCGCACACACACATAGACATAGACATGCATATCCGTGTTTACGTAAAATTCCATTTCCATCTCCATCTCCAATCATATTTTTCCAATCGGCACATTATTTACATTGTTAATTATATACGCAGCAATATTAACGTACATCATCTCTTGTTTGCGCACGTCCGGACCGCTGCCACGGCCGGTCCTGACCAACCCGAACCCTCTTCATCACCCGCGCGTGCTTCCCGCCCGAAACGGTCAGTGTCGCATTCATGCCCGGCCAGAGCGGACGCGACCTCTCACTGGCGTCGGCATTGAAGCGGCGCGCCGTCCGAGAGAGCGTCGCCCGCACCGCTTCCGGGTGCACGCGGCTGCTCCGCGTTCAAAGGTTGCAATAGCCGGCTACGACATGCATGTAAAAAGTTCTTGGGAGTCCGTGCTACAGCTAGCTGTCCTCCCCCAACTCGTCAATCGCTTCCAGTAGTGCTAGTACTCCATGGCACGATCCATCGCCAAGCAGGCGGGAAAGTTATCATATACTCGGTTTGCGGTGAGTGGCATGCCGAGCGACCGTGTGGGTCGAGCCTTGGAGGAGGGTGAGACACGAACACGACAGACGTGATTTAAACGTTGGTTTTGCTCGATGGTGCGATCCAACGAGACGAAATGTTGGTTTCTCTCTGTTTCCATTTTTTCTCCAAAAAAACGTAAACTTTCCACTCCATTTTCATTCCTATTCCAAGGTTGCTCCGTTACAACATTCAGTCAAATACAAAGGAAAACTAACACGCATGCTGATGCATCTCAATGATTCACAGATCATAGCCAATATTTCCTTCACAACTAAAGAAAAAAGTTGTGAGAGCGTGTACGAAAGAAAAACTACTGATGGGGTCATGATACGTCTCCAACGTATCTATAATTTTTTATTGCTCCATGCTATATTATCTATTGTTTTGGACTATATTGGGCTTTATTTTCCACTTTTATATTACTTTTGGGACTAACCTATTAACCGGAGGCCCAGCCCAGAATTGTTGTTTTTTTCCTATTTCAGTATTTCGAAGAAACGGAATATCAAACGGAGTCCAAACGGAATGAAATGTTCGGGAACGTGATTTTCTCGTCGGATAAGATCCAGGAGACTTAGACCCTCGGTCAAGAAAGGAGGGAGGCGGCCACGAGGGTGGAGGGCGCGCCCCCTGCCTCGTGGGCCCCCTGAAGCTCCACCAACGTACTCCTTCCTCCTATATATACTTACGTACCCCCAGCAGATCAGACACGGAGCCAAAAACCTAATTCCACCGCCGCAACTTCCTGTATCCATGAGATACCATCTTGGGGCTTGTTCCGGAGCTCCGCCGGAAGGGGATTCCACCATGGAGGGCTTCTACATCATCATCATAGCCTCTCCGATGAAGTGTGAGTAGTTTACCTCAGACCTTCAGGTCCATAGTTAGTAGCTAGATGGCTTCTTCTCCCTTTTGGATCTCAATACAATGTTCTCCCCCTCTCTCGCGGAGATCTATTCGATGTAATCTTCTTTTTGCGGTGTGTTTGTTGAGACGATGAATTGTGGGTTTATGATCAAGATTATCTATGAGCAATATTTGAATCTTCTCTGAATTCTTTTATGTATGATTGAGTTATCTTTGCAAGTCTCTGTGAATTATCCGTTTGGTTTGGCCAACTAGATTGGTAGTTCTTGCAATGGGAGAAGTGCTTAGCTTTGGGTTCAATCTTGCGGTGTCCTTACCCAAAGGATGTAAAGGGTTGCATGGCACGTATTGTATTGTTGCCATCGAGGATAACAAAATGGGGTATTTATCATATTGCATGAATTTATTCGTCTACATCATGTCATCTTGCTTAAGGCGCTACTCTATTTTCATTAACTTAATACTCTAGATGCATGCTGGATAGCAGTCGATGAGTGGAGTAATAGTAGTAGATGCAGGCAAGAGTCGGTATACTTGTCTCGGACGTGATGCCTATATACATGATCATACCTAGATACTCTCATAACTATGCTCAATTTCATCAATTGCTCAACAGTAATTCGTTCACCCACCGTAAAATACTTATGCTCTTGAGAGAAGCCACTAGTGAAATCTATGGCCCCCGGGTCTATTTTCATCATATTAATCTTCCTACGCTTTATTATTGCTTTGCTCTTTAATTTCTTTTTATTTTACTTTGCATCTTTATACCAAAAATATTATCTATCATCTCTATTAGATCTCACTCTCGTAAGTGACCGTGAAGGGATTGACAACCCCTATTCATGTTGGTTGCGAGCAGTTATTTGCTTTGTGTAGGTACGAGGGACTTGCGCGTGGCCTCCTAATAGATTGATACCTTGGTTCTCAAAAACTAAGGGAAATACTTATGCTACTCTCCTGCATCATCCTCTCCTCTTCGGGGAAAACCAACGCAAGCTCAAGACGTAGCAGGTCACTACGACTTAAACCCTAAACCCTAAACATGATTTAATTTCCTGGCCAGGTAGAACCTGTCGAAGGAAAGACGGCTGGCACCCTCGGATCATACGATCCTTTTGTGCAGTTCCACTAAAATCGACCTGAGCATCCCTGATGGCAAAGATATTGAAGAAGTGTGATTAGAATAATAGTACTGTCACTAGTTCATGAGACATAAACTCATCACAAGTAGAAAGCCGGTAGAAGTAGAGAAAGATCGACATGGAGATGGAGCTACGGCAGTGGAGCAAGCCGGCTCCAAAAGGAAGATGGACTACCTGGGACGTCGGGTTGTAGCTAGAAGGGCGGTTGGGACGCGGCATCGGCCCATACCGTGGTGACCCCCGATTGGGACGCACCGACTGTGGGTTTTCTCACTCGCCGATGTCGACCGCGTCTACGCAGAACATTGTTCCCTTCCCCCAACTGCAGGATCAGGCCTGTCATTCTATGCTTGTGAAGAGAGCAACCTAAGCAAGCAGACTTGTAGCTTAGGCTCCTGCAAGTGTATATATAGTGGTTTTCTTTTTCTCTCCATATCAACCATTTTATATTGCATACATGTCATTCAAGAGTGAAATGATGGTTGCTTCTTCCGACTAACTTACTGTGTGATTTGACTGCTCCTTAGTGGCCCCTACATCGTACCCCCCTACGTGTATGCAGCGATCCTGCGTACACATGGATGCAAAAACGTGCGCGACGCCCTAATGCATGCATGTCCGAGCACATGATGGTACACACACGGTCACGCTCAAGTGCTCAACCTACAAGTGCATGCACACACATACTCAGTCAGGATGAGCTAGTGACCGTATAAACACCGGAAAATATATATATTGAGCGCAATAAGCGTATTATGAAGTCCACTGACCGTATTTCTACAAATATACAAAGGATGCATGTGTATTTATCTTGTTTGAAATTAAGCCATATTAATCGGAGAGGAGGTAGTATGGACTAGCATTACTTTGATGTGTCCCGTCAAATTGCCGAACGAGGAGAAGGCTGCACTTTGAATGTGGCCGAGAGCTGGCTTGATGAAACACCTCGCTTCCTACTTCTTTTTTTGCGGGGTACCTCGCTTCCTAGTGACCAGTGTCTTGGTTGATCGTCCTAAGAATGCTTATATATGAATAAAGCTCTCTTGTTTACCCGCAAAAAGGATTGAGCCATATTAACCGGAAAGGAGAGATATGGACTAGCACTACTTTTTGGTGTGTCCCGTCAACTCGCGGAACGAGGAGAAGCTTGCAGGACAAGGTGAAGCTTGCTTACGCCTTTTGACTAATGCAACCTACCCTCGGTGGACATGCATCAGTCTGTTCAGTGTCAGATTGTCACAGGCATACACTGTAGTAGTACCCAACGTGCGGAGTACCATCATTGTTCGACTTCACGAAGAGGCAAAGAGCCAAGCGTAGTAGTACGAGTAGTACTACTACTAGAACCGCATGGTGGAGCGTATGTACTCTTATTTTTTTATCTCTGATAAAGTACACGTTTATTCCGGAGAAGGGCGGAAAACGGCAGCCCAACATGTAATGAATGATATCGATCAACCAACCATGCTCGAATATATCTTGGCCTCCGTGCGAGCCCATCTGTGTGTTCTCGCTCCTCATCTCTCTCAAGGAACAGCGGGTTGGATCTTTGCCGTCGATTGAGATCGGTTTGCTCACACTCCTGTCCCACATGTCAGTGATATGCCAAGAGGAGGTGCGTTGACCGACTGGCCATAGGCGTACTTGGTTTTGCACCTTCATACTACTCCTCCCTCCGTCATAGTTTACAAGGCGCGCTTCATTATGATGCATTTCTCTCAATGCATTTCCACCACCAGAGAGACTTTAGACGCGTTTGGTTTAATGCTCAATTAATTAGGGCGTGGTAACCGCAATCAAGTCCACAATTTTCTCTCCATGTACTGTACTACTACGGAGTGGAGTAAGTGCATGCATGTGTGTACCCGGGGTGGAAGCACTACATGCATGCCAATCGCTAGTCGCCTTGGTCCCACAGATTTTTTTTCTTTTTTCTGAAGCGCGCTGTATAAACAGTGACGGATGGAGTAGTATGAGCGGATTCAAAGAAGAGCGTATTGATGGTTGCTTCTTCAGAGCAACTTACAGTGGAAAAGGTGGGGCTTATGATTTGACTGCTCATTACTCACTATTAATGCGGCGCAACGACCGGGCTGAGTCTCCCATGCGGTTGTGCACTACCCATGGTTCTTAAATATACTCCGGAGTATTTGTCTTTCTAGAGATTTCAACGAGTGACTACTCAAATATTTGTCTTTTTAGAGATTTCAAATGGACTGGCACATACGGATATATATAGACATATTTTAGAGTGTAGATTCACTCATTTTGCTCCATATGTAGTCACTTGTTGAAATCTCTAGAAAGACGAATAGAATATGTAGGAATGGAGGGAGTACACATACGAAGCAAAATGAGTGAATCTACACTCTAAAATATGCCGTTTGAAATTTGTAAAAGACAAATATTTAGGAACGAAGGAGTATAATTTTGTGCATGGCACATGGACCCGGATGATGAAGAGGCTTCTGGCAATGCTATCAAGCTTCCATCATTTGTTTACATAATTGACGTACTATACAAATATTTTTCCAGCGACATGAAATTGTATAATGGTGTGAGCTTTCAGCTTTTGTTTCGCGTGTCTTGCCATCGATGCTCTTTTGGAAACAATAAAAAACTAACTTCCTTACTAATGCATGCCAATTATTAGCAGATCAGAGCTAATAATTACATCACAACTGAAGACAGAGTTGTGAGAAGGTGTTAAATTAAAATTGATCCATGCTTTCATTGGCAGCAACGTCCCCCCAGCTCTGTATAAATCAACAAGGCATGTTGGGAAAAAAGTAGCTGTCTGGAGCATGCAACATTCCGATCATTTTGTGCAGTTCCACTAAAATAGAGCTTAGCGTCCCTGTTCCAAAGATATTAAGTGTGATTACAATAAAAGAGGACTGCTGATGAAACAATAAACACACAAATAGAAGCCGGTCACCTTTGTAGTCTCTCTTAAGACTAACTTGTTGGAGAAGATTAGGCTCGGAGTTGGATGAGGAGGATAGAGCAAAACCAATCTCCCTTTGTGCGATCGACCGAAATGTAGAGAGCGTTGCCCGTGTGACATTTTAGTACAACCGCACAAAACAACATTAAGAAAAAGTGATTTGTGCAGTTCACCAAAAGGTACTTAATAGCAACGAGGTGAAATGGATAGCCCTGTTTGCAAAACAGAGGTAGAAAGGAAACAATTACTGGCCAATAACAGTTGATGACACATCCGACGACAGAAAAGAAGCATATTCCTTGTCCTAAGGGAAGATAACAACACGGATGTGTTTGTCTAGAACAGTGTGAGGACGATAATGCAATATGGAAAGTACGCCGGACGAGCTACGTTTTGGGCAAAGAACTATGGAAGATCCACATGCGGTGGCGTGGGAAGACAGGCAGTGGAGAAGGTCAGATGGGATACCTGGAGGTCGTCGGGATGTAACTAGGTGAGCGGCGAAGGCGGAATCATGCTGGCAGGTGGTGTAGGCCTGCCAGCGCGCCGAGCTTGGTCAGAGAGAACGGCGTGTACCGCAGATCGGGACGTGCTGCCTCGGTGCCGTCGAACGGAGAAACGATGCACTTCCTCCCTTTCCCCCGGCGGACGGGATGCGGCCGGATCAGTGACAAACGATGAGAGAGAGAGAGGCCACCGCACTCCCTTTCTCCCGGCGGATCGGATGCGGCCGGATCAGTGACCAACGGTGAGAGAGAGAGAGGCCACCGCAGCCTTGTGTGAGATACTCTGAAGAGCGACAAACCAGGCAAGCAGGCTCCATTGTATATAGTGAGCGGACTACCTTTTTCTCCATAAATATCGTTTTATATTCTGTGTACGTGCCATTGAGCGCTATAACTTTATTTAAAAATAATGCGGCAACGCGTCAAGTTGAACTTTGTTTCGTGCACGCGTGGTACACGACCTCCCTAGGTAAACAACCGCTACAGGCGTTCAAATTAGCACGTGGGCTGCCATTTCGTAAAGAAATGAGCTCCACCTTGTACCCGCGCGGGTGTGGCTGGGCACGAAGCGTGAGTACATGCACGATGCACCTATTCTCTTCTTGTATACGTACACCACCTACGTGGGGTTGTGTGAGAGAGATACAAACCTAGAGAGATATAGTGTGTGGGTTCTTGAGAGTTTTGGGGGGGGGGGTCAATCAAAAAATGTAACATATGCAATGTGTGTGAAATAGAGTCCTGGATATAAATATATATAGTCCACGAGAAGAGAGTGGAGGTATCATCGGCTTGAGGTGTCCATAGAATCGAAGAGAGGGATGATGTGTGTGTGTGCGCGCGCGCGATCGATAAAGAGTGCCATCGAATTTGTGTGTGCCCACGTCAAAGATATAGAGTGGTTGGCCTACTGGAACGTGAGAGGGGACATGTGCAGTTTGTCTCTGTGGCATGGATACCTACCTGCTGCGCTCGACTATCGGTACAATGGCTGGTATATGTGTGGAGGAGGAGAAAGGCTTACCTCATGTATTAAGGAGATCGATCAGCCTCATATATTAAGGGAGATCGATCGGCATCCATGCATATGTGTAGGAGAGGAATAAGGTTGGGAGAGAGACAGAGCTAGAGTGTTGGACGGTGTGGTAGTGGATTTGCTTCTAACAAATGGTGGGATAGGCTTGCTAGACAAATGGAGGCACGCCATAATATCAATAAGAGAGGAGATGGCTGCTTGTTGTGCGTGCTGCGTGCGTGTGAGAGACGGGTCAGGAGGCATGCACGAATGATGAGGGGGGACGATGTGGCTGTGGTAAGTAGACGTAACTACATAGGAAGATCAATCGCCCTTTGTTAGAGAAAGGAGAGACATAACTTTTGAGGTACGTCGATTGATGGGGGGTAGTTAAAGTCGATCTACGTATATGTTGGGAGATCGATCGGTATACATGCATGTGTGTGTTAGAAGCAAATGAGGCACGAGGAGAAGGATAGAGAGAGGGATGCATGTAGGAGGTGGTACGAGAGGCCTACTATATCGAGGGGGGAGGAGTGTGCGAGTACGAGAACGATGAAAAGAGTGGTGGGAGTGAGGCATGGACGGTGACAAGAGAAAAAGGGAAGCTTGTGTTTGTGCTAGGCACACCTGGCTAGAGAGGCATATCGATCAATGTGTGCCGTAAACAAGGAGCTGGGGGGCCTACACACACCGTGGGTGAATGACCTAAAGTGAAAAGACGAATTTGTGCGATGGAGCTAGAGAATGCTGAGGAAGGGTGAGAGGGAAGCGGGCGTGTGCATGCACAAGAGAAAGTTAGCGCTAGCTACAAAGATAAGAGGGTTGTGTGGGTGTAAAAGACGAATAGAGATCATATATACTTCATCATAAAAAGCGAATTCAGATATTTGAAGAATTTATCATAGTGTTTTAAACTGACACATGTTTGAATATATATAACAGTGATACACATGGTGTGCTTATGAACATGTTATACTACATTTAATATATTTTATCTCTACTCTTATAAAAAACGGAGTTCTTGATGATGCTGTGCCTGCCATCCTGCATTATAGGTCGTCCTATTTATATCTGGCGGATAGCAAGAAAACTATGATGGTTGAAGTTGGCAACAATCATGATTGTAGATTCTTATTGAAACAGAGAAACGAATTCAAATTTAGTTCGAATTGCAGCGGTAGTATAGACATTTGGAATGCACCAAAATGTTGGTATGAGTAGGTTACATGCATTATCTGACAAGCGAAAAAATTTAATCGGACATAACATGGATTCATACTCCCTCCTTCCATCTATATAGGGCGTAATGAGATTTTTAAGACCGCCTTTGACTATTGACAAGATTTATAGTACATGACATGCACAATGTGAAAATTATATCATTTAAAGAACCTTTCACAGGCATTTAATTTAACGGTGTGCTTTGTGTAAGTTGCATGTCATATATCATTGCTCTAATATTTGGTCAAAGTTAGCATCAAAAAACGAATTAGGCCCTATATAGATGGAAGGAGGGAGTAGCTGAATAACATTTGTATAGTAAAACGGGGCAAGACTCTCTCTTTGTGTGGTGTGAATAGTTTTATTTTTTTGTTTTCTCTTTGGTTGAGGGAAGTGCGAATTGATTTGGTACGTACAAGTACAATATTACTACACGTTAGGCTTGTCCCTAAAATTCAATCCGCGTCTTGTTATATCCCGAAAATTCAGATATCGTGCTCCCAAAACTGGCGCCTTCACAACCCGCGCCTTGCTATCCCGAAATTACAACGCGCGCGAAAACTCCCTCCAGCTGCCAAATCCCAACACGCGAAATCCCCCTTCTAACCCTGAGCCAAAAGGGCCGCTAGTTCAAATCGTTGGGGGGTACTTTTGTAACACACCCTACATTTTCGACAAGCGTGTCCTAAGTCATGTTTCACCCCCTCCCATCGCCCCCTTTTCGCCATTCGAAATCCCAGGCCACCATAACCTCTCTGCTCCAGCCACGAAACCCCACCGTCCTCCGTCCGCCACCTCACCGCTGCCCAGCCGGAGCCTCTTCCCCGACGACGTCGTCCACTGCAATAGCTCGACGTCCCTCGTCCACCTCCCCGAATGAGGATCCGTCGTCCATCTCACCGTTCCGCCGGTTCAGCCGCCCCGTCCTCCACCTCCAAGGAGCTGCTCCGACGATCGCCTCGTCTATCGCGGTTGCTCCATCCCCACAACGCCGTCTTAACCTACTCCACCGGAACCGCAGCTTCCTCACCGACTCCTCGGACAAAGCCGAGGCCTACTCGGCTCCACCAAAGAGGTTGTACACTCATCGCATCGCACCTTCTCCTTAACTCGACCTCCCGACGTCGACGGTGTTCCATCCAGCACCCCCATTGAGCGGCTACCTTGAAGACGGTGCCGCGGGCGACATCTCCATGGCGGCTCTCCCCCAATGCGAGGCCCCTTCGGCGGCGGCGTCCATACCAGCCGGATCTGCTGTTGCTGCTCCGGCTCTCGCTCATATTTGTTGTTGTTACTCGGCTCTCGCTCGATCGCCGCTTCGCCCATTCTCTTCTGCTGCTCTCCCCTCGCTCGTCTTCTTTGCTCTGCTTCGATTAAGCCACACTTCAGTCGACTGAATCTACTTTTGGGTCAGTCGATTTTCAGGGGTTGGGGGGGCTCGCCGGAGTTAAGGAAGAACCACCCACAGCGGGGACGGGGCTCACGGAGAGGTACCCCTTGTCTATCTTAGGGTTCGGGGTGGGGCGGGGGGCCTAGAGGGCTGGCTGAGGCGGCGGTGGCGAAGTTGTTTCGGGCGGCGAGGCGGCCGGGGCAGTGGTTCGGCCGGTGGTGGCTGGCTGCTCAGGGGGTACAGGTTGAAGATGAACTGCGGGCACTCCCTAAACTACATGTCAAGTGCCTCTCTGCTACCATTGCATTCAGTTTCGACAGTAGCATTCAGATTCCACGGTAAATTTCAGTTTCGAGAGTTAAGTTCAGATTCAACAGTTTTTACCTCTTCTGTTGTAGTCAGGTGGTTTTTGGTGATGTTAATTTTACATCCATTTTACATCATCTATTGGAGATGCTATTAGAATCCCACTTGGGATTGATGATGTACATCTTGTCTTGCTTGAGCCTTGGCGTCTTCTGGCTCACGGAGCTGCTCCAATGATGAACGATCCATCACAATAGAGCATTGCCACAGGCGCCGTCTCTGATTCCTCGAGATCTTCCTCCACACCTCCGACAGCCACCTCTGCCTCAAGCTGCTTCAGCGACCAACCCAATGATCTTTGAGGTCGACACGGCTGCGGCAAAGACGTTGTACACTTGTTGCATCACTTATTACTATACATTCACGTCGATCCATTAGGGCTATTTTGGTTCAACGGAAAAACGTCGATCCACTGGTTGTTACCATCACTCTAAATTTCTGCATGCTCTCCTTACATAATCTCACCATATTTTTTTCGTATGCATGTCAGATATTGTACACAGTCATGCTGAACATGTAGAGAAAAAGAGAAGAGTTTTGCGCGGTAATACAATGTCATGCAGACATCGCTCCATGGTGGGTTCAATGGCAAACCCTCCCCACCCCTCTCCAGATTGTAATCCAGAGGAAGATATCTGTTCTGAGGCGGATTCAGACGCCGCTAACCACTCCTATTTACCCCCCAAGGGGTTTGCTCTACCTTGGCATGATGATAGTCATAGCATGCATATGTTGCCTTGCAGTGCCTACTTTTGACATCATATATGTCATCTGCTTAGTTTAGACATGTTCTGTAATGCCACCTGTTTAGTTTCTATATCATGTATGGGAATTATGGGTCTCATGTCTTTTAGCCAGCCATAATATATGTGAAATGTGCAATGCCATCCTGTTTAACCAGGCATCATATATTTGAATGATATCTTGCCCATCCTTTTCTTCATTACATTTCCATTTGTCGACAATGTTTGTACATTAAACTACTCTTCATGTGAATCAGCCATTTGGGTGGGAGATGGAAAAATCTGGACTGAAAACAAGGCCTTCAGAGCAAACAGTGCTACCCGTCGAAGCAGATCTCTTGTTGGGTCCCGATAGCTCCTCAGAGATGGATTCAGAGACAGATGACCAATCCTATTCCCCCACTGAGGTGTATGCTCTAACTTGGCACGGTTATACTGCTCATATCATGCATACGGTGTCTTGCATTGCATAGTTTAGACATCATATACACAATATTCAACACCATGTTCTTAGTTCAGACATCATATCGAATGCCCTCTGTTTAGCATATAAATCACATATGTGAAGTAAATGATGCGATCCTGATTACTTAGATAACATGTAGGTGAATTATGTCATGCGATGTTGTTTAGTTATTCATCATATCTTTGAATTATGTTATGCTATGCTATCCAGTTTAGATAGACATCATATATGTGAAATTATGTCATGCTATCCGTTTTAGTTAAACAATATACATGTCAACTATTTCATGCCCTCTTTTTCCACACTATCTATTGCATACATCTCTCATACAATGTCTATACATTCAACTATGTTTCCTGTTTATCAGCCATTTGAATTGGAGCGGGTGATGCCAGTATCTAGCGGACAAAAAATACGGTCTTCAAATAAAACAGTGCTACCTCTTGGTGGAGATAGCACCCCTGTTGTACATGCACAAGAACCAGCCCTACCACACATAACCCAAACTCTCGCAGATTGTACCCCTACTGCGATGGACACAGAACCAGCTTCACCCAATCTAACTCGAACCCCAGCCGATAGTAACCCAGTTCCTGTTGACACAACACCATCTCCACCACAGAGCTCCCAAACAAGAGCAGTTAGTAAGGCAACTCCAGTGCCCAAAGGGCCAGTACTATCACGACGAACCCCAACTCCACCAGTTAGTACTCCTATTCCTGTGAAGGAAGCACAACTAGCTAGTCGTAGTTTAGCATCTATCGCATTTGATGTTGTTAAATCGCATGCGCGTATCTTCCCATCTTGGAAATATTATACTGAAGATGAAGGAAAATGCCAGTTGTAGGTGTTTGTCCAGGAGTTATGTGTAAGTAATGTTATTCATGGCAATTACTTTGCTTTGTCCCATACATCCTACCTCCATGATGGTTATAATACGATAAATTTTCCCATTTTTCTCTATAGAGAAGGACCGATTTGGAAACTTCGGGATGAGGTAACCTATGCTAATACCTCTGCTATCTTCAAGAATGCTTGGTGGCGATGTCAGAATTACACAGAAGAAAACGTACTTCACCGGCAAAGAAACTCATCAAATTCCCTTACGTTCTCCTCGAGACACATTCTTTGGACGATGGTAGGAACGCCTTGTTACATCTTGGTCCTGAACCAAGAATGTGGTAAGGTCTATGAGCTCATTTTCTATTTTTAAGTATTATATTCTTGCATCTTGCTGTACTCTGTTCATGTAGAACAAGTGCCTAAACCTGAAGAACAACTGTTCTAATTTAAGATTCCATTGCTATCATAGTTCAAAAAAGCGCTAGGCGTTAATTGTGCGTTTTGCCACCGCCTTGCGCTTTACTGACCAAAGCGCATGCTTATGCGCAGTTATGCATAGATTAAGCGTAGTTATGCGCAATGCGTTTTGCCTACACCTAGAGCCTAGGCTCTCTTAAGCGCTCGCTTAGGCGCGCCTTTTTTAACTATGATTGCTTTGCTCTTGTATCACTGTATTTACTCATACAAACTTATTTTTAAATTGAAGGATCCAATCGAAACTCCAATGGCACAGTAGGTATGTTCACGCATGTTTCTTTAACAAGTTTGATCTTATCAATAGCTCTGTTGATTTCAATTTCAATTGTGTATACTGTTTACTTTCATATCATGCACATTACTAGCATCACAACAGAGCCAATAGTGTTGTTGTACATGGTACCCATCTGAAATCTTGTTGTGCCATGTAGTTTCCCACGCTTTGTATTCTTTCACTGCTAATTTGTCTTGAACTGATATGATTTGAACCGTGTCTCTATTTTGATTTGGCAAGACAATGCAGTGACCATAGGACATAGATATATGTTTGTTTGATGCTTTTATTATGTACTAGTACTTGGCAATAGAAGACTTGGTAGTCTAATCCAGTCCACCTTACTAATGAACTGGTTCACCGAAATGAGTTTCATATACTAGTACATACTAAACTTGTTATGTGTCTGCTTGTTTCTTCTTTTAGAATCTTGTGAGAATATTGGGGAAGAGTGCCTTGTTAAGCAATGGTAAAGGAAGTAATGCAGATAAGGTTCAGGATAGTGACACATCCTTGTTGGTCTCCAACAAAGCTGATCAAACAGCTAAGGAAGACTATCTTGAAGAGAGCGAGACAACCCCAAAGTCATGTCTTGGTTTAGTGTTCGCGTTACTGGACACTATCGCTTGCACAAGCTATTCAAACTCACTGTCTGAATCAGTTCAGTTTCTTGAGTCTCAACTACAAGCTGAAAGACATCGACCGGCTCTGCTGCGACAAGAAGCAGAAGGACTGCGGAAGTCCCTGGAGCATTCAGATGCATACTTTCTGGTGCAACAGCAAGCGTTGGAGGATTTTAGCGCCAAACAGGACAAACTAATCAGCTTGCTAAGCTTATTGCCAGCATGGTGGATACCCAGGATAACGTTTCTTGAGCTCTTACGAAGTTGTTTCAGTTATGCTCTTGTTTCTTTGCCAGCGTTTATTTACCTTTGGTGGCCAATTTTGACGGCCAGTGTATGTAATATGCTGCTTTGTTCCCTATATTTGCACTGGTGGCGAACTTTAATGCCCAATGGATGTAATATGTGTAATAGCGGTAATAGGCTAGCATTAATTGCTTGCTTATTTATTTCTTTATTGTCTTGTTTAGTTGTTTTCTTGTAGTCGCTGCAGTTCTTTTTCTGTGTTTTTCTAGTGGCCATAATAGCCTATTTTTGGTAACTAGGGACTGTTGTAACCATGGGCCTCCTACAGGCCGTATGATCCATGGGCCTTCGTCCGGCCGTAGGATCCATCGGCCTTCTATACGGGCCATAGGATCCATCGGCCTTCTATACGGGCCTTAGGGTCCATGGGCCTTCTACGGGCCGTAGGGTCCATGGGCCTTCTATGGGCCGTACGATCCATGGGCCTTCTACGGGCCGTACTATCCATGGGCCTCATACGGGCCGTAGGATCCATGGGCCTTCTACGGGGCGTATCATCATTTTGCCAATCATGGGCCGTACTATTCCTGGACCATAACAGGCCGTTAATAGGCCGTATTTGATAACTCTATGAAAACAGCCAACGGGTTTTTTACATGAAAACGGCCCAATGTATTAACGGTCCAAACGGGCCGACTGTAACGACGGGCTAAATTTGGCCCACAAGCAGAAAATGACAGGAATGGGCCGTATGTAACCGAATGCTGCAAATGAGCCAAAGAATCAATGGGCCCTGAGAAGGCCGAAAGATAACTTGCTGAAGCGGCCCAATGGAATAACGGGCCGTTAATGGGTATAAAGTGATACACTGTTCATTGCGGGCCAGTTTCACCACGGGCCATTAATGGGCCAAGAGTTACAAAGGTCCTCATATGGGCCGAAATAAGTCATGGGCCGTACATGGGCCGGAAGTTAAAACGGGCTGAATCATATTGGACGGCCCAGATGACGCTACTGGGCCTAATTCGGATAGGGCGTAAGGGGCCCTGGGTTAGCGGGCTGTAAATGGGCTATATGCGAACATGCCGTTAACAGGCTTTCCGTGGGCGGCCGCCACCTTTGACCAAGTCAAATGGGCCGGCCTTTTCACAGGAATGGGCCTCTGTTGGGCCGTGCCACGTGTCGCCGTATCATAGGCGCCTTCGGTCCAATAAGCGGATGACATCTGTCCCAACGGTGAGCCGACACATGTTTCCTCAAGCCAATGATGATTTTACACGTGGAAAATCCCCATTGGTCGGGGCTGTTAACGGGTTATCGGATCCAAAACCCGACCCGATAGCTTAACGGCGTTCCGTTACGGTGGATACCACGTGTCGGTCACCCTTGACGAAAAGCACTTACGTGGCGTGATTTATCATCATGGAAGTGGACACTTCCGTGATGATAATTTTGGTAATGTCATGGAACACTTCTATGACAAAGACAGGTATGACTATCTTGATTCTGTCATAAAATCGTCATGGATGTACATGCATGACAAAAAAACGCGACTTACTATGACAAACACGTATCATCACGGAAGTGTTTTTTTTGTAGTGAGAATTGTTTAACTAGCCTATTACAAGGCATCTGACGGCCCAAAAGGACAAATCTTTTTAATATATAGCGTCAAAACGCTATGACTCGCACCGGCTCATGACTTCAGACTTCTACTCTTGACGGGTTGAAGCCTCCGGATCATCCTGTGTTGGGAAACGCAGTAATTTCAAAAAAATTCCTACGCACACGTAAGATCCATCTAGGTGATGCATAGCAACGAGAAGGAGAGTATGTCCACGTACCCTCGTAGACCGAAAGCGGAAGCGTTTTATCAACGCAGTTGATGTAGTCGTATGTCTTCATGATTCGACCGATCCTAGCACCGAACGTACGGCACCTCCGCGGCTCGGTGACATCCCGCGAACTCATGATCCAGCAGAGTGTCAAGGGAGAGCTTCGTCAGCACGACGGTGTGATGACGGTGATGATGATGAAGCTACCAGTGCAGGGCTTCGCCTAAGCATTGCAATGATATCACCGAGGTGGAGGGGGGCACCGCACACAACTAAGAGATCAATGCTCAACTTCTGTCTATGGGGTGCCCCCTGGCCACGTATATAAAGGATAGAGGGAGGAGGAGGCCGTCCCTCATAGGGTGCGCCCAAAGTGTGGAGTCCTACTAGGACTCCCTAGTCCTAGTAGGATTCCACCTCCCGCATGGAATAGGAAAAAGGGAAGGGAGAAGGAGAAGGAAGGAAGGGGGCGCCCCCTTTCCCTAGTCCAATTCGGACCAGTCCATGGGGAAGGGGCGCGGACACCCTTGAGGCCTTTCTCTCCTTTCCCGTATGGCCCATTAAGGCCCAATATGAATTCCCGTAACTCTCGGGTACTCCAAAAAATACCCGAATCACTCGGAACCTTTCCGATGTCCGAATATAGCCTTCCAATATATCGATCTTTACGTCTCGACCATTTGGAGACTCCTCATCATGTCCTCGATCTCATCCGGGACTCCGAACAAACTTAGGTCTTCAAATCACATAACTCATAATATAAATCATCACAGAACGTTAAGCGTGCGGACCCTACGGGTTCGAGAACTATGTACATATGACCGAGACACATCTCCGGTCAATAACCAATAGCGGAACCTGGATGCTCATATTGGCTCCTACATATTCTACGAAGATCTTTATCGGTCAAACCACATAACAACATACGTTGTTCCCTTTATCATCGGTATGTTATTTGCCCGAGATTTGATCGCCGGTATCACCATACCTAGTTTAATCTCGTTACCGACAAGTCTCTTTACTCGTTTCGTAATGCATCATCCCGCAACTAACTCATTCACATTGCTTGCAAGGCTTATAGTGATGTGCATTACCGAGAGGGCCAAGAGATACCTCTCCGACAATCGGAATGACAAATCCTAATCTTGATCTATGCCAACTCAACAAGTACCATCGGAGACACCTGTAGAGCACCTTTATAATCACCCAGTTACGTTTTGACGTTTGGTAGCACACAAAGTGTTCCTCCGGTATTCGGGAGTTGCACAATCTCATAGTCATAGGAACATGTATAAGTCATGAAGAAAGCAATAGCAATATACTAAACGATCAAGTGCTAAGATAACGGAATGGGTCAAGTCAATCACATCATTCTCTAATGATGTGATCCCGTTAATCAAATGACAACTCATGTCTATGGCTAGGAAACTTAACCATCTTTGATTCAACGAGCTAGTCAAGTAGAGGCATACTAGTGACACTCTGTTTGTCTATGTATTCAAACATGTACTAAGTTTCTGGTTATTACAATTCTAGCATGAATAATAAACATTTATCATGATATAAGGAAATATAAATAACAACTTTATTATTGCCTGTAGGGCATATTTTCTTCATCATGTGCTTCTTCTTCAACTCCCTTATTATCCATTGGCTGGAAGTTAGGCGTAGACCAGTTGATACCGGTCAAAGCTCTAAACACATCCTCATCATCAATAAGATTGGATGGATCAATGTCAGGAGCGAAGGTATGCTTACGCGTTGGTGGGATCAGATCCACCTCTGGATGAACCGGAGCCTTCATCTCTTTGTTATCGGCATCATAAGCCGCTTGGTATTGAGATAGATTGGTTTCTCGGCCAGCCGGGTCGCTAATGCATGCATGGCTCTTGCTATATCTGCAAAGTCATCATCACTGAAGGGTGACTCATCCTCTTTTACACTTGGGCAACCATTGGCTAAGTATTTCGGATCAAGATCTGATTGCCATGCCTTTGCCCGGCTTAAAGCAGTTAAGGCACCGGCTCTGGCAGATGCTTGTTTCAACTCTTCAATTCTTTGAGGCAGCACCGACAACTTTTCCAATGTTTCCTTGATAAGGGTGGGTGGTTGTTTCTTGTGAATAGCAGCAACAATGGTCCGTTGAGCGCCAGTGTATAATCGTTCTACAAGAGTGTAAACAGCCTTAAGCTTGATGCGCATGTGTGAGCCCAACTTGACGCTTCGGGAGCCTACATCAACAAATTTATTGATAAGCTGACGAATGTTTATAATATGGGATAAAAGGAGTCATGTTTACTACTTACCGAAGATGGCTGATGACATGCTATTGATTTGCTGCCTCAAACCGGGCAACTCGTCAGTCACCGTTTTAAGCGTGATTTCAGCATCATCTGCTCTCTTCAATAGAGCCGCCTTCTCGGTCCTCCCAGCCGGCTTTATCAGCATTGAAGCTTTGCTTAAGTTGCTCAATGTTTTCCAAAGCACTCTTCAGTTCCGACTTGGCCTTGGATGTCTCAGATTGCTGAGTTTTAATGTTGGCCTTCGATCATTGAGCTGCGAATCCTTCTCACTCAGTTCAGCCTGTGACATGAACAAGCATGGAAGGTATTATGATCATGATTATTTTTGAAGTCCCAAGCATAATACAAGTAATTTCCTTGGCGCTTGGGGGCTAATGCATATTGCTCTTTTTAAGACAAATTTATCTATTGACACGAACAAAATGATATGATCCGGTTTATAAAGACTACATGTTGGGATATTGGTTTCAACAAGGGTGATAAGTCTCGGTTTATTCATACTGATTAAGCCGGCCCTTGGGGGCTACAGATGCAACATTGATTACTACTTATTGAAGTCCTGGCTTAACTTATGATTTAAGCCGGCCCTTGGGGGCTACTAGTGATGATGTTTATTTGTTTAAAACTATTTGAAAGTCTACATCACATTCAATTCTATCATATCCTATAGACTTGGCGGCTGATAGAAATATATTTATCGGGAGGATTTTATTAGATTACCTCATAGCGCTCCTTCATCATATCGGCCAAGCCGGCTTCAAAATCACGGCTGGTATATAAACGGTTCAAATAACTAGAATGGATTTCTTGAGCACCAAACTGGGCGTAGCTCTCTAAGTCTACCTTCCACTTGCCTTTATGATCAGCAGAAATTTCTTCTTTGGTGTTGTGCTTGGATAAGATAGTGGGGTTACCTGATGCTGTGTAACCAAATACGGTGACGACGACATCGTAAGTCTTCTCTTCAGCGGGCTTGATTGGGCTTGGCGGCTTAGAAATGGCCGGCTCAACATCCATATGATTTATGGTGACTTCATATTCTTCTGGTGGTGGGTCATCAATAGTGGCCTCAGCAGTTGGATGAGAGGCTTCTGGCAATTGTTTTTCCGGCTCAGAAGGGTTGGAGTCTTCAGCCGCCTTGTTCAGCTTTGCCTTCTTGCTAGGCTTGGCCATACCACTTAAAATAAAAAAACACAAAGATGTCAGCATATTGACCAGGTATGAAGTTTGAATGATTGAATATACCCTTACCAAGGCACAGTCTTGAAAGTTGGGATTTGAGTTCCCGTTGAGTCGACGGAGGAGGAATGAGATGTTCCCTGATAATTTGAATCGGACGGATTAAGAGGTTGATGAAAAAGACCCACCTTGGGATAATCTAAATCTGAAATTTTTTAAACCTCCGGTCGACGTTTGCGAGGTGCTGGGGTGTTCGGTAAGCCAGAAGATAAAATTCCACTGCTGATGTGCCGAGTTGTGTGGCGAGCTTCGTATTGCTATTTCTTCAAAAGAAATTTGGGATCCAAGTGAGCTAAAGGGTGAGAAAATCTTACTCTCTGGCTTGCTTGTCGGGTTTTCTGTGTTGGTAGAGGGTGTGAGCCGGAGGAAAGAGTAATTAACTCTTCATCATCTGCACGGCTGGCCTCCGCATCATCCTGATAATAGTCATTGTCAATAAGATGTATAAAAAATGAGCCAAGGGAATCAAGTTCTACCGCCGACTCGTCATCATCATATTTATCATCCAAATTGAATAATTCGGCAGTATTGGACTTCTTCTTGGCAAGCCTTTTCGTAGCTTTATTCTTTGTCCGAGTTTTCTTTGGTTTCTCTACTAACTTCTTGATCCATAAGGGTGAGTCGGCCTATAAACATTGAATGAGTATGAACAGGTAGTACAAATAAAAATATGAGTCAAGGATCAGCTTGATTCAAAACTTACAGCTGGCGGCTTATTCAGAACACAGAAAGGATTCAATCCGACTTTATTGCAATCTTTTAAGCTCTCATTTAGCAGAGTCTTTGTCATATTATTGATGTCTTCCTCAGTCATTTCAGTCTGACAGTGGCGCTGAGGATCGGTTAGCTCACCGGTATAATCACACATTAAATTGGACCGACGGCTTAGAGGCAAGATTCTCCAGGAAACCCAGCAGTGAACTAGATCAATTCTGGTTAAACTGTTGGCCATCAAGACCCAGATCTTGGCAAAAACCGGCACATATTTCTTTCGCTCGGCTGTGCTGATACGATCGGGAAGATGATGTCTGCTACTGAGCCGGCTGGTGCGATAACTCGGCAGGGGATTTTCTCCTTCGGTGAAGTATCTTGACAATAAAACCAAGTCTGTTTCCAGTCTTTGGGGTCACTGGGAAGAGTAGCAGCTGGGAAGGTGGCTTCTTTCTGGCACTGTATAGATATGCCGCCTAGCTCCAGGCTAGGTCCATCTGTGAATTCATTATGCCAGTTCAAGTAGTAGAACTCTCTGAATAGTTCTACGGTGGGCTCCTGTTGAAGGTACACCTCGCAGAACACTTAGAAATTGCAAATGTTTGAGACGGAGTTTGGTCCGATATCTTGTGGATGGAGCTTGAAGAAATGCAGCACATCACGGAAGAATTTTGAGCTGGGAGGACTGAAACTCCGGTCCATATGATCCATAAAAAACACTACTTCGCCGTCTTTGGGCTCAGGGCGAGTTTCATTACCCGGGACTCTCTAATGGATGACTTCTTTTTTGGCTAAGACGTCAGTCCGAACATATTCTTTCAAATCTTCCTCGGTGACCCGGGAAATGACCAAGTTGCAGGCGGTGACAGTCTTGACCATCTTGGGAAACAAAGGCCTAAGAGAAAGAAATATAACCGGCTTTAGATCATGCTATTAAACCAGACCATTGATTCAAAGATAACATGCTATAAGCAGTTAACAGACTAAGCTGGGGGTGAACCTTTGGAGTATTGGCAGCTTAAAAGGGGACTAATGGTACCTACCGGATTAAGGATTATGTTGTTAAGCCGGACAGAGTTTTAAGGTTGAAGGTATATTATGCAGAACCAAATTATAAGGATTAAAGCATGATTAAACCAGAGAAGCATTGCTGGGTCATGCAAGTCATGAAGTATATGGTGGCGGTTTAAATAGGGCCTAATATTATGTGGTGGATCATGGTTTACATTATAAGCCGCCATGGCAATCATGATACTTCAAATTTTTGCTAAATGTTGGATAAACAGATTTTGCAAGATGGAGCAATAATTTCGGATCTACCACAGTTTAGAAAAACAGTAAAATGTAAACCTAAGGTAGTGGCAGTGGAAAAGTGTGGATGTTCCGGTGAGATCTTCTATGGAGAGAGGCTACTCTGATGATAAAAATAAATGCTAAAACTACTTCCGCGCAAGGTTATAACCTATCCAGATTAAAAGCTACTGGAGTTGAAGGAAGCAATGAAGAACAACAAGAACACCGATAAACTGCCCAAACCCTAACACAGATCTGAGATGAAGAGAGACGCGCACTTACAGAAGATGAGGAGCAGCGGTGGTGCACTGGAGTTTTTGGTCCGATCAGGTCGATGCAGCGGCCTGGGTTTGTGCAGTGGTCGGAGGTCGCGGTGGCGGAGCTCGAGCGACAGAAGAGATGGGAGAGGAAGACGAAGGAAGGGGTGAAAATGATAAAGACCCATGTCCCTATTTATAAGGGGGTGGATGTAAGGCATGCGCGGGAATCAAGGAAGCCGAAATCATTATATGGCTATATGGACGCCTTGATTTTCGGGATGATTATTAAGATAAGGATCTGTTAAGACATACTGGGCCTCGTGTGAAATTGATGTGTATGATGTCACGACGGTTTAAGAAGATTCTGTGGGCTGACGTCATGGCGGGTTACAGCAAGGTTTATCAAGCAAGTGATGTAGATTTTGACAGGTCGGGTATTGAAGATTGACATGAACAAGTTCAAATAACCCTGAGGCCTAATGTTGGGGATATGACTACTGGGTATGAACTGCCCAGGAGGGGCCGGGTCATACCACTGGCGACTTATCAATGAAGATGGCGGATCATACAAGCTCGTTGACGGCCCAAGACCCAGAGGCGACTTAAGGCCCAAGAAGATGAACCGCCATATGTGTATAACTTGTTTTGTAAGACAAGCGTAGTTAGTCACCGAGCCGGACACGTTGTGTATGAGCCGGCGGGGACTCCGTAAGCCACCAGACGTCAACCTGTGTATATAAAGGGACGAGCCGGCGACGGTTTAGGGCAAGAAACAAAAATCAAGAACTAGGTCAAGCGTATCCGCTCCCTGGAAATCGAAATCCAAGCAATACAATCCCAAACTAGAGTACGCCTTGTTACCTCCACCGTGAGGAGCCGAACCAGTATAAACCCTCCGTGTCCTTTGTCCTGATTAACCCTTTTAAGCTAACATAGTTGCGATGGATCCACGACAAAGTCTTTTCGCTAGGACATCTGCCGTGACAATTCCACGACAACAACTAAAATGTATGCTAAGATAACAGAGACTGTTTAGTTGCAGTATATCTCCAATTTCGAGGTTCATCGGTGTGTGGTTTTGTTGTGCTGTTGTTGGTATAACCTGTTTTCTAGGATTGCAAAACCGAGAGCTGAGGATTATTTCAAATCCATGAATGTCAAGGCGGCGTACCAGACCAACGAGCCTTTTATTTTGGCAAATCAAGCAACACAGATATTTTTCATGGAAGACACATTTTCATGTAGCGATGAATGGAGAGTATTGCAAAGGTTTGAGTAGAGGAATTCGCTTAATGAAGTTGCATAATAAGATGATGCTTACACTGCTCTTGATGTACAAGATTCCACAGATGTTCCTAATATCTTTGAGAACCATCATGTCAATGATGCTGTCGAAAATATTGCCTATCGGGCTGTGGACATACAAGAGTTGATCAAGAAGAAGCCAACGTTTGAGGACATTGAGGATGAAGAAGAAGATGACACTGTGGGGAATTATGATTCAGACTGATACACATGGCAAAGATGTTGACGCTGCTGCTGCGGATGATGATTAGATTGCTTTCGTTGTATTTGCATGTAAGAAGATGTTTTTTATCTACTATGTCAAATTGTGTTTGCTATGACAACTGAAACCTGATGAACTTGTTGTTTAGTATTTTGCTGTGAGAACATCACTTATTATGTATGTTGATTTGTATTTGGTGATTGTATGACGACTAAAACATGATGACTTGTTGTTTAGTTGTACTCATATTTGGCTGTGAAACTTGAATTGATGACATAGTTTGTTGTTGGACTGCAATTTGCTCAACGTCTTCGAATGGGAACAAAGCTGACCCGACAGGGCCTCTGCTAATTTATTTATTTATTAGCAAAAGGGCATCTGTTATTTATTTATGAGCAAAAGGGGATACCCCCCGATTTCCGTTAATAGAAATCATTAGATGTTCACAACACTATGCCCAACCTGCTAAACATGTTTCATTCATTACTAGTTTCAGCAAAGTGCTCATGTCATAGCCACAGAATACACCACGAGTGCTACATACACTGCAAATAAAGAAACAATCATCCTACATAGCACATCGATTTTGCCCATTATCTTCACAAGCTCTTTCATCTCCTCATTGCTGTCAAGTTCGTTCAGCAGCTGTTGCTTTGCCATGATCAGAGGAACTGCATCTTTAACCTTCTCCTCTGCATCTTCCTCTTCTGTCGTTCCTTCAGCTACTTGTCCAACACCCCAACTTGCTGGTATTGGGATTCCTCGGCTAACCAAATAATCAGTGTAGTTACATTCCCCACATCAACAACTTCCTAGAAATACAAATCACACGAATCTTCCCTTTTCCGCACGAATCAAATTGGAAGATCATCAACCAAACTATTAAAAAATCAGCAACTAAAAGCAGCAGAACAACACTTAAACATATTATTACCCCATGATTCAGGCATTTGTAGAAGACTTGGCCAGGGTTGAGGATTGTGGTTGAGACGCGATGGATGACTCTGCGTGATTTCCAGCAGTGGCCCCACACCAACGGCAGGGGGTTGCGATGAGCAATCGGCTGCGGTCCATGTGCCGGCGGGGGTGTGATGAGACCCACAGGCGATGGTAAGGGTGGCGACTTGGCGCATATCTGGTTGTTGCCTCCTGAAGAGCAGGTGGACGAGCAGCCAGCGGACATGGTTGCTGCGGCCAGAGCTTCTGATGCTAGGCAGAGTAAGTAGAGAAGAAGAGAAGCAAACATTGGATATGTCGGTTTCATTACTTGCAGAGTAGCACAACACCATATATAGTCATAGTCTAGGTTTGGACTCGAACCAGCTACAGGAGTACGTCTCTCTTTTTTCCAAAAATTAGCAACGTCTCTTTACTGGTACACTAGCTTGTTCTGTACGCCTTCTCAAGTCTTTGATTTTCTTTCTTTTTTTTGCGAGGAAGGAAGGAGGAAAAAATTGATAGTTCCTGGGACTCGAAACCAAGACCTCTCGGTTGAAAACCAAGGGTGCTAGTCACTTATGTGGCAACGTTCCCTGGGAGGAGGATGGCAGACAAACTCATTTTCCTCGAAGTTTTAGTTGCAATGCAAGATCGAACGGTCGCAGTTTCGGGAATGTTATCAGGCGAAGGAGCCCAGTTTTTCTTTTCTCCCTATATATAAAAAAGTATGCTACTTGGTGTTGGCTTAGTCAACAAACGATTGTGCCAACCTTGACCGTTGGATTGACATTCAATATCTGTCATGTTTCTTCAGTCTCTTCTTCCTCCAGCTGCCAAAGCCAAACCAGCGACGGCGGGACCACCTGCTCCCGCCTCCCACGGCTGGTTGTGCTTCCACGCATGCATCATGGCCACATCGCACCCTAAAACTCTGCGCATCTTCCCCGGCTCCTGTTTGTTCCCGTCCGAGGCCTCACCATCGTCCTCCGCCTTCGCTTGCCGCGGCACGGCCCTCTGGTGTTGTAAACATGAACAACAACTGAGAGGATAAGGAAATGAATGTACATGGTGAGGATGACAGTAGGGACCCAGCAGCACACGCAGTTTTTTCGGGGCGGAGAAGGGCATCAACTGGCTTGTGCGGGAGTTGTGGCCCGTCTAGCCCAGGCTTTTATTTCATATGTTTACCACATGACCAGCCCAGTTTGTTTTTTTTTTCTTTCAGAAAATGGCTAGCCCACCTATTTTGTTTTTTACAGAATAACCAACGTAGGCCTACTTGCTTTTCTACGCCCTGTTGGGCCTGAAATCTTTCAAGACGAGGAGGGATGCATTCGGGCTTACCCAGAAAATGGGCTATAAGTAATAATAAATGGACTATAAAATGAAAAAATACATCCAACAGGCAATTAGTTCCAAAATACTTTTTATTTAGGATTTTGATATTTTAAATTTCATTGTTTTTGTGCGGGTAAAATTTCATTGGATTTAAATCAAGGTATGTTTAGTTTTTAAATTAATTTGAATCTGGCTAGAAATTTCGGGTTGTATCTTTGTTTGGGACAGATTTGGAGGCTGACTTGTGGGTCTACTAGGTTGACGTGTACGAAAGGCTTTGTCAACTTAGTCCACAAACGATTCTAGCAGCAGTGACCATTAGATGTAAATCCAACGGCCGTGCTGCTTCTTCAATATATGATATTCTTGCTCCAGCAGCCCAAACCAGCGGCGGTGGGACTGCCTGCTCCTGCCTCCCGTGGTCGGCTGTGCTTCCGCACAGGCCGCACTGCCCCACCCTACTCCATCGATGGCCAGGCCATTCCTCTACTCACCCACACCTCTTGTTATTTTCCGGCAATGAGAGCCAAGCCAGTAAACCCTCGTACTCCCCACCACGTGTGCAACCACTGTCGAGTCTTCCCCGGCTCCATGTCGTTCCCTTCCTAGGCCTCGTCGTCGTCCACCGCCCTGGTGCTCTCGGCATGGCCTGGTCAACGTGGTCAATGAATGACATCCATCAGAAGTGGACTGTATGTGGAGAGGCTGACAGTTGGGTCCACGGCCGCACACAAGGAAATGCCTCCTTATTACGCGCAAAATAATGATTCCTCCACCTGAAGCTGGGACCCACCGGAAGGGCCTCTGTATTTTGCAAAAAAAATCCCCCCGCTGACAGCTCAGACCCACCAGCTATATCTTCGCACGCAAGGAAGTGCCTCCTTATTACGCACAAAAAATGAATACTCCCCCTTCTAGCTGGGACCCACCATAGTGGGAGGTTGACTTGTGGGCCTACTAAGTTGACACGGATGGAGGGCTTTGTCAACTTAGTCAATATGAACGATTCTAACTCCAGTGACCGTACGATGTCCATCCAACGGCCGTAGTGCTTCTTCAACCTATGGTGTTCTTGCTCCACCCGCCCAAACCAGCGCCGGTCATGCCGCCTGCTCCTGCCTCCCATGGCCGGCTGTGCTTCCATGGAGGCCTCACCGCCCCCTACTACTCACACCGCTGGCCAGGCCATCCCTCTACTTACCCATACCCCCTGTTATTCTACTGTGACGGCAATCTCACACCGCAGCCGAACCAGTGAACCCTCGAACACCTCTCCGTGTGGGCATCCACTGCCGCGTCTTCCCCGGCTCAGCATCGTCCCCTTCCTAGGCCTCGCCATCGTCCACTGGCTTGGTGCTCTCGGCGTGGCGTGGTCAATGTGGTCAAGGAACGACTTCCATCGGAAGAGTACTGTACGTGGAGAGACTGACGGCTAGGTCCACGGTAGCAGCAAGGAAGTGCCTTCTTATTACGCGCAAAATAATGATTCCTCCACCTGACAGCAGAGACCCACCGGACGGGCCACCGTATTTCGTGAAAAAATGTTCCCCTGACTGCTGGGACCCACCAGCTACATCTTCGCACGCAAGGAAGTGCGTCCATATTATGGGCAAAAAAATGATTCTCCCCCTGACTGCTGGGACCCACTAGCTACATCTTCGCATGCAAGGAAGTGCCTCCTTATCCTCCCTGACAGTCGGGACCCACCTGGTCGAAGCGTACGTAGCATTGTCATTCTGGTCGCGAACCTGTACGTACATACGATCGGTCTGTCTGCAGGCTCCAGCGATGAACCGTGGCTGAGTAAGGAAGGGCATGTGTCATAGTAGAGGCGCGTACATAGCATGTCACGCAGTCCCGTCAATATCGTGTACACGTACATATAGCCAGGGTGCAAGAAAGTAAATACGGACACGTACATACATACGGGCGGGGTCTCGAACGCCTACTCGCGCATACGTACGGCCAGGGCTCGTGTACATGGAGAGGCAGCGATGGCTTCCTGCTCATCGGTAGCCAACCGGCTAGGTCGGAACGGAGAAACTGTGTCGTCGTGTTCATCGGGAGGCAACGGAATGCGTCGTGTTCATCGGGAGCCAACCGGCTTGGACGGTACAGCCGAAATGAGGCCTGGTGTACCGTAGAACGGAGGAAACGGCCTTGTGTTCGACCGCCTATGGTCGAAACGGGATCCTGTTCACCAGGAGGGGTTTGGCGTACCGCAAAACAGAGGAAACGGACTTCTATTCGACCTCCTACAGTTGAAACAGGGTCCTATTGATCGGGAGGGGTGTGGCGCACCGCAAAACGGAGGAAACAGACTTGTGTTGGAGCGCTATGTTCGAAACAGGGGTCATGTTCATCGGGAGGGGTGTGGCGTACCGCAAAACGGGACTCCACAGGCTACTGTTTATCTCCACCGTCGACCTCCTCCAGCCTCCACCTGCGACTGTTCATCCATGACATCTCCCTCATGCCTCCACCAGCTACTGTTTATCCACGGGCTCCTGTTGATCCAGCCTCCACCGCTCCTCCACCGGCTACTATTCAACCATCCCTCTCCGTGGGTGTCGGTGTCAAAACCGGCGGATCTCGGGTAGGGGGTCCTGAACTGTGTGTCTAAGGTGGATGGTAACAGGAGGCGGGGGACACAATGTTTACCCAGGTTCGGGCCCTCTCGATGGAGGTAATACCCTGCTTCCTGCTTGATTGATCTTGATGATATGAGTATTACAAGAGTTGATCTACCACGAGATCGTAGAGGCTAAATCCTAGAAGCTAGCCAATGATTATGATTGTTGTCCTTCTACGGACTAAACCCTCTGGTTTATATAGACACCGGAGGGGCTAGGGTTACACAGAGTCGGTTACAAGGGAGGAGATCTACAGATCCGTATTGCCAAGCTTGCCTTCCACGCCAAGGAGAGTCCCATCCAGACACGAGACAAAGTCTTCAATCTTGTATCTTCATAGTCCAATAGTCCGGCCAAAGGATATAGTCCGGCTATCCGAGGACCCCCTAATCCAGGACTCCCTCATTAGCCCCTGAACCAGGCTTCAATGACGATGAGTCCGGCGCGCAGATTGTATTCGGCATTGCAAGGCGGTTCTTCCTCCGAATACTCCATAAATGATTTTGATCACAAGGAGTGTGTCCGGCTCTGCAAAACAAATTCCACATACCACCGTAGAGAGTATAATATTTCCACAAATCTAATCTGCTGACACATTTCGTACCGTGACATCACGCCATGGCCCGGTCATTATTCGAACCGTTTTCCTCAACCAGCTACTGCACATATTGTGAGGCGGTTTTCTTGGCACGTCTTGTCGAAGAAGAGATCGTGTCCCCTTATCACGGGATTCTCATCAATATGGGTGTGGGTAACCCAACCGCGCCATCACTTACGACGCTTGGGGAATAAGCAGATTTACCAGGCAAGTGGGGAGGCGCATAGTTTCTACTGCCTTCATAAAGGGACAAGGACTCCTCTTTCTCACCCACGCCTTCTCCTTCCCCTACCCATCCATTCTCATGCGCTCGAGCTCCAGCGCCCAAGTTCGCTTTTTCTCCGCAAAGCCATTCCAAACATGTCCGGAGCGGGGGCAAGTGGATGGTCTCCTCCGTTACGGAGGAGGACATTACGAAGCTCCGGGGAGCCGGATATTTAGTCGCAAATATCGTGCACCGGCTCCCAGACGCGGGGCAGATCGTCCCCACTCCAGAACCCCATGAGAGGGTGGTATTTCTTACCCACTTTGTTCGCGGACTAGGATTTCCCCTCCACCCGTTTGTCCGCGGGCTCAAGTTTTACTATGGGCTGGACTTCCATGATCTGGCCCCTACTTCATTCTCAACATCTCGGCGTTTATCGTTGTGTGTGAGGCCTTCCTTCGCATCAAGCCCCACTTCGGCCTATGGCTGAACACCTTCAACGTAAAGCCAAAGGTGGTAGTCGGTCAGCAGGCGGAGTGCGGAGGCGGCATGGTGGGCAAAATGCCCAACGTCACCTGGCTCGAAGGCTCCTATGTGGAGACCGTGAAGGGGTGGCAATCGGGGCGGTTCTACATCACCGAGCCGTGTGACACCAACTGGGTGGCGGCCCCAGAATTTCGATCCGGCATCCCCATGCGGCTCACCTCCTGGAAAGAGAAGGGCCTGTCCTGGGGTTCGTCTGTGGAGCTGACCAGACTACAGAAATGTATCAACAATATGATAAGCAAGAAAATCAAGCTTGTCAACGTGGTCCAAGTCATGCTCTTCCGCCGGATCCTCCCGTGTCAAAGTCGGGAATTCAATTTGTGGGAGTTCGACTCGGCTGAGCACTAGACGCTGCGAGAGCTCTTCGACACGACGCACAAAGACGTCTGGAAGGTGCTGTTCAAGGGCGCCGAGGTACCTCCTATTCTTACCGAGGATCGCAGACTCAGCACAAAGCGCCATGCCAATCCGGTAAGTCTTTTATATCTCACAGAATGTTTCTTTGCCCAACATAATAGTGTGAGGTGTCTGAGCTTCCATGCCATTTTAACAGGACTGGGTAGCGACAGCGAAGCAGATCGACTGTCCAGCCCCCCTGCCTAAAGATCCAGCAGATGCTCTCCTAACGGAGATGCTGGTTCCAAATACTTTATGAGGCGCCGGAGAAGAAGGCCAAGAAGAAGGCCACAGGGACTAGGAAAGGTCTCCGGCGCAAGGTCATATCGGACTCATCGTCCGAAAACACCGAGGCGCACTCCTCCCACGAAAACGAGGAGGTGGAAGAGGAAAGTTCTCCCCCCCCCCCAGTCGGGGGAGACAAGAAAAGGAAGGCCGCCCCATCTGGGGAGGCTGAAGGGTCCAAGAAGAGAAGGACCCTCCTTCCGGACAGCTCCACAACAGCCGCTTTTAGCGATGATGAGTGGTTGCCCAGGGACAAGCCCCTGCCAAAGTCGTAAGTATCCGGATACCATAATAATTCTTGGTATGTTTTGTTTTATTGCTTCTTATCATGCCAAACATGATTATGCAGTCCATCCAGAGCCCATATCGACATATCCTCTTCGGAGGAGTCTTTGGGCTCGTCGGAGATGAAGAGCGATTCACTCCCGACCGCCTCCTTTCCCCGCCCTACGGACGACGCCGAGGTGTTGTCCCAAAGGGCAATAAACCAAGGGGAGACAGTTCCGGAGGTGCCCCAAGGCGACATTCCGGACGCTAGGCGCAGGAGGGGCAAAACTCCCATGGGCAGTGGGGGCAGCAAGTCTAGCCCCCGACCGAATACTACACCGGAATCTCCAGTGGTTCCGGATTCTGTCAGGCGACCACTCGCTAAGAGGGGCAAGCCATCCGTGTCGACGGCCTCTGTCCATCCAGAGGCATCGGACAACTTGCTGGAAGCGCTTCGCGGCGCTTCCATTGACGAATAGCACCGCACTATCATGAGTGCGGTGGTCAAGAAGGTTCAGTCCGCCAAAAGCGGATTGACTGAAGCCTGTGCTAGCCTCCTAACAGGCTTTGAGGTAAGTAATCAAATTATAAGAAAATGTTACAGCATAAACAGTAGCCCCTGATGCTCTGTTTGGTGTTCGCAAAGAAAGGCCGAATAGAGGATCAAATAATTATTATAGGAGTCTAATCAAAATATGTCTATGTGAATAAGCAGGCTTCGCTACTGGCCGCAGCCGCTCGCACGCCGGAGGTCGCCGCACAGAAGCGGGACCTTGAGCGGTCCAAGGAAGAGCTCGGCCTTACCAAGAGGCAGCTCGAAGAGAACAAAGGTAAGTAGTACCCCGTCTGTTTATTGATAAAGAAAAAGAAAGGTGGTTTGTTAGATCACAGGATCGTCATAAATTTTACTAGGGGCCACGATCGAAGTGGCAACCCTGAAGAGGCCCTGTCCGAAGCCGAAGGCAAGGTGGCCACAGAGCGCGCCGAGCGCGAGAAACAAGAGGCCCGAGTTGGCGAGGTGCAGCAAGAGCTCCAGGACTTTGTCGAGAAGTACAATTCCTTGGAGCGTGACTCTAAGACGCAAGAGTCCGAGCTTGCGAAGGCCCTCGAGAACGCACGAAACGCCAAGGCCGAATCCCAAAAGGCCCTCCAGGAAATTGAGGCGGTTAAGAAGATAGAAGCGGGTAAGGCATTCATTATGCAAAGCAAGCATGTGAAGGAAACTTTACTTTTACTTACCCCAATTCGGAGCTCTCCAAGAGCGTTCGCAGATCTGCCCCGCAGCGTATCCGATGCCGCAGAGTTCTACCAGACCGAGGAAAGGAGCTTGACGGAGAAGTTGTTCTGGTCTCAATATACAGGGACCGAACATCCGGTGTTTCGAGCGACCAGTTGCCAGCTAACCGGTCGAGCTGCACAAGGCGGCCGAACTGGCCATGAGGGGCCTCATAGTCCGGATGTGGCCTGGCGAGCCCCTACCTGGCAGCTATTTCGGCCTGGTAAGGCGACTTGTGAACGCCTGCCAATGGCTTGAAGTCATAAAGTGGTCGTTCTGCATTGAGGGTGCGCGCCGGGCTTTTGCCCGGGCGAAAGTGCACTCGGCGAAGATGGACGCCGAAAAGCTGGTGAAGGAGGGCCCTCCGGAGGGCAAGGAGCATCGCCACCACGAAAAGTATTATGATCGTGTCCTGAAGGGCGCTCGCCTTGTGGCGGAGGAATGCGCTAAGGATGTAATATTTGAATGAATGTACTCATGTGATCCTGTAATATGAAACGAGTTCATGTGCGCTATGTAACGCTTTTATAATTCAAAATATTACCTTCTGTGCGGCCATTTATAAAATCTAAGAGTTGGCCAGTCGTCGGCTTCTGCCCCCATGTAACTAGTACTGAGGTGTTCGGGATAAACCTGATCACTCTTTATCCCAATTTTGGGTCCTTCGAAGGAGGTGTTCAGACAAATGAACCGTGCAATCGGACTCTAAAGCTTTATCACTCTCACTTAGCCATAGAAGTCTACAATTTTAAATTTTGGTGAAGCCCCTAGTATTCGGAAGGCCGAACTTGGGGCGCTATGTACGCCTAAATCGGACAAGGCCAACACCTCGCCCGAAGCGGAAAAAATCTTGAAGGATTTGAGACCTCTCGAACAGCGACCAGCTCTCGCCTTATCATGTCAGTCAGTTTTCGGCTTTCTCTACTGAGGTGCTCGTCCGGAAGAATCGGGACAAAATTGCAGTAGTTCTCCCAGTGCTACCTTAGCCGATATAGAGGAACGTAAGGTACTAAAACATGGGAGCCGGGCAAACCCAACTATTGACCCAAGACATGATTCGGAGCTGATGCATATAATGATATAAGTTCGAGGTGCCGCACTGTCGAAAGTGTTCGTACTTTTCATGCCGTGTTATGGGGTACACTGAAGCCCCTGGCGCACTAGTCATACCAGAATGTACGAGTGCCGTTTGTCATAAATAAGCAGACAAGGAAAAAATGAAATGCAATAATAGGCTAATGCTATACTGTTCGGAACTACGGTAGGGTGCGTCGACTGCAAACTAAAATTCCTACGCGCAGAACATCCAGAAACATGCTACGGGAGATGGATCACAGTTCGTTACCACTATACGCGCGGTGTCGTGCAGCGGAAGAAGAGTTGGGGCAGCGCGTCCGCGTGGATCGTCTCCTCCTTGTTCGATCTCCCTCGAACAGCCGGTCGTCCGATCCCACGTACGAGTTCGCCGGAGCGCAAGTGCACCGCCTCTAACGGTATCCGCGCGTGCAGGAGGAACACCGTGCGGCGGACTGCTAGGTCCGATCACACAGTCGGCGGCGAGTGGAGGTGGCTATTTGCAACACATGCAAACCCTAGTCGCAGCGCTGAAGCGATCAACCGCATGAGTGTGCCACACCTCCACTTTATATAGGCGTCTGTCGCAGGCTCAACACTTGGGTCTTGCACGGACCCTAAAGCCCAAAGTCTACTCTGTCACGTTCCTAGTCCAGTTCGGATCACATCCGACCAGTGTCCTATGAACCGACCTCGTAGGTTCCTTCCCTTAAGCGCGCGACCCCTTAGGTTCAAGTCGGCTTGGTCTCAGTTCGGATCACCTCTGACCTGCACGGTTGGTAGCGGCCTCTAGCAAGGCGTGCCGACCACCAAGCAGACTATGAAGCCGGTTAGGCAAACCTGTACAACGTGTCACACTTCTCTTCCCTTTGCCGCACGATATATGTTGTCGGGCTCAAGGCGAGACTGTCATCCTTGTGCTAGCCCGACCTCTTTCTTGTTCCAGTGATGCCGTCCACAATCCGGATTATCTCATAATCCTTGTCGCATGGCCATGCTGTTCCTGGTCGAATCACACGAGGGGCCCAGAGTATATCTCTCCTGATCGGAGGGGCAAATCCCATCTTGCTCGACCATGTCTTGCAGCATGGGACTGGACAAACCCGAAACCTACCTTTGTAACTACCCAGTCATAGAGTAGCGTTTGGTCGGCCCAAAGCAAGTGCATCACCATCCCGAGTACATGCGTCAGCTCAGATCTTAGGACATAGAACGTATGTTGTACTAGAGACTCACAGATGACATATCGCTGCGTCTCATAGTTGGGTCTGACCGACTCGGACCTTATCTCGACTCGGATCTGACTACGTCGAATCCGACTAGACCTTTCCAAGTCCATATTATCCGGTTAGCATCCAATGCTCCATGGATAGTGAGACCAAGCCATCGACCGTGTCATATGCCAGTCTAGTCGGCTGCGCGTCCACACAGCCCTTTCGACTAGGGACCTTTTAGGACAGTCATCATACAATGCATAGTCCCACAAACAAGTCATGTACTTGCTGATACACATCATTGATAATGTCCAAGGACTATCTTTATTCATAAACACATAGGAAATATCATCATACATGATTGCCTCTAGGGCATATCTCCAACATATACATTGTTATTTAAATAGTGCGTCAAAGCGTACTCATACAATTAGTGCAATAAGCAAAAAATAGGACTGTTTGACATGTCCTATCCAAGGGTAAGCTGCGTAGGGGTATGTAAAAATAGGTACATCGATCATTATCAGAGACCACCTGGGAATTCCCTTGTACGTCAGAGCTTCTTGCTTCCTTGGTATTTCCTTCCGTAATCGTCCAACAATCGGTACGCAGAAAGGGCTTCCAGAGAGTAAGGTCCTGAAAGAGAGAAAATGATAAAGGTATACGGCCCCTGGGGTGGTTGAGCCGCATTGTGGGACGTGCCATAGTCGTGCCTCCGCCTATGCCCATGGTATATTGAGTGTGTAGTTATGTACGCGCGGCACAAATTTTGCCGCTTGACTGGGACTATGACGGAGGCCGAATTGCTATCCGAGCTCTGAACGTGCCTGTAGATCCTGTTGCAGGTTACTCCGGACTCGCTTGAAGGTGTCCGGGGGCCTTTGCGCTGAATTGGTGGTTGGCCTCAAAAGGCTGCTTTGTACTTCCGGTGTGAGGGCCGCAGTGTGCTCCTCCGTACGGAGTGAGCGCTCTGTGTTTCCATTAACTGTTATGACCCCGCGAGGTCCTGGCATTTTGAGCTTGAGGTATGCATAATGCGGGATTGCATTGAATCTAGCAAATGCGGTTCGTCCGAGCAGTGCGTGATAGCCGCTGCGGAAGGGGACGATATCGAAGATTAACTCCTCACTTCGGAAGTTGTCCGGAGATCCGAAGACCACTTCCAATGTGATTGAGCCCGTGCAACAGGCCTCTACACCTGGGATGACACCTTTAAAGGTGGTTTTGATCCTTGAGGGGTCTATACCCATTTTGCGCCATGTACCCTGATAAAGCAGGTTTAGGCTGCTGCCACCGTCCATAAGGACTCGAGTGAGGTGAAATCCGTCAATGATGGGATCATGAACCAATGCGGCAGAGTCGCCATGACGGATACTAGTGGGGTGGTCCCTACGATCGAAAGTGATCGGACAAGAAGACCATGGGTTGAACTTTGGGGCAACTGGCTCCATCGCACAGACGTCCCTGAGTGCACGCTTCCGTTCCTGTTTGGGAATATGGGTTGAGTATATCATGTTCACAGTTTTCACTTGGGGAGGGAATTTCTTCTGTCCTCCTGTGTTCGGTGGCCGGGGCTCCTTCTCATCGTCGCTGTGCATCCCCTTTTCCTTGTTTTTGGCATTCAACTTGCCGGCTTGTTTGAACACCCAGCATTCTCTGTTGGTGTGGTTGGCTGGTTTATCGGGGGTGTCGTGAATTTGACATGAGCGATCGAGTATGCGGTCCAAACTGGACGGGCCCGGATTGCTTCTTTTGAATGACTTTTTCTGCTGACCGGATTTAGAACCACTGAATCCGGCATTAATTGTCGTGTCTTCGGTGTTATGGACGTTATTGTGGCACTTGTTTCTGTTGTGATGTAGCTTGTCGTTGCTATCTTTGGCATCTGAACTGCCGGGGTTTATTGACGTATTGTTGCTGCGAGCCAGCCAGCTATCCTCGCCTACGCAAAATTGGGTCATGAGTGTCGTGAGGGCTGCCATGGACTTCGGCTTCTCTTGGCCGAGATGTCGGGCGAGCCATTCGTCACGGATTTTATGCTTGAATGCCGCTAGGGCCTCGGCATCCGGACAGTCGACAATTTGGTTCTTTTTAGTTAGGAACCGAGTCCAGAATTTCCTGGCTAATTCCCTCGGCTGTTGTGTTATGTGACTCAAGTCATCAGCATCTGGAGGTCGCACATAAGTGCCTTGGAAGTTGTCAAGGAATGCGTCTTCCAAATTCTCCCAACTGCCTATGGAGTTTGCCGACAGGCCGTTGAGCCAATGTCGAGCAGGCCCTTTGAGTTTTAATGGGAGGTACTTGATGGCATGTAGATCGTCACCGCGGGCCATGTGAATGTGGAGGAGGAAATCTTCAATCCATACCGCGGGGTCTGTTGTACCATCATATGATTCAATGTTTACGGGTTTAAAACCCTCTGGGAATTCATGATCCATTACTTCATCAGTGAAGCATAGAAGTGCGGCGCCTACTGTAGGGCTATATCACTGAAAGCAGTTCATACGAGTCTTATGCTGCTGTATTCGGCCCGGCGGATTTGCTTTATTTTATCCTGCGTGGCGGTCATCGCCACGCGTTGAAAACGCGCCGTGATCCGTAGATCGATCTTGCATGTCCCGCTTTGTTTTCCAATACGTCTTGCAAGTCCTGCGTGTTGCCCCAGGCCTTGGTATTTTTGTTTGACTGGCGGCGGGGTGCGGGCTGAGCTTCGGCCTGATATGCCGCTTTGTCTCGGCCACGAGGTGGCTGGTCAGCCGCATCATATGCTGGGAGCGTAGGTTTTAATGCTTCCTCCTCGAGTTGGGGTAGCAACCTGCGCTTTGGATAACTTTTGGTTGAGCGCTCGAGTTCGTATTCCTTGGCCGCTAGGACCTCAGTCCATCTATCCGCTAGCAGATCTTGGTCAGCTTGAAGCTGGTGTTGCTTTTTCTTCAGGATTTTTGCTGTGGCTATAAGCCGGCACTTGAAGCGCTCCTGCTCGACGGGATCCTCAGGAACGATAAACTCTTCGTCGCCGAGGCTCACCTCATCTTCGAATAGAGGCATGTAATTGTCATCCTCTAATTCTCCATCTGCTGCATGTTCCTTAGGGCTAGCTTGCCCATCCTCCGGCTCGAAATCTGGCTGGAGGGGGTTGTCTTCATCTCCGGCACTATCCGGAGCGTTGTTGTCTCTTGTACTGGTATCGCTGTTTTTGCTATGGCGGGGCTTAGACGGCACCGCTGACGCCGGTGCCTGGGTTGCTTCTCGGAGGGATTATCCTCCGTTGCCTTATCGCCAGCGCCTTCTTTGGGGGTATCCACCATGTATATATCATATGATGACGTGGCAGTCCGGTATACGTAGGCGGTGGTTCTGATTCGTCGCCTGCATCGTCGTCCATACCGTCGATGTCTTCGGAGCCAAAATCCAGCATGTGGGTTAAGTCATCGACAGTGTCTATTAAGTGGGTGGTGGGTGGGGAACGAATTTCTTCGTCGTCCGCTTCCCACTCAAGCCGGACATAGTTCGGCCAATGGCCTCCTGACAAGGAGAGAGACCTTAATGAATTTAGCACGTCGCCCAGGGGTGAGTGCTGAAAGATATCCGCGGAGGAAAAATCCATGATCGGCGCCCAATCAGATTCGATAGGCACGGACGCAGGCGGTTCGGAGCCCGTGGCCGGGGTGGAATCCAAGGATCCGGCAACACAGGTCTCATAGGAGGTGAAGTCAGTATTTGGCTCTATCTCCACTGAGTGTGCGGCCTCCATGGCGGGGTCCATCCACCTGTCCTCGGACGGCACAATCTGCTCCGGATCGAGGGCCGGACTTTGGACAGGTGCGATCTCCCGAACACTGTCCGGCGGCAGAGCTAAGTCATGCTCGTCGTGACTGTGCGGCGCACCTGACACTGGCTCGAATCCGTCGAAGATCAAGTCTCTGCGGATGTCGGCAGTATAGTTTAAATTTCCAAACTTGACCTGATGGCCAGGGGCATAGATCTCGATCTGCTCGAGATGGCCAAACGAGTTGGCCGCGGTCTTGAAACCGCCGAATCTGAAGATGCATGCGAGGAGAAAAACCTCACCCTGGATCGCATCGTTGCCGATGATCGAAGGAGCCATCAGGCCTTATGGTGACGGCGCAGTGGAACTCTCAATGAAAGCACCAATGTCGGTTTCAAAACAGGCGGATCTTGGGTAGGGGGTCCCGAACTGTGCGTCTAAGGCGGATGGTAACAGGAGGCGGGGGACACAATGTTTACCCAGGTTCGGGCCCTCTCGATGGAGGTAATACCATACTTCCTGCTTGATTGATCTTGATGATATGAGTATTACAAGAGTTGATCTACCACGAGATCATAGAGGCTAAACCCTAGAAGCTAGCCAATGATTATGATTGTTGTCCTTCTACGGACTAAAACCTCCGGTTTATATAGACACCGGAGGGGGCTAGGGTTACACAGAGTTGGTTATGAGGGAGGAGATCTATAGATCCGTATTGCCAAGCTTGCCTTCCACGCCAAGGAGAGTTCCATCTGGACATGAGACGAAGTCTTCAATCTTGTATCTTCATAGTCCAACAGTCCGGCCAAAGGATATAGTCCGGCTATCCTAGGACCCCCTAATCCAGGACTCCCTCAGTGGGATCCTGTTCAGCCACCCTCCACGGGCTACTGTTCATCCAGCCCTCCACCGGCTACTGTTCAACCAGCCCTCGATGGGGTCCTGTTCATCCAGCCCTCCACGAGGTCCTGTTCATCCACCCCCAACCGGCTAAATCGATCGGGGTCTTTTCATCCAACGGCAACGACCTCTACTACCACGGGGTCATGTTCATCCAACCCCCACCGGGAACTGTTCATCCAACCCCCAACAATGCTCACTATTCATCAAGAGGCAGAAGTTCGATCGGCTTCAGTTAGCAGCAGTAGCGAAGGAATCGCTCGATCGGGTTAAGTTAACAGCCAGATCGATCGATCACTCAGGTTCAGTAACGCGTAGCCTGCAGTGCAATCGCTCGGGTTCAGTAGGCGAACGCCTCGCTTGGGTTCAGTTAGAGCCCAATGCCTCGCACCCATGCGCGTATGTGTATGAGAGAAACTTGCATCACTCGGCCCCGACCACCCATCGTAACCGGGAACTCCCCGATATTTTCCTCGCCCTCGCTTCCACCATGGTTTTTTCCATCATGGACGGCCCAAAGAATGTCATGCAGCTGCGTCTCCGGCCCGCCCAGGACGAAAAGCCCATTTTCTGTCATGGTTTTTTGTCATAGAAGTAGGAGCCCACCACATCTATGATGATACCAGGTTTTGCCACAATTATCGCCATAGAAGTGTCATAAGCATGACAGAAAAAATTCGTTCGACCCAAAATGTCAAGGATGTGTCTTTTTTTGTAGTGCTGGTAGAAATCTTGGGGCACTCAATGAGGTTCTTTGTGTTGGCTTGAGTATTATGAATCTAAAATTGTTTGATGTGTATCGTATAATTAACTCATGGATACGTGTGGCGACGTCGGAGTATGTAGGTGACATTAGAGTTGGTTGATGCATATTGAGGGAGTCCTGGATTAGGGGGTGTCCGGATAGCCGGACTATAGCCTTTGGCTGGACTCCTGGACTACAAGATTGAAGACTTCGACCCGTGTCCGGATGGGACTTTCCTTGGCGTGGAAGGCAAGCTTCGCGATACGGATATGTAGATCTCCTACCATTGTAACCGACTCCGTGTAACCCTAACCCTCTTCGATGCCTATATACACCGGAGGGTTTTAGTCCGTAGGACGAAGAACAATCATACCATAGGCTAGCTTCTAGGGTTTAGCCTCTCTGATCTCGTGGTAGATCTACTCTTGTACTACCCATATCATCAATATTAATCAAGCAGGAGTAGGGTTTTACCTCCATCGGGAGGGCCCGAACCTGGGTAAAAACATCGTGTCCCTTGTCTCCTGTTACCATCTGCCTAGACGCATAGTTCGGGACCCCCTACCCGAGATCCGCCGGTTTTGACACCGACATTGGTGCTTTCATTGAGAGTTCCTCTGTGTCATCATCTTTAGGCCCGATGGCTCCTCCGATCATCAACAACGATGCGCTCCAGGGTGAGACTTTTCTCCCCGGATAGATCTTCGTATTCGGCGGCTTTGCACTGCGGGCCAATTTGCTTGGCCATCTGGAGCAGATTGAAATCTACGCCCCTGGCGACCAGGTCAGATTTGGAAGTTTGAACTACACGGCTGACGTCCGCGGAGACTTGATCTTCGACGGGTTCGAGCCACAGCCGAGCGCGCCGCCTTTATCACGAGGGGCATGATCTAGCTCTGCCACGAGCAGTGTCTGGAGGCCGCACCGATGTCCGCTCCGACCTTTTGCTCGGAGCCGATTGCGCCGACCGAGGGCGGGTGGCTGGACACCGCCTCGGGGCTGCGATCTCTGGCGATTGAGCCGTACACCTACCTCGCCCTTTGGCGGCTCAGAACTCCAAGGTGTCGGACTCCTCTCCGGACTCCGAGCCTTCGCGCCCGCCAATCGAATCCGATTGGCGCCCGATCATGGAATTCACTATCGCGGACATCTTCGGCTTTTCGCCCTTTGGCGACATCCTCGAATTCACTAAAGTCTCTCTCATTCTCCGGAGAGCCCTGGCCGGATTATGGTCAGGAAGGTTGGGATGCGGACGACGAAGAAATTCAAAGCCCACCCACCACCCACTTCGTAGCCACTGTCGATGACTTAACCGACATGCTCGACTTCGACTCCGAAGACATCGACGGTATGGACGACGATGTAGGGGAGAACATGAACCAGCACCTATAGGGCAGCGGAGAACCACCTCATCTCACGATGTATACATGGTGGACACACCTAAAGGAAGCGACGATGAGGAACAACGGGACGCTACGAAGGATCATTCCCTCGAAAAGCAGTCAAAACGGCGACGTAAGCGCCGCTCAAAGTCCCGCCTCGACAAAGACAATAGCCATACAGACCCAGCCATAGAGCAGGGCGAACCGGTGGATGACGAACATGCTATCGAGCAACCGTCCGAACAGGACAATCTGGATAAACAACCCGTCCCCGGCGAAAATAACAGTCCGGATGATCTCACGCCGGACAAGTTGCCGGAGCAGAAGAACCTCCACAAAAGGCTCATCGCCACTGCACGTAGCCTGAAAAAGCAGAAGCGGAAGCTCAAAACAGCGGAAGATGCACTCAGAATCAGATGGAGCAAAGTACTCAACACCGCAGACAAATGTGGCGACAGTCGCCGAACGAAGAGCTACCCAAAGCGAAAGCTACTGCTTGAATTTGATGAGGAGGCCGTAGAGCCCCCGCAACCAAAAAACAAAGAGGCCACCCGGTCGGATGGACGACCCTATGGCAAACAGAGAGCAGCAAAAGACGCCACACACAAGCCGGCACGCGATCCGCACAAGGATTCGCATCAAAAAGATGGCCCGGTTAGATCTATCTACGGGCCAAGAAAGCAAGCTCTAGTAAGCAATGCAGCACATCAAGTATCCGAACATCACGGTACACCTAAATATAGGGGTGCCGCACACCCCCTATGTTTCACCGATGAGGTCTTTGGATTATGAATTTCAGTGGATTCAAGCCCATAAACATAGAGGCATCTGACGGAACAACAGACCACGGAGTGCGGATTGAGGATTACATCCTCCACATACACATGGCTAGAGGAGATGATCTCACGCCATAAAATACTTACCCCTCAAGCTCAAAGGGCCAGCTCGGCATTGGCTTAAAAGCCTTCGAAAACACCATTGGAAGTTGGGAGGAGCTCGGGGGCGCTTTGCAAATTTTCAAGGGACCTATGTCCGACCTCCGGATGCCAACGATTTAAGTCACATAACTCAACAACCCGGAGAGTCAGCCCGGAAATTTTGGAACAGATTCCTTACTAAAAAGAACCAAATAGTCGACTGTCCGGACGCCGAAGCCTTAGCAGGTTTCAAACACAACGTCCGAGACAAATGGCTCGCCAGACACCTCGTCCAAGAAAAGCCAAGAACAATGGCCGCATTAACAAGCCTCATGACCCGCTTTTGCGCGGGAGAGGATAGCTGGCTGGCAAGATGTAGCACCAGCGACCCAAGTACATCCGAAGTCAGGGATGGAAACGGGAACCCACGACGCAGCACGGACCAGCGTCGGACCAAGGAAACAGCCGAAGAGCACGGCGATCAACGCCGGATTCAAAAGCTCTCGACAGAATCATAAAAGCTGCCCTTAAGGATAACGAGGACGAGCTATCTAACTTAAACAAAATCTTGGACAAGATATGCCAAATCCACAGCACACCGGGAAGCACGCAAACCATACCCACAGAGATTGGTGGGTCTTCAAGCAGTCCGGCAAACTCAACGCCGAACACAAGGGGCTCGACACACCAAGCGAGGACGATGATGAACCCCAAAAGCAGAGCATCGGAAAACAAAAGAATTTCCCACAAGAAATCAAAACAGTAAACTCACTTCGCGTGACAAAAGGGAAGAATAGAGCGGCACCCATAGAAGTACGCGCCATACGGCCTATCCCGGAGGAGTCCCGCCACTGGTTGTTAAAACCAATCACCTTCGACCATCGGGATTACTCTAGAAGTATACGGAATGCAGGTTGGACTGCCTTGATATTAGATCCGATAATTGGCGGACTCCAATTTTCGCAAGTCCCTCGAATGGCGGCAGTGATCTAAACCTGCTATATCAGGACACAAACCGCAAAATGGGGATAGACCCAACCAAATTTCGCCATAGCAACACTTCCTTTCAAGGGGTAATGTCAGGCTCATATGCCCATTGTACGGGCTCTCTACTGCTAGAAGTTGTGTTCGGCTCACCCGACAACTTCCGCCGTGAAAATTTAACCTTCCACCTCGCCCCATTTACAAGTAGCTATCAAGCACTATTGGGACACGAAGCTTTTGCCCGCTTTAATGCAATACCGCATTATGCATCTCTTACACTTAAAATGCCCGGTCCACGCGGCATCATCTCATTGATAGGAAACATCGAGGGTTCCACGAGTCTGGAAAATCGTGCGGTTGCCTTGACAGCCACACAATAAACCGGCTTCACCAATAAAAGCACTTAGACAGGTCGTCCAGACCCCGGACACGGCTGGACGAGTCCGGCGTAAACATACAAGGGCTTACTAGACACATACCCCCGTACAAGGGGCTCCGCAACAAGAGACCATAAAGCTCAACTTTATTAATTTTTTGAATTGTACTTCGTTTATTTAATATAACGTACATTTTCGCACGACCTTTTTCAACTAAGTTCCTCTCTTTTACAGATGAACATCGTGCTACAACCGTCCAGGATACGGCACAACGGAGACACAGGCGCAGACGTGCAGTAGGGACCCGTCGCAAGGTTAAGACCCTGCGTAAACCTTTTTCACTGTCTCTTGTTGACACACATCCCCGGGTTTCTTGCTATAACCAAGGAGGAGGCTGGCGTTTTGGCATAGGCCACGTCAGAATTTCGTGCGTACCTGGACACCAGGGGCTTATTACCAAGGGCGATTGTTCGACCCGTTTTCATAAAGACCAAATACCTTAGGGAGTATTTGGTGTCTCGAGTTAGGCCTTATATGCATCAACTCCGAATCATGTCTTTGGTCAAATGTTGGGTTTGCCCGGCTCTTGTGTTTTGCTGCCTTACGTTCGCTCTATCGGCTAATGCGGCACCAGGAGAACTACTGCGATTGTGCCCGGTTCGCCAAAGCGAGCACCTCGAGAGAAAGCCGAAAACTGACTGTCATGATATAGCGTGAGACTGGTCAACCACTTTCGATGACCCGCTGGAATCTTTAGAATTCCTCCGCATTGTGAAGGGCGTTTCGGCCAGGCACATATGCACCCCGAATTCGGGTGAGCACGGTGCCCCTAGGGGCTATAGTAGCCCCACTGTCGAACTCCTATGGCTAAGTGAAAGTGATAAAGCATTATAGTCCGGTTGCCTAGTTTGCTGCGCTATCACCTCCTTTGTAGGACCAAGAAGTTGGATCTAGTGTGAAAAGGCGCTTTCTGCAAACACCCCTGCATTATATGTGTGGGGGCTGAAGCCAAAGACTGCCATCTTTCATGTTATATACACATATACATTAACGGCCGCACCGGAGGTATTTTAATTCTTGAAGGCACAAGTATAAAAAGCTTTTATACTCCATCGAAACATTGTTTCACAATAATACATGTTATTTGAACATAATATCCTTGAACCTTTGCATCTCTATTAAACGAGCGCCCTGTAGAACTTCCTGAAAATAGTGCTCGATAGGTACTCGGCTTCCGTCCGAATCTTGGGATGCAACATCGGTGGCCTTCATCTCCACCCAGTATGTCTTGACACGGGCAAGAGCCATCCACGCACCCTCTATGCATGCTGACTGCCTCATTGCTTTGATATGCGGCACCGCACCAAGGAACTGCTGCACCAAGCCAAAATAACTCTTCAACTCGGGCCTTTTCGGCCACAAATGCGTCACGACATTCTTCATGGCAAGTCCGGACAACCTATTCAGCTCCGCCCATTCGGTCAAATGATCGGTTAATGGAAGTGGATGCTCTGGGTTATGGAACTGCAACCAAAAAGCCTCTTCCATCTCGTGATCCTTTTGATCTCCGAAGTGTTCGGCCGGGTCCGCGGCACTCGCCGCCAAGTCTAGATAAGCATCCTCACTACTCCACAGCCGGTCCAACTGAGCATATTTAGGATCCATGAACTTCCTCCACAACAGAAAGGGCTTTCCAGCCGCGATATCTTCGGCCTGACGTAGCTCCTCCTTCACAGCTCTCATCATAGAGCGAGCATCCTTGGCCTCGGTGGTGGCCTTCTTCAGGTCCTCTTGCTCCGCTCGACCTTCTTTTTCAAGAAGCTCGCAGCGGTCGGTAGTATTCTTCATCTTCATAGCCATCTCCTTCTTGCTTCGGCAGTGAGCAGCATGTTCGGCTTTTAGCTCTTCGGCCGCCTTTAAGGCAGCAGCATCACTTCTTCTGGCCTGCTCCTTGGCTCGGGCAAGCTCCGCCCGAAGGTTCTCCATGGCAGCGGCACCATCCCTTACCAGGTGTCCGCGGAGAAACCGCATACCTTGTGACTCGTCAAGCCGCTTATTGACAAGCGCGATGTCGGCATCCGCCACGTCAAGTTGCCGCTTTAATTTGGCAAATTCATCAGTCCGGCTAGCCACCTGACGCTCCGCCACCTACATAGGAAGGCGACATATTATAACACAGGATTATGATCCTCGGCACGCTGTCTTTTTGACAAACGCACCGAGAGTCTCGGGGCTACTATCTACACAGGCGCATCTTATATATGCGGAACCGTCAAAAGGTACATCATTGCACGAACCACAAAACCTGTCAGTAAACTTCCGGCGGCCTCGTACAACCCGCAGTCCGCGGCCGAAAATTTTTCAATCACCGTACCCATCAATGCACGGTGATCATCAGAGATAGACACTCGCCCGAGCAGACCCTACAACTCCTCCGACCGTGCACGGGAGGTGCGGACTCGTCTGATGGCCTTTTTGAAGGCGGACACGGAGGCTCTGCGGGGCCCTCGACCGCCCTCCACCCCTGCGGATTCGGAGAAACCCTCCGCGGCGACACCTCGGGATCGTCCGCCTCGCTAAGCGATGCAGCGGGGAAAGGCGTTCCGCTCTCCATCATCTCCGGACGAAGATCCCCTAAAGACGAGCTCTGCTGAGAAGGGCTGAGATCCGAACTACAAGGTAAAATTTTGGTCATCTTCATAAATAAAACAGGGATGTCTCTTATTTTAAAAACTCCCCTCTCTACTTACGGCTCGCTGGAGGGCTGATCTCCTTGGGGAAATAATGCGTCGGGGCATCTTCCGGCGCAGGACCCTCTGGCGAAGATTTCTTCCCGCGCTTTGAGGCCTTGGTCTCCGGATCTTCAGAGGCGGTCCTCTCCTCCCCTTGGACGGAGGGATTCTCGATCCCTCCTTTCTTGACAATCTCCTTCGCGGAGGCAGTAGCTTCCTTGTTCCCCCCTTCGCCTTCTTTTAAAGGCGCAGCCTCCAGCATCTTGGTTAGCACGGGATCCGGCGTGGTCTCAAGGAGGGGGCCTGGACACCTGATCAGTTTTGCTTTCGCTATCCACTCCTGTTTAAGGGACAGCTCTTTTAAGGGAAAGTTTATGATAAATATACGGATAGTGTGTCCGGGTACGGGACTACTTACTTGAGCATCCAGGTGATTGCAGCTCAGACCTGCGTCCTCGGTCGAGTCCGGACACATTGCTTGTGATCCGAAGAACAGTTTGTACATCTCCACGGGCGTTGCGCCCATAAAATGTTGGAGAGCTCATGGTCCCTAAGGATTGAACTCCCTTGGCGGAGGCGGCGTTTGCAGGCGGGATGCTGACGAATCAGCATGACCTGCGCTACTACGACTAGATTGATCTCTCTCTCTCTAGGAGGTCTTGAATACGGCCCTGCAACAAGGGCACGTCCTTGGACGCCCCCCAGTCAAGCCCTTTATTGACCCATGACGCCAGCCGCGGTGGAGGACCCGAGCGAAAGGTAGGTGGCGCCACCCATTTGGTGCCCCTAGGAGTTGTGATATAAAACCACTCTTGTTGCCATAGACTGAGCTCCTCTTGAAAAGAGCCCTCGGGCCATGGAGCGTCAGCATTCTTGCTTATAACAGCCCCTCCGCTTTTCTGCTGTTGCCCTTGATCATCTTGGCTCCACCTTGAAGGTCTTGAGCCACAATCAAAGTGAGGGTAATGCGGAGGAAGGCTTCATATCTGACGATGAGCGATGAGATGTGGAGTATGGACTCTGGATCCAAGTCGTGAAATTCCAGCCTGTAATAAAACATGAGCCCCCTCACGAAGGGGTCCGTCGAAACCCGGCCCCGAAGGAAGTGAGACGCGAACACCACGCTTTCACGGGCTTGGGAGAGGAATAACCTGCCCTTGGGCAGGCAGCCTATCTTGATTTTGCGGTTAGATACCTGGCATCTCTTAGCTTTAGGGCGTCCTCTTCCGTGACGGAGGAAGGCATCCACCGACCTTGAAGGTCGGAGCGGACATCATCTAAGGTGCAGGCGCTGAATCTGGAGCTTTGGGTGTTGGGACTCGAAGCGAGGGGCGGATTCGATTGAGATTGACAAAAAAGAGCGGGGCCTTGGTCTCTTTATCAAAAGGTTGAATACCAGGAGCCCTCCCCGTGACCTTTCGGGACTCGCCTGCGATAGAGGACGCGTGCCAACGGGCACGACTGGGTTACCCACACCTGTATTAATGAGAATTCCGGAATAAGGGGACACGATCTCTGCTTTGACAAGATGTGCCAAGGAAACCGCCTCGCTAAACGCGCTGAGGTGGGACAGTAAAAACAATTCGAATAAAGGCTTGGCCGTGGTGTGATGTCACGTTGTGGAATACGTCGTGATTGAACTTGTGTAAATATTATTCTCTCTACGGTGGTATGTGGAACTTATTTTGCGAGCGGACACTATCCTTGTGTTCAAAATATTCTATGAAGTATTCAGAGGAGGAACCCGCCTTGCAATGCTGAAGACAATATGCACGCCGGACTCGTCGTCATTGAAGCCAGGTTCAGGGGCTACTGAGGGAGTCCTGGATTAGGGGGTGTCCGGATAGCTGGACTATAGCCTTTTGCCGGACTCCTGGACTATGAAGATACAAGATTGAAGACTTCGTCCCGTGTCCGGATGGGACTTTCCTTGGCGTGGAAGGAAAGCTTGGCGTCTGGATATGTGGATCTCCTACCATTGTAACCGACTCCGTGTAACCCTAACCCTCTTCGGTGCCTATATAAACCGGAGGGTTTTAGTCCGTAGGACGAAGAACAATCATACCATAGGCTAGCTTCTAGGGTTTAGCCTCTCTGATCTCGTGGTAGATCTACTCTTGTACTACCCATATCATCAATGTTAATCAAGCAGGAGTAGGGTTTTACCTCCATCGAGAGGGCTCGAACCTGAGTAAAAACATCGTGTCCCTTGTCTCCTGTTACCATCCGCCTAGACGCATAGTTCGGGACCCCCTACCCGAGATCCGCCGGTTTTGACACCGACACATATCATATGGTGTTATTTTAGTACGAACTCTTGGGTAGATCGAACGGAAAGAATAACTTTGCGTTATTTTAGTACGAACTCTTGAATAGATCAAACGGAAAGAATAACTTTAAGGTGGTTTCGTACCCTACAAAAAATTTCTTCTTATGTTCTCCGCTAGACAAGAACTTTGGAGTGATTTTTCATCACACGTTGAGGGATGGTTATATGATCCAATTAGATTAGCATTGTTGAGAGATTGCACTAGTAAAAGTATGGACCCTAGGCCTTGTTTTCAAGCATTGAAATACCATTTGTGCTCACTTTTGTTACTTGCTACCTTGTTGTTTTTATTATTCCTATTACAAAAATCAATATCTACTATCATTACTACACTTGTATCACCATCTCTTCGTCGAACTAGTGCACCTATACAATTTACCATTCTATTTTGTGTGTTGGGGACACAAGAGACTTTTTATTATTTGGTTGCAGGGTTGTTCGAGAGAGACCATCTTCATCCTATGCCTCCCAAGGATTGATAAACCTTAGGTCACCCACTTGAGGGAAATTTTCTATTGTCCTACAGAACTCTGCGCTTGGAGGCCCAACACGAGTCTACAAGAACAAGTTGTGTAGTAGACATCAGGTGGCGTGAGTGACAGAAGCACAAACCCGAGTAAGGGGTTTGTTGCGTATGGGAGTAAAGAGGACTTGATACTTAATGCTATGGTTGGCTTTTACCTTAATGATCTTTGGTAGTTGCGCATGCTTTCTAGAGTTACAACCATAAGTGCATATGATCCAAATAGAGAAAGTATGTTAGATCATGCCTCTCCCACATATAAAATTGCAAGAATGATTACCGGTCTAGTTATCGATTGCCTAGGGACAAGTAAATTTCTTGAGTAACAAAACCTTTTTACTAAACAACTAACTTCTATTATGTCACAAAGTACACCTAGTTTTATTCTTGCAAAGTAGTTCTTGCATCACACCTAAAAATTAGTTTCATACTTGTTCTAGGTAAAGCAAACGTTAAAGTGTGCGTAGAGTTGTATCGGTGGTCGATAGAACTTGAGGGAATATTTGTTCTACCTTTAGCTCCTCGTTGGGTTCAACACTCTTACTTATCGGAAGAGGCTACAACTGATCCCCTATGCTTGTGGGTTATCAATTGACAATTTTGATCTTCCACGCAGAACTCTTCAATTGCAGGAGTTAACCAATGACGGGCTCAAAGCAAAAGTATTTCCCTATTATCTCTAGGGAGAAGCTAAAAGATGGCTAAGATGTCAATATATAAATACTATGAGTGCATCCAGTATACCTGGCCATGGGCCGAGCCGGGCTTGGGCCGGGCCTAAAAAATCCCATGGTAGAAAACTAAGGCCCGCGCCCTCCCAGGCCCTACCATCGAGCTTACTTTTCAAGCCCAAGCCTGGCCCATCTGGTAAAAAGCCCTGAAAAGCCCTTAGGGCTTAGGGACGTGGGCTGGGCCTATTCCTTAAAATGTCAATATGCCAAGCCCAAGCCCATCCAGGCCCTGCTGGTGGGCTCAAAACATAGGCCCAAGCCCGGCCCATAGGAAAGCCCATCGGGCCTAGGCCCTGGATTTTAGGGCCGGGCCTGGGTGGGCCGACAGGGCCGGGCCGGAGATGGCCAGGACTAGCATCAAGTGCCCCCTTAGTGGTTTTGGAGTATTGAAGACAAATAGGTTGAGGAACTAATGTTTTTGTGAGTATACACATGAAACAAAGTCCCTGAGGATTTGGTTTAACACATGGAAGACGACCCCTAAACAAAGAATTTCTTCGAGTGAAGAATTTGGTGGTGAAATTGGTAAGGCCTTTGAAGAAATGGATGTGAAGACTTTTGTTATCATTGTTTCTTTTCTTCTTATTTGAGTCATAGAGTACTGTTAAAGGGGTAGTAGGTGAAACATATTTAACATTTCGAAAGTGATGCTCAAACTTACTCAAACCCATACACACAAGCCGCTTTGAGAGAAGCCTTTGGAAATCTCAATTACAGCTGACGCATTTTCTAGCGACAATGATGAAGTTCTTCAGGTCACTGACGAATTTGGTCACACAGAGGAGTTAGGAGTTTGCCAGTGCGATCTGCCTAAAAGTGAGGAAATTGAGTGCCCCGACGAATTTGCGAGTTCACATTCTAACCGTTGTTGCGCCGCGTGCCAGTTGTCGAGTGGATCCTTATCCTGACAATGGTCGAATCAGAGAAGGGCATTTATGACAAATCATGTCGGGTTGCCCCATAGCTATAAATAGCCCCCCACAACCACTTGTTGGTTGGCTGTTCCGAGAGAACTTGACACTTGTCATAAGAGAGCAACCCATCCTCTAACGACATTGAGAGAATCCTAAGTGAGGAAAAGCTCAGAGCCAAAGTGATTGAGCATCACTGAAGAGATTGATCTGTGTGATCCGACACTTGTTACCTTTGAAGACTATCATTCTTCCAGATGGTTATGCGTCAAGTTCTGAGTACACCAAGAGTCATACCGGTGTGCCAGTGAACAAGTCTGTGAAGGTTTTGGAAGTCTACCTTGAAGAATTACCACAAGTGATTGGGCGAGGTCTGCGGGCCTTAGCTAAAGAGGAATACGGTGAGGATTGTGTGTCCTCTGAGTTGCAAATCAGCCGCCTCAACCAGACGTACAGTAGATGCAGCAACTGGAACTGGTCTACCAAATTGCCTTGTCTTCACCGAGCCAACCTGGTTTCAAATTCCTCGCCCTCCCTTACATTATTCCGCTGCCGACGAATTTGTGATCTATGCTCTGACGAATTTGAACTAAAGAATTTCATGAAGCTATATTTCATTTCCTTGGTTCTCAATCCTCATGCTTGTATGATGGCATGATTGTATGATTGCATGTTCTTTACTCTTACGTATCTTGATTGCATGTACTCTGAATTTCTGATGACTTAGTTTCCCTTGCATTTCTATTTCTTCACTTCGATCTTCATCAAATTCTTCAGAGTTTGACGAATTTCGAAAAATCACCCATTCACCACCCCTCTAGGAGATAACATGCGCTTTCAATTGGTATAAGAGCAAGGTACTCCCTTGTTTTGTGTGATTTTGGTTTAACCACGTGGAGTTTTGGTTATGTGTAGAATCAAAAGTATGTCTAGAGGGGGGTGATTAGACTACTTGACCAAATAAAAATCTAGCCTTTCCCAATTTTAGTTCTTGGCAGATTTTAGCAACTTTAGAACAAGTCAAGCAATCTTAACACAATTCAAGCAAGCATGCAAACAGTATATGAGCAGCGGAAAGTAAAGCATGCAACTTGCAAGAATGTAAAGGGAAGGGTTTGGAGGATTGAGCGCAATTGGAGACACGGATGTTTTTGTCGTGGTTCCGATAGGTGGTGCTATCGTACATCCACGTTGATGGAGACTTCAACCCATGAAGAGTAGCAGTTCTTGGCGAGTCCACGAGGGCTCCACCCACGAAGGGTCCACGAAGAAGCAACCTTGTCTATCCCACCATGGCCGTCGCCCACGAAGGACTTGCCTCACTAGCGATAGATCTTCACGAAGTAGGCGATCTCCTTGCCCTTACAAACTCCTTGGTTCAACTCCACAATCTTGTGGAGGCTCCCAAGTGACACCTAGCCAATCTAGGAGACACCACTCTCCAAAAAGTAACAAATGGTGTGTTGATGATGAACTCCTTGCTCTTGTGCTTCAAATGATAGTCTCCCCAACACTCAAATCTCTCTCACGGGATTTGGATTTGGTGGAAAGAAGATTTGAGTGGAAAGCAACTTGGGGAAGGCTAGAGATCAAGATTTATGTGGTTGGAATGGAATATCTTGACCTCAACACAAGTGTAGGTAGTTCTCTCTCAGAAAATGTGTATTGGAAGTGTAGGCATGTTCTGATAGCTCTCTCCACGAATGAAGAGGAGGTGGAGGGGTATATATAGCCTCCACACAAAATCTAACCATTACACACAACTTGCCAAACACTGTGGGACCGAATTGTTAAATCAGTCGGACCGATTCAGCAAATCTAGTGACCGTTAGGATTTTCGGTGGGACCGACATGCAACTCGGTAGGACCGATATGGTTAGGGTTAGGGCATAACGTAATCTCGGTGAGACCGATTACACAAACTTGGTGAGACCGATTTTGGTAACAAGCTAACCAGAGAGTTGGTCGAGTAAACTTCGGTGGGACCGATTAAGCTCATTTCGGTTGAGACCGAAATGTTACAAAAGGGAAACAGAGAGTTTACATTGCAATCTCGGTGGGACCGATCGCTCATCTCGGTAGGACCGAAACGTTACAAAGGGAAACAAAGAGATTACAATCCCATCTCGATGAGACCGAGATCCCTATCGGTGAGACCAATTTGCCTAGGGTTTGTGGCAGTGGCTATGACATCTGAACTCGGTGGCGCCGGATGGAAAGAATCGGTGGGGCCAAGTTTGACTTTTGGTTTAGGTCATATGTGGAAGTGAGAAAGTGGTTGATGGCTTTGGAGCATATCACTAAGCACTTTAAGCAAGCAAGCCATTAAGCAACACCTCATCCCTCCTTGATAGTATTGGCATTTCCTATAGACTCAATGTGATCTTGGATCACTAAAATAGAAAATGTAGAGTCTTGAGCTTTAAGCTTGAGCCAATCCCTTTGTCCTTAGCATTTTGAGGGGTCCACTTTTCTCATCCATGCCATGCCAATCATTGAGCTTTCCTGAAATATTAGTCTTGAAATAGTGTTAGCTCAATGAGCTATATGTTGCTAGGAATTACCAAAACCACCTAGGGATAGTTGCACTTTCAATCTCCCCCTTTTTTGTAATTGATGACAACATATAGATCAAAGTTTCGACAAATGATAAAAAGAGTGAAACACATTGTCGCTTTGAGAAGTATGTGAAAAGCAAGAGCTCCCCCTAAATTTGAGCATAGTTTAAGATTTGCTTTGGACTGCAAATTCACAATGACTTAGGATCATGGGTTACTCTTCCATGTCACATACATCTTGGTGGAGCGCTCAAAATGATAATAAATAAATACATGCACTCATCACCAAGCAAAGTGAATGATCATATGGTATATAAAAGGATAATGTCATCCAACAAGTATTAAGGTAGCATATGATCAAACACATGATCATCCAAGTATCACTGCATAAGCATAAAGTATCTCAAACAAGCAAATAACAAAGTTCAACCACCAAGGAGAAACGCAAGAGAGAACAAAAACAACACTCTTTCTCTCAAGCCTATGATCTATACATTTTCTCCCCCTTTGGCAACAAGTTACCAAAAAGTAATGCATAGTGCTAGATCGACACTCAGGCTTGATCTTCAGGTGGTGGTGTAGCAGAACTCCAAGAATGAAGGCATCAGTCGATGTAGATGGTACTGGAGGAGTAGATGCTGGAGCTGGTGGCACTGAAGCTGTAGCTGGTGCAAATGAAGTTGCTCTGGTGTTTGTGACAGGCATAGCAGCAGACCTCTGTCCTCGTGGCACTCTGGCAAAAGCATCAGTGGTTGTCTTGCCCTTCTTCTCCTACACTTCCTCCTGAAGTTGCTCAACAACAGACTGTATCTCAGTGACCTTCACATCTAAGTCATAAAACTTCTGCTCCATGATCCTCTCAAGCTCTCTGGTTTTGAGTCGGGGTGGCCAGTCCCTTCTCAATTCTCGAGTGGAGACAATCAAGTAGCCAAGCTGATCTTGCTTGCTCTTGAGAAGATCTTGAGATGCCTCATCCATGGTTGGCATATTTGCAGCCTTTTAGGTCTTTGCCTTCTCCCTCTTTGCTTGTGCTTGCACGAGAAGATGGTTCATTTTCATCCATCACAACAGTGTTATCCTCAAAGTCTGGGTAGATGGGCAGGTGCTCCTTGTCCAAGAGATATGTGCCAGTGCCCATCTTGGACTTGATCAGCTCCTGAATCTGTGGGGCATATCCACAACTCCTCTTCATCTTCCGTCATTGAGGGCTTCCAAATTACTCTGGCCATGGTTTTCTTGACCCTTTCTTTTCTTTTCTTGCCATCTCTAGTTTCTTCAGCAACAGTTTTTGAGGCTTCAACAGTTGAAGCTCTGGCTTTGGACATTGGAACTCTTTTTGCTGCCATTTTTGTTTTCAGACCTGGCTTTAGTGGAGCTGTTGTGCCAACTTCTCTCTTCAGCACTTTCCTCTCTGAGGTAGCTTCTTCCTCCTCAGCCACATAGTCCTCATCCTCTGAATCTGAGGTTCTTTTCTTGTTGGCTCTCATGGCAGCCTTTGGCAAGTTGCTGGGTGTGCTCCTGCTTCCATCATCTGAGCTGCTAGAGGGACGAGTGCCCTCACTCATGTGAACCTGCTCCTCAGACTTGTTCTGACTGTCACTCTGATCTGACATGATGCAAACACTGACAACTGACCCTATGAATATTTTATAGATGAGGTAGAGTGGATGAGCATCACAAAGTGCAGAGGTTTTTGCAAAAGAATGAATCAAAAACTTAGTTTTAGTTTTCCACACAAAGCATTTCGGATCTACCGATTTGAAATCTCCGTGATACGAAGCATTGTTGGAACCTAAACTAGTGAACTTCGGTCGAGACCGAGTCACAGTTAAATTAACACCGAGACTGCTAGGGTTTCACAAAGACTTGAACTCAGTCACACCGATTTGCAATTCTCGGTCAGAATGAGAATCACATGTGCAATGGCTTTGAGCCAAATCGGTGGAACCGATTTCAACAATTGATTCGGTCCGAGATGGTTTCGTGAAACCTAACCCTAAATTTTCAATCCACAACTAATCTACGGAGTGTTTTCATTGGATAGAGTGATCTCAATCGTGGCAAGATACATGGCAAAACAATGTGTTGGGGAATCGGAAAGAGGTCAGCACAAGGATCAAGTCCATACCCAAGTGCGGCGATGGACTTGCTACGGCAGCAACGGCGGAGACAATCCCATTGACGGCAGTGGAGACCAGCGACTGGAGGCGGCCGGCGACGAGGAGGACGATCCGAAGACCACGGAGGCAGAGCAGGTTGAGCGCGAGCGAAGAGGTTCGGAAAGTTTTCCAAATTTTGGCCCGTGGGAATATATAGCCTGACCTTGTCGGTGTGACCGAGTGGAACAACTCGGTGGCACCGAGATTCATAACTTCTGGCGATTCTTGAAACTTCGGTGTGACCGAAAAGTTCAAATCAGTTGCAAGAGATAGAAAACCTAGATCGACTTAGTGATCTCGGTATGACCGAAATGGATGAATTGGTCGGACCAAAGCGCACAAAGAAGTTTTGGAAGTTTAAGTCTATAATGAATCGGGGACTCAAGTGCTCCTCACACTGAGTGGTTCGAATCGACTTGATCAAACTTTGTGATGCGACATGAATAGAGTTTGAGACGAGAAGAGCATAGATAGCTATAGAAGGTTCTTAGGCATTCTTGTCCATCCACTTGGCAAAAGAAAAAGAGGAGCCAAACAATCAAAACAACAGGTGGATGTCCTTGAATGAGTAAATTATGCAACCAACATGCTCACCCTATAAAATGGCAAATGAAATATGTGGCAAAGCATGCACAAACAATTCTAGCATCTATCAAGCAATTGGCGATGACTAGGTCATCTATATATGAGTATATTGACTTAGGAGTCAAATGAGAACATTTGATCATAGGTCATACTCATCGTTTAAGCACAAGTGGGATTACCACTTTTACATAAAGCATTGTTGTGTTCACACCATTAGAGTTGCTTTAGCTCAATTCTTAGAGTAAAGCTCCCCCTAGATGTGAGATCACCCCTAAGAGGGATGAACTAACCTTGGGTTTTGTCGATGATGACTTCATATAGGTGTTGAAGATGTAGGTGCTCAATGTTGATGTAGATCATTTGGAGCAATCCTTTGGAGTGAGTTGCACTTTCAATACCTACACGGGTTAGTCCCACAAGGAACAAACAAGGAATATCCATAGACATAGAGTGATGCATACACAAGATGATGTCTATGAAAGCATTTGGTTACCTTGTCCCTTGTCTTACCAACAAGAGGGTTTGTGACTCCTTGAACTAGTGCAAGATGTGGAGGTTGATTGCACTTGTTCTTGCCAAAATGATAAGAGTGAAGTATGTTGGCGGAGTCACCCTCAAGAACTCTCTAGTTCTTCTTCTTTGGGATCCACACCATCTTGGCCAGGGAATCCTCGGAGTTGTAGTCGTACTTGATGAAGTGGAACTTGATGTAGTCTTGGGAACCCACTTGACCAAGGCCTTAGGAGCTTCTTCAAATGCATCAATTTCTTCTTGAAGCTTGTCCTTGCCTTTTTCCTTGTGGTCTTGTGGTGGAAGATCATCTTGTGCTTGTGTCCCTTTGAAAGAAGTAGGATCTACTTCTCTTGTTGAGGAACAAACTTCGTCTTGGGGTATTGATATTCTTCCCACTCAACTCCATTGGCATTGAACTTTCGTTCAAAACCAACACCTTGGTTCTTCCGGTGCCTTCCTTGCTTGCGTACAATTTCCTCGAATTGCTTACTCCCGGCAAGGCTCTTGTAGACACCTTTCTCTATAATTCCCTTCAATAAGATATTTTCTTGCTCAAGTGTAACTTGGCTAAGAGAATCATTAGTGGAATCAAGAGAACTACTAGAAGCAACAACATTGGATTTAGCATGATTATTGTTACTACTAGAGGAAGAATATTTCTTGTTCTTGTTACTAGACTTGACTTGAGGCATGTAAGTGGATAAGAGTGGCAGCTTGGCAATGTAAGAAGAACTTTTCTTGCGAATATCATCATTGATTGCCTTTAAGAACTCATGCTCTTGCTCAAGGTTGAGCTTTTTACAACGTAATTTCTCATGAGTCCTTAAAAGTTCTCGATGATCTCCTATGATAGTTTCATGAGCTAACTTAAGAGTGTTTAGTTCTTTAGTTAGAGACTCAATCTTCTCCTTATCATTGTCATTCGTTTCATCTTGATTATCATGATTAATTGACATTTCATCATAGTATTCATCACTATAGTTGTCAACAAGTAAATCATCATCACTTAACAAGTCATCTTCATCACTATTGAAATCAACATACTCGGGGTGTGATACCTTTGGACCTTTGGCCATGAAGAATCTTCCAATTCCTTCATTTGGTGAATCAAATATGTCGTAGGAGTTGGTTGACACAAGTGCTAGATTGGCAACACCTTCATCTTGAGTATATTGGTCGGAGTGATAGCTTCTCTCGGAGTGATTGTCGGAGTCGGAGCCGGATAACCATTCACCAACATGAGCTTGATGTCTTTGTTTTGTGTAGCTCCTTGATGACTTGTCCTTCCTTTCCCAATCCTTGCTTCTCTGTGAGGGTCTTCGTTCATAACGATCATCCCTACTCCTTCTCTCTCTTGATGGTGATTCTTCTCTTCTACTTCTTCTTTTGGGAGAATCTTCTCTTCTTTTGAAGGGGGCTGTACACTCATTTGAGTAGTGACCGAGTTTTCCACAATTGTAGCAATTACGCTCTCGACTAGAAGATCTTTTGTCATTGTAGGACCTTGACTTGGAACTTCTCTCTTTGCTTCTACTCTTGTAGAACTTGTTAAAGTTCTTCACCATTAGGCTCAATTCTTCATTGAAGGTTTGTTTCTCACTTGATGATGTGGGAGCTTCACATGAGGCTTTGTAAGCACCACTTGACTTGTTATGGAGCTCCTCCTTATCCTTGAGTGACATCTCATGAGCAACGATTCTTCCAATGACTTCTGTTGGCTTGAGATCTTTGTAATTGGGCATCATTTGGATCAATGTGCACACGGTATCATATTTTACATCCAAGGCTCTTAGGATCTTCTCGATGATGAATCGGTCGGTCATCTCTTCACTTCCTAAGCCGGCGATCTCATTTGTGATAAGAGCAAGCCTAGAGTACATATCAGCGACACCTTCAACATCCTTCATTTTGAACTTGTCAAGTTGACTTTGAAGCACATCCAATTTGGATTCCTTGACGGAGTTGGTACCGTCGTGCATATCAATCAAAGTATCCCAAATTTCCTTTGCATTCTCAAGACGGCTGATTTTGTTGAATTCTTCGGGGCACAATCCGTTGAAGAGGATATCACAAGCTTGAGCATTGTATTACAGCATCTTCAACTCTTCCGCGGTAGCTTCACGGTTCGGTTCTTTCCCATCGAAGAATTTACCTTGCAAGCCAATACACACAATAGCCCAAACGGCGGGGGTTATGTCCAAGAATATGCATTTTCATCTTATGCATCCAACTAGCAAAATTAGTACCATCAAAGTAAGGACCTCAACAGTGGTAATTTCCCAAGCAAGACGCCATACTATCCAAGGTTGTGAAACCTAGGCTATGACCACCAAAAGCTATGGAAATCAAAGCAAATGGAGATCAAAGCTCTAATACCACTTGTAGGATCGAAAGTATGTCTAGAGGGGGTGATTAGACTACTTGACCAAATAAAAATCTAGCCTTTTCCCAATTTTAGTTCTTGGCCGATTTTAGCAACTTTAGAACAAGTCAAGCAATCTTAACACAATTCAAGCATGCATGCAAAGAGTATATGAGCAGCGGAAAGTAAAGCATGCAACTTGCAAGAATGTAAAGGGAGGGGTTTTGAGGATTCAAACGCAATTGGAGACACGGATGTTTTTGCCGTGGTTACGATAGGTGGTGCTATCGTACATCCACGTTGATGGAGACTTCAACCCACGAAGGGTAATGGTTCTTGTGAGAGTCCACCTTGAGGCTCCACCCATGAAGGGTCCATGAAGAAGCAACCTTGTCTATCTCACCATGGCCGTCTCCCATGAAAGACTTGCCTCACTAGCGGTAGATCTTCACGAAGTAGGCGATCTCCTTTCCCTTACAAACTCCTTGGTTCAACTCCACAATCTTGTCGGAGGCTCCCAAGTGACACCTAGCCAATCTAGGAGACACCACTCTCCAAGAAGTAACAAATGGTGTGTTGATGATGAACTCCTTGCTCTTGTGCTTCAAATGATAGTCTCCCCAACACTCAACTCTCTCTCATGGGATTTGGATTTGGTGGAAAGAAGATTTGAGTGGAAAGCTACTTGGGGAAGGCTAGAGATCAAGATTTATGCGGTTGGAATGGAATATCTTGACCTCAACACAAGTGTAGGTGGTTCTCTCTCAGAAAATGTGTATTGGAAGTGCAGGCATGTTCTGATGGCTCTCTCCATGAATGAAGATGAGGTGGAGGGGTATATATAGCCTCCACACAAAATCTAATCGTTACACACAACTTGCCAAACTTGGTGGGACCGAACTGTTAAACTCGGTCGGCCGATTCAGCAAATCTAGTGACCGTTAGGATTTTCGGTGGGACCGACATGCAACTCGGTAGGACCGATATGGTTAGGGTTAGGGCATAACGTAATATCAGTGAGACCGATTACACAAACTCGGTGAGACCGATTTTGGTAATAAGCTAACCAGAGAGTTGGTCAGGTAAACTCGGTGGAACCGATTAAGCTCATTTCGGTTGGGACGAAATGTTACAAAAGGAAGCAGAGAGTTTACATTGCAATCTCGGTGGGACCGATCGCTCATCTCGATGCGACCAAAATATTCTGAAGGGAAGCAGAGATTACAATCCCATCTCGGTGAGACCGAGATCCCTATCAGTGAGACCGATTTGCCTAGGGTTTGTGGCGGTGGCTATGACATCCCGAACTTCGGTGGCGCCGGATGGAAAGAATTGGTGGGCCGAGTTTGACTTTTGGTTTAGGTCATATGTGGAAGTGAGAAAGTGGTTGAGGGCTTTGGAGCATATCACTAAGCACTTTGAGCAAGCAAGCCATTAAGCAACAGCTCATCCCTCCTTGATAGTATTGGCTTTTCCTATAGACTCAGTGTGATGTTGGATACTAAAAAAGAAAATGTAGAGTCTTGAGCTTTAAGCTTGAGCCAATCCCTTTGTCCTTAGCATTTTGACTGGTCCACTTTTCTCATCCATGCCATGCCAATCATTGAGCTTTCCTGAAATATTAGTTTTGAAATAGTGTTAGCTCAATGAGCTATATGTTGTTAGGAATTACCATAACCACCTAGGGATAGTTGCACTTTCATTATGTCTACCGTAGGTATGAAGAAAGTGTCCGTTGTGTGCCCCATCTTCGATGGCTATGACTATCCCAAGTGGAAAGTCACGATGAGGAAGCGTCTCCTATCAATCAATAGCAAGCTGTGGACTATCACTGAGATTGGTCTTACCGATCTATGCAAGATGGCACATGTTGATGACATTCACAAGTATACTCGGCTGGATATCTGGGCGAGGGATATCATCTGCTCCAGCTTATCCAGAGGTGAGTTCAGGAGGATCATGCACCTAGCCAACATGAAGCTCATTTGGGACAGGATCTCTGACGTCTATGAAGGACGCCGCATCCCTGATTTCTCGAGTTCAAGGAATCCCTCAAGTCCATGATGTATGATCAAGACTCATCGTCTTCAACAACATGCCTCATGGCCAAAGGCGTTAAGGTACTCAAGCCACCTTCATCTTCTTCAAGTGAAGGTGAATCTGATGAAAACATGACTCCTACCTATTCCAAACTTGCTACAATTCTTGCAAATAAACAAACAGCCATGGAAAGGATTCACAGACTGTTTGATAAAATTGACGATCTGTTGAATGATGAAATGGAACGATCTCAAAGTCTGACTGAAGACCTTGAGCAACTACAATCAAAATATGACGAACTTGAAAGTCTTCATGTGTCCCTCTCAGCTACACACGAGAAGTTGTCCTATGAATTTCTTCAAAGGAAGCAAGAACTCAAGAAGCTGAGAGCGTCTCATGATAATCTACAAAGGAACACCCCTTGTAGCATCTACATGGGGGCTGAAGCCGACGACTGGCAACTTTTAGATTATAACAGCTACACAAGAGTCAAAATGAACAAACACAGACACACGTATGATAAATCATATAGAATAATCGCATTATAAAGCAAAAGGTCCTTTAACACATGATTGTACACTCATTCAAGGATTACATCTTTTGGACACTGGTCCTCTATCGATCGAGCAACATCCATCATGATGGGAAAATACTGCTCAGGACAGAGGTGCACCTTTTCAGCAAGCGGGGGTCTGGTGGCCATCTTGACCATCTTGATCGTGGGCCAGTGCACCATGGTCTTCGCGAAGGCCATTCGAGCTCCCCGATGCACACGGAGTGCTTAACTGCATCAACCCGGGAAGCAGCATCGCACAACTTCTGTAGTAGACCAAATTAGCTGCTCGGCATTGGCTCTGAAGGCCACAGCCAGACACAAAGGTCCTTCATGGCCAGTTCCGCCATCTGGTGCAGCTCCATCAGCTGCTTCATCTGATTACTCGGGAGGGGACGGTGTTCGGGCACTTGGAACTGCGCCCAGAACAGTCTATACTCGGCATCACCCTCCCGAGCCGCATAGTGCCTTGCCGCATTCACCGCACTCCTCGGAAGCTCCGCAAACGCACCTGAGGAGCAGCACACTCGTGTGAGCAATGCGAACCTGTGGCCGCCAAAGACACTCTGCAGTAAGTACGTCTTACCATCTGCAATTTGCTTCACCTGGCAGGGCTCTTCTTGGGCGCCCCGTGTCTCCATCCTCGCCTCCTGGATCTCCTGCTTTACCTTGGATAACTCGGTGGCTTGACCCTTAATTTTTTGCTCAAGGTCCTCACATTTGGTGATGGCATCCTTGAGCTCCTGCTGCACTTCAGCCACTCCGACCTCGTGCTTTTCGCTGTCGGTTTTCACCGTTGACAGCTCGATAGCCCTTCGCTCAGCCGCCGCCTTATGTTTGGTGGCCTCCTGCTAGGCCTTCTTCAGTTCGACCTTGAGCTTCTCGACCTCCACGGCAAGGTCTGCAGTCATAATCAAGAAATTCTTTCTTAGGGATATCCCTGAATACCTTGCCCGACAAGGAAAATCCGAATTCCTAAGTCTCGATCGGACTAACCTTGCGCTTCGTCAAACCGCTTGTTGACAAAGTCGAGCTCCTCATCGGAGCTTTTGAGCTTCCAATTCATTTCGGCCAGCTCTGCGGCATTGGCAGCCACCGCCAAGGACGAGGCCTACAAACACAAAAGGTCACATCATTTAGACTCCTGATTCAATGATTCTCGATCCTTTGCCAGGTTTTTCAATCCTGACAGAGTCTTGGGGGCTGCTATATACGAGGATTACACAACTTTTCTCACAAAATCCACTTTGGAAAGAATATTACATGACTTATCTTGAAGCCCGTCAAGAGGCCACCAAAGGCTTCCTTCAGTCCATTGTTAACAGTCCGGATGTATTCGTGGGCGGAGGCCTTCTCTAGCCTCCCTCACCTCCTTCTTCTTCTCCTTCTTCTTCTCCTTCTTCTCCTTCTCCTTCTCCTTCTTCTCCTTCTCCTTCTCCTTCTTCTCCTTCTCCTTCTCCTTCTTCTTCCTCTCCTTCTTCTTCTTCTTCTTCTCCTTCTTCTTCTTCTTCTTCTTCTTCTTCTTCTTCTTCTTCTTCTTCTTCTTCTTCTTCTTCTTCTTCTTCTTCTTCTTCTTCTTCTTCTTCTTCTTCTTCTTCTTCTTCTTCTTCTTCTTCTTCTTCTTCTTCTTCTTCTTCTTCTTCTTCTTCTTCTTCTTCTTCTTCTTCTTCTTCTTCTTCTTCTTCTTCTTCTTCTTCTTCTTCTTCTTCTTCTTCTTCTTCTTCTTCTTCTTCTTCTTCTTCTTCTTCTTCTTCTTCTTCTTCTTCTTCTTCTTCTTCTTCTTCTTCTTCTTCTTCTTCTTCTTCTTCTTCTTCTTCTTCTTCTTCTTCTTCTTCTTCTTCTTCTTCTTCTTCTTCTTCTTCTTCTTCTTCTTCTTCTTCTTCTTCTTCTTCTTCTTCTTCTTCTTCTTCTTCTTCTTCTTCTTCTTCTTCTTCTTCTTCTTCTTCTTCTTCTTCTTCTTCTTCTTCTTCTTCTTCTTCTTCTTCTTCTTCTTCTTCTTCTTCTTCTTCTTCTTCTTCTTCTTCTTCTTCTTCTTCTTCTTCTTCTTCTTCTTCTTCTTCTTCTTCTTCTTCTTCTTCTTCTTCTTCTTCTTCTTCTTCTTCTTCTTCTTCTTCTTCTTCTTCTTCTTCTTCTTCTTCTTCTTCTTCTTCTTCTTCTTCTTCTTCTTCTTCTTCTCCCGCGCCTTGTACGGTGCCACAGTCAGTATTTCTCCTAGCAGGGCTGACCTAGGATCTTCAGGCAGCTGGGCTGGACTGTCGATCCTGTGGCTTTTCAGGCCAGACCTGAGAGAGGAGAATGAAGAGTCAAATCCCTAGTTAAAAGGCAAAGTACCCGAAGCTTCATTACCTTCCTGGGAGGGTGCGCGACATCGAGGCCAATGTCCTCCTCCTTGGCCGGTCACTCCTTCTGGGGCTTGAACAGCACCTTCCATAGCTTTTCATTGGTGGTGCCATGAAAATGAAGCACGGTGGCGGGGTCCTCAAGCTTGTAAGACCACATTGGGGTGGCCGTTGGCTGGCAAGGAAGGAGGCAGGGGCAGAGAATCACCTGAACCACATTGGTCAGTTTCGCGCCCGCCCTTATCATGTTGGAGACATGCTTCTACAGCGACTCCACCTCCGTGGATGACCCTCAATCGAGGCCCTTCTTGATCCACGAGGTTAGCCTCATGGGAGTGATACGTCTCCAACGTATCTATAGGTTTTGATTGTTCCATGCTATTATATTATCTGTTTTGGATGTTTTATATGCATTGATATGCTATTTTATATTATATGTGGGACTAACCTATTAACCTAAAGCGCAGTTTCTACTTTTCCCTTGTTTTTTAGTTTTACAGAAAAGGAATATCAAATGTAGTCCAAATGAGCTGAAAATTTATGGTGATTTTTATGGACCAAAAAAGACCCTGAAGCATCGAAGCTGGACCAGAAGAGTCCCGAGGAGTCCACAAGCCAAGGGGGCGTGCCCTACCCCCCCTGGGCGCGCCCTGAGGGCTTGTGGGCCCCTCGGTCACCTCCTTGACTTGTTTTCAATGCCAAAAATTCTTATAAATATAGAAGCCTCCAAAAATAACCCTAGATCGGAAGTTCCACCGCCGCAAGCCTCTGTAGGCATGAAAAACCAAGCAGGAGCCCATTACGGCACCCTGCCGGAGGGGGAAATCATCACCGGAGACCATCTTCATCATCCCGGCGGCCTCCATGACGAGGAGGGAGTAGTCACCCTCGGGGCTGAGGGTATGTACCAGTAGCTATGTGTTTGATCTCTCTCTCTCTCTCTCTCTCTCTCTCTCTCTCGTGTTCTTGATTTGGCACAATCTTGATGTATCACGAGCCTTATTATTATAGTTGGATCATATGGTGTTTCTTCCCTTTCTATCTCTTGTTGTGATGAACTGAGTCTTGCTCTTTGAGGTTCCTTTATGTTGGATTGAGTTTTGGATTTGAGAACACTTGATGTATGTCTTGTGATGGGATATCTGTGGTGACAATGGGATGTTCTATTGATTCACTTGATGTATGTTTTCGCACTCTACTCACGGATTCCCGAGGTGACATTGGGGTAATCTATGCATAGGGGTTGATGCACATTTTCGTCCTACGTTCTCTGATAGAAACTTTGGAGTGATTCTTTGTCGCACGTTGAGGGATTGCCATGTGATTTAATTATGTTATCATTGTTGAGATACTTTGCACTAGCAAAAGTATGAACCATATGTCTTGTTTTCAAGCATTGCAATACCGTTTTTGCTCACTTTTGTTACTAGTTACCTTGCTGTTTTTATATTTTCAGATTACAAAAACCTATATCTACTATCCATATTACACTTGTATCACCATCTCTTCGCCGAACTAGTGCACCTATACAATTTGCCATTGTATTGGGTGTGTTGGGGACACAAGAGACTCTTTGTTATTTGGTTGCAGGGTTGTTTTAGAGAGACCATCTTCATCCTATGCCTCCCACGGATTGATAAACCTTAGGTCATCCACTTGAGGGAAATTTGCTATTGTCCTACAAAACTCTGCGCTTGGAGGCCCAACACGAGTCTACAAGAAGAAGGTTGCGTAGTAGACATCAGGGGGGTCCGGATATGAATCCGAGAGCTGTCCTCCAAGTTGCATTGCATGGTTCGGTGATGTAGAACCACTCCTTCTGCCAGACCTTGACAGTGTTTATGAATGTGCCCTCCACCCACTCTCTGGTGAGCTTGCTAATCATTGACCCCCCCCCAGTCCGCCTTCTGGCCATCGATTATCTTTGGCTTGACGTTGAAGACCTCCAGCCACATGCCGAAGTGTGGCTAAACCCGCAGAAAGGCCTCACAAATGACAATGAAGGCCGAGATGTGTAGGAAAGAGTTTGGAGCCAGATCATGGAAATCTAACCCGTAGAAGAACATCAGCCGCCTGACGAAGCAGTGGAGCGGGAAGCCCAATACCCAGATGAAGTGGGGGACGAACACCACCCTCTTGCCTGGTTGGGCGTGGGGATGACCTGGCCCTCCTCCAGAGCTCGGTGAACGATGTCGGTCAGGAGGTAGCCGACGCGCTTCATATCTTCAATATCCTTGTTGGTGAAGATGGAGTCCTCCCACTTGCCTCTCGCGCCAGATCCGGCCATGACCGAATTGAGGGAAGGACTGGAAGGGAATTCTCGAGGAGGGATGGAATGGGGCGCTAGAGCTATGTAGATTGGGAAGGCAATGGCAAGAGGAATGAGAAGGCGTGTGCAGTTAGCGGTGGTTGTTTCCCCTTTTATAAGCTATCGTAATACCAAGAGTCCTTTTACTGCATCGTAGGCCTCACCGCTTCCCAATATAATTGTAACGTTATGCGCAAGTGGGGTAACCAAGATCATTGATCGTATCCCTTAAAAATGGGCACGATCTCCATATTGATGGGACGTGCCAATGGAGGCATAGCCTCGAACCACGAATCAAGTTTACACAATGGTTCAATGTTTGTGACCGGATGTGACCTTTTGCCAAAAGTTGTGAGAGAGGCACTATTCATACTTGAGCGGTTGGCCTTCGAGGCTAAGCGATATCTACATTTCGGATTCCGGATATAACCCGGTTAACACATGGCCGAATTTGAGCTAAGCAACTATGGAGAGTTCGGCTAAAAGAAGCTACGCCGAACATGGAGGGGGAGAAGAACTCGCCCCGCAAACTGGAGACTTCAGTTACACCAAGAACTCAGGAAGCTATGAGACACCAGCGTTGGAGGCTATTTCAGGGTCTACTGAGGGAGTTCTGGACAAGGGGGTCTTCGGGTTGCCGGCATATCTCTCATGGGTCGGACAGGTGGGGTGCAGTACAACTGCTAGAAGGCTGAACTACAAGGCGACTCCATATCTGGATAGGGAGTCTTTGATGCCTTGGTGTGTCCTCCAAGTCAAAGATAAGAAGAATCGGCATGTGTATCACTTCCTTGTAATCGACCATGTGTAACCTGTTGGCGAACGTTGCATGGAAAACAAAAAAAGTTATACGCACACGCAAGATCTATCCATGGAGATGCATAGCAACGAGAGGGCAGAGTGTGTCTACATACCCTCGTAGACCGTAAGCAGAAGCGTTTAGTAACGTGGTTGATGTAGTCGAACTTCTTCGTGATCCAACCGATCGAGTACCAAACGTACAACACCTCCGTGTTCAGCACATGTTCAGCTCGGTGATGTCCTCGCCTTCTTGATCCAGCACGACGGGCGAAGTAGTAGATGAGTTCCGGTGGCACGACGGCGTGGTGACGATGATGGTTATGCTATCCCCGCAGGGCTTCGCCTAAGCACTACAAAAATATGACCGAGGGACGAAACTGTGGAGAGGGGCGCCGCACACGGCTAAGAGATTGTCGTTGGTTATGTGTGGAATCCCCTTCCACATATCTATAGGTGGGGGACAAAGGGAAGGCAGCCAGGAGGCGCCCCAAGTGGTGCCGAATTCCACTTGGGCTCCTGCCCCTAGTCGCGCCCCCTTCCTTGTTTGCCTGGGGAGGAAGGGCGGGAGAAGGTGGCGCCTCCCTTTCCTTCCTCCTAGGTGGAGGGAAGGAAAAAGGGGCTAGCCCTCCCCCTTTCCATCCATAGGGCCGGCGGCCAAGGGAGAGGGCGCGCCAGCCCCCTTGTGGGCTGGTGTGTGCCTCCCCTTGGCCCATTAGGCCCATATACCTCCCAGGGCTTCCCGGAACCCCTTTCGGTGATCTGATGACTACCCTGTACACTCTAAAACTCTTCCGGTGTCCGAATATCATCTTCCTATATATCAATATTTACCTCCGAACATTCCGGAGCTCCTCGTCATGTCTTTGATCTCATCCGAGACTCCGAACAACATTCTGTCACCAAATCGTATAACTCATATAACACTATATCTTCAACGAACGTTAAGCGTGCGAACCCTACGGGTTCGAGAACTATGTAGACATGACCGAGTGTCAGGACCCCGATTCCAAGTCACATCGATCTAGCCGGTAACACCTCATATCACTTTGCGGCCTCACGCATGGTATTCCCACGGGTGTCGCCTTACCATGGCCTGGGACCGTTTGCGCCTTTTGGCTCACGTATATGATAGTGTCGCTAGCATCCATATGATGAGAGAACCGGGCCTACATGACAAGTCGTGAACCCAAAGTGGCACTAACTTATGGGGACATGCATACATGAATCAACATCGAGCATGTCGATTGACGTGCGAATCCGGGCTATAGCACTGGGCTAACAGGACTCGGTGAACCGGGCTGTAGCAGGCTAGGCAGGACTCGGATGTCACCGCGTGAATTTCCCGAAAGACAGAACCACGAGGCAGAAGTGAATCACATGCCCGGCCAGTCAAGTGTTAGGAGCGGTAGTCTTTGGGCTAGCAGGACTCCGGTGAACCGGGCTGTAGCAAACTACTATGGCTCATGGAAGCACAAGACTACATTTCCCCATAAGAGAGGCTACCAAGGATAAACAACTAGGTTGTCGGATCCCACAAATACCAAGCATTTCAATCATACACACAATATGCTCGATAAGTGTAAATACAACATGGCATCACAACAAAACTCTACGACTCAAAGTATTTATTCACTAGGCTCCGAGGAGCGAGATATTACAAACATGGGTCTCATGACCCAACATTTAGAGCATACAAGTCAAAGCACATGCGGAAGCTTATCATGTCTGAGTACATACATCTACAAATGAAAAAGGTTGAGAAGCCTGACTATCTACCAGATCCTGCCGAGGGCACAAGATCGTAGCTGAGGTAACAAGCTAAATGTCGAAGTCCACGCGGAACTAATAGCGAGACTGAAGTCTCTCTGCAAAACATAAAATAGGCAAACGTGAGTACAAATGAACCCAGCAAGACTTACGACAGAACTATCTACATATGCATCGGTATCAATAAAGGGGGTGGTGGAGTTTAACTGCAGCAAGCCAGCTTTGACTTCGATGGCTAACCTGAACTAATTTGCAAGTAACTCTTTTGAGGTGGCGCTACGAGTCCACATATTCACCATTCAATACACCACTATGGATCCGCTCCCGTCTACCTACGAGAACGCCATCCATAGCACTCATGCTTATCTTGCGCATTTTAGAGTATCCACTTTCACTTGTCTATGAACTGTACAGGCAACCCAGAGGTCCTTTGCCGCGGACGCGGCTATTCGAATAGATGATGTTAACCCTGCAGGGGTGTACTTCTTCACACACGCTCTCACCACTTACCGTCGTTTACACGACATGTACTCGGCAACCTTCAAGCGGAAGCCCAATAAGGGTGTCGGCCACGGCCTACCTAAACACTCAAGTCTCTAGTCCAGGTTTATCGCCTATTCAGGTTCCATCCGCAGGGAGTCCGGCCGAGGTTTCCACATACAGCCCCAAACGATGTGTACAGGGTTCCGTGACACCAAACGGGCGCCCGACATACCCGGCCACGTGCCTACCGGATCACAGCCCACCCCTCGAGTCAGCGCCAAGCACGGCCTCCAAAGATACTACAAACACGAAACTACTTGCAACTCACGGACAGAGGACAAGGGTGGTTAAGAAGCCAAGAGAGTCAATTAAGGATCCCAATGTGTGGTAGTAGTTGTTCATGGATCACAAACACGTAACTTCAGTTCACGAGGGCGGTTTCAATGAGACAACCCACCATGTACTCCTACATGGCCTCTCACCGCTACCTTTACCAAATCGTGTTCACACACTTAGCTCTCGACAAGAAGACATGTTCACACACCTCCAATTCATCCCGATGAATCGGACCTGACTCAACTCTAAGCAGTAGCGGGCATGAAAACAAGCATGAATGAGTAGGCACATCAGGGCTCAAACAACTCCTACTCATGCTAGTGGGTTTCATCTATTTACTGTGGCAATGACAGGTCATGCAGAGGAAAAGGGGTTCAACTACCGCAACATGTAACAGTTGAATCGTTATTGTCCTAATGCAGTAAAAGAGAGCAGGAGCAAGAGAGTGGGATTGTATCGGAATGAACAAGGGGGTTTTTCTTGCATGGCACTTCTGAAGATAGCATTGAGTCATCATCAGTGTCAATGATCACAACGTCGGAACAACGTCTACCGAGGGGGAACAACACCGGCAACACAGAGGAAACACAATCAATGCAATGCAACAATATGATGCATGAATGTGACATGGCAATATGCTGTGATTTGAGCTAATGTAGCTAGCAACGATTTAAATGGAGTTGGTTTGAACACTAGATTCAAATTTGAACTCCACATGAGGCATTCCAAATACCATTAATTCAAATTGTCATATACAGTGGTTGTAAGTTGTTCAAACATGCATGAGAATGCCGTAAACAGATTCTTCATATTTTTTGATCATTTTTCCTATATAATTTATTTCATTCTGAGCTACGGTTGATTTAATATGATTTTTAGAAGTTTTGGGTATTTTTGAAATAATAAATCATTTTTGATTTAATTCAAAATTCCAAAATAATTACTGCGTCAGCCTGATGTCATGATGATGTCAGCAGGTCAACAGGGCTGGTCCGGGTCAAATCTGACCAGTGGGGCCCACAGGTAAGTGACACAGAGTCAATTACAGAGGCTGACACGTGGGTCACGGTCAATGCTGACGTGGCCAAGTCAAAGGTGACAGGCGGGGCCCTCTGAGATTAGCACTAATCTAATAGAGAGGTTAAACTAATTAACTTAGGCACTAGGGCCCACTTGTCAGTGAGAGCTGGGGATTAATTAGTGCTAACTGTTTGGTTTAACCAGCGACTAATCGCCGGCGCTAAGCAGTGCACGGCGGCGATCACCGGCCGGCCGTTTCCGGCCACGGCCGGTCGCGCTGGTGGGTTCTATAGGGTCGTGGGAGTGAGCCGCATCCAACGGTGCCATCAGTTGGTCGCAGGGTGGCTGGAATCAACGACGGCGTCGAGCTGGGCGGCGGTGGAGCTCGGGGACATGCGGGAAGTGGTGCTACGGGGCACGTCAAGCTAGCAAAAAGGGCTGGACGGCCTCCTGGAGGCACCAGGAGCTCATTGCCATGCCCAGCAACGATGTGCGCAGGCTGCAGTGGCGGAGCACGACAAGGCAGGCGGCGGCAAGCTTTGGCCGCGGTGGCCAGCGGGGTTAGAGGAAGAAATCGAGTGGGAGGAGAGAAGGGTTGGGAGCAGAAGCTCACGGCGATCACGTAGGGAAGGTCAGCGAGCTCGGGGAGGCGCCGGAGCAAGCGGGGCGGCGAGGCGGATCTCTGGCGACCCGAGGAGGAAGAAGGCGTCAAGGACGGCGATGAGGTGCTTCCCCAGTTGCTTGGCTCGGCATGGACGAAGAGGAAGATGATGCAGAGCTTCTTGACGCGTCACCGGAGCGTGGGGTGCACGGTGGCTGCAGTGAACGGTGTCGGCGGCGATGAGCTCCGCTCGGGCTGCACGGGAGAGAGAGTAGAGGAGGGGGGAGGAGCATGGGGAGAGTGAGAGGCGGTCGAGGGGGTTGCGTGGCGTCCATAGCGACGTCCGGGAGGCAGTAAGCAGGCAGGAGGTGGCCGCGGCATGTGGATGCGCACGTCGGGCACGCGCCCTCGCCTACTGGCGCGAGGAGGAAGGCGACAGGAGAGCGCCTGGTGGGCTGGGCCGCCAGGTAGGCTGAGGTGCGTTTCTTCTCTGTTTTAATTTTTGATTCTGTTTTCCTTTATTTAATCACTTTGCCACTGTTTTTAAATTCCAGAAAATGTAAAAACAGTGACAACATTCCTTTGAATATTTTTATATTGCACAATGGGATTATCCAAAGGCACATAAATTATGTCAGAGTTATCTGAAATTATATTCCATATATTAAGAATATAAAACCAAATCCAAATACAATATTGATTTAAATTCAATGCCCAAAATAATTCCTTAAAAATGTTCATTATTTTTGGTTTGGATCAAAGCCCTTGCCAAAAATACCAAATATCAATAAAGATCATTTTGGTTTCACTGAATGCAAATTTTAGTTGAACCTAGTTTGATTCAAGTGATGCTAGGGTTTGAACATCCCCATTTCAAGATTAATTGAAATTGAAAATGATGCATGGATGCAATGCCACTGATTACAAGAAGATTTCTAGGGTTGTGACACCGAGACACCTCTCCGGTCAATAACCAATAGCGGAACCTGGATGCCCATATTGGTTCCTACATATTCTATGAAGATCTTTATCTGTCAAACCTTATGACAACATACGTAATTCTCTTTATCTATCGGTATGGTACTTGCCCGAGATTCGATCGTCCATATCTTCATACCTAGTTCAATCTCATTACCGGCAAGTCTCTTTACTAGTTCAATCTTGCACACAAGGTATTCCTCCGGTATCCGGGAGTTGCATTATCTCATAGTCAAAGGAACATGTATTTGACATTAAGAAAGCAATAGCAATAAACTGAACGATCATATGTTAAGCTAATGGATGGGTCTTGTCCATCACATCATTCTCCTAATGATGTGATCCCATTATCAAATGACAACTCATGTCTATGGTCAGGAAACCTTAACCATCTTTGATCAATGAGCTAGTCTAGTAGAGGCTTACTAGGGACACGGTATTTGCTTATGTACCCACACAAGTATTTAAGTTTCTGATCAATACAATTCTAGCATGAATAATAAACCTTTATCATGAATAAGGAAATATAAAGTAACAACTTTATTATTACCTCTAGGGCATATGTCCTTCAGTCTCCCACTTGCACTGGAGTCAATAATCTAGATTACATTGTAATGAATCTAACACACATGGAGTCATGGTGTTGATCATGTTTTGCTCGCGGAAGAGGCTTTGTCAACGGGTCTGCTACATTTAGATCCGTATGTATTTTGCAAATATCTATGTCTCCATCCTTGACCTTTTCAAGAATGGAGTTGAAGCGTCTCTTGATGTGTTTGGTTCTCTTGTGAAACCTGGATTCCTTCGCTAAGGCAATTGCTCCAGTGTTGTCACAAAAGATTTTCATTGGACCCGATGCACTGGTTATTACACGCAGATCGGATATGAACTCCTTCATCTAGACTCCCTCATGTGCTGCTTCCGAAGCAGCTATGTACTCCGCTTCACATGTAGATCCCAACACGACGCTCTACTTGGAACTGCACCAACTGGCAGCTCCACCATTCAATATAAATACGTATACGGTTTGTGACTTAGAGTCATCCAGATCAGTGTCAAAGCTAGCACTGATGTAACCATTTACGATGATCTCTTTGTCATCTCCATAAACGAGAAACATATCCTTGGTCCTTTTCAGGTACTTCAGGATGTTCTTGACCGCTGTCCAGTGATCCACTCCTGGATTACTTTGGTACCTCCCTGCCAAACTTATGGCAAGGCACACATTAGGTCTGGTACACAGCATAGCATACATGATAGAACCTATGGCTGAGGCATAGGGAATGACTTTCATTTTCTATCTATCTTCTGCAGTGGTCGGGCTTTGAGTCTGACTCAATTTCACACCTTGTAACAGAGGCAAGAACCCTTTCTTTGACTGATCCATTTTGAACTTCTTCAAAACTTTTTCAAGGTATGTGCTTTGTGAAAGTCCTATTAAGCATCTCGATCTATCCCTATAGATATTGATGCCCAATATATAAGCAGCTTCACCGAGGTCTTTCAATGAAAAATTCTTATTCAAGTATCCTTTTATACTATCGAGAATTCTATATCATTTCCAATCAGCAATATGTCATCCACATATAATATCAGAAATGCTACAGAGCTCCCACTCACTTTCTTGTAAATACAGGCTTCACCGTAAGTCTGTATAAAACCATATGCTTTGATCACCTCATCAAAGCGTATATTCCAACTCCGAGATGCTTGCACCAGTCCATAGATGGATCGCTAGAGCTTGCATACTTTGTTAGCACCTTTAGGATCGACAAAACCATTTGGTTGCATCATATACAACTCTTCTTTAAGAAATCCATTAAGAAATGCAGTTTTGACGTCCACTTGCCAGATTTATAATTATAAAATGCGGCAATTGCTAACATGATTCAGACAGACTTAAGCATCCCTACGGGTGAGAAAGTCTCATCGTAGTCAACTCCTTGAACTTTTCAAAATCCTTTCGCGGCAAGTCGAGGTTTGTAGACAGTAACATTACCATCAGCGGCAGCCTTCTTCTTGAAGATCCATTTATTCTCAATGGCTTGCCGATCATCGGGCAAGTCCACCGAAGTCCATACTTTGTTCTCATACATGGATCCTATCTCAGATTTCATGGCCTCAAGCCATTTGTCAGAATCTGGGCTCATCATAGCTTCTTCATAGTTTGTAGGTTCACCATGATCTAATAACATAACTTCCAGGACAGGATTACGGTACCACTCTGGTGTGGATCATGCTCTAGTCGAGCAACGTAGTTCAATAGTAACTTGATCTGAAGTTTCATGATCATTATCATTTGCTTCCTCTCTAGTTGGTGTAGGCATCATGGGAACGGTTATCTATGATGTGCTACTTTCCAATTTGAGAGAAGGTACAATTCCCTCATCAAGTTCTACTTTCCTCCCACTCACTTCTTTCAAGAGAAACACCTCTAGAAAGGACCCACTCTTGGCAACAAAGATCTTGCCTTCGGATCTATGGTAGAAGGTGTACCCAACTGTTTCCTTAGGATATCCTATGAAGATGCACTTCTCCGATTTAGGTTCGAGCTTATCAGGTTGAAGCCTTTTGACATAAGCGTTGCATCCCCAAATTTAAGAAACGACGGCTTAGGTTTCTTGCTAAACCATAGTTCATATGATGTCATCTCAACGCATTTAGACGGTGCCCTATTTAACATGAATGCGGCTGTCTCTAATGCATAACCCCAAAACTATAGTGGTAAATCGTAAGAAGCATCATAGAACGCACCATATCTAATAAAGTATGGTTACGACGTTCGTATACACCACTATGTTGTGGTGTTCCAGGTGGCGTGAGTTGTGAAACAATTCCACATTGTTTTAAATGAAGGCCAAACTCGTAACTCAAATATTCGCCTCCATGATCAGATCATAGAAACTTTATTTTCTTGTCACGATGATTCTCCACTTCACTCTGAAATTCTTTGAACTTTTCAAATGTTTCAGACTTGTGTTTCATCAATTAGATATATCCATACCTACTCAAATCATCTGTGAAGGTCAGAAAATAATGATACCCGCCGCGTGCCTCAACACTCATTGGACCGCATACATCAGTATGTATTATTTCCAATAAGTCATTAGTTCGCTCCGTTGTTCCGGAGAACAGAGTTTTAGTCATCTTGCCCAAGAGGCATGTTCGCAAGTATCAAATGATTCATAATCAAGTGATTCCAAAAGTCCATCTGCATGGAGTTTCTTCATGCGCTTTACACCAATATGACCTAAACGGCAGTGCCACAAATATGTTAAACTATCATTATCAACTTTGCATCTTTTGGCATCAATATTATGGATATGTGTATCACTAATATCGAGATTCAACAAGAATAGACCATTCATCAAGGATGCATGACCATAAAAGATATTACTCATATAAATAGAACAGCCATTATTCTTTGATTTAAATGAATAACCGTCTCGCAATAAACAAGATCCACATATAATGTTCATGCTCAACGCTGGCACCAAATAACAATTATTGAGGTCTAAAACTAATGCCGAAGGTAGATGTAGAGGTAGCATGCCGATGGCGATCACATTAACCTTGGAACCATTCCCGATGTGCATCGTCACCTCATCCTTAGCCAATCTTCGTTTATTCCGCAGCTCCTGTTTCGAGTTACAAATATGAGCAACGGAACCAGTATCAAATACCCAGGTGCTACAACGAGCATTAGTAAGGAACACATCAATAACATGTATATCAAATATACCTTTGTTCAATTTTCCATCCTTCTTATCCGCCAAATACTTGGGGTAGTTCCGCTTCAAGTGACCACTTCCTTTGCAGTAGAAGCACTTAGTTTCAGGCTTAAGTCTAGCTTTGGGCTTCTTCATGGGAGTGGCTACTTGCTTGCCATTCTTCTTGAAGTTCCCTTTCCTTTCCCTTTTTCTTGAAACTAGTGGTCTTGTTGACCATCAACACTTGATGCTCCTTCTTGATTTTTTACCTCCGTGACTTTAAGCATTGTGAAGAGCTCGGGAATTGTTTTCTACATCCCTTGCATATTATAGTTCATCGTGAAGCCTTTGTAGCTTGGTGGCAGTGATTGAAGAACTCTGTCAATAACACTATCAACTGGAAGATCAACTCCCAGCTGAGTCAACTGGTTATGATACCCAGACATTTTGAGTATGTGTTCATTGACAGAACTGTTCTCCTCCATCTTACAGCTATAGAACTTGTTGGAGACTTCGTATCTCTCAACCTGGGCATTTGCTTGAAATATTAACTTCAACTCTTGGAACATCTCATATGCTCCATGATGTTCAAAACGTCTTCGAATTCCCAGTTTGAAGCCATAAAGCATGGCACACTAAACTATAGAGTAGTCATCAGATCGAGCCTGCCAGACATTCATAACATCTGTAGTAGCTCATGTAGCAGGCCTGTCACCTAGCAGTGCATCAAGGACATAATTCTTCTGAGCGGCAATGAGGATAATCCTCAAGTTATGAACCCAGTACGTGTAATTTCTGCCATCATCTTTCAACTTAGCTTTCTCTATGAACGCATAAAAATTCATGGGAATGGTAGCACGGGCTATATATCTACAACATAGATATGCAAACTATTAAGACTAACTTCATGATAAATTAAGTTCAGTTAATCAAATTACTAATGAACTCCCACTTAAATAAACATCCCTCAAGTTATCTAAGTGATACATGATCCATATCAACTACCTCATGTCCGATCATCACGTGGGATGGGGTAGTCAAGAAGGAAATATGCCCTAGAGGCAATAAAAAAGTTTTTATTTATATTTACTTATATCATGATAAATGTTTATTACTCATGCTAGAATTTTATTAACCGGAAACTTAGTACATGTGTGAATACATAGACAAACAGAGTGTCCCTAGTATCCCTCTACTTGACTAGCTCGTTAATTAAAGATGGTTAAGTTTCCTAACCATATACATGTGTTGTCATTTGATGAACGGGGTCACATCATTAGAGAATGATGTGATGGACAAGACCCATCCGTTAGCTTAGCATAATGATCGTTTAGTTTTATTGCTATTGCTTTCTTCATGAATTATACATGTTCCTATGACTATGAGATTATGCAACTCCCAAATACTGGAGGAACACCTTGTGTGATATCAAACGTCACAACGTAACTGGGTGATTATAAAGATGCTCTACAGGTGTCTCCGAAGGTGTTTGTTGGGTTGGCATAGATCAAGATTAGGATTTGTCACTCCGAGTATCAGAGAGGTATCTCTGGGCCCTCTCGGTAATGCACATCATTATGAGCCTTGCAAGCAATGTGACTAATGAGTTATTTGTGGGATGATGCATTACGGAACGAGTAAAGAGACTTGTCGGTAACGAGATTGAACAAGGTATGATGATACCGACGATCGAATCTCGGGCAAGTAACATACCGATGACAAAAGGGAATAATGTATGTTGTTATGCGGTTTGACCGATAAAGATCTTCGTAGAATATGTAGGAACCAATATGAGCATCCAGGTTCCGCTATTGTTTTTTGACCGGAGATGTTTCTCGGTCATGTCTACAGAGTTCTCGAACCCGTAGGGTCCTTGACGCTTAACGTTCGATGACGATTTATATTATGAGTTATATGATTTGATGACCGAAGTTTGTTCGGAGTCCCGGATGAGATCACGGACATGACGAGGAGTCTCAAAATGGTCGAGAGGTAAAGATTCATATATTGGAAGGCTATATTCGGACACCGGAAAGATTTCAAGTGATTCGGATATTTTTCGTAATTCCGGGGAGTTACGGGAATTCACCGGGAGAACTAATGGGCCTTATTGGGCCATACGGGAAAAGAGGAGGCAGGGGGCGGCGCCCCCTGTGTCCGAATTGGACTAGGGGAAGGGGGTTGCCCCCCTTACCTTTTCCTACTCCCTCTCTCTTTCCCTCTTTCCATCTCTCCTACTCCGAAAAGGAAAGGGATTCCTACTAGGACTTGGAAGTCCTAGTAGGACTCCATACTCTAGGCACGCCCCTAGGGGGCTGGCCTCTCTCCCTCCCTCCCTCCCTCCCTCCTTTATATACGTGGGCAGGGGGCAACCCAAAGACACACCAAGTCTTCTATTAGCCGTGTGCGGTGCCCCCCTCCACAGTTACACACCTCGGTCATATCGTCGTAGTGCTTAGGCGAAGCCCTGCGCCGGTAACTTCATCATCACCATCGCCATGCCGTCATGCTGATGGAACTCTCCCTTGCCCTCAACTGGATCAATAGCTTGAGGGACGTCATCGTGTTGAACGTGTGCTGAACACGGAGGTGCCGTATGTTCGATACTTGGATCGGTTTGATCGCGAAGACGTTCGACTACATCAACCGCGTTACTTAACGCTTCTGCTTTCGGTCTACGAGGGTACGTGGATACACTCTCCCTCTCTTTGCTATGTGAGGGAGTCCTGGATTAGGGGGTGTCCGGATAGCCGAACTATAACCTTCGGCCAGACTCCTGGACTATGAAGATACAAGATTTAAGACTTCGTCCCGTGTCCGGATGGGACTTTCCTTGGCGTGGAAGGCAAGCTTGGCGATACGGATATGTAGATCTCCTCCCATTGTAACCGACTCTGTGTAACCCTAGCCCTCTCCGGTGTCTATATAAACCGGAGGGTTTTAGTCCAGAGGGACGAAAAACAAGCATACCATAGGCTAGCTTCTAGGGTTTAGCCTCTCTGATCTCGTGGTAGATCTACTCTTGTACTACCCATATCATCAATATTAATCAAGCAGGAGTATGGTTTTACCTCCATCGAGAGGGCCCGAACCTGGGTAAAAACATCGTGTCCCTTGTCTCCTATTACCATCCGCCTAGACGCATAGTTCAGGACCCCCTACCCGAGATCCGCCGGTTTTGACACCGAATTGGTGCTTTCATTGAGAGTTCCACCGCGTTGCCGCCATCGGAAGGATGCCTCATCCGTCTTTAAAGACGGCCTTTGTTGCTAAAGGAGCTTTGGCTATCAGCCAAACTCTCCGATTAGGCGGTTTTCTCATGACCGCTGCTCGCCGCCGCCGACGATGACTTCTCGGGTCATCGAAAGCAATCTTCACGTCAACTCGGAACTCGCCGAGCAGTTAGATCCGATGGAGCTCTCTTCCTTAAACGAGCTCTTGGATCGCATCGCCGCCCTGGGAGTCGCTACAGACTACGATCAGATTGGGCCTAAACCCGATCCGAGAGAGATTAACTCTCCCCAGGTCACCCATCACGTTGCAGTGGTGGAGGAACAATGCGGCAAGCCTTCATCTATCTTAAGGACTAGTTACGTCCGGATTCCCGATCCCTCCAAGCCGGATACCCGCGGAGGGGAGGACGTCACTCAAGCCCTGAACCTAAAGTCAGGCAGCGGGCTAGATTCATTGGACAACATCCAAGAACCCAAGTTTCCGAGTTCGAAACCCCTTGGCCCTCGAGTCTCAGATCGGGCGAGGTTCCAGATTTAATTCCACCCGCCCACCCAAACATAAGCGATCTATCCCAAATTCGGCAAGAGCCCGCAGAAACAGTACACCATTACTGGGCCAGATTCCTCCTGGTCATGAACAGGATAAAGGACTACCGTGAGGAGGATGCGAATTCATTTTTCTACAATAATTGCACGGACATCGGAATCCTCAACGCCATAAGTCACCCTGAAATTACACGCTCCGCTGACTTGGCGTCCATAGTACGAAAGTACTGTGCGATGGAAAGCGCCTGGAAAACCGAAATAGAATTTTGGGACAATCCGGCCCTGAATACAACCCCAGTCCGAAATAAAAGGGTGCATTATCGCCAGGCACCTGGGTTAAACACAAAAAAGCAAAAACCCTCTATAGGGCATGGAACCGTACTGGAGGGATGGCTCAACGGACCCTGTAAAATTCGTAGTACAGAGGGAGCCACACCAACTCATAGCCTTAGAGCATGTTGGATACTCCGGCGGGTGGCCAGAAGTGGCGAAGAGCTTCTAACTCCAGAACCCACAGAGCACCAGCCCAGGGATACCAGTACGGTATTAACAGTGTTCGAGACTTTCGCATCAAATAATATGCAGAAACGAACACTCCGCAGCCTTACCGAAGTCTACCAAGTAGCAACAATAAACCCATGGAGTGACACGGCTATTACCTTTAATGCCGGTGATGAACCTAAATTCGAACAGCCCGAGCACCACCAAGATTGGCCCTCGGTCCAATAGTGGGCGACTTCGCCTTACCAAGGTACTCATGGACGGTGGCAGCGGATTGAACCACATTTACGAGGAAACCCTTCGAAATGGAAATAGACTGGAGCCGCATTGAGCGAAGCAGCACAACCTTTAGAGGAATAATCCACAGTCGGGAAGCGTGCTGTACAGGAAAAATCACCTGCTGGAAGTGGTGTTGACGCCGGATAATTACAGTCCGAGGAGGTCATGTTCCAAGTGGCCCGTTCAGCAGCGGATACCACGCTATATTAGGGCGAGAGGCATTCACAATTTTTCAAGCTATACCCCATTACGGGTACATGAAGCTCAAAATGCCGGGCCCAACGGAATCATCACTCTTGCTGGTGACCCGGACATAGCACTCAGCGAAAACAAGACAGCTGACCTTGGCCCTCGAGGCACTATCAAAAGCCCTAGCGGCCGAGGCCCGGCGCCTGCGCTCCACGGTGAACAGGGATGACGTGATACTCGATAAAAGATCCAAGTCCACCTCTTTTAAACCAGCGGACAAAATAGTCAAATTCCAAGTCCATCCAACAGACCCTACAAAAACAGCCTCCATCGGGGCGCAATTAAACCCTGATGTAGACACCGCACTACGAGAATTCCTACGCGAAAATTGGGACATTTTTGCCCGGCACCCTTCAGACATGCCAGGAATCCCACGCCGGTTGGCCAAGCACAGCCTAAACATCCTAAAAGGATTCAAGCCAGTCAAGCAGGCCCTTCGGCGTTTCTCCGAACCTAAGAGACAAGCCATGGGAGAGGAGCTAGCCAAACTCTTGGAGGCCGGATTCATCGGAGATATAAAACATCCAGGCTGGCTAGCAAACCTGGTGATGGTACCAAAGAAGGACAAATCCACGGCGCCTATGCGTCGATTTCAAGGACCTCAACAAGGCTTGCCCAAAGGATCCTTTCCCCCTCCCCTGCATCGATCAAATTATCGATGCTACCGCAGAACACGATTCATTGTGTTTCCTCGACGCATACTCCGGCTACCATCAAATTAAGATGGCAGAGCCAGACCAAGCATAGCGGCATTCATCACCCCATAGGGCCCATTCTGCTAAAACACAATGCCCTTCGGGCTCAAAAACGCCGGCGCAACATATCAGCGCATGATTCAGACATGTCTGGCAAACCAGATCGGCAAAACAGTGGAGGCATACGTAGATGACGTGGTCGTCAAAACCAAGCATGTCGAAACACTAGTAGACGACTTGAGGCTCACATTCGACAACCTCCGAACATATGACATCAAGCTTAACCCGGAAAAATGCGTTTTTGGCGTACCGGTCGGAAAGCTCTTGGGCTTCATTGTATCCGGTAGAGGAATTGAAGCAAACCCAGCCAAGATCCGAGCTCTGTCACAATTGGATATCCCAAAGGACCTCAAACAAATACAAAAATTGATCGGATGGCTCTAAGCCGCTTTATCTCCCACTTGGGAGAAAAGGCATTACCCCTTTATCGCCTCCTCCAGCGCACCGAACACTTCGAGTGGACGGATGCCGCCTCGGCCAGACTCGAAGAAATAAAAGCCATATTGGCAACAAACCCGGTCCTGGCCGCGCCTAACATTGGCGAACCAATGCTATTATACATCGCGGCAACTCACCAAGTTGTAAGCGCAGTGCTCGTCGTTGAATGAGAAACGGACGGACGCAAATTCCCCCTTCAAAAGCCAGTTTACTACGTGTCCACTGTCCTCACTCCATGCAAGTCACGGTACCCGCATTATCAAAAGATAGCATACGCGGTATTTATGGCATCTCGGAAGCTGCAACACTACTTTCAAGAGTGTTAGATAACAGTAGCCTCTGAAGTACCTCTTAACGATATTATAAACAACTGCGACGCAACAGGCTGGATTGCCAAATGGGCCATTGAGCTCCTCCCATTCGACATAACCAATAAGCCACGGCGAGCTATTAAGTCACAAGTTTTGGCCGACTTCGTCGCCGAATGGACTGAAGCCGAACTGCTTAAAGAGTGCGGCACATATTCCAACTGGATCATGCACTTCGACGGCTCCAATATGTTGGCTGGTCTGGGGGATGGCGTCGTTCTGACGTCCCCAACAGGAGATACAGTTCAATACGTACTCCAGATAATGTATACGGACTCCAACAACGCAGCCGAATACGAGGCCCTTCTACATGGTCTCCGGATGGCAGTCTCCATGGGCATTCAACGCCTAGAGGTGCGCGGGGATTCGAACCTCGCGATATCCCAAATAAATGGAGACTTTGATGCCAAGGATCCGAAAATGGAAGCTTATTGCAACGCCGTCCTAAAAATTTCAGCTCGGTTCGAGGGGCTCGAATTTCACCATATAGCTTGGGAAAACAATCAGGCAGCACACGTCTTGGCACGCATTGGCGCAAAGCGAGATGCCGTGCCCCCAACATCTTCTTGGAGAGGCTGTTCAAGCCATCCGTATTATGGGAAGGGGAATCCGGAAATAACAGCCCGGACCCAACCGCACTGCCCGACACCAAACATTCTGACACAACGGGAGGCTCGGCCAACGAAGTAACATCTTCAGCCCACGTAATAATGGCAGTCATTGCCCCGTGGACAGAACCATTCCTAGCCTACCTAACTAGGCAGGAACTTCCCAGGACCAAAATGAGGCACGCCGCATAGTGCGGCAATCTAAAGCCTATAAAGTCCATGAGGGAGAGCTTTATAAGAAAAGCACCACCGGAGTCCTTCAAAGGAGTATCTCCGGAGAGGAAGGGCGGAATCTTCTGGCTGAAGTTCATGCCAGACTCGACGGGCACCATGCCGCAGCCCGGGCCCTCGTAAGCAAGGCCTTCCATACAGGATTTTATTGGCCGACGGCCCGGGCAGATGCTCAGGACTTAGTCCAACGATGTGTCGGTTGCCACCTCTTTGCTAATCAAAGCCACATGCCACTCGCCGCCCTCCAAACTATACCCGTCACCTGGCCCTTTGCAGTCTGGGGGCTTGACATGGTTGGACCCCTTAAAGGAGGAACCCACAAGCAAAAATACCTACTGGTCATGGTGGATAAATTCACCAAATGGATAGAGGCCAAGCCTGTTAAGGCGGCCGAATCCGGACCGGTGATAGACTTCATATCGGAGGTCGTACACTGTTACGGGCGTCCCCACAGATCATCATCGCGATAGCGGCATGAACGTCACGGCCGACGAGGTCAAACTCTGGTGCAAAAACATGGGCATCAAGCTCGACTATGCTTCGGGCTATCACCCTCAAACTAACGGTCAAGTCGAGCGAGCAAATGGTCTAATCATGAGCGATTAGTGCGGTCCCTCAAGGAATCTAACACGCACTGGGTAGAGGAGCTCGACTCCGTGCTCTGGCGGCTGCGGACCACGCCGAATCGCACCACCGGATACACACCAAGGTATACGGCGTAGAGGCGGTTCTGCCCGGCGACATAATTCATGACTCACCTCGCGTGCGCATGTATGAAGAAAGAGAAGCCGAACTCGATCGGCAGGACAGTTTGGACGCCTTGAAGGAGGAGCGTGACGTGGCAAAAGCCCGTTCCGCATTCTATCAATAGCAGGCTCGAAGATACCAAAGTAGAGAAGTACGGGCCAAAACTTACAATGTTGGCGAGTTAGTTCTACGCCTGCCGGACAAGAAAAAGGACAAACTTAAGCCCAAATGGGAAGGTCCCTTTATTATTGACCAAGTACTGACTGGTGGAGCGTACCATCTGCGAGGTGCATCGGACTACCGACTTGAGCCGAACCCATGGAACGCAGCCCGTCTCCGAAGATTCTACGCCTAGCGCCGGACTCTGTGTTCATCTCCTTCCTCTATCTATTTTTTATACATTAGCTCTCTTATATTTCTCTCCTTCTCCCCCCCCCCTTTTCTCTTACAGCCTTTAAGGGCTCGTTCGCGACTCGTTCGCACATAACTGACATGCTATCCGCGCTCATTATACCTGGGGGCTGCTTTAACAGAAGCTTATTTGTACGGGCTTCATGCCTAACACATGTGTCACACTTCTACATGTACCTTTGTTCACCATTATTGCATCGATATGACATAAGTTTTGGCCAAGCTGGGTTGCCTGGCTCCTGTGCTTACCCCTACGTTCCTGATTGTTCTGCTAGGCGGTAAAGGGAGCACCTCTGCGATTGTTACTGCCGGGTCAGCCGGATGTGTACCACAGACTGGGTGAAGCCGAAAGCTAGCGTTCTTAAGGGAATATTCGGTCGGTGAACTAAAGATGATTTCTCACTTGTTTATTTATCTGCCCCAGATGCTTTTACGCTTTTTTCGCAGTCCGGACATGCACTTTAAGGCATGCCTCCTGGAAAGGAACCCTAACGGAACTATTCTCCTGGAAGATGTTTCTTACTAACCATGTAATATAACATAACTAGTTGGGCACTTGTCTGCATTCAAGCACTAATGACCCCTACGCCTTTGGTCTCCATGCATGCCCGGTTCTTACATAACCGTGAGGGTATTCGGACACACTCGGACTATCGGGTCCCGAGGTTGAAGCGAAAAGGTCCGCCATGACAAACGATCTACAATCCGGCTAGAAGGCATTTTACATGTCATCTTAAATTACATAGTCAATTTGACTGGGTATATTCCTCTTCAATACCATCCAACATGCTATCTAGTTTACAGTCCTGTTGGGAATATTTGGCGGCCAACTCTACATAGCCGTACACTAAGCTCACAGGGATCTCCTTCCCATCGGGCCCCATAGGTCTGACCTCGGCCATGTGGTTTGGGTCAGCCTTCGTGTACCGCGTCTTCACCATGGCCCAGGCCTCCCTGGCGCCTTGACGGCAGGATGATATCCTCCATAATTGGAAACGCCGCCGCGCTCCCTTAAGCCTCTCTGCAAGCTCTCCAAGACCTTCGGGCATGGAGAAAGATGGCCACAAGGCCTGGGCGACGCCTTTCATCACCTGTCGAACTCGTTTGTGCAGTTGTAAGAGCTCTGGAAGAAGGTCACCCATAGAACCGGGCATTTCCTCTGCAGGACGACCTGTGAGCATCACTCTGTTAGTCGACTTCCTCGCCGAACTCTTTTTCAAAAGTTCGTTCAAGCACTTACTAAAAATGTCACGTCGAAGCCGCCGATTCTCCTTCATGGAGTCCAACAGCTGGGCACGAACATCCTTTAGTTCCTCGCCCAGCTGGGTGTTGGCATCTTCGATATTATTCTTCTCCTGCCTCTCCTTCGTAAGCACGCTCTCGCCGGCCTTTAACCGGCGCAAGAGTTGTTGCTTGTCCGGATCTACTCCAGCGCCATCTGCAATGTTATTATCAGATTTGCACACACGCCGCACTTCACAACATACTTATCTTTCGAAGCAGATATTACGGAGGGGTCTCCTTGGCCTCCCCTGCCAGCTAATGCGGCCTCAAGTTGGGCTTTGCACTCTTCCAGCTCTGGGACAGTTGGGTATTCTTTTACGTAAGATCTGCATAACAAATGATCCTTAAATCAGTTATTCTAACTATTTCAAGTCTCGAGACTCTTGACATATATAACCATCAAATTTTCTCACCTGTATGTCTTTCACATACTGCTCTGTGGCTCTGGCTAGACCATTTTGAGCGGCACGGAGGTACTCATTTCCCGAATTGAAGGCGTCCAATGCCTCTTGGGAGAAACATGCGTTGCGAAGAACTGTTCGGCGGCGCCTGTGATTCATGGCACTCTCCACCTCGGAATTGGTGGCGGACAGTCTATCCGCATCCTCTGTCGGAGGAGCGTCCGACGCACGCCTCATGTTCGCCTCTGCTTCTGGACCTGGCTTTGGAGCCTGGCTGGTGGAGGCGCTATTGGCAATCTCTCCGGATATAGTCCGGCGAGCCCTCTTTTTCCTAAAAAAGAGAGCACGGGCGTTAGTACGCATCGTAAGAATAATACCTTGGAATAAGGCGGCGCGCCTTACTGCTGCGCCGGTGCCTCGGCCCGAACTGTGTGTCTCTTTAGCCTGCCCGCCCTCGCGGTCCCTTGTTGGCCAGTCGCCGCAGGCTCGGCATTCCACCTCGAGATCCTCCCCTGCGAAACACCATTGGTATACGGTGATCAAAAATAAGCACGGATGTATCATCTTCGAAGTATTAGGACTTCGGTCTCGATTACTTGTGAGGCGGGGAACAGTCCAGGATATTCGGTTGTAATAGCCACCAAGGCGTTGTTGATGCTCAGTTGGTAAAATACCCCATCGATCAGCTCCACGGATATGTCCGGATCCTCTTGGAAGGCCGGATCGAGGGACCGTTCCGGATCCTCGGGTTGTGGAGGAGGGCTGTTTATATCCTTTACGGCCCGGTGCAATTCCTGCGTCGAAATCACAAGATAAGGTACTTGACTATGGGAATATGGAACGGATGGGCAAAAAGAAGTGTCCGCTTACCCAGCTTGGAGGATTGTACATAGAAAATCTGCCCTGAGAATTGACACGGAGGAATTCCTCCTCTTCTCCCTTGTACAATGCGGACTAGATCTTCGTCAGAGCGGCAACCGATTCCGGCCCCTTGCGGCCGCAGCGGGTTGCATCATCCTCCCCGTTGAAACCCACATGGGGTGGCCTCTATACTGAAGCGGCTGCACCCCCCGCATAATGCATGTGGCCATGACCTCGATCATGGTCAGTCCGAAATGAGCTAACAACCTTATCCGGCTCATCAGATAAAGAATGTCCTTGTCATTTTCCTTCTGAGGGATCCATGGACGCCAGCTCAGGCGCTTCTTCAAGGGAGTATTATCAAACTCAGGGAGGCCGATCGGAACAGGATCCGGCAAGGGGACATCTTCTATATAAAACCATTCTGAAGGCCAGTCTTCGGACGCCTTCTTAGGGGTTCCGGATAGATATCCGGTCCTGGCGATGCGCCATACTTCGGCTCCGCCCACTTGATATATTGACCCCTTCTGAGAACAGGTCACAAGGCAGAACAGCTTCTTCCACAGCGCGAAATGAGCCTCGATGCCCAAAAACAGCTCATAAGCGCTCTGAAGCCCATAATATGCAATATGGAGGCAGGCATAAGGTTGTGCGGTGGAGGCCGTAGAACTCAGAGCCCGGAGAAAGCGGGTGAATTGGAAATCTGAGCCCTCTTATCAAATAAGGGACAAGGCATACCCTCTCTCCTTTGGAGGGATTGGGGACGCTCTCCGCTTGCTCTCCACCATTATAGGTGGCAAGCCCGGCTCGAACCGGGACCATATAGGCTGGGGGAAGAAACCCCTTGGCTTGGAGCGTCACTAACTCGCAGTGCGGGACGGAGCACTCTCCCAATATCCAGGCTGAGGGCTGGGAGGGCGAGAGGAGGAGCTGCGTCGACTGGCCATGATGGAATGGATCTCTATCGGATGCGCTCCGATGAATGATCGCGAAGGGAAGACGGTGTGATTTGGATCTAAATCCTCGTCTCTTTAAAAGGCAGCTCATTTACACAGCTAGGGGGTAAATGTAAAAACACCCTAACTTTTCGCATTCGTCTGACACGTGAAAGATGGCCATTATTGGGCGTGGGAGCCAAGGATCGCAATATTCATGAGAAGTCGGACACTATTCAACAGGTACACGGAATTTGGAGAAGAACCCGCCTTGCAATGCCGAAGACAATCTGCGCGCTGGACTCATCGTCATTGAAGCCTGGTTCGGGGGCTACTGAGGGAGTCCTAGATTAGGGGGTGTCCAGATAGCCGAACTGTAACCTTCGGCCGGACTCCTGGACTATGAAGATACAAGATTGAAGACTTCGTCCCGTGTTCGGATGGGACTTTCCTTGGCGTGGAAAGCAAGCTTGGTGATACGGATATGTAGATCTCCTCCCATTATAACCGACTCTGGGTAACCCTAGCCCTCTCCGGTGTCTATATAAACCGGAGGGTTTTAGTCCGTAGGACGAAAAACAATCATACCATAGGCTAGCTTCTAGGGTTTAGCCTCTCTGATCTCGTGGTAGATCTACTGTTGTACTACCCATATCATCAATATTAATCAAGCAGGAGTAGGGTTTTACCTCCATCGAGAGGGCCCGAACCTGGGTAAAAACATCGTGTCCCTTGTCTCCTGTTACCATCCGCCTAGACGCACAGTTCGGGACCACCTACCCGAGATCCGCCGGTTTTGACACCGACACTATGCTTCTCCTAGATAGATATTGCGTGATCGTAGGAAATTTTTTGAAATACTACGTTCCCCAATAGTGGCATCCGAGCCAGGTCTATGCGTAGATGTTATATGCACGAGTAGAACACAATGAGTTGTGGGCGATAATAGTCATACTGCTTACCACCAACGTCTTACTTTGATTCGGCGGTATTGTTGGATGAAACGGCCCGGACCGACATAACATGACCGCGTTCATGAGACTGGTTCTACCGACGTGCTTCGCACACAGGTGGCTGGCGGGTGTCTGTTTCTCCAACTTTAGTTGAATCGAGTTTGACTATGGTCGGTCCTTGTTGAAGGTTAAAACAACACACTTGACAAAAAAATCTTTGTGGTTTTGATGCGTAGGTAAGAACGGTCCTTGCTAGAAGCCTGTAGCAGCCACGTAAAACTTGCAACAACAAAGTAGAGGACGTCTAACTTGTTTTTGCAGGGCATGTTGTGATGTGATATGGTTAAGACGTGATGAGATATAAATTGTTGTATGAGATGATCATGTTTTGTTAAAGTTATCAGCAACTGGCAGGAGACTTATGGTTGTCTCTTTATTGCATAAGATGCAAGCACCATATAATTGCTTTACTTTATCGCTATGCGATAGCAATAGTTGCAAAAGCAATAGTTGGCGAGACGACCATGTGACGACACGTTGATAGAGATCAAGATGATGGAGATCATGGTGTCATGCCGGTGACGATGGAGATCATGACAGTACTTTGGAGATGGAGATCAAAGGCACAAGACGATGATGGCCATATCATGTCACATATTTTGATTGCACGTGATGTTTGTCTTTTATGCATCTTATTTTGCATAGTACGACGGTAGCATTATGAGATGATCCCTCACTAAATTTCAAGGTATAAATGTTCTCCCTGAGTATGCACCATTGCTACAGTTCGTCGTGCCAAGACACCACGTGATGATTGGGTGTGATAAGCTCTATGTTCACATACAACGGGTGCAAGCCAGTTTTGCACGTGCAGAATACTCGGGTTAAACTTGATGAGCCTAGCATATGCCGATATGGCCTCGGAACACTGAGACCGAAAGGTCGAATGTGAATCATATAGTAGATATGATCAACATAGAGATGTTCACCATTGAAAACTACTCACGTGATGATCGGACATTGTTTAGTTGATATGGATCACATGATCATTTATATGACTCGAGGGATGTCTATCTAAGTGGCAGTTCTTAAGTAATATGATTAATTGAACTTTAATTTATCATGAACTTAGTCCTAATAGTTTTGGCATATCTATGTTGTAAATGAATAGCTCGCGTATAGCTCTCCTGTTTTATTTTTAATATGTTCCTAGAGAAACTAAGTTGAAAGTTGATAGTAGCAATGATGCGGACTGGGTCCGTGATATGAGGATTATCCTCATTGCTGCATAGAAGAATTATGTCCTTCATGCACCACTAGGTGACGAACCTGTTGCAGGAGCAGGTGCAGACGTTATGAACATTTTGCAAGAGCTCGGTATGATGACTACTTGATAGTTTAGTACACCATGCTTTACGGCTTAGAACCGGGACTTCAAAAACGTTTTGAACGTCACGAAACATATAAGATGTTCCAAGATCTTAAATTGGTATTTCAGACTCATGCCCGAGTCAAGAAGTATGAGACCTCTGACAAGTACTTTGCCTACAAGATGGAGGAGAATAGCTCAACCAGTGAGCATGTGCTCAGAATGTCTGAATACTACAATCGCTTGAATCAAGTGGGAGTTAATCTTCCAGATAAGATAGTGATTGACAGAGTTCTCTAGTCACTATCACGAAGTTACTGGAACTTCGTGATGAACTATAATATGCAAGGGATGACGAAAACGATTCCCGGCCTCTTCACGATGCTAAAATTAGCGAAGGTAGAAATCAAGAAATAGCATCAAGTGTTGATGGTTAACAAGACCACTAGTTTCAAGAAAAGGGGCAAGGGAAAGAAAGGGAAACTTCAAAAATAATGGCAAGAAAGTTTCCACTCCCATAAATAATCCCAAAGCTAGACCCAAGCCTGAAACTGAGTGCTTCTACTGCAAGGAAATGGTCACTGGAAGTGGAACTGCCCTAGATACTTGGCGGATAAGAAGGATGGCAAAGTGAACAAAAGGTATATTTGATATACATGTTATTGATATGTACTTTACTAGTGTTTATAGCAACCCCTCGGTATTTGATACTAGTTCAGTTGCTAATAGTAGTAACTCGAAACAGGATTTGCAAAATTAATAGAGACTAGTTAAGGGTGAGGTGACGATGTGTGTTGGAAGTGATTCCCAGGTTGATAAGATCACCATCGCACACTCCCCTTACCTTCGGGATTAGTGTTGAACCTAAAATAAATGCTATTTGGTGTTTGCGTTGAGCATGAATATGATTTGATCATGTTTATTGCAATACGATTATTAATTTAAGTAAAAGAATAATTGTTGCTCTATTTACATGAATAAAACCTTCTATGGTCATACACTCAAAATAAATGGTTTATTGATTCTCGATCGTGTTGATACACATATTCATAATATTGAAGCCAAAAGATGCAAAGTTAATAATGATAGTGCAACTTATTTGTGACACTTCCGTTTAAGTCATATTGGTGTAAAGCGCGTGAACAAACTCCATGTTGATGGGCTTTTGGAATCACTTGATTATGAATCATTTGATGCTTGCGAACCATGCTTCATGGGCAAGATGAATAAGACTCCGTTCTCCGGAACAATGGAGCAAGCAACTGGCTTGTTAGAAATAATACATATTTATGTATGCGGTCCGATGAGTGTTAAGGCTCGCGCCGGGTATCGTAATTTTTTGACCTTCACAGATGATTTGAGCAGATATGGGTATATCAACTTGATGAAACATAAGTCTTAAACATTTGAAAAGTTCAAAGAATTTCAGAGTGAAGTGGAAAATCATCGTAACAAGAAGATAAAGTTTCTATGATCTGATCGTGGAGGTGAATATTTGAGTTATGAGTTTGGTCTTCATTTGAAACAATGTGGAATAGTTTCACAACTCACGCCACCTAGAACACCACAGCGCAATGGTGTGTCCAAACGTCGTAATCATACTTTATTAGATATGGTGCGATCTATGATGTCTCTTACCGATTTACCGCTATTGTTTTGGGGTTATGCATTAGAGACAACTGCATTCACGTTAAATAGGGCACCATCTAAATCCGTTGAGACGACACCATATGAACTGTGGTTTGGCAAGAAACCTAAGCTATCGTTTCTTAAAGTTTGGGGTTGCGATGCTTATGTGAAAAATCTTCAAACATGATAAGCTCGAACCCAAATCGGAGAAATGCTGCTTCATAGGATACCCAAAGGAGACTGTTGGGTACACCTTCTATCATAGATCCAAAGGCAAGATATTCGTTGCTAAGAATGGATCCTTTCTAGAGAAGGAGCTTCTCTCAAAAGAAGTGAGTGGGAGGAAAGTAGAACTTGATGAGGTAGTTGTACCTTCTCCCGAATTGGAAAGTAGTTCATCACAGAAATCAGTTCCAGTGATTCCTACACCAATTAGTGAGCAAGCTAATGATGATGATCATGAAACTTCAGATCAAGTTAATACCAAACCTCGTAGGTCAACCAGAGTATGGTCCGCGCCAGAGTGGTACGGTAATCATGTTACTAGACCATGACGAACCAACGAACTATGAGGAAGCGATGATGAGCCCAGATTCCGCAAAATGGCTTGAGGCCATGAAATCTGAGATGGGATCCATGTATGAGAACAAAGTGTGGACTTTGGTTGACTTGCCCGATGATCGCAAGCCATTGAGAATAAATGGATCTTCAAGAGGAAGACGGACACTGATAGTAGTGTTACTATCTACAAAGCTCGAATTGTCGCAAAAGGTTTTCGACAAGTTCAAGGTGTTGACTACGATGAGATTTTCTCACTCGTAGCGATGCTTAAATCTATCTGAATCATGTAAGCAATTGCCACATTTTATGAAATCTGGCAAATGGATGTCAAAACTGCATTCCTTAATGGATTTCTTAAAGAAGAGTTGTATATGATACAACAAGAAGGTTTTGTCAATCCTAAAGGTGCTAACAGAGTTTGCAAGCTCCAGTGATCCATCTATGGACTGGTGCAAGAATCTCGGAGTTGGAATATACACTTTGATGAGTTGATCAAAGCATATAGTTTTATACAGACTTGCGGTGAAGCCTGTATTTACAAGAAGAAAGTGAGTGGGTGCACTACAGCATTTTCTGATAAGTATATGTGAATGACGTATCGTTGATCGGAAATAATTTAGAATTTTTCTGGAAAGCATAAAGGAGTGTTTGAAAGGAGTTTTTCAAAGAAAGACCTCAGCGAAGCTGCTTACATATTGAGCGTCAAGATCTATAGAGATAGATCAAGACGCTTGATAATTTTTTTCAGGGAGTAAATACCTTGACAAATTTTTGAAGTAGTTCAAAATGGAACAGTCAAAGAAGGCGTTCTTGCCTGTGTTCCAAGATATGAAGTTGAGTAAAGACTCAAAACCCCACCATGACAAAAAATAGAGAGAGAATGAAAAGTCATTCCCTATGCCTTAGTCATAGGTTCTATAAAGTATGCTATGTTGTGTACCAGAGATATTGTGTACCTCACCATGAGTTTGGCAAGAGGGTACAATAGTGATCCAGGAGTGGATCACTAGACAGCGGTCAAAAGTATCCTTAGTGGAATAAGGAAATGTTTCTCGGTTATGGAGGTGACAAAGAGTTCGTCATAAAGAGTTACGTCAATGCAAGCTTTGACACCGATCTGGGTGACTTTAAGTCTCGATCTAGATACATATTGAAAGTCGGAGCAATTATCTAGAATAGCTACGTGCAGAGTATGGTAGACATAGAAATTTGCAAAATACATACGGCTCTGAATGTGGCAGGCCCATTGACTAAATTTCTCTCACAAGCAAAACATGATCACACCTTATTAATCTTGGGTGTTAATCACATAGCGATGTGAGCTATATTATTGACTCTAGTAAACCCTTTGAGTGTTGGTCACATGGCGATGTGAACTATGGGTATTAATCACATAAAGATGCGAACAATTGGTGTTAAATCACATGGCGATGTGAACTAGATTATTGACTCTAGTGCAAGTGGGAGACTGGAGGAAATATGCCCTAGAGGCGCTAATTAAGTTGTTATTTATATTTCCTTATATCATGATAAATGTTTATTATTCATGGTAGAATTGTATTAACCGAAAACTTAGTACATGTGTTGAGGGAGTCCCGGATTAGGGGGTGTCCGGATAGCCGAACTATAACCTTTGGCCGGACTCCTGGACTATGAAGATACAAGATTGAAGACTTCGACCCGTGTCCGGATGGGACTTTCCTTGGTGTGGAAGGCAAGCTTGGCGATACGGATATGTAGATCTCCTCCCATTGTAACCAACTCTGTGTAACCCTAGCCCTCTCCGGTGTCTATATAAACCGGAGGGTTTTAGTCCGTAGAACGAACAACAATCATACCATAGGCTAGCTTCTAGGGTTTAGCTTCTCTGATCTCATGGTAGATCTACTCTTGTACTACCCATATCATCAATATTAATCAAGCAGGAGTAGGGTTTTACCTCCATCGAGAGGGCTCGAACCTGGGTAAAAATATCGTGTCCCTTGTCTCCTGTTACCATCCGCCTAGATGCACGATTCGGGACCACCTACCGAGATCCGCCGGTTTTGACACCGACATTGGTGCTTTCATTGAGAGTTCCTCCGTGCCATTGCCATCGGGAAGGATGCCTCATCCCGTCTTTAAAGACGGCACCTTTGTTGCTAAAGGAGCTTTGGCTATCGGCCAAACTCTCCGGCTAAGCGGTTTTCTTATGACCGCTTTGCTCGGCCGCCAGCTACCGATGATGACTTCTCGGGTCATCAGAAACAATCTTCACGTCAACTCGGAACTCGGCGAGCAGTTAGGTCCGACGGAGCTCTCTTCCTTAAACGAGCTCCTGGATCGCATCGCCGCCCTGGGATTCGCTACAGACTACGATCAGATTGGGCCTAAACCCGATCTGAGAGAGATTAACTCTCCGCAGGTCACCCGTCATGTTGCTATGGTGGAGGAACAATGTGGCGACCCTTCATCTATCTTAAGGACTAGCTATGTACGGATTCCCGATCCCTCCAAGACGGATACCCACAGAGGGAAGGACGACACTCAAGACCTGAACTTAGAATCAGGCAACGGGCTAGATTCATTGGACAACATCCAAGAATCCAAGCCTTCGAGTTCGGAAATTCCTTGGCCCTTGAGCCTCAGATTGGGTGAGGTTTCGGATCTAATTCCACCCACCCACACGAACATAGGCGATCTATCCAAAATTAGGCAAGAGCCCGAGGAAACAAAGACATCATTCTTGGGCGATTCCTCCTGATTATGAACAGGATAAAGGACTGCCGGGAGGAAGACGCAATTTCATTCTTCTGCAATAATTGCATGGGCAAGGGAATCCTCAACACCATAGGTCGCCGTGAAATTACACGCTTTGCTGACTTGGCGTCCATAGTACAAAAGTACTGTGCGATGGAAAGCGCCTGGAAAACCGAAGTAAGATTTAGGGACAATCCGGCCCTGAATACAAACCCAGTCCGAAATAAAAGGGTGCATTATCGCCAATCACCCGGGTTAAACACCAAAAAACAAAAACCCCTTAGGGGGCATGGAACCGTACTGGAGGGATGGCTCAACGGACCCTGTAAAATTCATAGTACAGATGGCGCCACACCAACTCATAGCCTTAGAGCATGTTGGATACTCCGGCAGGTGGCCAAAAGTGGCGAAGATCTTCTAACCCCAGCATCCACAGAGCACCAGCCCAGGGATACCAGTACGGTATTAACAGTCTTCGAGACTTTCGTATCAAACAATATGCGAAAACGAACACTTCGCAGCCTTGCCGAAGTCTACCAAGTAGCAACAATAAATCCATGGAGTGACACGGCTATTACCTTTAATGCCAAAGGATGAACCTAAATTCCGAACAGCCCGAGCACCAGCCGCATTGGTCCTCAGTCTAATAGTGGACGGCTTTCGCCTTACCAAGGTACTCATGGACGGTGGCAGCGGATTGAACCTCATTTATGAGGAAACCCTTCGAAAAATGGAAATAGACTGGAGCCGCATTGAGCGAAGCAGCACGACCTTTAGAGGAATAATACCCAGTCGCGAAGCATGCTGCACAAGAAAAATCACACTGGATGTGGTGTTCGGCATGCCGGATAATTACAGGTCCGAGGAGGTCACGTTCCAAGTGGCCCCGTTCAGCAGCGGATACCACGCTCTATTAGGGCGAGAGGCATTCACAATTTTTCAAGCTATACCCCATTACGGGTACATGAAGCTCAAAATGCCCGAGCCCAACGGAATCATCACTCTTGCTAGTGACCTGGACATAGCACTCCGGCCGAAAATAAGACAGCCGCACTAGCCCTTGAGGCACTATCCGAAGCCCTAGCGGCCGAGGAACTGACTGCGCTGCGCTCCACGGTGAACAGGGACGATGTGATACTCGATAAAAGATCCAAGTCCACCTCCTTTAAACCAGCGGACAAAATAGTCAAATTCCAAGTCCACCCAACGGACCCTACAAAACGGCCTCCATCGGGGCACAATTAAACCACGATGTAGACGCGCACTACGAGAATTCCTCTGGCGAAAATTGGGACATTTTGCTCGGCACCCTTCAGACATGCCAGGAATCCCATGCCGGTGGCGGAGCACAGCCTAAACATCCTAAAAGGATTCTAGCGATCAAACAGGCTCTTGATTGTTTCTCGAACCTAAGAGACAAGCCATGGGAGAGGAGCTAGCCAAACTATTGGAGGCTGGATTCATCAGAGATATAAAACATCCGGACTGGCTAGCAAACCTGGTGATGGTACCAAAGAAGGACAAATCATGGCGCCTATGCGTCGATTTCAAGGACCTGAACAAGGCTTGCCCAAAGGATCCCTTCCCCCTCCCCCGCATCGATCAAATTATCGATGCTACCGCTGGACACGATTCATTGTGTTTCCTCGACGCGTACTCCGGCTACCATCAAATCAAGATGGCAGAGCGACCACATAGAACGGCATTTATCACCCCATACGGCCCATTACGCTTCAACACAATGCCCTTTGGGCTCAAAAAGCCGGCACAACATATCGGTAGCATGATTAAGACATGTCTGGCAAGCCAGATCGGCAAAACAGTGGAGGCATACGTAGATGATGTGGTCGTCAAAACCAAGCATGTCGAAACTCTAGTAGACGACTTGAGGCTCACATTCGATAATCTTCGAACATATGAAATCAAGCTTAACCCGTAAAAATGCGTTTTCGGCGTACCAGCTGGAAAGCTCTTGGGCTTCATTGTATCTGGTAGAGGAATTGAAGCAAACCCAGCCAAGATCCGAGCTCTGGCACAATTGGATATCCCAAAGGACCTCAAACAAATACAAAAATTGACTGGATGTGTGGCGGCTCTGAGCCGCTTTATCTCCCGTTTGGGAGAAAAGGCATTGCCCCTTTATCGCCTCCTCCGGCGCACCGAACACTTTGAGTGGTCGGATGCCGCCACAGCCGGACTCGAAGAAATAAAAGCCATATTGGCAACAAACCCGGTCCTGGCCACGCCCAACATGGGCGAACCAATGCTATTATACATCACGGCAACTCATCAAGTTGTAAGCGCGGTGCTCGTTGTCGAACGAGAAATGGACGGACACAAGTTCCCCCTTCAAAAACCAGTTTACTACGTGTCCACTGTCCTCACTCCACGCAAGTCACGGTATCCGCATTATCAAAAGATAGCGTACGCGGTGTTTATGGCATCCCGGAAGCTGCGACACTACTTTCAAGAGTGTTCGATAACAGTGGCCTCCGAAGTACCTCTTAACGACATTATAAACAACCGCGACGTGACGGGCCGGATTTCCAAATGGGCCATTGAGCTCCTCCCGTTCGACATAACCTATAAGCCATGGCGAGCCTTTAAGTCGCAAGTGTTGGCCGACTTCGTCGCCGAATGGACTGAAGCCGAACTCACTAAAGAGTACGCCACATATTCCAACTGGATCATGCACTTCGACGGCTCCAATATGTTGGCTGGTCTGGGGGCTGGCGTCGTTCTGACGTCCCCAATAGGAGATACAGTTCAATACGTACTCCAGATAATGTATACGGACTCCAACAACGCAGCCGAATACGAGGTCCTTCTACATGGTCTCAGGATGGCGGTATCCATGGGCATTCAACGCCTAGAGGTGCGGGGATTGAACCTCGCGATATCCCAAATAAATGGAGACTTTGATGCCAAGGATCCGAAAATGGCAGCTTATGGCAACACCGTCCTAAAAATGTCAGCTCGATTCAAGGGCTCGAATTTCACCATATAGCTCGGGAAAACAATCAGGCAGCAGATGTCTTGGCATGCATTGGCGCAAAGCGCGATGCCGTCCCCCCCAATATCTTCTTAGAGAGGTTGTTCAAGCCATCCGTATTATGGGAAGGGGAGTCCGGAAATAACAGCCCGGACCCAACAGCACTGCCCGACACCGAACATTCTGACACAATTGGAGGCTCTGCCAACGAAGTAACATCTTCAGCCCACGTAATAATGGCAGTCATTGCCCCGTGGACGGAACCATTCCTAGCCTACCTAACCGCAGGGAACTTCCCGAGGACCAAAACGAGGCACGCTGCATAGTGCGGCGATCTAAAGCCTATAAAGTCCATGAGGGAGAGCTTTATAAGAAAAGCACGACCGGAGTCCTTCAAAGGTGTATCTCCGAAGAGGAAGGGCGGAACCTTCTGGCTGAAATTCATATCGGAGTCGGCGGGCACCACGCCGCAGCCCGGGCCCTTGTAAGCAAGGCCTTCCGTACAGGATTTTATTGGCCGACGGCCCGGGCAAATGCTCAGGACTTAGTCCAACGATGCGTCGGTTTCCAGCTCTTTGCTAATCAAAGCCACATGCCACTCGCCGCCCTCCAAACTATACCCATCACCTGGCCCTTCCCGGTCTGGGGGCTTGACATGGTTGGACCCCTTAAAGGAGGAACCCACAAGCAAAAATACCTACTGGTCATGGTGGATAAATTCACCAAATGGATAGAGGCCAAGCCTGTTAAGACGGCCGAATCCGGACCGGTGATTGACTTCATATCAGAGGTCGTACACTATTACGGCGTCCCCCACGGCATCATCACTGATAACGGCATGAACGTCACGGCCGACGAGGTCAAACTCTGGTGCAAAAACATGGGCATCAAGCTCGACTATGCTTCGATCTATCACCCTCAAACTAACGGTCAAGTCGAGCGAGCAAATGGTCTAATCATGAATAGCATCAAACCCAGATTAGTGCGGTCCCTCAAGGAATCTAACACGCACTGGGTAGAGGAGCTCGACTCCGTACTCTGGGGGCTGCGGACCACGCCGAATCGCACCACCGGATTCACACCATTCTTTATGGTATACGGCGCAGAGGCAGTTCTGACCTGCGACATAATTCATGACACATCTCGGCGTGCGCATGTACGAAGAAAGAGAAGCCGAGCTCGATCGGCGGGACAGTTTGACGCCTTGGAGGAGGAGCATGGCGTGGCAAAATCCCGTTCCGCATTCTATCAACAGCAGGCTCAAAGATATCAAAGCGAGAAGCACGGGCCAAAACTTACAATGTTGGCGAAGTTAGTTCTACGCCCGCCGGACAAGAAAAAGGACAAACTCAAGCCCAAATAGGAAGGTCCCTTTATTATCGACCAAGTCACGACCGGTGGAGCGTCTGCGTCTGCGAGATGCATCGGATAACCGACTCGAGCCGAACCCATGGAACGCAGCCCGTCTCCGAAGATTCTACGCCTAGCGACGGATTCTGAGTTCATCTCCTTCCTCTGTCTATTTTTTACACATTGGTTGTCTTATATTTCTATCCTTCTCCCTCTTTTTCTCTTACAGCCTTCAAAGGCTCGTTCGTGCATTGTTCGCACACACTTGACGCGCTATCCGCGCTCATTATACCTGGGGGCTTGTTTAACAGAAGCTTATTTGTACAGGCTTCATGCCTAACACATGTGTCACGCTTCCGCATGTACCTTTTATTCACCATTATATGCATCGATATGACTTAAGTTTTGGCCAAGCTGGGTTGCTCGGCTCACGTGCTTACCCCTACGTTCTGATTGTTACGCTAGGTGGTAAAGGGAGCACCTCTGCGATTATTACTGCCGGGTCAGCCGGATGTGTACCTCAGACTGGGTGAAGCCGAAAGCTAGCGTTCTTAAGGGAATATTCGGTCGGTGAACTAAAGATGATTTCTCACTTATTTATTTATCTGCCCCCGGATGCTTTCTGCTTTTTTCGCAGTCCGGACATGCACTTTAAGGCATGCCTCCCAGGGAAAGGAACCCCTAACGGAACTATTCTCCCTGGAAGATGTTTCTTACTAACCATGTAATATAACATAACTAGTTGGGCACTTTTCTGTTCAAGCACTAATGACCCTTACGCCTGGTCTCCACGCATGCCCCGGTTCTTACATAACCGTGAGGGTATTCGGACACATTCCGGACTATAGGGTCCCGATGTTGAAGCGAAAAGGTCCGCCATGACAAACGATCTACAATCCAGCTAGAAGGCATTTTTACATGTCATCTTCAATTACATAGTCAATTTGACTGGGTGTATTCCTCCTCAATACCATCTAATAGGCTGTCTAGTTTACAGTCCTATTGGGAATACTTCTTGCCAATTCTACTTGGCCGCACTAAACTCACAGGATCTCCTTCCCATCGGGCCCCACAGTCCGACCTCGGCCATGTGGTTTGGGTCAGCCTTCGTGTATCGCGTCTTCACCATGGCCCGAGCCTCCTGGCGCCTTTGACGGCAGCCGATATCTTCCATAATCGGAGCGCCGCACTCCCTTAAGCCTCTCTGCAAGCTCTCCAAGGCCTTGGGCATGGAGACAGATGGCCACAAGGCCCGGGCGACGCCTTTCATCACCTGCCGAACTCGTTCGTGCAGTTGTAAGAGCTCGGGAAGAAGGTCACCGGTAGAACCGGGCATTTCCTCTGCAGGACGACCTGTGAGCATACCTACAGACATAACTCTGTTAGTCGACTTCCTCGCCGAATCTTTTTTAAAGTTCGTTCAAGCACTTATTAAAAATGTCGCGTCGAAGCCGTCGATTCTCCTTCACGGAGTCCGGCGGTGAGCACGAACATCCTTTAGTTCCTCGCCCAGCTGGGTGTTGGCATCTTGGAGATTATTCTTCTCTGCCTCACCCTCGTAAGCACGATCTCCCGGCCTTTAACCGGGCGCAAGAGTTGTTGCTTTTAGGATCTACTCGGCGCCATCCGCAATGATATTGTCGATTTACACACGCCGCACTTCACAACATACTTATCTTTGAAGCGTATATTACGGAGGGGTCTCCTTGGCCTCCCCTACAGTGGCTAGTGCGGCCTCGAGTTGGGCTTTGCACTCTTCCAGCTCCTGGGACAGTTGGGTATTCTTTTTTGTAAGATCTTGCATAACAAATGATCCTTAAATCAGTTATTCTAACTATTTCAAGTCTCGGGGGCTACTAGTACATATAACCATCAAATTTTCTCACCCGTATGTCTTTCACATACTGCTCCATGGCTTTGGCTAGACCATTTTGAGCGGCATGGAGGTGCGCATCTCCCGAATTGAAGGCATCCAATGCCTCTTGGGAGAAACATGCGTCACGAAGAACTGTCCGGCCTTTGTGATGCATGGCACTCTCCACCTCGGAATTGGTGGCAGATAGTCCGTCGGCATCCTCTCGTCGGAGGAGTGTCCGACGACGCCTCATGTTCGCCTCCGCACGGACTCGGCTTTGGAGCCTGGCTGGTGGAGGCTCGATTGGCAACCTCTCCGGATATAGTCCGGTGAGCACTCTTTTTCCTGAAGGGAGCACGAGCGTTAGTATACCTTCCCGGAATAAAACCTGGGAATAAGATGGCACGCCATACCGTTGCGCCGGCGTCTCAATCCGGACCGCACTTCTTTTCAGCCTGCTGGGCCTTGCTGCCCCTTGTTGGCTAGCCACCGCAGGCTCGGCCTTCCGCCTCAAGGGCTCCCCCTGCAAAACACCATTGATATACGGTGGTCAAAAATAAGCATGGAGGGATCATTTTCAAAGTATTGGGACTTCGGTCTCATTTACCTGTGAGGCTGGAAATATTCCGGGGTAATCGGCCGTAATGGCGACCAAGGCATTGTCGATGCTCAGTTGGTAAAATACCCCATCGATCAGCTCCACGGATATGTCCGGATCCTCTTGGGAGGCCGGATCGAGGACCGTTCCGGATCCTCGGGTTGTGGAGGAGGGCTATTTATATCCTTTACGGCCCGGCGCAATTCCTGCGTCGAAATCACAAGATAAGGTACTGAACTATGGGAATGTGGAACGGATGGGCAAAAAGAAGTGTCCGCTTACCCAGCTTGGAGGATTGTACATAGAAAATCCGCCCTGTGGATTGACGCGGAGAAACTCCTCCTCTTCTCCCTTGTACAATGCGGACAGGGCCTTCGTCAGAGCAGCAACCGATCCCGGCCCCTTACGGCCGCAGCGGGTGGCATCATCCTCCCCGTTGAAATCCCACATGGGGTGGCTTCTATCTTTGAAGCGGCTGCACCCCCGCATAATGCATGTGGCCATGACCCGATCATGGTCGATGCAGAATGAGCTAACAACCTTATCCGGCTCATCAGGTAGAGGATGTCCTTATCATTTTCCCTCTGAGGGCTCCGTGGACGCCAGCTTAGGCGCTTCTTCAAGGGAGCATTATTGAACTCGGGGAGGCCGATTCGAATAGGGTCCGGCAGAGGGACATCTTCTATATAAAATCATTCTGAAGGCCAGTCTTCGGACGCCTTCCTTGGGGTTCCGGATAGATATCCGGTCCCGTCGATGCGCCATAGTTCGGCTCCGCCCACTTGATATATCGACCCCTCCTGAGAACGGGGCACAAGGCAGAACAGCTTCTTCCACAACGAAATGAGCCTCGACACCCAAGAACAGCTCGCAAAGGGCTCTGAAGCCCGCAATATGCAATATGGAGGCAAAGCGTAAGGTTGTGCAGGTGGAGGTCAGAGAACTCTGTGAGCCCCCGGAGAAACTGATGAATTGGAAATCCGAGCCCTCTTATTAAATAAGGGACAAGGCATACCCGCTCTCCTTTGGAGGGATTGGGGACGCTCTCCGCCTGCTTTCCGCCATTATAGGTGGCGAGTCTGGCTCGAACCGGGACCATGAAGGCTGGGGGAAGAAATCCCTTGGTTTGGAGCGTCACTAGCTCGCTGTGTGGGACAGAACATCTCTCCCAATCTCCAGGCTGATGGCTGGGAGGGCGAGAGGAGGAGCTGCATCGACTGGCCATGATGGAATGGATTTCTGTCGGATGCGCTCCGATGAATGCTCGCGAAGGGAAGATGGTGTGATTCGGATCTAAATCCTCGTCTCTTTTATAAGGCATCTTATTTGCGCAGCTAGGGGGGTAAAAGTAAAAACACCCTGGCTTTTCGCATTCGTTTGACACGTGGAAGACGGCCATTATTGGGCGTGGAAGCCAAGGAGCACAATATTCACGAGAAGCCGGACACTATAACAGGTACACAGAATTTGGAGAAGAACCCGCCTTGCAATGCCGAAGACAAATCTGCGCGCCGGACTCGTCGTCATTGAAGCCTGGTTCAGGGGCTAATGAGGGAGTCCCGGATTAGGGGGTGTCCGGATAGCCGAACTATAACCTTTGGCCGGACTCCTGGACTATGAAGATACAAGATTGAAGACTCCGTCCCGTGTCCGGATGGGACTTTCCTTGGCGTGGAAGGCAAGCTTGGCGTCTGGATATGTAGATCTCCTCCCATTGTAACCGACTCATGTAACCCTAGCCCTCTCCGGTGTGTATATAAACTGGAGGGTTTTAGTCCGTGGGGCCGAACAACAATCATACCATAGGCTAGCTTCTAGGGTTTAGCCTCTCACGATCTCGTGGTAGATCTACTATTGTACTACCCATATCATCAATATTAATCAAGCAGGAGTAGGGTTTTACCTCCATCGAGAGGGCCCGAACCTGGGTAAAAACATCGTGTCCCTTGTCTCCTGTTACCATCCGCCTAGACGCACAGTTCGGGACTCCCTACTCGAGATCTGCCGGTTTTTACACCGACATGTGTGAATACATAGACAAACAGAGTGTCCCTAGTATGCCTCTACTTGACTAGCTCATTAATCAAAGATGGTTAAGTTTCTTAACCATAGACATGTATTGTCATTTGATGAACAGGATCACATCATTAGAGAATGATGTGATGGACAAGACCCATTCGTTAGCTTAGCATAATGATCGTTTAGTTTTATTGCTATTGCTTTCTTCATGACTTATACATGTTCCTATGACTATGAGATTATGCAACTCCCGAATACCGGAGGAATACCTTGTGTGCTATAAAGCGTCACAAGGTAATTGGGTGATTATAAAGATGCTCTACAGGTGTCTCAGAAGGTGTTTGTTGGGTTGGCATAGATCAAGATTAGGATTTGTCACTCCGAGTATCGGAGAGGTATCTCTAGGCCCTCTCGGTAATGCACATCACTATAAGCCTTGCAAGCAATGTGACTAATGAGTTATTTGCGGGATGATGCATTACGGAACGAGTAAAGAGACTTGCCGATAACGAGATTGAACAAGGTACGATGATACCGGCGATCGAATCTCGGGCAAGTAACATACCGATGACAAAGGGAATAACGTATGTTGTTATGCGGTTTGACCGATAAAGATCTTCGTAGAATATGTAGGAACCAATATGAGCATCCAGGTTCCGCTATTGTTTTTGACCGGAGATGTTTCTCGGTCATGTCTACAGAGTTCTCGAACCCGTAGGGTCCGCACGCTTAACGTTCGATGACGATTTATATTATGAGTTATGTGATTTGATGACCGAAGTTTGTTCGAAGTCCCGGATGAGACCACGGACATGACGAGGAGTCTCGAAATGGTCGATAGGTAAAGATTCATATATTGGAAGGCTATATTCGGACATCGGAAAGGTTTCAAGTGATTCGGATATTTTTCATTGTTCCGGGGAGTTACGGGAATTCACCGGGAGAAGTAATGGCCTTATTGGGCCATACGGGAAAAGAGGAGGCAGGGGGCGGCGCCCCCTGGGTCCGAATTGGACTAGGGGAAGGGGGGCGCCCCCCTTACCTTTTCCTACTCCCTTTTCCTACTCCCTCTCTCTTTCCCTCTTTCCTTCTCTCCTACTCCGAAAAGGAAAGGGATTCCTACTAGGACTTGGAAGTCCTAGTAGGACTCCATACTCTAGGCGCGCCCCTAGGGGGCTGGCCTCTCTCCGTCCCTCCTTTATATATGTGGGCAAGGGCACCCCAAAGACACACCAAGTCTTCACTTAGCCGTGTGCGATGCCCCCCTCCACAGTTACACACCTCGGTCATATCGTCGTAGTGCTTAGGCGAAGCCCTGCACCGGTAACTTCATCATCGCCGTCACCACGCCGTCGTGCTGACGGAACTCTCCCTCACCCTCAACTAGATCAAGAGCTCGAGGGATGTCATCATGCTGAACGTGTGCTGAACACGGAGGGGCCGTACGTTCGGTACTTGGATCGGTTGGATCGCGAAGACGTTCGACTATATCAATCGCGTTACTTAACGCTTCCGCTTTCGGTCTACGAGGGTACGTGGACACACTCTCCCGCTCGTTGTTATGCTTCTCCTAGATAGATCTTGCGTGATTGTAGGAACTTTTTTGAAATACTATGTTCCCCAACAAGTCATCAATGGTGAACATCTCTATGTTGATCATATCTACTATATGACTCACGTTCGACCTTTCCGTCTCCGGTGTACCGAAACCATGTCTGTACATGCTAGGCTCATCAAGTTTAACCCAAGTATTATGCAAGTGTAAATCTGGCTTACACCCATCGTATGTGAACGTAGAGCCTATCACACCCGATCATCACGAGGTGCTTCGAAATGACGAACTTTAGCAACGCTGCATACTCAAGGAGAATACTTTTATCTTGAAATTTAGTGAAGGGATCATCTTATAATGCTACCGTTGTTCTGCTACTTCTTGAGCTTGCATTGGTTTTTCCCTTGAAGAGGAAAGGGTAATGCAGCAAAGTAGAGATAAGTATTTTCCTCAGTTAGAGAACCAAGGTATCAATCCAGTAGGAGAAGAACGCACCAATCACCTAATATCTGCACAAAAAATCAAACACTTGCACGCAACGCGATAAAGGGGTTGTCAATCCCTTCACAGTCACTTGCAAAAGTGAGATCTAATAGAGATAGATGAAACTAAACAAACGATAAAGTAAATATTTTTTTGTTTTTTTGGTTTATAGATCGGAAAGTAAAAGATTGCAAAAATAGTAGATTGGAAACTTATATGATGAAAATAGTAGATCGAAAACTTATATGATGGAAAATAGAACCGGAGGCCATAGGTTTCACTAGAGGCTTCTCTCAAGATAGCAAATAATACGGTGGGTGAAAAAATTACTGTCGAGCAATTGATAGAAAAGCGTAAAGTTATGACGATATCTAAGGCAATGATTATGAAATATAGGCATCACGTCCGTGTCAAGTAGACCGAAATGATTCTGCATCTACTACTATTACTCCACACATTGACCGACTCCTGCCTGCATCTAGAGTATTAAGTTCATGAAGAACAGAGTAACGCAATAAGTAAGATGACATGATGTAGAGGAATAAACTCAAGCAATATTATGTAAACCCCATCTTTTTATCCTCGATGGCAACAATACAGTACGTGCCTTGCTTCCCCTACTGTCACTAGGAAAGGACACCGCAAGATTGAACCCAAAGCTAAGCACTTCTCCCATTGCAAGAAAAACCAATCTAGTTGCCAAACCAAATCGATAGTTCGAAGAGAATTACAAAGATATCAAATCATGCATAAAAGAATTTAGAGAAGATTCAAATAATATTCATAGATAAGCTAATCATTAATCCACAATTCATCGGATCTCGACAAACACACCGCAAAAGAAGATTACATCGGATAGATCTCCAAGAACATCGAGGAGAACATGGTATTGAGAATCAAAGAGAGAGAATAAGCCATCTAGCTACTAGCTATGGACCCGTAGGTCTGAGATAAACTACCCACGCTTCATCGAAAGGGCAATAGAGTTGATGTAGAAGCCCTCCGTGATCAAATCCCCCTCCGACAGGATGCCGAAAAGGCCCCTAGGTGGGATCTCACGGGCACAGAAGGTTGCGGCGGTGGAAAAGTGTTTTTATGGATGCTTCTGGTGGTTTGAGAATATATGTGAATATATATGAGGCAGAATTAGGTCAGGGGAGTCACGAGGGGCCCACAAGGCAGGGGCGCGCCCTCCACCCTTATGGCCGCCTTGTGGCTCTTCTGGCTTGCACTCCAAGTCTCCTGGGTGTCTTCTGGTCCAAGAAAAATCGTGAAAGTTTTATTCCGTTTGGACTCTGTTTGGTATTCCTTTTCTGTGAAACTCAAAAACAAGGAAAAAAATTGGCACTGAACTCTAGGTTAATAGGTTAGTCCCAAAAGTGATATAAAATAGCATACTAATGCATATAAAACATCCAAAACAGATAATATAATAGCATGGAACAATCAAAAATTATAGATACATTGGAGACGTATCACATTCTAAGCAAAATAATATGCATAAAGGATAAACATCACATGCAATCAAAATATGTGACATGATATGGCCATCATCATCTTGTGCTTTTGATCTCCATCTCCAAAGCATCATCATGATCTCCATCGTCACCGGCTCGACACCTTGATCTCCATTGTTGCGCCGGGGTCGTCTTGCCAACTATTGCTTCTACAACTATTACTAACGCTTAGTGATAAAGTAAAGCAATTACATGGCACTTGCATTTCATACAATAATTAAGAGACAACCCTAAGGCTCCTGCCGGTTGTCGATATTACAAAACATGATCATCGCATACAACAATGTATATCACATCATGTCTTGACCATATAACATCACAACATGCCCTGCAAAAACAAGTTAGACGTCCTCTACTTTGTTGTTGCAAGTTTTACGTGGCTGCTACGGGCTTCTAGCAAGAACCGTTCTTACCTACGGCAAAAACCACAATGGTGATTTATCAAGTTTGATGTATTAACCTTCTTCAAGGACCGGCCGTAGTCAAATTCGATTCAAATAAAGTAGGAGAAACAGACACCCGTCAGCCACCTTTATGCAAAACAAGTTGCATGTAAGTCGGTGGAACTGGTCTCATGTACGTGGACATGTAAGGTTGGTCCGGGCCGCTTCATCCCACAATACCGCCGAATCAAAATAAGACGTTGGTGGTAAGCAGTATGACTATCACCGCCACAACTCTTTGTGTTCTACTCGTGCATATCATCTACGCATAGACCTGGCTCGGATGCCACTGTTGGGGAACGTTGCATGGAAAACAAAAAATTCTACGCACATGCAAGATCTCCATGGAGATGCATAGCAACGAGAGGGGAGAGTGTGTCTACTTACCCTCATAGACCGTAAGCGGAAGCATCTAGTAACGCAGTTGATGTAGTGGAACTTCTTCGCGATCAAACCGATCGAGTACCGAACGTACGACACCTCCGCGTTCAGCTCACGTTCGGCTCGGTGACGTCCTCGCCTTCTTGATCCAGCAAGACGAGCGAAGTAGTGGATGAGTTCCGGCAGCACGACGGCGTGGTGAGGGTGATGGTGATGCTATCTCTGCAGGGCTTCGCCTAAGCACTACGAAAATATGACAGAGGGACAAAAGTGTGGAGAGGGGCGCCGCACACGGCTAAGAGATTGTCGACCGTTATGTTTGGCGCCCCCTCCCACATATATATAGGTGGGGGAAAGGGGAGGCAGTCAGGAGCAAGTGGGGCCGAATCCCACTTGGGCTCCTGCCCCTAGCCACCCCCCTTCCTTGTTTGCCCGCGGGGGGGAGGCAGCAGGAGGTGGTGCGCCCCTTTCCTTCCTCCTAGGTGGAGGGAAGGAAAGAGGGGCTAGCCCTCCCCCCTTTCCATCCATAGGGCCGGCGACCAAGGGAGAGGGCGCGCCAGCCCCCTTGTGGGCTGGTGTGTGAAGGAAATATGCCCTAGAGGCAATAATAAAGTTATTATTTATTTCCTTATTTCATGATAAATGTTTATTATTCATGCTAGAATTGTGTGAACCGGAAACATGATACATGTGTGAGTACATAGACAAACAGAGTGTCACTAGTATGCCTCTACTTGACTAGCTCGTTGATCAAAGATGGTTACGTTTCCTAGCCATAGACATGAGTTGTCATTTGATTAACGGGATCACATCATTAGGAGAATGATGTGATTGACTTGACCCATTCCGTTAGCTTAGCACTTTCGATCGTTTAGTATGTTGCTATTGCTTTCTTCATGACTTATACATGTTCCTGTGACTATGAGATTATGCAACTCCCGTTCTTTGGAGGAACACTTTGTGTGCTACCAAACGTCACAACGAATCGGGTGATTATAAAGGTGCTCTCTGGTGTCTCCAAACATACTTGTTGGGTTGGCGTATTTCGAGATTAGGATTTGTCACTCCGATTGTCGGAGAGGTATCTCTGGGCCCACTCGGTAATGCACATCACTATAAGCCTTGCAAGCATTGCAACTAATGAGTTAGTTGCGGGATGATGTATTACGGAACGAGTAAAGAGACTTTCCGGTAACGAGATTGAACTAGGTATTGAGATACCGATGATCGAATCTCGGGCAAGTAAGGGAACAACGTATGTTGTTATGTGGTCTGACCAATAAAGATCTTCGTAGAATACGTGGGAGCCAATATGAGCATCCAGTTTCCGCTATTGTTTATTGATCGGAGACATGTCTCGGTCATGTCTACATAGTTCTCGAACCCGTAGGGTCCGCACGCTTAAACATTACGATGACAGTTTTATTATGAGTTTATATGTTTTGATGTACTGAAGGTTGTTCGGATTCCAGGACGTGATCACGGACATGATGAGGAGTCTCGAAATGGTCGAGACATGAAGATTGATATATTGGACGACTATATTCGGACACCGGAAGTGTTCCGGAGAAGTTTCGGATAAACCCGGAGTGCCGGAGGGTTATCGGAAACCCCGGGGGAACTAATGGGCCTCGATGGGCCTTAGTGGAGAGAGAGGGGCGGCCTAGGGCAGGCCACGCCCCCCTCCCCCTCTGTTCCGAATTGGACTAGGAGAGGGGGGCGGCGCCCCCCTTTCCCTCTCCCTTTCCCTCTCCTTCCTTCCCCCTCTCTCCCTTTAGGTGGAAACCTACTAGGACTTGGAGTCCTAGTACGATTCCCCTCTTGGGGGCGCGCCATAGAGGGCCGGCCGGCCTTCCCCTTGCTCCTTTATATACGGGGGCAGGAGGGCACCCCATAGAGACACAACAATTGATCTGTTTGATCTTTTAGCCGTGTGCGGTGCCCCCCTCCACCATAGTCCACCTCGATGTCATCAGAAGCGGTGCTTAGGCGAAGCCCTGTGTCTGTAGAACATCAACATCGTCACCACGCTGTCGTGTTGAAGAAACTCTCCCTCAACACTCGGCTGGATCGGAGTTCGAGGGACGTCATCGGGTTGAACGTGTGCTGAACTCGGAGGTGCCATACGTTCGGTACTTTATCGGTCGGATCGTGAAGACGTACGACTACATCAACCGCGTTGTGCTAACTCTTCCGCTTTCGGTCTACGAGGGTACGTGGACAACACTCTCCCCTCTCGTTGCTATGCATCACCATGATCCTGTGTGTGCGTAGGAAATTTTTTGAAATTACTACGTTCCCCAAAAGTGGCATCCGAGCCTGGTTTTATGCGTAGATGTCATATGCTCGAGTAGAACACAAGTGAGTTGTGGGCGATATAAGTCATACTGCTTACCAGCATGTCATACTTTGGTTCGGCGGTATTGTTGGACGAAGCGGCCTGGACCGACATTATGTGTACGCTTACGCGAGACCGGTTCTCTCGACGTGCTTTGCACAAAGGTGGCTAGCAGGTGTCAGTTTCTCCAACTTTAGTTGAACCGAGTGTGGCTACGCCCGGTCCTTGCGAAGGTTAAAACAGCACTAACTTGACAAACTATCGTTGTGGTTTTGATGCATAGGTAAGAACGGTTCTTGCTAAGCCCGTAGCAGCCACGCAAAATTTGCAACAACAAAGTAGAGGACGTCTAACTTGTTTCTACAGGGCATGTTGTGATGTGATATGGTCAAGACGTGATGCTATATTTTATTGTATGAGATGATCATGTTTTGTAACCGAGTTATCGGCAACTGGCATGAGACATATGGTTGTCGCTTTATTGTACGCAATGCAATCGCCCTGTAATGCTTTACTTTATCACTAAGCGGTAGCGATAGTCGTAGAAGCATAAGATTGGCGAGACGACAACGATGCTACGATGGAGATCAAGGTGTCGCGCTGGTGACGATGGTGACCATGGAGGTGCTTCAGAGATGGAGATCAACAAGCACAAGATGATGATGGCCATATCATATCACTTATATTGATTGCATGTGATGTTTATCTTTTATGCATCTTATCTTGCTTTGATTGACGGTAGCACTATAAGATGATATCTCACAAAATTTCAAGATAAAAGTGTTCTCCCTGAGTATGCACCGTTGCCAAAGTTCGTCGTGCCCAGACACCACGTGATGATCGGGTGTGATAAGCTCTACGTCCATCTACAACGGGTGCAAGCCAGTTTTGCACATGCGGAATACTCAGGTTAAACTTGACGAGCCTAGCATATGCAGATATGGCCTCGGAACCTTTGGAGACCGAAAGGTCGGCGTGAATCATATAGTAGATATGATCAACAAAGTGATGTTCACCATTGAAAACTACTCCATCTCACGTGATGATCGGTTATGGTTTAGTTGATTTGGATCATGTGATCACTTAGATGACTAGAGGGATGTCTATCTAAGTGGGAGTTCTTAAGTAATATGATTTATCATGAATTTAGTCCTGGTAGTATTTTGCAAATTATGTTGTAGATCAATAGCTCGCGTTGTTGTTTTCATATGTTAATTTTGATATGTTCCTAGGGAAAACTATGTTGAAAGATGTTAGTAGCAATGATGCGGATTGGATCCGTGATCTGAGGATTGTCCTCATTGTTGCACAGAAGAATTATGTCCTTGATGCACCGCTGGGTAGCGGACCTATTGCAGGGAAGCGGAATCACGGGCGTTATGAACATTTGGCTAGCTCAATATGATGACTACTTGATAGTTTAGTGCACCATGCTTAACGGCTTAGAATCGGGACTTCAAAGACGTTTTGAACGTCATGGGCCATATGAGATGTTCCAGGAGTTGAAGTTAATATTTCAAGCAAATACCCGAGTTGAGAGATATGAAGTCTCCAACAAGTTCTATAGCTAAAAGATGGAGGAGAATTGCTCAACTAGTGAGCATGTGCTCAGATTGTATGGGTACTACAATCGCTTGAATCAAGTGGGAGTTAATCTTCCAGATAAGATAGTGATTGACAGAGTTCTCTAGTCACCATCAACAAGTTACTGGAACTTCGTGATGAACTATAGCATGCAAGGGATGACGAAAACGATTCCTGAGCTCTTCGTGATATTGAAATCGACAAAGGTAGAAATCAAGAAAGAGCATCAAGTGTTGATGATTGACAAGACCACTAGTTTCAAGAAAAGGGCAAAGGGAAAGAAAGGGAACTTCAAGTAGAATGACAAGCAAGTTGTCACTCCCGTGAAGAAGCCCCAAGCTGGACCAAAGCTCTAAAACCGAAAGTGCTTACACCGCAAAGGAACCGGTCCTTTGAAGCGGAACTACCCCAAGTATTTGGCGGATAAGAAGGATGGCAAAGTGAACAAGCTATATTTGATATACATTATTGATGTGTATTTACTAGTGTTCGTAGCAACCCCTCGGTATTTGATACTGGTTCAGTTGCTAAGAGTAGTAACTCGAAACGGGAATTTCAGAATGAACAGAAACTAGTTAAGGGCGAGGTGACGATGTGTGTTGGAAGTAGTTCCAAGATTGATATGATCATCATCGCACACTCCCTGTACTTTCGAGATTAGTGTTGAAACTAAATAAGTGTTATTTGGTGTTTGCGTTGAGCATGAATATGATTTGATCGTGTTTATTGCAACACGGTTATTCATTTAAGTTAGAGAATAATTGTTGTTCTGTTTACATGAATAAAACCTTCTATGGTCATACACCCAATGAAAATGGTTTGTTGGATCTCGATCATAGTGATACACATATTCATAATATTGAAGCCAAAAGATGCAAAGATAATAATGATAGTGCAACTTATTTGTGGCACTACCGTTTAAGTCATATTGGAGTAAAGCGCATGAAGAAACTCCATGCTGATGGGATTTTGGAATCACTTGATTATGAATCACTTGATGCTTACGTAACCATGCCTTATGGGCAAGATGACTAAGAATCCGTTCTCCGTAACAATGGAGCGGCAATCGACTTATTGGAAATAATACATACCGATGTATGCGATCCGATGAGTGTTGGGCTCGCGGCGGGTATCATTATTTTCTGACCTTCACAGATGATTTGAGCAGATATGGGTATATCTACTTGATGAAACATAAGTCTGAAACATTTGAAAAGTTCATATAATTTCAGAGTGAAGTAGAAAATCATCGTAACAAGAAAATAAAGTTTCTACGATCTGATCGTGGAGCAAAATATTTGAGTTACAAGTTTGGCCTTCAATTAAAACAATGTGGAATAGTTTCACAAACTCATGCCACCTGGAACACCACAGCATAATGGTGTGTCCGAACGTCATAACCGTATTTTATTGAATATAGTACAATCTATGATGTCTCTTACCGATTTACCACTACCGTTTTGGGGTTATGCATTAGAGACAGCTGCATTCACGTTAGAAGGGCACCATCTAAATCCGTTGAGACCGCACCATATGAACTGTGGTTTGGCAAGAAACCAAAGTTGTCGTTTCTTGAAGTTTGGGGTTGCGATGCTTATATGAAAAAGTTTCATCCTGATAAGCTCAAACCCAAATCGGAGAAATGTGTCTTCATAGGATACCCAAAGGAGACAGTTGGGTACACCTTGTATCACAGATCCGAAGGCAAGACATTTGTTGCTAAGAATGGATCCTTTCTAGAGAAGGAGTTTCTCTCGAAAGAAGTGAGTGGGAGGAAAGTAGAACTTGATGAGGTAATGGCATACCTGCTCCCTTATTGGAAGGTAGTTCATCGCAGAAATTTGTTCCTGTGACTACTACACCAATTAGTGAGGAAGCTAATGATGATGATCATGTAACTTCAGATCAAGTTACTACCGAACCTCGTAGGTAAACCAGAGTAAGATCCGCACCAGAGTGGTACGGTAATCCTGTTCTGGATGTCATGCTACTAGATCATGATGAACCTACGAACTATGAAGAAGCGATGGTGAGCCCAGATTCCGCAAAATGGCTTGAAGCCATGAAATCTGAGATGGTATCCATGTATGAGAACAAAGTGTGGACTTTGGTTGACTTGCCCGATGATCGGCAAGCAATTGAAAATAAATGGATCTTCAAGAGGAAGAGGACGCTGATAGTAGTGTTACTATCTACAAATATTGAATTGTCGCAAAAGGTTTTCGACAAGTTCAAGGTGTTGACTATGATGAGAGTTTCTCACTCGTATCTATGCTTAAGTCTGTTCGAATCATGTTAGCAATTGCCGCATTTTATGAAATCTGGCAAATGGATAAACAAAACTGCATTCCTTAATGGATTTATTAAAGAAGAGTTGTATATGATGCAACCAGAAGATTTTGTCAATCCTAAAGGTGCTAACAAAATATGAAAGCTCTAGCGATTCATCTATGGACTGGTGCAAGCATCTCGGAGTTGGAATATACGCTTTGATAAGTTGATCAAAGCATATAGTTTTATCTGAGACTTGCGGTGAAGCCTGTATTTACAAGAAAGTGAGTGGGAGCACTACGGCATTTCGATAAGTATATGTGAATGACATATTGTTGATCGGAAATAATGTAGAATTATTCGCAAAGCATAAAGGAGTGTTTGAAAGGAGTTTTTCAAAGAAAGACCTCGGTGAAGCTGCTTACATATTGAGCATCAAGATCTATAGAGATAGATCAAGACGCTTGATAAGTTTTTTTTTCAATGAGTACGTACCTTGACAAGATTTTGTAGTTCAAAATGGAACAGTCAAAGAAAGAGTTCTTGCCTGTGTTACAAGGTGTGAAATTGAGTAAGACTCTAAGCCCGGCCATGGCAGAAGATAGAAAGAGAATGAAAGTCATTCCCTATGCCTCAGCCATAGGTTCTATAAAATATGCCATGCTGTGTACCAGATCTATTGTATACCCTACACTGATTTTGGCAAGGGAGTACAATAGTGATCTGGGAGTAGATCATCGGACAGCGGTCAAAATTATCCTTAGTGGAATAAGGATATGTTTCTCCATTCTGGAGGTGACAATAAGGTTCGTCGTAAAGGGTTACGTCGATGCAAGTTTTGACACTAATCCAGACGACTCTAAGTCTCAATCTGGATACATATTGAAAGTGGGAGCAATTAGCTAGAGTAGCTCCGTGCAGAGCATTGTAGACATAGAATTTTGCAAAATACATACGGATCTGAATTTGGCAAACCCGATGACTAAATTTCTCTCACAAGCAAAACATGATCACTCTTTGGGTGTTAATCACATAGTGATGTGAACTAGATTATTGACTCTAGTAAGCCCTTTGGGTGTTAGTCACATGGAGATGTGAACTAATCACATAAAGATGTGAACTATTGGTGTTAAATCACATGGTGATGTGAACTACATTATTGACTCTAGTGCAAGTGGGAGACTGAAGGAAATATGCCCTAGAGGCAATAATAAAGTTATTATTTATTTCCTTATTTCATGATAAATGTTTATTATTCATGCTAAAATTGTATTAACCGGAAACATGATACATGTGTGAATACATAGACAAACAGAGTGTCACTAGTATGCCTCTACTTGACTAGCTCGTTGATCAAAGATGGTTACGTTTCCTAGCCATAGACATGAGTTGTCATTTGATTAACGGGATCACATCATTAGGAGAATGATGTGATTGACTTGACCCATTCCGTTAGCTTAGCACTCGATCGTTTAGTATGTTGCTATTGCTTTCTTCATGACTTATACATGTTCCTGTGACTATAGATTATGCAACTCCCGTTTACCGGAGGAACACTTTGTGTGCTACCAAACGTCACAACGTAACTGGGTGATTATAAATGTACTCTACATGTGTCTCCAAAGGTACTTGTTGGGTTGGCGTATTTCGAGATTAGGATTTGTCACTCCGATTGTCGGAGAGGTATCTCTGGGCCCACTCGGTAATGCACATCACTATAAGCCTTGCAAGCATTGCAACTAATGAGTTAGTTGCGGGATGATGTATTATGGAACGAGTAAAGAGACTTTCCCGTAACAAGATTGAACTAGGTATTGAGATACCGACGATCGAATCTCAGGCAAGTAACATACCGATGACAAAGGGAACAACGTATGTTGTTATGCGGTCTGACCGATAAAGATCTTCGTAGAATATGTAGGAGCCAATATGAGCATCCAGGTTCCGCTATTGGTTATTGACGGAGACATGTCTCGGTCATGTCTACATAGTTCTCGAACCCGTAGGGTCCGCACGCTTAAACGTTACGATGGCAGTTTTCTTATGAGTTTATATGTTTTGATGTACTGAAGGTTGTTCGGAGTCCAGGATGTGATCACGGACATGATGAGGAGTCTCAAAATGGTCGAGACATGAAGATTGATATATTGGACGACTATATTCAGACACGGAAGTGTTCGGAGAAGTTTGGATAAAACCGGAGTGCCGGAGGGTTATCGAAACCCCGGGGGAACTAATGGGCCTCGATGGGCCTTAGTGGAGAGAGAGGGGAGGCCTAGGGCAGACCGCGCGCCCCTCCCCCTCTGGTCTGAATTGGACTAGGAGAGGGGGGGTGGCGCCCCCCTTTCCCTCTCCTTCCTTCCCCCTCTCTCCCTTTAGGTGGAAACCTACTAGGACTTGGAGTCCTAGTAGGATTCCCCTCTTGGGGGCACGCCATAGAGGGTCGGCCGGCCTCCCCCTTGCTCCTTTATATACGGGGGCAGGGGCACCCCATAGAGACACAACAATTGATCTGTTTGATCTTTTAGCCGTGTGCGGTGCCCCCCTCCACCATAGTCCACCTCGATAACATCAGAGCGGTGCTTAGGCGAAGCCTGCGTCGGTAGAACATCAACATCGTCACCACGCCGCCGTCGTGTTGTGAAACTCTCCCTCAACACTCGGCTGGATCGGAGTTCGAGGGACGCCATCGAGCTGAACGTGTGCTGAACTCGGAGGTGCCAGACGTTCGGTACTTGATTGGTCGGATCGTGAAGACGACGACTACATCAACAGCGTTGTGCTAACGCTTCCGCTTTTGGTCTCACGAGTGCGTGGACAACACTCTCCCCTCTCGTTGCTATGCATCACCATGATTCTGTGTGTGCGTAGGAATTTTTTTGAAATTACTACGTTCCCCAACAGTGTGTGCCTCCCCTTGGCCCATTAGGCCCATATACCTCCCGGGGCTTCCTGGAACCCCTTCCGGTGATCCGATGACTACCCGGTACACTCCGAAACTCTTCCGATGTCTGAATATCATCGTCCTATATATCAATCTTTACATATGGACCATTCCAGAGCTCCTCGTCATGACCGTGATCTCATCCGGGACTCCAAACAACATTCGGTCACCAAATCATACAACTCATATAACACTATATCGTCAACGAACGTTAAGCGTGCGGACCTTACGGGTTCGAGAACTATGTAGACATGACCGGGACACCTCTCCGGTCAATAACCAATAGCGGAACCTGGATGCCCATATTGGTTCCTACATATTCTAAGAAGATCTTTTTCGGTCGAACCTTATGACAACATACGTAATTCCCTTTGTCTATCGGTATGGTACTTGCCCAAGATTCGATCGTCGGTATCTTCATACCTAGTTCAATCTCGTTACCGGCAAGTCTCTTTACTCGTTTCGTAATACATCATATCCTAACTAACTCCTTAATCATTTAGCTTGCAAGCTTATTATGATGTGTATTACCGAGAGGGCTCACAGATACATCTCCGATACACGGAGTGACAAATCATAATCTTGATCCATGCCAACTCAACAGAGACCTTCGGAGATACCTGTAGAGCATCTTTATGATCACCCAGTTACATTGTGACGTTTGATAGCACACAAGGTATTCCTCCGGTACCCGGGAGTTGCATGATCTCATAGTCAAAGGAACATGTATTTGACATTAAGAAAACAATAGCAATAAACTGAACGATCATATGCTAAGTTAATGGATGGGTCTTGTCCATCACATCATTCTCCTAATGATGTGATCCCATTATCAAATGACAACTCATGTCTATGGTCAGGAAACCTTAACCATCTTTGATCAACGAGCTAGTCTAGTAGAGGCTTACTAGGGACACGGTATTTGTTTATGTATCCACACATGTATTTATGTTTCCGATCAATACAATTCTAGCATGAATAATAAACCTTTATCCTGAATAAGGAAATATAAAATAAAAACTTTATTATTGCCTCTAGGGCATATTTCCTTCATAACCCTAGTACCCCTGTATCTATATAAACCAGAGGGTTTAGTCCGTATAAGCTAGAACAACAACCATCATCCTACTCATTAGGGTTTAGATCATCTGGTCTCGTGGTAGATCGACTCTGTAATCATCCTATACACTTCGATATAATCAAGCAGGACGTAGGGTTTTACCTCTTCGGGAGGGCCCGAACCTGGGTAAAACATCGCATCCTTCGTCCCTTGTTCCCCATTGATCTAAGATCCACAGCTCGGGACCCCCTACCCGAGATCCACCGGTTTTGACACCGACACTTGGTCTCTGTCCAAAAGTCAGAATTCACTCCGACAATTACCTACAAAGCCAGACATTTTTGTGGAGTCTAGTTTTCTTTTGCTTCAACTAAGGCTAGGGTTGAGATCCGATCTCCAACTACCATCTACTCATTTCTTTCCGAGCTCCAACTGGAGTAATTCACTCCGACAATGAAAGATCAATGATGAATTGTTTTCACAAATTAGAGAGTCATCCAACGCACTGCCCTGCATAGATATAGAAAATAGGTAGCTCGATGATTCCTAAAAGTTAACAAGAAAATTGTTAATAAATACATGAGGGTTTGTTTTTACTTATGGAAGTTAACCATACATGTCCTTGTTTCCAGATAGTAACAATATGCGTAGAGGATATTGTGCTCACATTGAGGGAGAAGAAGAGGTCTATTGAGGAAAGTTGCGGCAGGCTTGCGGTCCGACGTAGCCATGACCGTCACCATGTATTTGTCTGTTTGTTAATTACTATGTATTTACCGATCTGTTGGCTTTATAATTCTGAAGCACGATGTTGAGGAGTGAGGAGATGTGTCAGTGTCCATGGCATGCACTTCCCGATGAAGGGGGATCGGAAGGGGTAGTCTGAAAGGAAATATGAACGTCCTCGTCCTTGCAGGGTTGTGGGGCATAAAATGACAACATGAGATGTGTAGGTTCATTTGCATTGGCTGTTCATTTGAGTAGCATGACAAAAGTGCCATGCAGCTCGAGCTGACCTCGGCCAGCGAACACCGTGTCAACACCGGCATCAGCATGGCATCCTTCGCTCAACCTGAAGAAGAAGGCACCATGGCCATCATGCTAGGAACTTCAACCGGACAAGCAGGAGCACTATCGATGGAGGCGCACACGCTCCGGGATGCCTTAGCCGAATCCCAAGGCGATTGCGTGGGCAGCTTCTTTTTTTTGCGAGGGTAAAGGGAGTTTATTGAAGAGTTATAGAGTTACAGTCGAGAGGCCACAAGTCCTCAATACAAGGTGGAACCGAGCCCAGCCAGACAGCCGTGGCACGCTCGGTGCGGCTATACTTAGCCAACCGATCGGCAACTCTATTTTGAAATCTAGTAATCTTTTGAGGAAAAAACTCCCTAGTACCTAGAAGTGCTTTGATCTCCATGACGATCTGTCCATACACCGAACGAAGAAGTGCATCATTTGTCAAGCTAGACAAAGCTTCAGCCGAGTCCGTTTGAACCACCACCGGTAAGTCAGAATGTTGTAGTGCTAGGGCCAAACCTTGCATGATCGCATGTAGTTCTGCTTCCAATGGTCATTGCGATGAGAAGATGAAGCGGTAGGATGCCATTAGAACATCTCATTTGTCGTTTCTAAGCACCATACCGACAGCTGCAGAGCCATCCTCCTTCAGGAACGAGCCATCAACTGACAGAGCCACCCCGCCTAGCTGCGGCGCCGGCCAGGGAGTCGATATGACCCTGCCCCCTTTGTCTGGCAATGGCATCTCCCCGGTTGACATTTTTCCTTTAATAATCTCCTCCGTAGTGTGGCATGCAGCAAGTTTATGGACTCGTAGTAACTGTCAAGGAATTCGACGGTGGCTGGGACAGGAGGAACCTCCTTTCCATGGGTCAAATCGTTACGGAGCTGCCAAATCCGCCAAATAAACATAAGCAGCATATCTTGGACATCGGTCGTACACTTCGCCAGCAAAGAAGTTAACCATTCTTTCCCATCATGGATCGAAATCATCCTCCGGAGTGGCGGTGACGCATGTTAATCCAGAGTATTCGTGCATGTGAGCAAGTTACCAAGGCATGGAATGAGTCCTCCTCCTCCACCCCACATATCTGATAGGTTGAGCGCGTCGTCAGATGTCTGTATGCCTTGCAACTCTGTGTTGCCATAGTCCCCGTTACACATCTCCATGCATTGATCTTCATTTTTTGAGGAACCCCGGACTTCCAAATGTAGTTCCATCCCGAACGGTTCCCATCTGGGGCAGTACTCGAAGCACCATTTGCCGTAGTAACATTATGATCATATGTAGCCAGTTTGTATGCACTTCTCACCGTGAACCCCCCACTCTTTTCCAGAAACCAGGCCAAAAAGTCCTCACGTTGGCGAGGCGAAGTTCTAATTTTCAGGATGTGATCAACATCCATTTGCCAAAAGAACTCCCTCAGTCGAGCTTGATTACATGCACCATTATCATCCAAAAAGTCAGAGACTCTGTTGAAGCGAAAGTTTCCCTTTGGAGTTATTGGACGGAAGGAGAAAGGCCGGGGCAGCCAAGGGTCGCGCCAAGTTCGAATCTTCAAGCCATTACCAACTCGCCAAATGACGCCTTTCTTGACCAACTCAAGGCTATGTAGAATTCCCTTCCATACCTTAGATCCGGAGCCCGGGAACACCGTATCCAAAAGCTGACCAGACGGATAGTATTTTGCCTTCAAAGAATCGCAAGACATAGGCTATCCGGCCTATCCAGAGCCGCCAGTTCGCTTAGCAAGTAGCGCTGGTTAAACGCCCTCATATCCCTAAACCCCATGCCACCCATGGTTTTAGGCAAAATAACTTATCCCAACTCATCCATGCCATCTTCTTCTTTCCGTTCTCTACCCCCCACCAATACTGACGTATCATTCTTGTTAGATCATCACAAACCGAAGCCGGGAGTTTGAAGACACTCATTGCATATGCTGGTATGGCCTGTGCCACTGATTTAATAAGAATCTCCTTGTTCCCCGACGACATGTACTGCTCACTCCAATCCACAAGAAGTTTCATCAAACGCTCTTGGAGAGTCTCAAATTTCCCTTTATGCATCCTCCCCTCCGGGACCGGCAGGCCCAAGTACTTGGGCTCGAACGCTACTAGGGTGATGTCCAGCGTGTTTTTAACCTCTTGAATCACGTCCGGTTGACACTGGCTTGAGAAAATAATGGAACACTTCGACGGGTTTATGAGTTGTCCAGTCGCCGTCGCAAATGTGTTCAACACCCCTTTCACTAACAATGCCTGCTGATTAGTAGCATGGAAAAATAGGAGTGAATCATCCACAAATAAGAGGTGTGTAATCACCGGAGCACCTCTACTTATCTTGATTCCACTAAGACCATCCTCCCTTGCAGCCTTTTCCACCAACGCAGAAAGAGCATCAGCCACAAATAAGAAGAGGAAGGGAGACAATGGATCACCTTGACGGAGGCCCCTCGACGGAGAGAAGGACTCCAGCAGCTTCCCATTAAATTTTACCGAGTATTTCACCGATGAAACACATGCCATAACCCGAGCAATCCAGGCAGGCGAGAAGCCCCACTTGGCCAAGGCCTTTTCCAAAAACACCCAATCCACCCTGTCATAGGCCTTGGAGAGATCAAGTTTGTAAGCACAAAGATCATCTGCATTGTTCCTTCTTGTTGGATATGGTGAATACATTCAAACGCAATTATAGAGTTATCGAGAGATCAGCCTCCCGGGATGAAGGCGCTCTGATTTTCAGATATGAGATCATTGAGAATAGGCCGCAATCATTGACCATGCATTTTGAGATGATCTTGTATATAACGTTGCACAAGCTTATTGGCCTAAAATCTTTCAAGTCCTTGGGGTGAGGAACCTTAGGAATTAGCACTATAGCCGTATCATTAACAGCATCCGGCATAACCCCAGACGCAAAGAACTCACGAACCGCAGCAACAATCTCAGTTTTGGGTAGAGCTCAATTCAGTTGGAAAAACCTAGCAGGTAGTCCATCACATCCCGGAGCTTTGAGAGGCCCGATCTGAAATAAGGCATTAGAGATCTCCTCTTTTGAATAAGGCCTATATAACATCATGTTCATTTCCTCTGTAACTTTTGGAGCAATGCAATCCAACACCTCATTCGGGAATAGGGTAGGATCTTTTGTGAAAATCTCCTTGAAATAGGAGTGAGCCATTCTCTTCATATCCGATGGAACACTACACCATGATCCATCCTGCTTCCGTAGGCGTTGTATAAGGTTCCTACGGGCCCGCCAAACAGCCCTCCGATGCAAATATTTGGTGTTGCGCTCACCTTTCTTCAGCCAAGTGATCCGCGATCGCTGGAGCCATAGCATATCCTCCCTGTAGAGGAGCTCATCGAGCTGGTTCATTTTATCCGCGGGCAGCTTCTTGAAGCTTGTTGAACCATAAACATATGCATGCAAGGGATTAATCTCTACAAAAAAAATCAGAAGGGACGCGTCATGCGAGCATCGACACACACTATGGCCTTACGTCTTTCGGAAGTAAAAACACCTAGCACACACACGCACAAGAAGTCAAGAGCACACAACCATGCACCCAAATCAAGAAGTCAGTAACACAGCAAGCCACCACAGCAGTAAGGGAAAGAGACGGGACATGGCGGCGTCCTCGATCGCACGTAGACGGGCCAATGGACTCCCTTTACAATATCATTCTAACACATATCGTTCTCGTTGGTGTGGCCAACACAACCGTGAAGACCGACGGGCTCGGCATCTCACCAACTGTATCCAAGCAGGAAGACGACGGCCTTGGACACCACTGCGCACGAGAGGCAGATGAGGCCAGCGGCCAGTTCTTGCTGCTCTTTTTCGTTGAGGGCATCAAGCATTGGCACCAGCGCCTTTCCTGCTTCTTTCGTTGAGGGCATCGATCGTCGGCACGCCTCGCCGTTCGTTGTCTACCAAAGCTGGGCTGTTGGCCTGATTTTTGATCGACTCCATCTCCTCATACTCCTTGACCCTTGTCGAGAGAGCTCGATTGATTTGCCGTCCGTCCTTCATCTCCTTGTATTTCATTTTTCCATCTAGAATACTATTATTAAAATGGATAAAAAAGATGCACCTGTAACTAAAATACGCCTCAGATACACCTCTTTATCTATTTCACGACAATATTTTGACAAAGCACACAATCAATCCTTGATTTAATTAGCAACTCGCCCCCATTTTATCCTCTATGTGGCCTAGTACGGGCTGACCATACGAAAGTGTGCGTGCGTGCGACTTTAACAAAACATAGCGTGGCCACTGCCACGTACTGTATGATTTAAACGGACATAAAAGTTTGGAGTAAGAATATTACCTCAAGTGTCCGTGTGCAATACTTACGCGTAATAAAACAACTCAATCTCCAAGATGTTTAAATCTCAGCCATCAATCTTTATGGTTAACATAAAAGCAATAGATATAAAAGGATGACGGAAGGAGAACTATAAAAGCCTTCGTCCTTTAATATTAGGTAAAGATAAGATGCAACTCGACCTAGCAGAGGAATATTTTGTAACCCTAATTTCTGTAAGATGAACACAAGGTTGATCAATACTCCCTCCGTCCCATAATGTGAGACATTTTTTTGACTCATCTTACATTATGGGACGGGGAGAGTATTTATCATGTGAGGGAAACAGGTCAACAAAATCCAATCCATTTTCTGCTCCACTTTACTATAGATTGCAAAGCGATGGAGAAACTTCCCAGCAAAAGATAACAAACAATGTCAAGGCTGTTTCCATTTTTGTACACACAGCAGAATTCCCAGAGGATTGGACCTGATCGCTAACCAGGCAAAAACGAAAAAGGGGGAGAGGAGAAAATGGGAACTTCAGATAAGAGATAACAGCTTGCCCAAAGGGTCCCAACAATACTAAATTCTTCAAATGAAAGAAGCAAAGTTATTTGACAACAAATTGCGTTCTCAAATTCAACATCCTCCAGAGCACCGAGGCCTCTAGCTCTCTGCCAATCCAAAGTTCCAAACAGTCCGATGCCAAAACTTTACAAAATTACCGCAAGCTTATCTTCTGATGTTCTGATTCGAAAGAACCGCAAGAATTTCAGGTATCATCGACCTGAGAATGGAAGACGAAGCTTGGAAATGTTGTGGTGATGTCCCTGTTCACGATGGCAAAGTTAGCTTGAGGAATATATAAAGAACAGAGGTACTGGAAATATGTCATATACTGCTCACGTCAAGGAATATGTCTGACCAAAAAAGACATAAAACCTAACTATTTTCTATTAAAGACTTGTAGCCTTCTGGCTCCCCGACATGCAGTGGTTTGCTTGAGGCTGAAGCACTAACTGAGCACACATGTTCGAAATAATTTGGTGCAGCTCATCAACAGTGCATGAATTCCCAAATACTTGAGCCAGCACGCTTTACTCAATAGCACTATTTGCATGTACACAGCTGAAGTTTGATTAACCACATCTCAAGTATGTGACTCTCCAGACAACACTGTTTCACATTACAAGATATTTCAATGGTAATTTGGCACTAAATCGAGAATGAAATTTATATCAATCTTTATTCAAGAGCAGCAGGTAACTGGGAAACATAAGCGAAGAGCACTGTGTTGAGGTGTGGAAGATACATAAAAAGAACCAACATATAGAAAAAACTAAATATCTTGAGTAAAATCAAAGAAAAACTTTGTAACTTGACAGTAATTGCAGAAATAAATTCTTATCCACGAGCATCAGTAAACCGTTGAAGTAAATGCACTGAGTAGAAGATACACATAAAAAGAACCATCATATATAGAAAAACAAAGGAAATATCTTACTTGAGGTACTGGAGAGTCATGTTCTTCAGTAAAGATGGATGTCGAAGAACCAGATTGTGCCACTCTTCCCTGTCAATTTTTCCATCATGCTTTGTGTCTGCCTCCTCAAACGTCTTATCATGAGGAAAAAACCAACAAATTTAACATGGGTTACAATCATCATGAAACAGGAGGAAAACAGGGAATGAGGAATACTTGTACTGAAAAAGAAAGAAAAGAAAGGAAAACAGTATTCATGCGATTTAATAATAGAAATGCTATGTGGAACTGTCATATACAAGAATTGAGAATTACAGCACTACATAATACGTACAAGTTAGAGAATTAATGCCTAATACGTGCTATAATCAAGGGTTAACAAAACAATCATGGGCAACTGTAACACACCTTATCAATTATGTTCTCTATAATTTCATCAGACAGATTCATTCCTGACTCCGCAAGTGTGGCAACAACCATCTGCTTAACCTGATAACCAAATATATGCGTTAAGATGAAGCAAACAGAGAGAGCTCAACCAAACGATTGACGCACTGCGCAAACTTAGCCTCAAGAATACAATAGCAGTTCTTCAAAGCTAAACGATATAATTCCTGAATCTCAACAATAAGGCCCACTGCAATATGTTAACTCCCTCCGTCCCAAAATATAAGATCATTTTTGACACTATGATAATGTAAAAAATGATCTTATATTTTGGGACGGAGGGAGTAGGAATTAAACCTCAATCTGTTGGGAACAAGACTGATAATTCACCTTTTTTTTTAAATAGTAACAAGCCTGATTGAACTACTGGTCTCTTAACTTTAGCATAACCATTAACCAGCACTACCCAGATACTGCCTCTACATTCAGAGAATTGTTTCGTAACTTTGTAAACCCTCATTCAATCAGTGATTATCAGAAAGCCTGGGCCTTCCTTTCATCAGTTGTGTGGGCATACATGGTCACCATACCATAACTACTCAAGATAACTGACAAGGCCATCAAGTTCTAAAGACATTAACTTGAATAAAGCATAATTTCATGTATCAAAGACAATACAGGAACATTCTGAATTATTTACAATGCTGTACAAGCTAATATATTTAGCCAACATGCTAGACCTGACGGATTACAACACTGGAAATAGTATCAATACCTCTTGTCTCTCAATGAAGCCTTGTTGCTTAAGATCATATAGCTGGAATGAAACTGTAAAAGATGACATGAACTTAGATCTTCCAGCTCATAAAGAGGATGTGACGAGGCAGGAGCATAACATAAAATATTAAGATCCTTAAATTCCTCTATTTAACCACAAACACAAGTACAGTATCCAGACATTGATGATTAGACTAGGGTTGGTGAGAATCCTTGCATACATTTATATTTGAAGAGGTATCACCATTATGATGATACAATCTAGAGTCTGGATATAATTTGCAGAACCAAATTTTCTAGCTACAAGATAAATGAACTCACAGTCAATTTTCTCTTCAACTGAAGCATTTGGGTGAAACACTGAGAGTGCACGAGCAAACTCTTCAAACCCTAAAATTCCATTGTGCTTTGTGTCGAACAAATCGAATACCTGCACAGGCAGGGCAAATATCAAGAACACAAGAACATAATGTGTAAAAAAGGTAAACTATTTGTCAATTCATGCAGCAAACAGTAAAAGAAACGATATTCACACAGCTGTTTCTTTTACATATAATGATATAATATGGTCCTCAACATTTTTGGCTTCCAAGTTCTCAAAAGGAAACTCTCCGGCTAAAATTGATAGATCCATCTTGGTAAGTTGATGACCTTCCATACAGAGGAACACAGCCATTTAATTTGAATAAACTTCGAGTATCAAAAAATAGCTATGGACTATGCATTTAGCACCAGTGTCTAGGAACCATGAAGAACTAGCCAAATGTTGGATAACCACATCACAACTCAAATATAGAAGCACACTGAGTTTTGACAAGAGATATACAAGGCATTCCTGCTGATAATAAAATAAACTACAGGGCAAATCAGTCAAGAGATGCACATATGCAGCTTCCAATTAGAAATAACACAATACTGCATGAACATGCTGAATCAAGGAAAGAAACTAACTCTGGTGCATGCAATGCACGTCACACGTTTAGGAGGTACATTATGTGAGAAGAGTATCATCTCTAAGTTATTGCTATATTATTTTATTCAAGAAACTTGACATATAATAGTATTGCTTTAAAGCAAGCATGTATGATAACACGTGCTCAGAGTAAAAGTGCGAGAAGCCTACAAATTTCTGAGCTGGGCAAAAAAGGAAGCATGTGGGAAGTAACACACAGGACAAAGGGCACCGCATGGGCCACAGAAGGTGAATACTTGAAATATTCACTGTCTGATCAAATTGTCTTGACCACTGGTTGAAGGTAGCTAACAGGTAGACATAGACCTCACATGATTAACCAATGATGGACATTATTTAGAAAATTGTCTAGCGGAAATACAAGACAGAAAGGGTAAATCCTACTTCAGACTACTGAAAACCATATAGTAATACTCGTGAAACCATGCCATGGGCTGAATCGGATACTCCGAATCCATATCGGAATCCGTATGTTATTAGCTCAATCCAAAAATCTTGCCGAATCGGAGTCGGACTCTGAGAAACACATAAATGACTGAGTAATACTGTGATGCATGAATATCTGAAGCGAGGGTCAGCGGAATTCTGCTAACTCATACTATTTCCACAAAATAATTACGAGTCAATTACTGCATGTGTTGCATCGATAAGTATTGAACAGAGTTCAATTGCGGATGCAACACCAACAATCGAGAACCCCTGAATCTCATCGATTCTGACCAGGTCCCTAAAAATAGCAAGTGCATGGTAGTAATACGGATACCAAATATGCAACGACAACATCATGACAAGCAGCAGTACACAGCAATCAACTGTGTTGAACTAACGCGGACTTACACGATCAGCGAAGAGGCTCTCCTTCTTGCTCGTCTTGAAGAGCGCTAATTGGAACTCCTCCTGCACAGTGCGAATAAATCAGAACTGCAGCACCCGCCGGATGATTCACAATACCTAAATACAATCCTCAGAGCATAACCTACAGCGATATGCAATCTACAGTGCTTATAAACAGAATTGAGGTGCGAAACAAGCACTCGTCAGCAACCACCTACCTTGTTAATCAGCCCGTCATCGATCACGGCGCTGCTTATCTTCTTGAAGAGCTCGTACAGCGCCTCGACCTCGCTCACGCTAACTGCGCCACGCACAGAAATGCAACCCAGTTCAGTTCGACTCAATTCAGTTCCCCCGCTACGGATGAAGCAGAAAACAACGGCGACCAAAGGCGAAGAGGGACGTACAGACGGTCTCCCGCGCGAGGACCTGGGGGTCCTCGAGCCCCCTCGGCTGCTTGAGCTCGAGGTCGCAGCACTTGAAGAGGACCGCGAGGAGGTGCTTCACGCCGTCGAGACACTGCACCATGGTATGCGCTCCGCTGCCTCCGCCAACAACGCCGCCGCGCGACCCCCGCTAGTCATCGCGGCCGCCCATTCCGCGGCCGGCCGGTTTCGATCCTGCACCAGCACCACCACCCGGTCAGACAGCGCCGTACCCGCGAAGATCCGATCGCTCGTGCGGGTCTGGACTCTGGAGCAGCAAGGGGGGAGCGGGCGGGCGTACCTCGGCGGGGTCTCCCTCCGGGAGGGGAAGGAGCGGCGCGTGGGGCACGATCCGCCCTCTCGCTCGCCGCCGGTCCTTGTCGGGGGGCGGCGGGCTGGCTAGGGCACCGGGGGATTCGAGGAGGAGGAGGGGGAGGGAGGAGCTCTGGCGGCAGCGGCGGCAGCAGCGGGCGGAAGGAAGCAATCAATCGAGTAGCGTGCGCGGACGGGACGCGTCTCGTCTCCGCCCCGTCGTTTTGTTTCCCTGCTGGGGTGGGAGCAGGAGTGGGAGGTTCGTTTGGGGTGCGCCGATCCCCCGTCCGGGCCTCGTTGCCGTTTCTTCTTCTTCTTCTTTTTTTTTTGAGGGGGCTCGTTGCCGTTTCGGGCTCATGATTGGGCTGCGGGCTGCACGGGGTGGGGCCCACCGCGGCGAGCCACCGCAGAGGAGCCGATCGAGCCGGAAGGAGGAGGGGCGAGGGGAGGGAGGGAGGGAGGCCGCCCAACTGTTCCCCGGATACTTTACGCTTGTCCCCGTGCCACTCGCTTTATTTTATTTTTTTTCGGTCGCAGTCTGCCGTTTGCTTGTCTGCCTATAACAGGTGACAGCTGATTTTGTTGATAAGGCAGTGGAAACTTTCCAAAAGAGATCGAGTGAATATATCACTTATTTTACATACTGTCTGGGGTTTTTTTATAGATGATACATAGACTTTTTTTCTCTCCTTTTTTTTATTTTTTCTTCATGTCGCATGTATTCCATATCATATTATAGTATATATGAGTGTGACTGAGAGTTAACAAAGCCACATCTAACTTCTACATCATTTGATTTTACACGGAGATTCGTGGAGTTATTTTTTTTCTTTTTTCTGTTTGATTGATCAAATAATGTACAAGTTAGATGTGACTTTGTACATCTGTACATTGTAGCCACAAAGCATGGAGCTCTATGTATGACTAGAGGCTAATGTGTGCTTTGCCACCCCGTTCTCAACCCGTGGGATTAACTCTATTTTTCTCTAGCGGGTTATTGGCCAGCTATTTCGTTTTGGTTTATCTACATTGGCTTGGTTTTAATTATATTATGGCGGCGTTTCTTTCATTCGTATATCGTGTTGGGGCTATTGGAGACAATATTTTGTTTTGAGAGGAGAGTGGCGTTGTTACGTGTGTGGTTATAGAGTCCTTACACATTTCGGCCTCGATGTCAGCAAGTGGTGGTTGTGTGAGTCTCTTGGGAGATCTTATTCCATATTGAAACCATGGAATTGCTGCTATCACGCTTACATGGGTCGCCCATAAAGCGCTCGATCGGCTCCCTGCTCCACCAGCTCGCCTCGTTTTGTTTTTCACCTTTTTATTCAAAGAAGTTTACATGTTTCAAAAAATCTTGGATTTTAATATTTTTTAAATTTAAAATAGGAATTTTAGAAAAATCGTCAGGAGTTTAATTTTTTTTGTGGATTTCAACCATGCATGTTCGCAAATTTGAAAAAAAATGTTCAAAGTCTTTCAGATTATTCATGAACTAAAAAATGTCCATAGTTTTCGAATTATCATGAGAAAAATAAAAAATAGAAAGAAAAAAAAAGCAGGAAATAACCAATAGAAAAACCATTACAACCAGTGAAAAGCATAGAAAAGAAAGAAACAAAATTAAATGTAAAAAAGAAAAGAAAAGAAACAAGAAAGATAAAAGCAAGAAAACCCAAAAGAAAAACTATTTAAACCGGTGAAAAATACATATAGGAAGAAAATAAAAAATCAGGTAATATTCTCTGGAAAAAAAACGGCTGGCCCAACGACACACATCCTTACGGACGGGGATCATAGCATCTCCCACAACCCTCGATGCATGAGGAGGCTCCAAATCTAGAGTTCCCGTAAAAAAGAAAAAAAAACTTCAAATCAAGAGAGCTTGGTATGTTAGTTCCTTCGTTCCAACTAACACCATGTCACTTAATTTTGAATGGAGGCAGTAATAGATTATTTTTTGTTTGCGGAAAGAGGAAGTAATAGATTTCATTCTGGTGTTGTCTCGGTCCTTCTCGTCGATAATATGCCAACGATGTACGTAGTACTACTGTTCAACAACCTGAGCGGCTCTTCAGAAGCTTTCGGATTAGTCTATCTTATAATTCCCTCCGTTCGAAATTACTTATCGTAGAAATGGATGTATCTAGATGTATTTTAGTTTTAGATACATCTATTTCAGAGACAAGTAATTCCGAACGGAGGGAGTACATGTTTGATATTCTTCTTTTTTTTTTGAGGGGATGTTTGATATTCTTGATGACTTGGAACCACGGTCACACCAATCCGCCTCGCCAGTCTTTTGGATCTTCACGCCTTGCGCTGTCGACACCAAATATGAGTCGAAGTTGATACTGGCCGCGGCAAATGGACAGCCGATCTAGTCCACACAGGCCACGGGTGTGCCGTGTCAGCGAGGTCCCTATCCATGGCCTCAGCCATGTATGTAGAATAACAGCGACGGCATTCACCAGTCCAAGGCGAAGCAGCACTCAGCGAGGCGGACGATGAAGCTGACCGACGTGGAGATTACTGCTGTGACCGAGACCCACCACTGCGCATATCATAATTCATATCTTGTGTGGACATCTTTGATTCGATGATTCGACATCGTGTGGACCATCTGATTCGCAGGGTTAAGTATCTTGTGGACTCTTTGATTCGCGGGATTGTAATGACATAAGAACATGATGAAAAATTAAGTGATTTCATCGCCGTCAGTTCATCCTACATGATAGGGTACCATTGATTGCACAAAAGAAACAATATAGGGAATCACTTGTTTTTTTTTTAAGAAAAACTGGAATTAGGTGAAAAGTGCCCGGTAAGCGAAATGCGAGAGTTTCAAATATTAAAGATCAAAAATTTTATCGGAAAATTGCTTGGAAAGTCATACAAGATCCCTTTATATATATATAAATATATAATAGAAGAAGCCCTCAGCACAAGTAGTAAAATAAGGGAGGTGATCAGGCGAAGTGCAGAGGCTTCATGGAGGCCCTGTCCAGCGGATCCACTCGGCAAAGTGCTCGCCTCAACCTGCAAGTTGCAGCAACACATCTTCTTATTCTTCTTCCAGGACGACCCCCCTTCTTCTGCCCGTCAGTTAGTTATAAGCGTGCAGCGACAACAGGACAAGGTCACACCAATCATGCAGCTGATGCTCTTCAACTGCCTCTACCTGGCTTCCTCAAAGATGATGGTATCACAGAACAGTGTGGCTTCAGAATTTCAGATCTGGATCACGTCCTGAATACGAAACTGAATTTTCATCCTTCTTTTCTTTTTTTTTTTGCAAATGACGCGTAAAAGTACGCGCGAAATGATGTGCACAAGTCTTGCGGCAAAAAAAGTCATTTTCTGCCGACTATATCAATGCACCGTGTCCTGCGTTTCCAGTACTTGTATCAAGGAGTTAGGGAAGCTGCTAGGACTATGGACATGGAGCAAACCAGAGCTGAAATGAAGGTGAGGCTAGATACAAATCCCGTGTGCGCTTCGTCGCCACAGGGTATGCGCCATGCAGCTTTCTCCACGGGCGTCGCGTGGAGATTCCAGAGGGCCCACACACAGGGATCAGGATGGGTTTCCTTTCTCCTGTAACGGAGGAGCAGGTCTGGGCTGCCGAATTCAACCGTTGCGTAACCGCTGGCATCAAGAGGCTGCAAACAAATACGGCAATCAGCTAGGGGTTTTCTTCAGAAGCGTTCTATTAAGGACGCACAAAAAACTGAAAGCCCGCACGTATTGAACGAGATTGAAAATTGTTTATACCAAATCTACACATGAGAAGCTGACCATGAATACAGGATAATACATAAAACAGGGCTAGATTATAAAATCTTAAACATGATAGTGAATAGTCTGCTAGGACTGAGTTTTCAAAAAGAAATAGCCTGCTAGGAGTTATTTCAGAGATATTCAACAAAGAATCAAATAAGTAAGACCCAGGTGTTTCTTTTATAAGCTTTGAAATTGTTCATTCTAAATATATGTTCGAGAAGTTGACCATGATAAAGCCTTAAAAGGAAAAATATTTCGAATACTAATGTACAAGTCCAACTGTTATGGATATCCACCTTCTAGAACAAATGAAGGGCAAACATAAATAAACAGGACAACGAGGCAAAACTTTCATGACACCACATATATCTCAGGCATGTTTCCAGGCCGCAAGCTAGAAGATTCAAATGTAGGGTGGGGTATTTAGCCACCACCACAAATGTAGCTTTCTTTGCTTTTCTTGTTATTTTCTGGAGTTTAGCATCCAACAATCTCTCTAACGCATTGTAGGGCATTTCAGGTGCAAGTATTACATTGCATATTTAAAGTCAGTGTGTTCCCTAGAAAAGGTAAATCAAATGTACTCCAATAACTTGGTTTCCATTTCAATAGCTACACATTATGATCACATAACTGCAGTTACCCTTGTTTTACTCAATCCCTTGACACCATTCAACCTTCCATATTTTCTCAGAGGTGTGTACAATTTACGTAAGCAGGATAATATTAAACTCAACCTACAGAGATGACAGCCAAAACACCCAAATGTACAATGGATAGTGATTTTATGCATTCATCTTATTTGTCTTCCTCATTTCTCCCTGTCCTTGTTGACTGTATAGCTGAAGTAAATTTATTGTCACGTGCAGTTTATCAGAAAATTAAATTTGCCAGATAAGTCCATCTCCGCCACTATTCGCCAGTTTTAATATTCTTATGGAAAACTTTAGAAACCTTTTAAGGTGGGTTGCTCCATGACATTAGCATAAATAAATGGAGCTAGTAAGATGGTGACCTAGAGCAAAACTAAACAGAAATGAAGTTGCAAGATTTTTTTTCCTATCTCTACTCAATATTTGTTACTTGAATGTTCTGCAATAAACACGTGCAAGGCCTTCCATTATTGTGGGTCAACCTGACCTAAAATAAGTGTTTCCTATGTTGAGAGGATGCGTTGTTCAATATCCATCAGGGATGTAATATGCATATAACCACCAGAACACTGTTTGCTATTTCCAATATCTTTTTTTTTCCGGTTCGCTATTTCAAATATCTACATGAACTAGTTTACTCAAATTGAGAACACATGAGTGATACATCTTTTATGATCACTTTCCGTATAAGAAGCATGCGCATGTGCGGACAGCAAGGACCAAATAGATCAAGTTGGCTGTTTGTTAGCACATATAGCTTATTTCAAAATTAGAAATTTACCGGGCCTCCTGATGGCACCCTTTGATCTTGTAGCCTTAACAGTTTTGTAGTTAGTTTAGCTTCTTTCGTCTCTCTTGTTTTTGTTTCATTTAGTTTTCTTTTGACCTATGCTTCGGGTTGGTGGCCTGCCAAACACGTACAGATGCATGTTTGAGAAGAAAAAGAAACTTACTGGATATCTAGCATGGAGAGGAAGCTCTATGACAAGGTTATAGTCCATTGATGTGTTTGGCTTGAGATCAAAATGAACCTCAACAGCTGACCGGTTGGACAGAGATGAGGGCAGTTCAAGGTTTGTGTCTCCAAAAACAGCAACATCAAGAAAAACTGCAAGGCAAAAATGGAAATTAACATGGTGCAAATGAGTAGTACCATAGTTGATTGGCCAGCTCAGAGTTTATTTTCACCTTTCCGCTCAACAAAGTGCTGCAGCTCAAATGGGTCAGCAAATACACCACTTGGGAGCTTTTCAATAATCACCAGATTGGCATCGTAACCATCAAGGAATTGTACCATAGCATATTTGGAGTTACCAAATTTGACAGAATAGATCAAGCGGCGGTGGGAACCTTCACCAACCAGCTGACGGTTCACTTCTGAAAGCGTAGGCACATCAAGTTCATCAGCAAGTCCTTTACACAAGTCGGCGGTATCAGATACTTCGGTCAAGTCACAATGTTGAGAGAGCTGGCTCGTGAAGGCATCGACATATGCGTCAGCAACGTACGTCCTAGAGCAAGGTATGCAATTGACATATTGCTGGCTGCTGTGTGCCTGTTCAGAACAGGAGTTAGAACTTGTCAACAAAATACTGTATGAAACAACTTGGAGCAAAAGCACACCAAAATTCAAAATATAGAACCTAAAAGTATGGCATGTCCAAATGTGCAAAAAAAAAATCCTAAAAAACTGCAAACGAGGTACAGGTAATTACAACAGACCACTGAGCTCACAGGCAGCAAACTTAGTCTAACATGAGATGGCTGCTGCACATATATTGCTGAGTTTTGTGGCTGAGGCTACATCACCAATGGCAAGACCATGGAAGCGTGGGAGCTTAGCGAAATCTATCTCGTGTCGAGCTACACATCGTACGGGCACCACAAGCCCCAACCAACCCCAGCAGGCAGCAGCATACCCAAAACATGGACGGGTTGCAGATTCCGCAGAAAATCGCACAAAAATGTTAGTGCACACGCTCCAGGGTCCAGGCGAATCCATTTCAACCCTCACGCACCTGCTTATCCGATGACGATGCGTCGGAGATCCAAGCGGCGGCGAGAAGCGCCACGGCGAGCAAGCGCGGCCCGCTCCCCACGGCCATGGAGATGGGGGAGAAGAACGGGAGAGGAGCCGGAAGCGACCGGGGAAGGACGCGGCCGGACGGGTTCGCGAGGCGCTCTGGAGGACCGCCGGAGTACCCGCCGGCCCTCCGTGCGTGGGTGCGTACGGCTACGGCCTCGCGTGCCGGATTTTCTTCTGTGGAGGCGATCTGGGCGGGCGTGCTCTTCCTTCTCCCTTCCGAGCCTCCGGGGCATGAAGATGCAGGGATCTATGCGTGACGTTAAAACATGTTTTTTTTTCACAAACTAGTCCCTATGAGTATGATGCATGATGGAATTTTGCATACATGATCAGAGTCGCCAGCTTAATTACAAACCATCAAATTCATCAGTTTGGTCTTCTCCATTCTGTTTTTCATCTTGTTGAGCAAACACGCTTGAAAACAAAAAATAATATTTCCCGGACGACTATTTCTAAGTCACTGCAAAGAACCATTTGATCTGAAAACGAAATTCGAATCCTGCAGCCAGGGTTCGAACCCTGGCTGCGGTCTGTGAGGACTAGGTTGTAGCCTAGTGGCAAGGGTGGGCAGTGGCGCACCCTGCAGCCAGGGTTCGAATCCTGTCAGGGTCGAATTTCTGGTTTCTTATCCGGGTGGGCTTTTTCTATAAAACTAAGTCCTAGGTGCTAGTGCCTATGGATCTCATTTTTTTTTTTGAAAACGAGATTCGTAGGAGCACACAAGAGATATAAAGATCTTGTCGAACGTTGACAAAGAAATGAATGTTCCTAATTTAACCTACACTATATACGACTCCCTCAGTTCCAAAAAATTTGTCGTGGTTTTAATTCAAATTTGAAACCGAGGGAGTATGATGGAACGGACACTTGTATATGGTACGTCGGTGCCCTTGAGAACTTGTGAATAGTGCGCAAAAGCCACTTGTATATGGTACAAGTCGGTGCCCTTGAGAACTTAGAGCATCTTCAATAGAAGATGTAGATGCAAAAATAACCACCTTTTTGCATCTTCGAGGTCAAAAAATGGTGCTCCAACAGATGATGTAGATGCAAAAAAATTACATACCACTTCACGGTGTAAATTTGCATCTCCAACTCTAGGAGATGTAAAATCGCATCCGCCCGCCAACCGCCTAACCGCCACTTCCCTCCCCTTGTACACGACGGGCCGCCGCCGGCCAAATCCGCCCGGCCATGACTTCCCCGTCCCCGCCAAGATGCTTGGCACGGGCGCCGCCGAGCCGATTCAGTTTCGGTCGCCGCCGAATTGAAGCTTCTCCGGCGGCTACGGCTGGCCTAGGTGCCTTCCCTGGCGAGGTCTACGATGGGGTAGGCTTCATCCAAGCCTAGACCCCCCGCCGGAGTTAGTGGAGGCGCACCACTCCGCCTGCCCGACGGACGCGAGCCTCGGCCGTGCGAAGCCGCCCGCCTGCCACGTGGAGCTCCCGACGATGTCCGGCCGTCTCTTTTGCTGTGCAGTCACTGTGCCCAACCCGCAGCCGGCCAATTTAGTCCACCCCGCAAGCAAGGTGTTCGACGAAATCCCCGAAGATAAAAAAATGTTGTATGTGTGATGCATTTGATGTTGTGGATTTGATGAACTATGTAATAATTTGATATTGTGGACATGTGCAAATTTTTATTTGATTATCAGATGTTTTATTTGAATTTGTGCGGCCGTTGAACAACGGATGTACAGCAGCTGAACAATGGCCACGCGGCAGCCGGCCGGTTTCGCATCTCCAATTTACACCATCTATTGGAGTTGCCCACGGGACGTGGAGTTTCTGCACCCGAGCTCATATGAGCTCGGGTGAACAGTAAAATCGAAAAAAATTTAAAAAATTTCAATTTTTTTTTGGTAGAAACATTGACAAAAGTTTTAAGTGCTTGCAAAAATTCGTTATGAAATCACATTTCTAGAAGGCGTGGCAAAAAAAAACAAAATCGGTATTCTGAAAATGCTACTTTCAAAAGCATTTTGGAGGCTGAATTTGTTTTTTTTGCCACGCCTTACAGGAATGTGATTTCATGATGAATTTTTGCAAACACTTAGAACTTTTGCCAATGTTTCTCTGAGAATTTTTTTGAAATTTTTTGAAATTTTTTTATTTTTTTTTGATTTTACTGCTCACCGAGCTCGGAGCAGAAAGGCACTTTCGATTTACTTGGAGCTGGGTCTTTTTTGGAGATGTAAAAATCACTTTTTGATGACATAAATTATACGACACCTACTTTTACATCTCCAAATTTACATCAAATTGGAGATGTTCTTATGAATAGTACGCAAACACTTGTTCATAGTGAAACAAAAATGATGGGCGCAGTTGATAAGAACATTTCCCCCACAATTTATCCAAATGTTGTACTCCTGTATGTAAGATATGTTCAGCAAAGTTTGCCCTGTATGCTGGCAATGTGAAAAACAACTATAGTACCTCTATATCTTAAGACTTACATGTATTATTTCACAGACAACAGGAAAATTTGCAAATATCTGTACGAATAATCTTTCTTTCTCTTCTTATTACTTTACTGTAAACTAATCTTATCCTGTTGTATATATATATATGATGCATCTAATTCCACCAAATAACCTCCAAAATATGCAGCCATCTTCACAAATCGGAGTAATGTCCTTCTCTTTACTTGAATGATCATCAATAAGGAAAAGACCCTGTCAGCCTCATATGATCAAGGGTGCTTCTCAAGCCATATTGTTCAACTGCCTGAATGCCTGCCCGAAAACCATCCCCATATTCCACGGACGAATCTGTTTCGATCTGATTCTTGATGAACGCCCCAAGTTTCTTCTCAAATTCTGTCTTCGCTCCCTTCTTTGAAGAGGTAGGAGCTGCCGACGAAGACGATGATGATGCCGAACTGGAAGCAGCGTTGCCACTAGCACCGGCGATGATTTCAGACTCAAGCCACAAGTGGGATAGGACTTGACAGATGCCTTCTTCAACCTGAGGGCTAAGGGATCGGTATCCTGCAGAAAGAAAGAAGGCGACGCTGAGAATAGGATGGGAATGTAAGTGAATCCAACTAAAAATTTATGAGCATGACTACATGTACCTTTAAGGCGAAGATATGCGTGCATCATCTCGTGAGCAAGAATGGAGCCAGTTTGCAATCTGGATGACAACTAAACTAATAAGGAAATCTATCTAGATACAATCCATACAAAAGAACTTCATGACAGATAATGACTTTCGAATAAGTAGGTGCTTAAGAACAACAATCTTGTCTGTGTTCATAGCAAGGGGAAATAAATTCTAGAATAATATACCTTGGTAGACCATACAGTATAAGGATGGCGGTCACTTCACACCGTCGGACCAGCTTGTATGGTCCTGTAATCATATCCATAATTCTGTTTCCTGGTCCAATTGTTGGTCTTTTTAAGATCTGCATGCATTAAATTGTTCAGTACATGCAATTGCAGACTGTAAAATTTGCACATGCCTGTAATCAAATAAATTCAATAATATGGCAGCATTTAGAAACTTACAGTTCTGACAATTTGTTCTTCCGAAAGACATAGACCTCTGGTTTCAGGAAGGTGATGTCCCTGAGATGAAAGAAAATAAGAACAGATAAGTTGGGAGTATACAAAGCATTGTCTGCATAAAATAACCAGATTATCAACCTACTTACACTTTTCTCAGCTTCCAATGCTTCATTCAGAGCCTGACGCTCAACCAAAAGTAATGGAACTTGCTGTTCTACTTTCATATTCAAACCTTCAAAAAATTCCTGAATGTCCATGTAAAGGTGTTGGCATTCGGGAGAGTCCATTGTTGCAGAAGTGAGACATTCCAAGCACAGTTTCCTCCCATCATCTAATGTAATATATCTGATGTCCGTTGGCTGAATTTCAGGATGAAACGAAACAAATTACTCTAGATAATCTTCAATGTCAAAGAAAAATAATCACAGATAGCTAAGCATACGAGGAATACATCACTATAAGAAAAGGAGTAATTGTAGAATTAATTGGAACAAATAATACAGCATAATTTCTGTTTATTAGTTTGTTAGATAAGCTTCTATCAAGCATTATATCAAGCCAGAGTTTCAAGATCCTGGCAATAAAAATTGCAGGTCAATATTCAGAACCGAAATGATAATAGGTCATTTATTTACAATGTTGATTGTTCTACCTTTTTCTCATCCATTTACACTGATAATGAGTCATTATACTGGCACCAAGAACATTGTTTTGATTGCTAGTGTTTTGTTGTTGAGGCATCTTTTGTAATGGCCGTCTAACCAGGTGTTGCCTTGTTGATGGGGCGCTTAGTTGCATTTGCCTAGTCTTATGCATGTATTTGGTTCTTTCTATCAATGCATCGAGACAAAAAGCTTTTGCGTTTTCTCAGAGAAAAAATTATTATTTAAACTTCACCGTTTTCCAAATTTTAATGACAATTTTCTGGTTACTTCCAGTAACAGGAACCGGCCAATCTGGATGAATTGGTCTGGTTGATTAATCTAAAATCCTTTATTTACCTCCATTCTTTCACAGCTGCAACACCTAGGAGTGCCATCGTCTTCATGGGAAGGGCAGTACTTTTGCATCCAAAAAGGATGTGCTCGGTATTCGATCAGGCCATTCTTATTTGTCGGAATCTGGGGAAGAAAACACAATAACCACGATTCAATGCACAGGTCAAGAATTTAACTCTAGCCAACACTTTCATGCTCGTTTTCTCAAGAAAATAATTGAATGCTTATCCATAAACATGGATGGCAAACACTCACAAAGTTCTTGCAGACATCACATTTTGGATGAAAAAAATCTTTATAGCAGGATTTGTGGTATGGCTGGTCTTCATGCATGGCGAACTACATAGTAAAAAGATTAGCATCAATTATTTAATCTAATTGAAACATGATAGGTGGTGATATAGTAGGCTTATATACCTCATACTCTGATATGGGCTTATTGCAAGCATAACATTTGAAGCACTGAGGATGCCAAACTTCATCCATACAACTAAGAAAACGCCCATGACCAATTGGCTTTCTGCATCCAGCACAAGTCCTACACAAGTAAGAAACAGCTATGAATAGAAGCACATAATAGTAAGTTCTTCTGATCAAGTTAAGATTGGCATCCAAACTACTGATAGTGTGATGGTGCTTATACCAAGTCAAAAAGCGGAGATAACCAATTTGCATACGGAATATGGAGCTAATCATGCTGTGCTTTATGAAAAATGCTAGCATATGTGAAGAGCTAACCATTCCGCGATTTCATGAAATCTGCAAGCTGATAGAAAGTACCAAGGACTGACCCTCTTTATGACTTACTTTCCTTTAACCATTTATGTTCGATTCAATCACCAGATCAGCACTTTTGAGCTTCCAAAAGGAGAAAGGGGCTCACAGTGTAGCTGGTGAAGAAACATACTACATACCAAGAATATTTCCGAATAGAACAAGTGTTGAGAAAACAAACGGAAAGCACTTATGATATTTGAAATTAAAACGTTGCTTAAAAATTGAAATATCAAACAAACCGTAGCATCCAGTAGTCACCTGAATCCACTTGAGGGGAAGACAGGCTGATGTGGCTCCCTTGCTGGGATACTCTCTGATGGAACATTCTCAACAGGAGCACTTTGACGTGGAGGAGACTCGGTATTAAGGCTCTCCTGGAGAGCCCGTGCAAGTTGCTCATCTTCCTCCAAACTATAATCAGGATCTGCATTAAAATCACATATGAAAATTGTCAAGAAAAAAAGAACAACTTTTTTTCAGTAACTGACTGTACTAGATTTCCATATCGGCAGTCAATTCCCTCAAGGAGATGGTATTTATTCATAATATAAGACAATAATAGTCAATAACAAATAGAATGTACGAATACGAATGGTTTGGATAATACTAACCAATAGCCTTTCCCTTATTCGGATCTTGCTCTGCTAAGGATAATGCAATAGCACGAGCTATATCTTCACTGTCGCTCTCATCATATGCATCCTACATCAATCATGACGAGCAACTTGAATAGCCATTCTTTTTTAAACTTCTATCAAATGTGTTCAATATGTTCATAACTAGCTTGTTTAAACTTCTATCAAATGTGTCTATGCTTCCTTGTGTAGACAGGTTATGAACAAGAAAGAACTAGCTACAATAAAAAGTAGAAAGGATAAATGACTGGGAAGTATATGCATATGGATAGATAGTGAAGTAAATGACAAGAAGCTAACTCTGGTATGCTCAGATTGGTTGCCTTCATGCCAGTGGCCATCATAATGACCCCTTGAAACTCTGTTTACTGAGCCTTTAAATATTTTGTTTAACCAACCCATGATCTGGAGCTTATATGAGGGTCAAATTTCTTTGAGCCTGCAACCGGGAACAGGGTGAATTCAGAAACAGAACTTGTCGAGACCTTCATAGTGACATGTATTAATTTGTGTTGCAGTGGCAGATCTTGACTTCAGTAAGACAAGGTTAGCATTTCTGCATTATGATATGAGCCACATCGAACAGAAGTTATCGGTGACGAACCGCACCACGAGTCCAATCATAAGTTTCGGTCTGAATTCCCACGAGGAAACAAGAACAAAATAACAAGAAGAATAACAACCGAATGCAGCAGAGCAACTCTGTATCAGTTACATTTGACATACCTGGGAAACCTCTGAGAACTTTCACTTAAGCAAAATGCTGGTGCAGTGCTCCAAAACCAGCTATTTAGACTCCTTGGCAGTCAGTGAGGCCAACCCAGATCATACTCCAACCACGTTAGGTGATGGCCTGATATTTTTCTTCACAAGGCACCTAACAGGGGGGAAGAGATTATTCAATGAGAAAGAAAATATTCTTTGTGATCAATAAGAGCAACCAATGGTCATACAATCAGACAAAAAGACAGGTGCACTTCTCTAAGTATTATAGGCCATTAGGACCACACAGTGACATGATCACTAGCAAGTGGCAACCAAATTATCCGGCAAGATTCGCAATCATCGGTGAGCCCATGTTTCTACATTACTGGTGAAAGGGGTAGCATGATTAGACAGAGAAAATACTCCTGTGATCAGATCATCAGAAGGTGGTGTGGTATCGGAATCAACTGGATTTTGCTTTTCACTTGATCAATTCGATCGAATCCGAGGGTGGAAGGCCAAATTCTAGCAGAGTTCTACACGCCCAAACAGAAGCAAAGCTTCTGAACGAACAGGGGGCAATTCAAAATTTTGACTCAACAACAAGAAAATCAAGAAGCACAGAGATCAAAGCTCGGACACGAGATCAAAATAGAAGACCAACATAATCTAATCAGTAAGCCCCATCGCGGAACAGCGCCAGAGCCACAAAATTCTGAACAGTTCAGCGAACTACCTTTGGACTCGACGCCGAGGAACCCGGGAAAGAAAGAGCGTCGGATTCTGCCGGCTCGATCGCCAAGAAGAGCCGAGGCGAAAGGGGCCAACTACCACCGGAGAGACGGGCGAGCCACCGGTGTCTTGCGCTCGACGGCGCCCACCCGCGGGGAGGGGGGATAAAGAGAGGAGAGGCCGCGAGAGAGACGCGAGAGCGGGCGACCAGTAGGCGGCCGGGGCGGGGAAGAGGACAAGCGGGGTGGGAGCAAAAGCGAACAAATGCGTGACATGGACGGGAAGCGGAGGTGGTGGTGGAGGTGGAGGAGGAGGTTGCCCGGGTCAAAAAGGGAGGAGGGGAGGTGACGTCCGCCTCGCGCCACCCCCATCCCCGCCCAGCGCGGCGCTGCGCAGCTGGCACAGCGACGTCCCGCTCGTGCGCGCGGCGGGTGGCACGGGAGGGGAGGCGCCCACATGGGCGGTGCGCGGCGGCGCATTCCGTCGAACGCGCCGCGGGCGTCATGCGGGGAGGGGATCCGCGCGGAGGAGGGACGGGGAGATGAGAGGAGGCGGAGTGGCAGAGTGTCCGCTGGTTGACTTGTTTTTTCCCTTCCGACGCGGTGACGCAGCAATTTATTACTCCCTCCTTTTTTTTAACATACTCCCTCCTTTTTTATGCAAGACCAATATATCATTTTTCAGATATCAAGAAAGCAAAGCCAGATACTCCCTCGGTTTCAAAATAATTGAAGTTTTAGGATTGTGCCAAGTCAAACTTTCTTAATTTTGACCAAGTCTGAAAAAATCTATAAACATCTACAATATCAAGTATATATACTATGAAAATATATTTCATAATGAATTTCTTGAAGGAAATTTGGCGTTGTAGATGTTAATTTTTTTATATATAAACTTGGTCAAACGGTAAAGAAGTTTGACTTCAAAGAAATCTAAAACTTCAATTATTTTAGAACAAAGAGAGTAATAAATAACAAATGTCTCAAAATATAAGGCATGCTTCATTTTAAAGAAAGGGTTTTGTGAATATGTTTATGTTGTAAATGTCTCTAATGTAATTTGTTCTTCTCCCTAATATGCAATTTTCTATTATAATTTTAGTTTATAATATATATATATATATATATATATATATATAAAGAATAATAGGAATATATACATAAACACAAAAAATAGAAGACAAATACAGTGATGTTATTCTTGCAAGCTTGAACAATATACTTTTGCATGTGCCAAAATTTAAATGGTTAACTTTAGAAAAAAACTAGCCTCCTCGTTGTTTCAATTATAGAAAATACCAAACTCGCAAATTTTTCAATACAAACCAATAAAAAATAGGCATTAAAATGAAAAAAGACAACGCTGCCCTCCCAAAAAAATTTAAAATACATCACACACATCTAGAATGTAATCCGCAGCCAACATAGCAAGTTTTACCAACAAATCATTGCGCAAACTTGAATATAAGAGGAACAAGGGAATTTTTGCAATTCCGGCAAAAAAAAGGAATTCTTGCAAGACTTTGGCCAACATTACACACCACAATGTAATCCTCAATACTCTTGGATTCCACCCTTACTATTTTTAATAGGTTACCCCAAAGTTTTTTTGATCTTCTCAATGCCTTCTTTCTTTTCCTTTGCTCTTGGCTTCTCCGCAATATACTCTCATCATTCAAATTATGGCAAGTTTATAAATCACAACAACTTTGTCGTCGGGAACCCCCCCCCCCCCCAAAAAAAACAGGTTGTATTTCTTGTTTTCTACATGGTCCAACATATTGCAACTAACCCAAAGAGTATTAATTTGCGTTAATTAACTGGAAAGGAATTTAGCTAGCCCCCCCCCCCCACACACACACACACCATCCCATCAATAAATCAGGCATTCTGGTGATGCCTAGAGCACGGTTTGTCACTTTCCAAGTTAAATTCGCCAAGAGAACCAAACACCAAGTGATGTATTGTCTTTGTTTGGCAACATAAATGACAATTTTCATTTTCAGCCCGCCCTCTCTTGATCGGGTCATATGTGGTTAAGATGTTATTCCTAAGCATTAACCATCTTGAGAGGGATTCATTACTTGAACATCCAACACTCCTAAGCCACCAAGATCTTTTGACAAGCAAATGACAAGCCAATTAACTAGATGGTATTTCCTTTTGTTTTCCATTTTCTTCCTAATGTTGTCCAGTACACCTTTTGGGGCTTCCAGGAAGAAAAACATGTACAATTTTACATTATTTCGGCATGAGTTAGTTAGGGGGACTCCATCACCAGTAGATCGAACATTTCCCTTCCACCATACCATTTCTTATCATTCTTCTCTTCCACATGGCCCCATTGAGTATTTTCACATCAATGGGCGTTCCTAAGTACTACATGTGTATTTTTGTAATAGAACAGCTTGGTGATTCCATGTTTCAACATTAGTGGTGAAAGGGACAACATGATTAGATAGAGGAGATATTCTTGCCATTAGAAGGTGGTCTTAAAATCAACTGGATTTATGCTTTTCACTTGATCAATTTGATCATAATATAAGAGTGGAAGGCCAAACACTACCAAAGTTCTTCATGCCCAAACAGAAGCAAAGCTTCTGAAACGAATAGAGGCCTTATAACATGAATAGAGGCCAATTCAGGTTGACTCAACAATAAGAAAATCAAGAACAACAGAGATCAAAACTTGGGCACGAGATTAAAGAAGAACATCAACATACTCTAATAACTAAGCTCCATCGTAGAATAACATAACCGCACAGTATTATAAACAATCCACCAGACCTTTGGAGTCGGCGTGGGGGAACCCTCGGAAGAAAGAGCGTCAGATCTGCAGACGGTTGGATCGCCAAGAAGAACTGGGGCAAAAGGTCAACTACTGGAGAGACGGGCGGACCACTGGTGTCTTGAGATAGACGACGCCCACAGGGAGGATAAAGAGATGAGAGGCCGCAATATTGATGTGAGAGCGGGCAAAAAGTAGGCGGCCAAGGCGGGGGAAGACGACAAATAGGGTGGGAGATGGAAACAAATGCGTGACATCGAAGGAAGGAAGGAAAAGGGAGGAGGTTGCTGGGTCAGAAGGCGGAGGGAAGGTGAAGTCCACCTTGCGCCGCCCATACCCTAGTGCGGCGCGGTGGAGCTGGTGCAATAATGTCACGCTAGCATGCTCGGCCACGTGGCATGTGGCACGTGAGGAAGGAGGGGAAGCATGCAATGGCGACACATTCCGCCGAACACATCGCAGGTGTCATGCAGAAGGAATCACCCGAACAAGGGACATAGAGGTGAGAGGAGTCACGATATTTGTGGGCTAATTTTTTTTTCCATTCTAACACTGACACGTAAGCAATTATTACAAGACTCCGCATCTCAAAATATAGGACATGTTTAATTTATTGTTTTATTATCTCTAATATAGGACTATAATTTAACTTACACTATATAGGAATTGTCAAAAAAAACTTACACTAAGAATAGGGTAACGATATGCTACAAAAAATATTAATGTACAACAACTTAGAATAATGTCACCACAAGAGGGGTTAATTTGGTATATCGAATGTCATAACAACATTTATTAAAGTATCCAAGTGTTAGCAGTAGTATTCTTTTCTAGGTTTTCCTTTTTTCCCGGGGAAAATTCTGAATACATAAAGTTGACAATGACATAGTATATCGAATCACCCCTTATCACTACTAAACCGATAATTGTTTTTTAATTATTTTTTGCGAAAAGCATCACATATGTTATAGAAGTTCACTTGGACGGATAATTCTTAATTCTTTGTTGAGCAACTCAGTAGTAAGATTAGCCTAGGTTTTTGGCTTCTACATTTATGCGTGGTGATTTTAATTTTGTTCATATTTGACAACAAAATTCATTTCTCATTTAGATTATACTAGTTTCATTGTTGCCCAGATTAGTCTAGTTCACGATTTTCTCTACTCCTATAAAAAGCTGAGTTGATGATGATGATGTGCCTGCTATCCTTCATTTACAACCGTTTGATTTAGATCCAACACATATGAGACAAGCTATGTCAGTTTTGCAAAAAGACCACTGTCGGTGTCAAAACCGGCAGATCTCGGGTAGGGGGTCCCGAACTGTGCGTCTAGGCGGATGGTAACAGGAGACAAGGGACACAATGTTTTTTACCCAGGTTCGGGCCCTCTTTATGGAGGTAAAACCCTACTCCTGCTTGATTAATATTGATGATATGGGTAGTACAAGAGTAGATCTACCACGAGATCAGAGAGGCTAAACCCTAGAAGCTAGCCTATGGTATGATTGTTGTTCGTCCTACGGACTAAAACCCTCCGGTTTATATAGACATCGAATAGGGTTAGGGTTACACAGAGTCTGTTACAATGGTAGGAGATCTACATATCCGTATCGCCAAGCTTGCCTTCCACGCCAAGGAAAGTCCCATCCGGACACGGGACGAAGTCTTCAATCTTGTATCTTCATAGTCCAGGAGTCCGGCCAAAGGTCATAGTCCGGCTATCCGGACACCCCCTAATCCGGGACTCCCTCAGTAGCCCCCGAACCAGGCTTCAATGACAACGAGTCCGACGCGTAGATTGTCTTCGGCATTGCAAGGCGGGTTCTTCTCCAAATCCCGTGTACCTGTTTGAATAGTGTCCGGCTTCTTGTAAATATCGCGCTCCTTGGCTTCCACGCCCAATAATGACCATCTTCCACGTGTTGAATGAATGCGAAAAGCCAGGGTATTTTTACATTTACCCCCCTAGCTGTGCAAATGAGCTGCCTATATAAGAGACGAGGATCTAGATCCAAATCACACCACCTTCCCTTCGCGAAGCTTTCATCGAAGCGCATCCGATGTAAACCCATTCCATCATGGACAATGACGCGGCTCCTCCTCTCGCCCTCCTAGTCCTCAACTGGAGATTGGGAGAGATGCTCCGTCCCAAGACAATGAGTTAGTGATGCTCCAAACTAAGGGTTTCTTCCCCAGCCTTGATGGTTCCAGTTCGAGCCGGACTCGCCACCTATAAGGGCGGAAAACAAGCGGAGAGCGTCCCCAGTCCCTCCCGAGGAGAGCGGGTATGCCTTGTCCCTTATTTGATAAGAGGGCTTGGATTTCCAATTCATCTGTTTCTCTGGGGGCTCCTGGAGTTCTATGGCCTCCAGTTGCACAACCTTACGCCTGCCTCCATTCTGCATATTGCGGGCTTCGTGGCCCTTTGTGAGCTGTTTTTGGGCATGGAGGCTCATTTCGCGCCGTGGAAGAGGCTGTTCTGCCTCGTACCCCGTTCTCAGGGGGGTCGATATATCAAGTGGGCGGAGCCGAACTATGGCGCATCGCCGGGACCGGATATCTATCCGGAACCCCGAAGAAGGCGTCAAGACCGGCCTTGAATTGTTTTACATAGAAGACGCCCCTTCGCCGGACTTCGCTCGGATCAACCTCCGGAGTTCATAATGCTCCTTTGAAGAAACGCCTAAGTCAAGGCGTCCACGGAGCCCCAGAGGAGAATGACAGGGGGCGTCCTTTACGATGAGCCGAATAAGGTTGTTGGCTCATTCGGATCGACCATGATCGGAGTCATGGCCATATGCATCATCTTGAAGTGCAATTGTTGGAAATATGCCCTAGAGGCAATAATAAAAGGATTATTATTATATTTCCTTGTTCGTGATAATTTTCTTTTATTCATGCTATAATTGTATTATCCGGAAATCGTAATACACGTGTGAATACATAGACCACAATATGTCCCTAGTGAGCCTCTAGTTGACTAGCTCGTTGATCAATAGATAGTCATGGTTTCGACTATGGACATTGGATGTCATTGATAACGGGATCACATCATTAGGAGAATGATGTGATGGACAAGACCCAATCCTAAGCATAGCACAAGATCGTGTGGTTCGTTTTGCTAGAGCTTTTCCAATGTCAAGTATCTCTTCCTTAGACCATGAGATCGTGTAACTCCCGGATACCGTAGGAGTGCTTTTGGTGTACCAAACGTCACAACGTAACTGGGTGACTATAAAGGTGCACTACAGGTATCTCCGAAAGTGTCTGTTGGGTTGACACGGATCGAGGCGGGATTTGTCACTCCGTGTTACGGAGAGGTATCACCGGGCCCACTCGGTAGTGCATCATCATAATGAGCTCAAAGTGACCAAGTGTCCGGTCACGGGATCATGCATTACTGATGCAGTAAAGTGACTTGCCGGTAACGAGATTGAACGAGGTATTGGGATACCGACGATCGAATCTCGGGCAAGTAACATACCGTCTGACAAAGGGAATAGTATACGGGATTGATTGAATCCTCGACATCGTGGTTCATCCGATGACATCATCAAGGAGCATGTGGGAGCCAACATGGGTATCCAGATCATGCTGTTGGTTATTGACCGGAGAGTCATCTCGGTCATGTCTGCATGTCTCCCGAACCCGTAGGGTCTACACACTTAAGGTTCGGTGACGCTAGGGTTATTAGGAAGACTTGTATGCAGCAAACCGAATGTTGTTCGGAGTCCCGTATGAGATCCCGGACGTCACGAGGAGTTCTGGAATGGTCCGGAGGTAAAGAATTATATATAGGAAATGCTATTTCGGCCATCGGGAGAATTTCGGGGGTTACCGGTATTGTACCGGGACCACCGGAAGGGTCCCGGTGGTCCACCGGATGGGGCCACCTATCCCGGATGGCCCCGTGGGCTGAAGTGGGAAGGAACCAGCCCCTGGTGGGCTGGTGCGCCCCCCACTTGGGCCCCTCCTGCGCCTAGGGTTGGAAACCCTAGGGTGGGGGGGCGCCCCACTTGCCTTGGGGGGCAAGCCTCCCCCCTTGGCCGCCGCCCCCCTTGGGAGATTGGATCTCCAGGGCCGGCGCCCCCCCCCCAGGGGGCCTATATAAAGGGGGGAGGGAGGGCAGCCGCACCCTGCATCTTGGCGCCTCCCTCTCCCCTGCTACACCTCTCCCTCCGTCACGTGCTTGGCGAAGCCTCGCCGAGTGCCGCTTCTCCACCAACACCACGCCGTCATGCTGCTGGAGCCATCTTCCTCAACCTCTCCTTCCCCTTGCTGGATCAAGAAGGAGGAGACGTCATCCGCCTCCGTGCGTGTGTTGAACGCGGAGGTGCCGTCCGCTCGCACTCGGTCATCGGTGATTTGGATCACGGCAGTACGACTCCATCATCCACGTTCTAGTGAACGCTTCCGCACGCGATCTACAAGTGGTATGTAGATGCAATCACTCTCCCATGACTCGTTGCTTAGATGAACTCATAGATGGATCTTGGTGAAACCGTAGGAAAATTTTTTATTTTCTGCAACGTTCCCCAACAGTGGCATCATGAGCTAGGTTTATGCGTAGTTCTCTATTGCACGAGTAGAACACAATTTTGTTGTGGGCGTAGATCTTGTCAACTTGCTTGCCGCTACTAGTATTTTCTTGCTTCAGCGGCATTGTGGGATAAAGCGGCCCGGACCGACCTTACACGACGCTTACGTGAGATGTGTTCCACCGATCGACATGCACTAGTTGCATAAGGTGGCTAGCGGGTGTCTGTCTCTCCTACTTTAGTTGGAGCGGATTAGATGAAAAGGGTCCTTATGAAGGGTAAATAGAAGTTGAACAAATCACGTTGTGGTTATTTGTAGGTAAGAAAACGTTCTTGCTAGAACCCAATTGCAGCCACGTAAAAGATGCAACAACAATTAGAGGACGTCTAACTTGTTTTTGCAGCAATTGTCATGTGATGTGATATGGCCAGAAGTTGTGATGAATGATGAATGATATATTGTGATGTATGAGATCATGTTCTTCTAACAGGAATCACGACTTGCATGTCGATGAATATGACAACCGACAGGAGCCATAGGAGTTGTCTTATTTTTGTATGACCTGCGTGTCATTGAAGAACGCCATGTAAATTACTTTACTTTATTGCTAAACGCGTTAGCCATAGAAGTAGAAGTAGTCGTTGGCGAGGAACTTCATGGAGACACGATGATGGAGATCATGGTGTCATGCCGGTGACAAGATGATCATGGAGCCCCGAAGATGAAGATCAAAGGAGCTATATGATATTGGCCATATCATGTCACTACTTTATATAATTGCATGTGATGTTTATTATGTTTTATGCATCTTGTTTACTTAGAACGACGGTAGTAAATAAGATGATCCCTTATAATAATTTCAAGAAAGTGTTCCCCCTAACTGTGCACCGTTGCTAAAGTTCGTTGTTTCGAAGCACCACGTGATGATCGGGTGTGATAGATCCTTACGTTCACATACAACGGGTGTAAGACAGTTTTACACATGCATAAACACTTAGGGTTAAATTGACGAGCCTAGCATGTACAGACATGGCCTCGGAACACAAGAGTCCGAAAGGTCGAACATGAGTCGTATGGAAGATACGATCAACATGGAGATGTTCACCGACGATGACTAGTCCGTCTCACGTGATGATCGGACACGGCCTAGTCGACTCGGATCATGTAACACTTAGATGACTAGAGGGATGTCAAATCTGAATGGGAGTTCATTAAATAATTTGATTAAGATGAACTTAATTATCATGAACTTAGTCTAAAGTCTTTGCAAAATATGTCTTGTAGATCAAATGGCCAACGCTCATGTCAACATGAACTTCAACGCGTTCCTAGAGAAAACCAAGCTGAAAGATGATGGCAGCAACTATTCAGACTGGGCCCGGAACCTGAGGATCATCCTCATAGCAGCCAAGAAACAATATGTCCTAGAAGCACCGCTAGGTGATGCACCCATCCTGCAGAACCAAGACATTATGAATGCTTGGCAGTTCGTCTTGATGATTACTCCCTCGTTCGCGGCATGCTTTCTGACTTAGAACCGGGGCTCCAAAAGCGTTTTGAGAAACAAGGAGCATATGAGATGTTCGAGGAGCTGAAAATGGTTTTCCAAGCTCATGACCGGGTCGAGAGATATGAAGTCTTCGACAAGTTCTATAGTTGTAAGATGGAGGAAAATAGTTCTGTCGGTGAGCACATACTCAAAATGTCTGGGTTGCACAACCGCCTGTCCCAAATTGGACATTAACCTCCGGACGAGGCGGTCATTGACAGAATCCTTGATCGCTCCACCAAGCTACAAGAGCTTTGTGATGAACTACAATATGCAGGGGATGGTGAAGACCATTCTGAAGTATTCTCAATCTTTGAAGTCGCAGAGGTTGAAATCAAGAAAGAACATCAAGTGTTGATGGTCAATAAAACCACTAAGTTCAAGAAGGGCAAGGGTAAGAAGAACTTCAAGAAGGACGACAAGGATGTTGCTGTGCCCGGTAAGCAAGTTGCCGGGAAGAAGTCAAAGAATGGACCCAAGCCTGAGACAGAGTGCTTTTATTGCAAAGGGAAGGGCCTTTGAAGCGGAACTGCCCCAAATACTTAGCGGACAAGAAGGCCGGCAACACTAAATGTATATTTGATATACATGTAATTGATGTGTACCTTACCGATTACTCGTAGTAACTCCTGGGTATTTGATACCGGTGCCGTTGCTCATATTTGTAACTCACAGCAGGAGCTGCGGAATAAACGGAGACTGGCGAAGAACGAGGTGACGATGCGCGTCGGGAATGGTTCCAAGGTCGATGTGATCGTCGTCGGCACGCTACCTCTACATTTACCCACGGGATTAGTTTTAAACCTCAATAATTATTATTTAGTGCCAAGTTTGAGCATGAACATTGTATCAGGATCTCGTTTAATACGAGACGGCTACTCATTTAAAACCGAGAATAATGGTTGTTCTATTTATATGAGAGATATGTTTTATGGTCATGCTCCGATGGTCAATGGTTTATTCTTAATGAATCTCGAGCGTAATGTTACACATATTCATAGTGTGAATACCAAAAGATGTAAAGTTGATAACGATAGTCCCACATACTTGTGGCACTGCCGCCTTGGTCACATTGGTGTCAAGCGCATGAAGAAGCTCCATTCTGATGGACTTTTAGAGTCTCTCGGTTATGAATCATTTGACACATGCGAACCATGCCTCATGGGCAAAATGACCAAGACTCCATTCTCCGGACAATGGAGCGAGCAACCAACTTATTGGAAATCATACATACCGATGTGTGTGGTCCAATGAGCGTTGAGGCTCATGGAGGATATCGTTATGTTCTCACTCTCATCGATGACTTGAGTAGATATGAGTATATCTACCGATGAAACACAAGTCCGAGACCTTTGAAAAGTTCAAGGAATTTCAGAATGAGGTAGAGAATCAACGTGACCGAAAAATAAAGTTCTTACGATCAGATCGTGGAGGAGAATATTTAAGTCACGAATTTGGTACACACTTAAAGAAATGTGGAATCGTTTCACAACTCACGCCGCCTGGAACACCTCAACAGAACGGTGTGTCCGAACGTCAGAATCGCACTCTATTGGATATGGTGCGATCTATGATGTCTCTTACCGATTTACCGCTTTCATTTTGGGGATACGCTCTAGAGACAGCTACATTCACTTTAAATAGGGCACCGCCTAAATCCGTTGAGACGACACCGTATGAATTATGGTTTGGGAAGAAACCTAAGCTGTCGCTTTCTAAAAGTTTGGGATGCGATGCTTATGTCAAGAAACTTCAACCTGAAAAGCTCGAACCCAAGTCGGAAAAATGCGTCTTCATAGAATACCCTAAGGAAACCATTGGGTATACCTTCTACCTTAGATCCGAAGGAAAGATCTTTGTTGCCAAGAACGGATCCTTTCTGGAAAAAGAGTTTCTCTCGAAAGGAGTAAGTGGGAGGAAAGTAGAACTCGATGAAGTACTACCTCTTGAACCGGAAAGTAGTGCAGCTCAGGAAAATGTTCTTGTGGTGCCTACACCTCTTTGGAGAGGAAATTAATGATGATGATCAAGGTACTTCGAATCAAGTTGCTACTGAACTTCATAGGTCCACAAGGACACGTTCCACACCAGAGTGGTATGGCAACCCTGTCCCGGAAATCATGTTGTTAGACAACGGTGAACCTTCGAACTATGAAGAAGCGATGGCAGGCCCGGATTCCAACAAATGGCTTGAAGCCATGCAATCCGAGATAGGATCCATGTATGAAAACAAAGTATGGACTTTGACAGACTTGCCCGATGATCGGCGAGCGATAGAAAACAAATGGATCATTAAGAAGAAGACGGACGCGGATGGTAATGTCACCATCTATAAAGCTCGACTTATCGCTAAGGGTTATCGGCAAGTTCAAGGGATTGACTACGATGAGACTTTCTCTCCCGTAGCGAAGCTTAAGTCCGTCTCAATCATGTTGGCAATTGCCGCATACTATGATTATGAGATATGGCATATGGACGCCAAAACGGCATTCCTTAACGGTTATCTTAAGGAAGAGTCAGTATATGATGCAATCGGAAGGTTTTGTCGACCCTAAGAATGCTAACAAGGTATGCAAGCTCCAGCGATCCATTTATGGGCTGGTGCAAGCATCTCGGAGTTAGAACATTCGCTTTGATGAGATGATCAAAGCGTTTGGGTTTATGCAGACTTATGGAGAAGCCTCATGTTACAAGAAAGTGAGTGGGAGCTCAGTAGCATTTCTCATATTATATGTAGATGACATACTTTTGATGGGAAATGATATAGAACTCTTGGACAGCATTAAGGCCTACTTGAATAAAAGTTTTTCAATGAAGGACCTTGGAGAAGCTGCTTATATATTAGCATCAAGATCTATAGAGATAGATCGAGACGCCTCATAGGTCTTTCACAAAGCACATACCTTGATAAGATTTTGAAGAAGTTCAAAATGGATCAGTCCAAGAAAGGGTTCTTGCTCATTGCAAGTAAGGTGTGAGATTGAGCTCGGCTCAATGCCCCACCACGGCAAAAGATAAAGAAGAGATGAGTGTCATCCCCTATGCCTCAGCCATAGGATCTATTATGTATGCCATGTGTACCGGACACTGATGTAAACCTTGCCGTAAGTTTGGTAGGAAGGTACCAAAGTAATCCCGCAAGGAACACCGGATAGCGGTCAAGAATATCCTGAAGTACACGAAAAGGACAAAGGACATGTTTCTCGCTTTATGAAGGTGACAAAGAGCTCGTCGTAAAGGGTTACGCCGACGCTAGCTTCGACACGCATCTGGATGACTCTAAGTCACAAACCGGATACGTGTATATGTTGAATGGTGGAGCAAGAAGTCGGTGCAAATGCAAGCAGAGCATCGTGGCGGGATCTACATGTGAAGCGGGGTACATGGCAGCCTTGGAGGTAGCACATGAAGCAATATGGGTGAAGCAGTTCATCACCGACCTAGGAGTCATACCCAATGCGTCGGGGCCGATCAAACTCTTCTGTGACAACACTGGAGCTATTGCACTTGCCAAGGAGCCTGTTTCACAAGAAGACCAGCACATCAAGCATCGCTTCAACTCCATCCGTGAAAATGTTCAAGATGGAGACATAGAAATTTGCAAAGTGCATACAGATCTGAATGTCGCAGATCCGCTGACTAAACCTCTTCCTTGAACAAAACATGATCAACACCGTAACTCTATGGGTGTTCGGTTCATCACAATGTAACTAGATTATTGACTCTAGTGCAAGTGGGAGACTGTTGGAAATATGCCCTAGAGGCAATAATAAAAGGATTATTATTATATTTCCTTGTTCGTGATAATTGTCTTTTATTCATGCTATAATTGTATTATCCGGAAATCGTAATACACGTGTGAATACATAGACCACAATATGTCCCTAGTGAGCCTCTAGTTGACTAGCTCGTTGATCAATAGATAGTCATGGTTTCACGACTATGGACATTGGATGTCATTGATAACGGGATCACATCATTAGGAGAATGATGTGATGGACAAGACCCAATCCTAAGCATAGCACAAGATCGTGTGGTTCGCTTTTGCGGAGCTTTTCCAATGTCAAGTATCTCTTCCTTAGACCATGAGATCGTAACTCCTGGATACCGTAGGAGTGCTTTGGGTGTACCAAACGTCACAACGTAATCGGGTGACTATAAAGGTGCACTATAGGTATCTCCGAAAGTATCATTGGGTTGACACGGATCGAGATCTGGATTTGTCACTCCGTTACGGAGAGGTATCACTGGGCCCACTCGGTAGTGCATCATCATAATGAGCTCAAAGTGACCAAGTGTCTGGTCATGGGATCATGCATTACGGTACGAGTAAAGTGACTTGCCGGTAACAAGATTGAACGAGGTATTGGGATACCGACGATCGAATCTCGGGCAAGTAACATACCGTCTGACAAAGGGAATAGTATACGGGATTGATTGAATCCTCGACATCGTGGTTCATCCGATGACATCATCGAGGAGCATGTGGGAGCCAACATGGGTATCCAGATCCCGCTGTTGGTTATTGACCGGAGAGTCGTCTCGGTCATGTCTGCATGTCTCTCGAATCCGTAGGGTCTACACACTTAAGGTTCGGTGACGCTAGGGTTATTAGGAAGACTTGTATGCAGCAGACCGAATGTTGTTCGGAGTCCCGGATGAGATCCCAGACGTCACGAGGAGTTCCGGAATGGTCCGGAGGTAAAGAATTATATATAGGAAGTGCTATTTCGGCCATCGGGAGAATTTCGGGGTTACCAGATTGTACTGGGACCACTGAAGGGTCCTGAGGTCCACCGGATGGGGCCACCTATCCCGGAGGGCCCGTGGGCTGAAGTGGAAGGGAACCAGCCCTGGTGGGCTGGTGCGCCCACTTGGGCCCCCGCGCCTAGGGTTGGAAACCCTAGCGGGGGGCACCCCACTTGCCTTGGGGGCAAGCCTCCCCTTGCCGCCCCTTGGGAGATTGGATCTCCAGGGCGGTGCCCCAGGGGGCCTATATAAAAGGGGGGAGGGAGGGGGCAGCCGCACCCTAGCATCTTGCGCCTCCCTCTCCCCTGCTACACCTCTCCTCCTCCGTCACGTGCTTGGCGAAGCCCTGCCGGAGTGCTGCTTCTCCGCCAACACCACGCCGTCGTGCTGCTGCTGGAGCCATCTTCCTCAACCTATCCTTCCCCCTTGCTGGATCAAGAAGGAGGAGACGTCTTCCGCTCCGTACGTGTGTTAAACGCGGAGGTGCCGTCCGTTCGGCACTCGGTCATCGGTGATTTGGATCACGGCGAGTACGACTCCATCATCCACGTTCTAGTGAACGCTTCCGCACGCGATCTACAAGTGGTATGTAGATGCAATCTCTCTCCCATGACTCGTTGCTTAGATGAACTCATAGATGGATCTTGGTGAAACCGTAGGAATTTTTTTTATTTTCTGCAACGTTCCCCAGCAGTAGCCGCTTCAATATAGAGGCCACCCCATGTGGGATTTCAATGGGGAGGATGACGCCACCACCGTGGGTCGTAAGGGCCGGATCGCTTCTTGTTCTCGACTAAGGCCTTGTCCGCATTATACAAGGGAGAAGAGCAGGATTTCCTCCGGCCAATCCATTGTATGGATTTTCTATGTACGATCCTCCAAGCTGGGTAAGAGGACACTTCTTTATGCCCATCCGTTCCATATTCCCATAGTTAAGTACCTTATCTTGTGATTTTGATGCAGGAATTGCACCGGGCCATAAAGGATATAAACAGCCCACCTCCGCAACCTGAGGATCCGGAACGGTCCCTCGATCCGGCCTCCCAAGAGGATCCGGACATATCTGTGGAGCTGATCGATGGGGTATTTTACCAACTGAGCATCGACAATGCCTTGGTTGCCATTACGGCCGATTACCCCGGAATATTTCCAGCCTCACAGGTAATTAGGACCGAAGTCCCAATACTTTAGAAATGATCCCTCCGTGCTTATCTTTGACCACCGTATATCAATGGTGCTTTGCAGGGGGAGCCCTTTAGGCGGAAGGCCGAACCTGCGGCGGCTAGCCAACAAGGGGCAGCAAGGCCCAGCAGACTGAAAAGAAGTGCGGTCCGGATTGAGACACCGGCGCCACAGTATGGCATGCCGCCTTATTCCCAGGTTTTATTCCGGAAGGTATACTAACACTCATGCTCTCTTCAGGAAAAAGAGCGATCGCCGGACTATATCCGGAGAGGCTGCCAATCGAGCCTCCACCAGCCAGGCTCCAAAGCCAGGTCCAGAAGCGGAGGCGAACACGAAGCGTGCGTCGGATGCTTCTCCGACAGAGGATGCCGACGGGCTATCTGCCACCAATTCCGAGGTGGAGAGTGCCATGAATCACAAGCGTCGCTGGACTGTTCTTCGTGACGCATGTTTCTCCCAAGAGGCATTGGATGCCTTCAATTCGGGAGGTGCGCACCTCCGTGCTGCTCAAAATGGTCTAGCCAGAGCCACGAAGCAGTATGTGAAAGACATAAGGGTGAGAAATTTGATGGTTATATATACCAGTAGCCCCCGAGACTTGAAATAGTTAGAATAACTGATTTAAGGATCATTTATTGTGCAGGATCTTACAGAAAAGAATACCCAACTGTCCCAGGAGCTTGAAGAGTGCAAAGCCCAACTTGAGGCCGCACAAGCCGCGACAGGGGAATTCAAAGAGACCCCCTCTGGTAACATACGCTTTTAAAAGATAAGTATGTTATGAAGTGCGGCGTGTGTAGATCTGACAATAACATTGCAGATGGCGCCGGGGTAGATCCGGACAAGCAACAGCTCTTGCGCCGGTTAAAGGTCAAGTAGAACGTGCTTACGAGGGTGAGGCAGGTGAAAAATAATCTCCAAGATGCCAACACCCACCTGGGTGAGGAGCTAAAAGATGTTCGTGCTCGTTCTGACTCAGTTAAGGAGAATCGGCGGCTTCAACGCGACATTTTTAGTAAGTGCTTAAACGAACTTCGAAAAAAAGTTCGGCGAGGAAGTCGACTAACAGAGTTATGTCTGTAGGTATGCTCACATGCCGTCCTGCAGAGGAAATGCCCGGTTCTATGGGTGACCTTTTTCCCGAGCTCTTACAACTGCACGAATGAGTTCGGCAGGTGATGAAAGGCGTCGCCCAGGCCTTGTGGCCAACTGTCTCCCTACTCGAAGGCCTTGGGAGCTTGCAGAGAGGCTCCAGGGAGCGCGGCGGTGCTTCCGATTATGGAAGATATCAGCCTACCGTCAAGGCGCCAGGGAGGCCTGGGCCATGGTGAAGACGCGGTACACGAAGGCTGACCCAAACCACATGGCCGAGGTCGGACCTGTGGGGCCAGATAGGAAGGAGATCCCTGTGAGCTTAGTGTATGGCCAGGTAGAATTGGCCGCAAAGTATTCCCAGCAGGATCAGAAACTAGACAACTGTTAGATGGCATTGAAGAGGAATACAATCAGGTAAATTGACTATGTAATTTAAGGTGACATGTAAAATGCCTTCTAGCCGGATTGTAGATCGTTTGTCTTAGCGGACCTTTTCGCTTCAACCTCGGGACCCAATAGTCCGGAGTGTGTCCGAATACCCTCGCGGTTATATGAAAACCGGGGCATGCGTGGAGACCAAAGCGTATGGGTCATTAGTGCTTTATCGGACAAGTGCCCAACTAGTTATGTTATATTACATGGTTAGTAAGAAACATCTTCCAGGAGAATAGTTCCGTTAGGGGTTCCTTTCTCGGGAGGCATGCCCTAAAGTGCATGTCCTAATGCGAAAAAAGCGTAAAAACATCTGGGGCAGATAAATAAATAGGTAAGAAATCTTCTTTTAGTTCACCGACCGAATATTCTCTTAAGAACGCTTAGCTTTCGGCTTCACCCACCGAGGTACACATCCGGTGACCCGGCAAGAATAATCGCAGAGGTGCTCCCTTTACCACCTAGCCGAACAATCGGGAACGAGGGGTAAGCACAGTGAGCCGCAACCCAGCTTGGCCAAAACTTAAGTCATATCGATGCATATAATGGTGAATAAAAGGTACATGCGGAAGTGTGACACATGTATTGGGCGTGAAGCCCTTATAATTAAGCTTCGTGAAAGAAGCCCAGGGTACAATGAGCGCCGATAAGCGCGTCAAGTGTCGAACAATGCGCTTAACGAGCCTTCCAAGGCTTGAAAGAAAAGGAGGGAGAAGGAGAAAAATAGAAGACAGCTAAAATGTAAAATATGGACAGAGGAAGGAGACGAACTCGTAATCCGCGCTAGGCGTAGAATCTTCGAGACGTGCTGCGTTCCATGGGTTCGGCTCGAGTCGGTTATCCGATGCATCTCGCAGACAGTACGCTCCACCGGTCAGGACTTGGTCGATGATAAAGGGACCTTCTCATTTGGGCTTTAGTTTGTCCTTTTTCTTGTTCGGCAGACGTAGAACTAGCTCGCCAACATTGTAAGTTTCGGCCCGTACTTCTCTGCTTTGATATCTTCGAGCCTGCTGTTGATACAATGCGGAACGGGCTTTCGCTACGTCACGCTCCTCCTCCAAGGCGTCCAAACTATCCTGCCGATCGAGCTCGGCTTCTCTTTCTTCGTACATGCGCACGCGAGGTGAGTCATGAATTATGTCGCAGGCAGAATCGCCTCTGCCAGATACCATAAAGAATGGTGTGAATCCGGTCGTGCGATTCGGAGTGGTCCGCAACCCCCAGAGTACGGAGTCGGGCTCCTCTACCTAGTGCGTGTTAGATTCCTTGAGGGACCGCACTAATCTAGGTTTGATGCCGCTCATAATTAGACCATTTGCTCGCTCAACTTGACCGTTAGTTTGAGGGTGATGGACCGAAGCGTAGTCGAGCTTAATGCCCATGTTTTTGCACCAGAGTTTGACCTCGTTGGCCTTAAAGTTCATGTCGTTATCAGTGATGATGCTGTGGGGGACACCGTAACGGTGTACGACCCCTGATATGAAGTCTATCACCGGTCCGGATTCGGCCGTCTTGACAGGCTTGGCCTCTATCCATTTGGTGAATTTATCCACCATGACCAGTAGGTATTTTTGCTTGTGGGTTCCCCCTTTAAAGGGTTCGACCATGTCAAGCCCCCCAGACCGCGAAGGGCCAGGTGATGGGTATAGTTTTGAGGATGGTGGGTGGCATGTGGCTTTGATTAGCAAAGAGCTGGCATCCGATGCATCGTTGGACTAAGTCCTGAGCATCTGCCCGGGCCGTCTGCCAATAAAATCATGTACGGAAGGCCTTGCCTACAAGGGCCCGGCTGCAGATGGTGCTGCCGAGTCCCAAGATGTATTTCAGCCAGAAGATTCCGCCCTTCCTCTTCGGAGATACACCTTTGAAGGACTCGGTTGTGCTTTTCTTATAAAGCTCTCCTCATGGACTTTGTAGGCTTTAGATCGCCGCACTATGCAGCGGGCCTCGCTTTTGGTCCTCGGGAGTTCCTGCCTGGTTAGGTAGGCTAGGAATGGTTCTGCCCACGGGCAATGACTCCCATTATTACATGGGTGAGGGTGTTATTTCGTTGGTAGAACCACCAACTATGTCGAATATTCGGTGTGGGCAAGGCGGTTGGGTCCGGGTTGTTATTTCGGACTCTCCTCCCATAATACGGATGGCTTGAACAGCCTCTCTAGGAAGATGTTGGGGGGGACAGCATCGCGCTTTGCGCCGATTCGTGCCAACACGTCTGCTGCCTGGTTGTTATCCCGGGCTATATGGTGAAATTCGAGCCCCTCAAACCGAGCTGACATTTTTAGGACAACATTGCGATAGGCTGCCATTTTCGGATCCTTGGCATCAAAGTCTCCATTTATTTGGGATATCGCGAGGTTCAATCCTCACAAGACCTCTAGGCGTTGAATGCCCATGGAGACCGCCATTCGGAGACCATGTAGAAGGGCCTCAGATTCGGCTGCGTTGTTGGAGTCCGTATACATTATCCGGAGTATGTATTGAACTCAGATTCTCCGGTTGGGGACGTCAGAATGACGCCAGTTGCCAGGCCAGCCAACATTTTTGGAGCCGTCGAAGTGCATTATCCAGTTGGAATATGCGCCGTACTCTTTAGGGAGTTCGGCTTCGGTCCATTCGGCGACGGAGTCGGCCAAAACCTGCGACTTAATGGCTCTGCGTGGCTTATAGGTTATGTCGAACGGGAGGAGCTCCATAGCCCATTTGGCAATCCGGCCCGTCGAGTCGCGGTTGTTTATAATGTCGTTAAGAGGTACTTCAGAGGCTACTGTTATTGAACACTCTTGAAAGTAGTGTCGCAGCTTCCGGGATGCCATAAACACCACGTACGCTATCTTTTGATAATGCGGGTACCGTGACTTGCATGGAGTTAGGACAGTGGACACGTAGTAAACTAGTTTTTGAAGAGGGAACTTATGTTCGTCCGTTTCTCGTTCGACAACGAGCACCGCGCTTACAACTTGATGAGTTGATGCGATGTATAATAGCATTGGTTCGCCCATGTTGGGTGCGGCCAGGACCGGGTTTGTTGCCAATATGGCTTTTATTTCTTCGACTCCGGCCGTGGCGGCATCCGTCCACTCGAAGTGTTCGGTGCGCCGGAGGAGGCGATAAATGGGGTAATGACTTTTCTCCCAAACGGGAGATGAAGCGGCTTAGAGCTGCCACGCATCCAGTCAATTTTTGTATTTTCTTGAGGTATTTTGGGATATCGAATTGTGACAGAGCTCGGATCTTGGCTGGATTTGCTTCAATTCCTCTACTGGATACAATGAAGCCCAAGAGCTTTCCAGCTGGTACGCCGAAAACGCATTTTTCCGGGTTGAGCTTAATGTCATATGTTCGGAGATTATCGAATGTGAGCCTCAAGTCGTCTACTAGAGTTTCGACGTGCTTGCTTTTGACGACCACATTGTCTACGTATGCCTCCACTGTTTTGCCGATCTGGTTTGCCAGACATGTCTGAATCATGCGCTGATATGTTGTGCCGGTGTTTTTGAGCCCGAAGGGCATTGTGTTGAAGCAAAATGGGCCGTATGGAGTGATGAATGCCGTTGCGGCTTGGTCAGGCTCTGCCATCTTAATTTGGTGGTAGCCGGAGTATGCATCGAGGAAACACAATGAATCGAACCCGCGGTAGCGTCGATGATTTGATCAATGCGGGGAGGGAAGGATCCTTTGGGCAAGCCTTGTTGAGGTCCTCGAAATCGACGCACAAGCCGTCGGATTTGTCCTTCTTTGGTACCATCACGGGTTTGCTAGCTAGTCCGGATGTTTTATATCTCCGATGAATCCGGCCTCCAATAGTTTGGCTAGCTCCTCTCCCATGGCCTGTCTCTTAGGTTCGAGAAACGCCAAGAGCCTGTTGATCGGGCTTGAATCCTTTTAGGATGTTTAGGCCGTGCTTTCGGCCACCGGCGTGGGATTCTGGCATGTCCGAAGGGTGCCAGCAAAATGTCCCAATTTTCACAGAGGAATTCTCTTAGTGCGGCGTCTACATCGATTTAATTGTGCCCGATGGAGGCCGCTTTTGTAGGGTCCGTTGGATGGACTTGGAATTTGAATATTTCGTTCACCGGTTTGAAGGAAGTGGATTTGGATCTCTTATCGAGTATCACGTCGTCCCTATTCACCGTGGAGCGCAATAGCAGTTGAGTTCCTCGGCCGCTAGGGCTTCGGATAGTGCCTCAAGGGCCGGCGCCTGTCTTATTTTCGGTGCGGAGTGCTATGTCCAGGTCACTAGCAAGAGTGATGATTCCGTTGGGCCCGGGCATTTTGAGCTTCATGTACCCATAATGGGGTATAGCTTGGAAAATTGTGAATGCCTCTCGCCCTAATAGAGCGTGGTATCCGTTGCTGAACGGGGCCACTTGGAACGTGACCTCTTCGAACCTGTAATTATCCGGCGTGCCGAACACCACATCCAGTGTGATTTTTCCTCAGACAGATGCTTCCCGATCGGGATTATTCCTCTAAAGGTTGTGCTGCTTCGCTCAATGCGGCTCCAGTCTATCTCCATTTTTCGGAGGGTTTCCTCGTAGAATGAGGTTCAATCCGCTGCCACCGTCCATGAGTACCTTGGTAAGGCGTAAAGCTGTCCACTATCGGACCGAGGACCAATGCGGCCGGTGCTCGGGCTGTTCGAATTTAGGTTCGTCACTGGCATTAAAGGTAATAGCCGTGTCACTCCATGGGTTTATTGTTGCTACTTGGTAGACTTCGGCAAGGCTAAGGAGTGTTCGTTTCCGCATATTATTTGATGCGGAAGTCTCAAAGACTGTTAATACCGTACTGGTATCCTTGGGTTGGTGCTCTAGAGCTAGAAGCTCTTCGCCACTTTTGGCCACCGCCGTAGTATCCAACATGCTCTAAGGCTATGAGTTGGAGTGGCGCCCTCAGTATTATGAATTTTACAGGTCCATTGAGCCATCCTTCCAAAGACGGTTCCATGCCCTATAGAGGGTTTTTGCTTTTGGTATTTAACCTGTGCTGGCGATGATGCACCCTTTTATTTCGGACTGGGGTTGTATTCAAGGCCGGATTGTCCCAAAATCTTGATTCGGTTTTCCAAGCGCTTTCCATCGCACAGTACTTTCGTACTATGGATGCCAAGTCGGCAAAGCGTGTAATGTCATGGCGACTTATAGCATTGAGGATCCCGTTGTCCGTGCAATTATTGCAGAAGAATGAGATTGCGTCCTCCTCGCGACAGTCCTTTATCCTGTCCATAACCAGGAGGAATCGCCCAAGAATGGTGTACTGTTTCAAGGGCTCTTGCCGAATTTGAGATAGGTCGCTTATGTTTGGGTGGGCGGGTGGAATTAAATCGTAACCGTGCCCAACTGAGAGACTTATAGGCCAAGGAGCTTCCGAACTTGGAAGCTTGGATTCTTGGATGTTGTCAAATGAATTTAGCCCGCTGCCTGACTTTAGGTTCAGGGCTTGAGTGACGTCCTCTCCTCCGCGGGAATCCGGCATGGAGGGATTGGGAATCCGGACGTAGCTAGTCCTTAAGATAGAAGAAGGGTTGTCGTATTGTTCCTCCACCATAGCAACGTGGTGGGTAACCTGGGGAGAGTTAATCTCTCTCAGATCGGGTTTAGGCCCAATCTGATCATAGTCTGTAGCGACTCCCAGGGCGGCGATGCGATCCAAGACTCGTTTAAGGAAGAGAGCTCCATCAGATCTAACTGCTCGGCGAGCTCCGAGTTAACCTGAAGGTTGCTTTCGATGACCCGAGAAGTCATCGTCTGTGACGCCCGGATAATTAAGCTACAGTGATCCCACGCTAATGGTGCCACGTCACCACGATTACTGCTGCTAATCTATCGTTAGGACGAAACCGGTCCAAATTTCAAAAATCAAGTTAATGATAACAATAAAAGTTTTCAAAAATTAAAACAAAAATGTTTGGATTGTACTAAATAATACAAAGGTAATTATGGTGCAACAAACCCATTTTTATAAAATGCCTAAGTAATTTAAAATGATTTAAAACAGAAAAGTAAAATAAATAAAAAGTATAAAAAAACAAAACAAAAGAAAGGGGACCCCTCCCCCAATGGGCCAACTGCCCACTAACAGCCAAAGCAATCGCCCAGCCGGCGGCCGACCCACCCCACTCCCTTATCCCTCACACCCGCTAACCCTAACCCCGCCGCCCCACTTCCTCCTCTGGATCGAGGAGACCCCACTCCTCGTCCTCGCCCCGATCCGGATCGGGCTCATCCTCGCACCTCGCCTCCGCCGTCGCTGCCGCCTGGTGCCGCCTGCCCGTCGCCGACCAGCGCCACTCAGAGGACACCTCCCCGCCTCGTCACCTCCCCGACCCCGGAGACCGTCGCCGCCAGCCTCGCCGAACGCCGCCGCCGGACCCTCGTCGGCCTGCATCCGCTCCGCCCGCTCGTCCCGTAGTCCTCCCAACCTCCCCGAGCCCGCCGCCTGCCCCACGCTCCTCGGTGAGGACCCCGGTCCTCCTTCTCCTCCCCTCGCCGGCCTTCGCCTGCCAGGTTGCGTTCGCCAGCCGAGCCTTGGCCACGCGCCCCACGCCCAGCCGCGCCTTCAAGACGCACCACGCACTGCGGTGGCCTCGCGGTCCCGCCTCCGCCGCCGGCCACCACCGCAGCCCGCGCCTCCCTGCTCGCTTCGCCACATGAAAGCACACGCTGTTGGCCGGGCGTGCCTCGTTCGCCACCTCAGCGCTGCGCCAGTGCGCTGCCGCTGGTCACCGCGCTCCTGCTGCCGCCTCAGACATCCTCCGCTCGCCGCTGCGTTGCTCGTTCCTCCGCCGCTTCCTTGGCTCGACGGCTGGGGCAGCGCGCCAGCCTCGCATGCGCCAGCACCTCAAGACACGGCGCCTTGCCGTCACAGACTCGCCGGCAAGACGCCAAGACTGAAGCGCCTGATAGCTCAAAGACACCGCTAGGCTCACATCGACTAGGGCCCCGCCTGTAACGTTAAAAAGAGAGAATTAAAATAAAAATAATAAGTAAAAATAAAAATGATTTAATAAAATTAATTATTAATTAATTAATTATCTAATGAATTAATTAAGTTAATTAATCCGGTTTAATTAATTTAATTAACTAGTTAGGTTAATTAAATAGTAATTAAATTAACTAACTGTAATTAACCTAAGCAAAGGTATGATGTAGGTCCCACTAGACCCAATCGTCAGGTTGACCAAGTCAACTCTGTTGGATCGGCCGATGTCGGCATGACATCATGCCGATGTCATTAATCTGTTTTTCGAATTAATTAAATAATTAATTAAATTCCAGAAATTAATAAAATCTTTAGAAAATCATATATTTTAATCCGTAACTCGGATTAAAATATTTTCAACATGAAAGTTGCTCAGAACGACGAGACGATTCCGGATACGCAACCCGTTCGTCCGCCACAACCCCCCTAACCTATCAAACTCGCAACTTTTCCTCCGCCCTTCCTCAAGATTTAAACGCGTAAACACCGGAATACTTTCCGGATGTTTCCCTTCACCGGTATCACCACATACCGCGTTAGGGCACGCCTAGCATCACGCTTTGCTTTGTCATGCATCGTCATGCATCTGCTTGCTTAAATATTCATTGTTTCTTCCCTCTTCTTCCGCTTAGACTACGAGACCGACGCCGGCCGCCAAAGACGACTACGGAGTTGACGACCCCTCCTACTTGCCAGAGCAACCAGGCAAGCCCCCCCTTTGATCACCAGATATCGCCTATTCTACTCTATACTGCTTGCATTAGAGTAGTGTAGCATGTTATCGCTTCCGTTATACCTATCCCGATGCATAGCCCGTCCTTGCTACTACTTGTTGTTACCTTTACCCGCAATCCTACATGCTTAGAATAGGATGCTAGTATTTCCATCTGTGGCCCTACATTCTTGTCCGTCATTGCTTATATTATCGGGCCGTGATCCACTCGGGAGGTGATCACGGTATATACTATATACTTATACATGATACATGTGGAGACTAAAGTCGGGTCGGCTTGTGGAGCACCCGAAGTTGATCTTTGTGGCGGAGCTGACAGGTGTGTTGAGACCGCTTAGGAGAGAGGTGGGCCTGGCCTGCTCGGTGTTCGCGGATACTTAACCCGCTTAACGAGATCTTGGTATTTGATCCGAGTCTGCCACGGGCCTATACGCACTAACCAACTACGTGGGAAAGATATGGGCACTCGGCGCCGTGGTATCGGTAGAAGCATTTCGTGACGCCACGTCGAAGCGGCGCACGCGGATTGGACTGAACGCCACTAGGCTAGGTCTGCTTCGGCCACAGACTAACGTGCGGTGTGCGCAGGCGATGGGCCTGCACCCTGTGACGCTTAGGTTTAGACCGGCGTGACCTCTGTTATGCCTAGGTGGGGCTGCGACGTGTTGATCTTCCACGGCCGGGCATGACCCAGAAAGTGTGCCCGCCAAATGGGATCAAGCGTGTTGGGTTATGTGGTGCACCCTGCAGGAAGTTAATCTATTCGAATAGCCGTGATCTTCGTAATGTGACGACTTGGAGTTGTACCTTGACCTTATGACAACTAGAACCGGATACTTAATAAAACACACCCTTCCAAGTGCCGATACAACCCGGTGATCGCTTCTCAACAGGCGACGAGGAGGATCGTCGGGTAGGATTATGCTATGCGATGCTACTTGGAGGACTTGATCTACTCTCTTCTACATGCTTTGCAGAAGACGGAGGCTGCGAAGCGTAGTCTTCGGCTGTGATTAGCTATCCCCTCTTATTCTCGCATTCTGCGGTTCAATCCACCGATATGGCCCTTTACACATATATCCATGCATATGTAGTGTAGCTCCTTGCTTGCAGTACTTTGGATGAGTACTCACGGTTGCCTTGTTCCCCCTTTCCCCATATCTCTACTCGATTGCTGCGACCAGACGATGGAGCCCAGGAGCCAGACGCCACCGTCGATGACGACTACTACACCGGAGGTGCCTACTACTACGTGCAGCCTGCTCACGACGACCAGGAGTAGTTAGGAGGATCCCAGGCAGCAGGCATGCACCTCTTTCGATCTGTATCCCAGTTTGTGCTAGCCTTCTTAAGGCAAACTTGTTTAACTTATGTCTGTACTCAGATATTGTTGCTTCCACGACTTCGTCTATGATCGAGCACTTGTATTCGAGCCCTCGAGGCCCCCGCTTGTATTATGATGCTTGTATGACTTATTTTATTTTTAGAGTTGTGTTGTGATATCTTCCGTGAGTCCTCGATCTTGATCGTACATGTTTGCGTGTATGATTAGTGTACGATTGAATCGGGGCGTCACATCGCTTGCCAAGCGGCTCAACAGCGGTCATAAGAAAACCGCTTAGCCGGAGAGTTTGGCCGACAGCCAAAGCTTCTTTAGCAACAAAGGCTGCCGTCTTTAAAGACGGGATGAGGCATCCTTCCCGATGGCGGCGACATTGCAGGAACTCTCAATGAAAGCACCAATGTCGGTGTCAAAACCGGCGGATCTCGGTAGGGGTCCCGAATCGTATGCCTAGGCGGATGGTAACAGGAGACAAGGGACACGATGTTTTTACCTGTGTTCAGGCCCTCTCGATGGAGGTAAAACCCTACTCCTGCTTCATTAATATTGATGATATGGGTAGTACAAGAGTAGATCTACCACGATATCAGAGAGGCTAAACCCTAGAAGCTAGCCTATGGTATGATTGTTGTTCGTTCTACAGACTAAAACCCTTCGGTTTATATAGACACCGAATAGGGTTAGGGTTACACAGAGTCGGTTACAATGGTAGGAGATCTACATATCCATATCGTCAAGCTTGCCTTCCACGCCAAGGAAAGTCCCATCCGGACACGGGACGAAGTCTTCAATCTTGTATCTTCATAATCCAGGAGTCCGGCCAAAGGTCATAGTCCGGCTATCCGGACACCCCCTAATCCGGGACTCCCTCAACCACCATACTCCACTCCTCGTTTGTAGATAACCCCCTGCCTCTCACGTTCGACCATCTCTCCCTCTCACCCCATCTAGCCATCTCAGGAAAAAATAAGAAGGATCTGGAGAGGTCGCTGCTTTCGGCGCCCGTCTGCCCAACTCCTCTCATGCCTTCTCTCAGGCTGCATTGCCGACCACCACCACGACCCCCTCCTCCTCGCCATCTCCTCTGCCCCCTTCCAAGTCATCATGAATTACATTCATGGTGGTCTAGAAAAAATAAACAAAATTGATACTCAAAAATAATTCTTAAAAATCATTTTTTGCAAAGCACAATAAGTGTTATTTCTTCAAAAGTTTTGGATGCAGGTTGAACACTTGAACGCTTTTGTTTGCAAAAGATATCCTTTTATCTATTTTGCCTACATTTACTATTCACCCGGATGCTTGTGAGCTCTAGAGAAGAAATAATATCCGAAGAAACCTATCGATATTTGTTACACATGAGATGACCCCCGCATACTTTGTCAAATAAACAACTCTCGGATCAATGCATTTCAATGTTCCGTGCAACGCACGAGCATCTTACTAGTGAATTATTATGTAGTTACGTTATGGTATTGCTAAGTATAAAGTAATACACAAACATAGATGCAACATTTTACATTTAGGAATGTGCAACTCACCATGTTGCACATTTATGCATATTGCACGATATATTCTAGTTTTTATATGTCTGAAATAGAAATTCAGGTAGGAGTATCGCACATGGTTAAACACAAAGTTGCGCTTATATTTAGCTTTAAATTTATCTTCTTTTTAATCTTTATTTTTGCCGGGGCTTTACTTTCTTAATCTATTTGTATAGTTGTCATATTAACATCCAAGGGCTAATAACATTCACTCAGGAACACTTTTTTTATTAAGCATAGTTATTCCATAACCACGTGATGAAAGAAGTGTAATTCGTTGATTTACGTTATTTATTTACTTCCCGTCGAATTGAAAAAAATTTCAAGAGGATCCTAAATAGTTTATCTAGGTTCAGAAATGAAATTTGATCAATCAAATGATGCAACAATAAAATAAATTTTCTCCTTGACCACCACACACAGCTTGGAGACTTAGGGTCACCGAAGCCCCTTATTTTACTCTGGTTAGGTTCACCAGCTCACAATAATATCCAATAGGATAATTCATCTAAGTCGCGCCTTGTATAGTACTCTGCACAACACTTGAATTAAGCACCACTAGAAGTCTAGAACCACTCTTGCATAAAATAGGAGAAAAGAACAACAACAGTAACGTGCAGATGCGAACACAAATATTGTCTATACTGCAGTGATGCAGCACACATGTCTAGTCGGCATCAGCTAATTATAGATGATTAGGTATGCATGCATAACCAAGCAAGCTCCACTACACCATGTGGGGCAGTTGGCCCAGCTCATGTTTGGAAGATAACTTAGTAGAGACACCAACCCAGAATCCAGATTATTATTGAACTTCTGCTGTGTCCCCAAAACAGAACGGACTAAACAAGTTTAACATGCCAAAAATTCAACTGTGCCCATGATACCAAAAGAAAACCTGGATAATGGGGAAAAGGTCACATTTTCTCATTGATTTCGACGAGGAAGTACTCTGAAAGTTTTCTTCCCCTTCCTGACTTTCTTTAAGATATGACCAGATTTTTTCTTGTTTCATTTCATGCCACGAAAAGGTCAGAACTCTCGATCTAGCCCCACTTTCCATTGCAATTTATCGACATGAAGCTATCCTACAAATACTATCCCATGGATTTATTGGTGGAACACTTTGAATTTTACTGTTTTCAGGAAAATTCTCTGCACTCCAAAGAATCTCCTGAATCATCATGTGTGAGGGATTTGCGCATGTTTCCGGTTCCATGAAATACAGGTTAATTATCATGTATACACCTCACTAGTCATCGACAAAGACGCTTAACAAAAACATCACATCATCATCACCGTCACAAAATGCAAATTTGTGTTGCTTTCCGTGGCGTTTCTAAGGTGCAGCTTCCACTGATCCAGTGACACGGAGACCATTTGTGTCAAGTTGATGCACACATGTCATAGGTAGCTGATAGCTCCTTTCTTTCTCACCTAATCATGCCCCAGGCAACCTCCAACTGCAAGTTCATCCACCACCTCTATCCACAACCAAGACAGTCCAGTAAAATACAGAACAATTGGCCCAAGGAACATAGTTTTGATATGAATGCTTCTGGTCAGCATTTATCCCATTTCTTTTAATAAATGTTTCTACAGTTCGCTTATGTTTTTTGAAATGTTTCTGCATTCTCGAGAAGCCTCGATGCAGGTACAGTCTAGAGAAACAGGGAGCATCTGTCGGTGTCATCTACATCAGCTTTGTTTGGGTTGTGCACATCTTGATGTGGAAACCCAATGGGATTTCGGAGGATTTCTTTTCTTTTTTTTTGGCCGATAAAAATTCAGTGAGTAGGTATAAGGATGTGAAAGGGACTAAATGCATGCATAAGTCACCACTGTTTCTAATATGAAAGTGACTTCTACTTTTGTCATATCAGCCAGTGATTTTGTGAGATTATGGTGGGCACTGGAAGTAGTTCTGAATTCGATTTCTACCAAATTTGATTGCTATCTGTGCTGTTTACAACCCTGGATTTCTGCCGGAAAAAGAAATAATCTATACTGTCTTTAGACATTTATCCTATTTTCTTTTAAATGTTATCTGTTTCACTCGTGTTTCTTGAAATATTTCCGCATTCTCGAGGCAAGAAATATTTCCTCATTCTCGAGAAGCCTCGGTGCAGGTACAGTCTAGAGAAACAGAGAGAATCTGTCGGCGTCGTCTACATCAGCTTGTTTGGGTTGTTCACATCTTGAAGTGGAAATCCAATGGGATTTCAGAGGATTTTTTTTGCCAATAAAAATTCAGTGAGTAGGTATAAAGATGTGAAAGGGACTAAATGCATGCATAAGAGTCATAATTGTTTCTATCTGTAAGCTCCTGAGAAAAAGGATTTTTACTATGAAAGTGACTTCTACTTTTGTCATATTAGGAGTGATTTTGTGAGATTATATGGTGGGCACTGGAAGTAGTTCTGAATTCAATTCCTACCAAATTTGATTGCTATATGGGCTGCTTACAACCCTGAATTTCTGCTGGAGAAGGAAATAATGTGTACAGTCCTTAGACAATCCATGCGCAACCTTCAACTAACAAGGAGAAGGGGAAATGCTGGTCATATTTGATAACAACTTGAAAGTAAAAAAGAAGTACAATGGAGAAGGAGCTGTTGATCGAGGTTTTCTTATAACAACTACTGGAAAAGCATATGGTTTTACATCATAGGCTAAAACGTGCAGTCATACAAATTTCCTGTGTCATCGACATTTACGCAGTAAGGAAAAACTAGCCACTGAAATTCTCACCGGGTTTCATGTCCACTATCAGATTGACCACGACAATCCCCGAAAGAATCTATGGGCTACAATCACTACTCTTCCCTATCGTTTCAAGATGAGCTTCTGTTTGATCATAGGACAGACATTACCTTGCCTGGTTGACATAAGGTCTGACGAAAGTCCTTCTCCACCATACTTCGAATGCCCTCTGCAAATTCGGACAGTTATCGCCTAATTTCAAGAACCTCCCGAGCCATGACAGTAATATAGACCGCTGGTCTTCCAAAGGAAGTGTCAGGATTGTCTGCCCAATCCCTTCCTCGACAAGCTTCCTATCAAATGACCGGCAGCTGCATTGTAGCCATGAGTAGTCATCAATAAGTGCTTGCAGCCAGACTTGCAGGAGGAGAAGACGAGTGTCCTTGGACGGAAGCATTTCTCCTCTTCCAATGCCAACAAAGAGCCTTGCAGTTATACTGCTAACTGTGTGGCGAGAGGCGATAGGCAATTTTGCATGTAATGACGCAAGCTCACTTTGGCTTGCCCACATGACCACAAAATCATCGCAAATTCGTTGGTTAACCAATATCTCAACCAACCAGAGGATATTGTCAGTCTCCAGAGTTATTTGGCGTGTAACTTGGGAAGGAAAACCTGCTTCAGATGCTTCCACAAAGAGTGGCTGAAGTCTTTCCAAGCAACCTCGACACGAACCGTAAAATAGTTCACAACAGATGTCTGATGTTCCATCTGTGCAACGGCTGCTATCCTTGAGAAGATTCAGAACCAAGGCCTTCATTTCCCGACGCCCCCTGTCATCATTGCTCTTCAAGACCATCTCCATAATATGAGACAAAGTATCGGTTGGTGAGTACGGGCTGTCAGACGTAACTCTTTTCAGCAAAGGGCTAACTCCATAAGACTTGCTCTGAAGATGTCGTATCGACGACACAACGCTGTCTTCTTCCTCACCGACCCAAGGAACTGCTTCCAAATAATCCAAGCATGACTTGACACAAGCATGGAAACCGAGTAATTCAGCAACCTGCAAATGTAGCCACTTCTGTCATGATCAAACAAGCAGGGCTACTTAGTACGTGAACTACTACGATTATATAGAGCTCAGGAAAAATTGACTGCCATGCAGTTCTTCTGTGAGAATGAAACTTATGTAAAATCTAATGACAAACTAAGCAACATGAGCTTTGCAACAGAAGAAAGGCAAAGACACTGAAATGTGAGTTTCTGAACATGCATATACCTTCATGATACGAAGCACACGCGACACATTCTGCTTGAGCAGCTTGTGCTTTGCCTCGTCGCAGTACATCAGCCCGACGGTCTCCACATAGATCTCTGCATCGTCGCAATCATGGATCTCCACGCATGGCACCGGAGAGCCACCATGGCCATTGTCGCCGTCGGAGAGCTTCTCGGCAAAGAAAGCGCTGCTTCCACAGAGAACATCCCTATGTACGCTCATCCTGACAGCAATCCCTTCCTTGCCATACAGCATCACCGTCAGGTTGCTCGTCTCAGGCTGCCCGAACCCAACGCAGATCTTGTGCTGCTGAGCCTCGGCGTCGCCAGCCTGCTCCTGCCGCTTATCCGCCGCAGTCTCGGCCGCCGCCGCGTTCTGCTCGTCGGGAGCTTCCCGGCGCCCCGGCTCGTCGGTCACGGACGGCGCGTTCTGCACGGAGGGCGCCACGGACGGGGGCGCCGACGGGATCTTGCGCTGCTGCTTGCTGTGGCTATGGCCGTGGCTGTTGCCGCCGGCGTGGCCGTGGTGGTGATGCGGGTTCTTGAGGCTCTTGTGCAGCGCCGCCGGCGAGGGGCAGCACCAGAAGCCCTCCGGCGTGACGGCGATCGGCACGGGCCGGATCCTCGCCGGCGCCGGCTGCGCCCTCCTCGGCCTCGATTCCTCCATCCCCGGAGGTCAATTCCGCATCTGGCTTCCCCGGAGCGCGGCCAGGCGAGCAAGATCTTGACAATAGCTTCTCCTCCTGCAATCCGTGCAAGATCAGAGCCTCCCGCGGGAGACGGGACCCCGGGAGAACAAGAACACGGACCGAAGAAAGAAAGAGAAAAAAAATGCAGAATGACAAGAACAGGATGCCCTCCGTGCAACAAAATCCGCGGGTTTTCCGCATCTGCTGCACGGATGGTTCTTCTTCCACCTTGGGAAGAACAGGCCAGATACAGCTACAGATTCTTCCAGGAAACAGCATGCAAATGGCAGACGATAGTACCGTGACTCACCTCAGGAACGGGCGATCGGGAGGGCGACCAGCTCGAGCGGAAGGGGGAGGTGACCGCGCGCTTCCTGCGCCGGCGGCTCTGGCCTCAGGCTGGAGCTCCAGAGCAGCAGTACCAGCTAGCTCAGCTGCTGCCTGCCAGTTTCAGAATTGGGGCAGGGCACAATCAAGGAGGAGTACTGGAGTAGTCGTATATTGCTGCCCCGAATCCAATGCCTTGTCTGGCCCGGGCGACTGTTTGGGTAACCGAGAAGAAGCAAGCCGGCGTGGGTTCCCGTGCCTCTCCTCTTCCTGGCAATGCCTCCAATTTACTCCACCTCACTGCACACCCTTCCACATGGATGTGTGGAACGGATCCTCATCTTCTCCGGAAGAGCAGTTCAGATTACTCCTCGTGCAGAACGCGTATACGGTGGATAATACACGGCATAACAATATTAGATAATTCTTCAGCCCAAGGGTCCTTTGGGTGGGGATTTGATAGATATTTTGTACACGGAGAGAAGTTTTTTTGGATTGCTTTCGTATGCACCACGAGATGACTTTATGTAAAAGAAATGTTGTCTCGTATGCACTTTCGGCGTCTCCCTGGATTTCTTTAAGGTTCTCGTGGACCATCAAAAGGCAGTGCCTGCAAAATCCTAGTATGTCTTTGTTCTATGTTTTTATTTATTTTTTGAGCAACGTGTCTTTGTTCTATGTAGGATTCAAGTTGTGACATCGACTTGGTTGTGGCGGGCCTTCGGGGCTACTACATCACTGGTTTGAAAACTGCAAAATTTCAAAGTGCACATCATCTTTCTTGGTGTGCCCATAGGAAAACCAAGAAAATAGCTGTGGTGCACCTTTTCTACCAGCCCAAGAAACAATCATGCGTGGAAACGAGAGCGGAAAGAAAAGATGCGGGCGACTCCCTTTCCCCACAACAAATTTTAATATATATCTACTAAGTGTTGATAATACACCCTTTGCCCTCGTTCAAAAATATAAGATGTATTAGTTTATTAAAAAATCAAACTTATGCAAATTTGGACAAGTTATTTAAAAAATAATATTAAATCTACAATGTCAAGTTTGTATCATTAGATGCATCATGAAAAGTATTTACATATTTTATTTATTTTATATATTGTAGATGTTGATATTTAATTATACTCCCTCCGTTCCTAAATATAAGTCTTTTTAGACATTTCAAAATGACTACAACATACGGATGTATGTAGACATATTTTAGAGTGTAGATTCATTCATTTTGGTCCGTATGTAGTCATCTGTTGAAATCTCTAGAAAGACTTATATTTAGGAACGGAGGGAATATAATATTAGTCAAACATACACAAGTTTAAATTGCATGGAAGTCAATACATCTTATACTCGGGTACGGAGGGAGTATTACACAAGGTTACTATTTCATTTCATATACTACAAGAAAATAAAGTCAATCAATCAATAAATATCACGACTAATTGTGTGGAGAACCTCTCTTGTTCCAACCTAATTACAAAACAGTATAACAGAGCCACCTACGACTCTCCACGGTGATTTGAGTTCGTCCACCGTCGGATTCACAACACCAACGCATCAGATCACTCATGCATGCCACGGTGCACCCCGTAGGCTTTTTTATCCCTCCACCCCGCACATCATGGCTGGTCCACAGATCTGGGCTGCTGCTCCGCGAACCTACCTGGGCGCCCTCTCATTGAATTGGACCGAGGGACTGTCAAATAGGCCTCAATTTGTCAGCTATCGTGGGCATTATTCTTTCATGCAGCTAATACCATAGAAGGTGCAGCAGCATCGCGAAACCGCCCCTTACGTTCTCTTCCCTTCGGGTTGCAGTGGACGACAGTTTCTCGCTTGCCCACCCCCGCTCTAATTCATCTTACTTCATACGATACCTAAGCTTGATGTGTAGGATCTCTTTTTTGCCGGCAGATGATTTGGTTTATTGCATATGTGCCAATCTACATTTTTCTCTATGTGCGATTGTCCCATGAATCAGTGGCAGCAACAACAACAGTCGATGTGGAAGAGGAGGTGGCAACAGCATCAGCGACTCGAGGGTGTGGACAAACAGGAGGAGGGGGTGCCTGATCCAGTCCTTGTTGTCCTTACCTTTCTGTCTAATAACGCACCTGCTTAAGGAGGAAGACCGTGGAGGAGGTCAGGGCTAGACGAAGACACATGAGGCAATCTAGATGACTAGATCTTTCGCTAAGCCACTGCTACGCCTCCGACCACAATACCTCCCATCTATCCATATCCGCGTCTTCCGTCGAGGTGAGATTTTGTTCTCACTTATTTGGTAAGATTCCTGCATCTGCATGGCATAATTTTCTTGTTTTGTTCAAATTCACTCCTAAAGCTTATCAATTCGTGTAGTGAGCCCTTTGCTACCAACTCCTGGATGCACCCGCTCAGCTCCAAAGTCAAAGGTCTCTAATGATTTTAGGTATGTGCTTACTTACTAGGGTAAAAAGAAATCTTGGACAATTGCCAACGTCTTTTGCTAGCTCATTTTAGACCTTTTTTTCTTCTTCATTGCCTATTCAATTTATGTGTATTATCACAACGACGACAATAGAATTTGATTCAGAGACTTGGATTAAATAAATAATTATATTAGTAAGTTTTTTCTCTTTCAATTGTTATTTTTGTTATATTTTCATGGTCGGTCGTGGCAACGCGCGCCATCTTGGTCTAGTTAAACATGTAAGAGCATCTACAACCAGGCACCTCAAACCCGCCTCATACACCCGGGCGGGCCGCCCGGTGACTGTCCGGTCACGATCGTTCGACTCAGACGGGCCCCTCAAACGGCTCTCAAACGCCCGGGCTGACAGACATCCCCCATTTCAGCCCAAATATGGCGCAGATAATGGGGCGCCCGGGCACGCCCGCCATACCCGACCCACGCTGGCCCACCCGACCCCATATAAAATCCTCACATCCGCTTGCCAGACCAAACCCTAGACACTTCACTCCTCTCCCCTCCACTCCCCTCCGCCACCCAAGCTCGTCTCCGGCTCCTTCTGGTCGTCTCCGGCATGGTGGGCAGCGAATCTGACTCCTTCACCTCCAGATCCGTCGACCCCGAGGTCATCCCGCGTGGCCCTGATGAGGAGATGGCCGTTCGGCTTGTGCTCCGCCGTGCCCGGGAGGAGGCCCGTGGACGGCTGCGCTCGGACTCCATCCGTCGGGAAGCCATTGCGTCCGCCCAAATGGGGCATGGATCCGGCCGTAGCTGCCTCGCCGGAGGCCATGCGGTCCATCTGGTGTCCGAACACGCTGGCAGACGCGCAACCCCTCCGGTGGCGCGCCGATATTGGGGAGGCACCATCGTCCCACGAGGCCATGGCACGGGGTGCACACCGTGCAAGGCACCGGGTGCGGGAGGCGGCTGCAGCACTCGCGGCGGCGGACGTCGGTGAGGCGGAGTCGCATTCTTCGGCGCCCCGTATGGCGCATCAGTCCGGGCGCCGCAACCGTATCGTGGTGGACATCGGTGGCTCGTCCCCGGATGGATCCATCATTGATCTGACGTCCACCAGCACCGTTCGAGTTCCGGTCTCTGACGAGGAAGAGTAGGGCATGAGAAACGGCGGGGCCTTGAGTCCTGTGAGCCAGCTCGTGTCCCATGCCCTACCCTACCTTGCCGGCGACCGGACCAACACTCTGAGGAGCACAGCCGTCCGCCAGATATGGCCAGGACGGAGGCGGGCGAGCGGGGAGCAGAACCGGACGAGCTCCGCGTAGATTAGGTTTCATGTTGCATGTAATAATATGGATTTGAGGTTTCTAATTTGAGGTATCCGAATGTGGAATGCGTTTTTTGAGGGCGTGACACTTATAGGAATAGCTCAATAGATTTATTAGAAAGGATAACTTTGAGATGGTTTCGTACCCTACAAACAATTTCATCTTATGTTCTGTCGGGGGGTTGATACGTCTCCAACGTATCTATAATTTATGAAGTATTCATGCAATGTTTAAAACAATTTTATATGGTTTTGGTATGATTTGAACGGTAGCAGAACTACTGTGGTGTTGTTTTTTGTGCAGAAATAAAAGTTCTCGGAATTGGATGAAACTTTTTGACGTTTTTTTGGAAGAAAAGAGAAATAATGGAGCAAAGAACCACCAGAGGGGGCCCCTCTGCTACCCACAAGACACTAGGGCGCGCCAGCCCCCCTGGCGTGCCCTGGTGGGTGGTGGGCCCCTCCAAGCCTATCTTCATGTGAAACCAACGCACAAAAATCCTATAAATATAGAAACCCCCACAAATAACCCTAGATTAGAAGTTCTGCCGCTGCAAGCCTCTGTAGCCACGAAAAACCAATCTAGACCCCGTTCCGGTACCCTGCCGGAGGGGAAAATCATCACCGGTGGCCATCTTCATCATCCCAACGGCCACCGTGACGAGGAGGGAGTAGTCCACCCTCGAAGCTGAGGGTTTGTACCAGTAGCTATGTGTTTAATCTCTCTCTCTCTCTCTCTCATGTTCTTGATTTGGCACGATCTTGATGTATCGCGAGCTTTGTTAATATAGTTGGATCATATGGTGTTTTGCCCTCTCTATCTTGTTGTGATGAATTGAGTTTTCCCTTTGAGATTTCGTTATTATCGGTATGAATACTTTTATGGATTTGAGAGAACTTGATGTATGTCTTGCTATGAATACCCGTGGTGACAATGGGGTATCATATTGATTCACTTGATATATGTTTTGGCACTCAACTCCCGGATTCCTGAGGTGACATTGGGGTAATCTATGCATAGGGGTTGATGCACGTTATTGTCTCTGTTTCTTCGGTAGAAATCTTGGGGCACTCTTTAAGATTCTTTGTGTTGGATTGAGTATTATGAATATGAAATTGTTTGATGCATATCGTATAATCAACTCATGGATACTCGCGGTGACATTGGAGTATCTAGGTGACATTAGAGTTGGTTGATGTTGGAAATATGCCCTAGAGGCAATATTAAAGTGATTATTATTATATTTCCTTAATCATGATAAAGGTTTATTATTCATTCTAGAATTGTATTGACCAGAAACTTAAATACATGTGTGGATACATAAACAAATACCGTGTCCCTAGTAAGCCTCTACTAGACTTGCTCGTTGATCAAGAGATGGTTAAGGTTTCCTAACCATAGACATGTGTTGTCACTTGATAACGAGATCACATCATTAGCTTAGCATGTGATCATTCAGTTTGTTGCTACTCTTTCTTAAATGTCAAATACATATTCCTTCGACCGTGAGATCATGCAACTCCCGGATACCGGAGGAATACCTTGTGTGCTATCAAACATCACAACGTAACTGGGTGATTATAAAGATGCTCTACAGGTATCTCCAAAGGTGTCTGATGAGTTGGCATGGATCAAGATTGGGATTTGTCACTCCGTGTACCGGAGAGTGCTACCTCTCGAGCACTGCGTTGGATTTCCCCGAAGAGGATAGGATGATGCAGCAAAGTAGCGTAAGTATTTCCCTCAGTTTTTGAGAACCAAGGTATCAATCCAGTAGGAGGCTATGCTCGAGTCCCTCGTACCTACACAAAACAATAGCTCAACGCAACCAACACGATTAGGGGTTGTCAATCCCTTCACGGTCACTTACGGGAGTGAGATCTGATAGAGATGATAGATAATATTTTTGGTATTTTTGGTATAGAGATGCAAAGTGAAAAGTAAAAGGCAAAGTAAAAAAGCAAAGCAATAATAAAGTGATGGAGATTGATATGATGAGAATAGACCCGAGGGCCATAGATCACTAGTGGCTTCTCTCAAGAGCATAAGTATTTCTACGGTGGGTGAACAAATTACTGTTGAGCAATTGCCAGAATTGAGCATAGTTATGAGAATATCTAGGTATGATCATGTATATAGGCATCATGTCCGAGACAAGTAGACCGACTCCTGCCTCGCATCTACTACTATTACTCCACTCATCGACCGCTATCCAGCATGCATCTAGAGTATTAAGTTAAAATCAGAGTAACGCCTTAAGCAAGATGACATGATGTAGAGGGATAGTTTCATGCAATATGACAAAACCCCATCTTGTTATCCTCGATGGCAACAATACAATACGTGGCTTGCTGCCCCTTCTATCACTGGGAAAGGACACCGCAAGATTGAACCCAAAGCTAAGCACTTCTCCCATGGCAAGAAATACCAATCGAGTTGGCCAAACCAAACTGATAATTCAAGAGACTTGCAAAGATAACCAATCATACATAATGTAATTCAGAGAAGATTCAAATATTATTCATAGATAGACTTGATCATAAACCCACAATTCATCGGTCTCAACAAACACACCGCAAAAAGAAGATTACATCGAATAGATCTCCACGAGAGAGGGGGAGAATATTGTATTGAGATCCAAAAAGAGAGAAGAAACCATCTAGCTACTAACTATGGACCCGAAGGTCTGAGGTAAACTACTCACACTTCATCGGAGAGGCTATGGTGATGATGTAGAAGCCCTCCGTGATCGATTCCCCTTCGGGCGAAGCTCCGGAATAGGCCCCAAGATGGGATCTCGTGGATGCAGAAAGTTGCGGCGGTGGAATTAGGTTTTTGGCTCCATATCTGATCGTTTGGGGGTACGTAGGTATATATAGGAGGAAGGAGTACGTCGGTGGAGCTTCGAGGGGCCCACGAGGCAGGGGGGCACGCCCTCCACCCTTGTGACCGCCTCGTGGCTTTCTTGACGGAGGGTCCAAGTCTCCTGGGTCTTATCTGATGAGAAAATCACGTTCCCGAAGGTTTCATTCCATTTGGACTCCGTTTGATATTCTGTTTCTCCGAAACACTAAAATAGGCAAAAAAACAGCAATTCTGGGCTGGGCCTCCGATTAATAGGTTAGTCCCAAAAATAATATAAAAGTGGAAAATAAAGTCCAATATAGTCCAAAACAGTAGATAATATAGCATGGAGCAATAAAAAATTATAGATACGTTGGAGACGTATCAGGCATCCCCAAGCTTAATTCACCTGCGTCCTTGAGTAGGTAAATGATAAAAAGAGAATTTTTGATGCGGAGTGCTACTTGGCATAATTTCAATGTAAATCTTCTTAATCATGGTATGAATATTCAGATCCAAAAGATTCAAGACAAAAGTTCATATTGACATAAAAATAATAATACTTCAAGCATACTAACAAAGCAATTATGTCTTCTCAAAATAACATGGCCAAAGAAAGTTATCCCTACAAAATCATATAGTCTGGCTATGCTCTATCTTCAACACACAAAGTATTTAAAATCATGCACAACCCCGATGACAAGCCAAGCAATTGTTTCATACTTTAACATTTTCAAAACTTTTTCGATCTTCACGCAATACATGAGCGTGAGCCATGGATATAGCACTATATGTGGAATAGAATGGTGGTTGTGGAGAAGACAAAAAAGGGAAGATAGTCTCACATCAACTAGGCGTATCAACGGGCTATGGAGATGCCCATCAATAGATATCAATGTGAGTGAGTAGGGATTGCCATGCAACGTATGCACTAGAGCTATAAGTATATGAAAGCTCAACAAAAGAAACTAAGTGGGTGTGCATCCAACTCGCTTGCTCACGAAGACCTAGGGCATTTTGAGGAAGCCCATTATTGGAATATACAAGCCAAGTTCTATAATGAAAAATTCCCACTAGTATATGAAAGTGACAAAATGAGAGACTCTCTATCATGAAGATCATGGTGCTACTTTGAAGCACAAGTGTGGTAAAAGGATAGTAACATTGTCCCTTCTCTCTTTTTCTCTCATTTTTTTATTTGGGCCTTTCCCTTTTTTATGGCCTCTTTTTTTTTCTTTTTCTTTTTCCTTTTTTTTTGTCCGGAGTCTCATCCCGACTTGTGGGGGAATCATAGTCTCCATCATCCTTTCCTCACTTGGGACAATGCTCTAAAAATGATGATCATCACACTTTTTTATTTTTCTTACAACTCAACAATTACAACACGATACTTAGAGCAAAATATGACTCTATGTGAATGCCTCCGTGATGTACCGGATATGCAATGAATCAAGAGTGACATGTATGAAAGAATTATGAACGGTGGCTTTGCCACAAATACAATGTCAACTACATGATCATGCTAGCAATATGACAATGGTGGAGCGTGTCATAATAAACGGAACGGTGGAAAGTTGCATGGCAATATATCTCGAATGGCTATGGAAATGCCATGATAGGTAGGTATGGTGGCTGTTTTGAGGAAGGTATATGGTGGGTGTATGATACCCGCGAAAGGTGCGCGGTATTAGAGAGGCTAGCAATGGTGGAAGGAAGAAAAGTGCGTATAATCCATGGACTCAACATTAGTCATAAAGAACTCATATACTTATTGCCAAAATCTAAAAGTTATCAAAGCAAAGTATTACGCGCATGCTCCTAGGGGGATAGATTGGTAGGAAAAGACCATCGCTCGTCCTCGACCGCCACCCATAAGGAAGACAATCAATAAATAAATCATGCTCCGACTTCATCATATAACGGTTCACCATACGTGCATGCTACGGGAATCACAAAACTTTAACACAAGTATTTCTCAAATTCACAACTACTCAACTAGCATGACTCTAATATCACCTGATGAAGCTATGTACCTAGGGTAGGGTCATGGACCTATCCAAGATACGAATCACCTTTCAATCGACTCGGAAGTGTTTCACTCGACTGACTCGAAGACACTCGACCATGAAGCCAACCACTCGACAGCCAGGAGATCTAAAGTCACTCTGCACGCAAACGGTCGGTCATTAAGTAGCTTTTATGGTCATCATATCACTTTATTAGTGGCATTACCAGTAACGCCCGACCTTAATGTACCTTTAACCCTGCATAACTGAGGGCCGGAGGGGTCTGACGAACTCTATATAAGCCACCCCCCTCCTCAGTGTAAAGGGTTACAGAACGCCCGGATCCGTCGCGCCTGTGTGTACGCCGGTTATTCGCTGTCGTTGCCATGTCATTTGCTTGCGTGTTGCTCTTTGCCATGTCATCATTTGCATTTCATATCATGTCACCATGTGCATTTCATTTTGCATACGTGTTCGTCTCATGCATCCGAGCATTTTCCCCGTTGTCCGTTTTGCAATCCGGCACTCCTATGTCTCCGGCCCCTTTTACCTCTTTTCGTGTGTGGGTGTTAAGCGGTCTCGGAATGGACCGAGGTTTGTCAAGCGGCCTTGGTATAGCACCGGTGAACCGCTGTCAAGTTTCGGATCATTTGGAGGTCGTTTGGTACTCCAACGGTTAACCGGGTAACCGCAAAGCCCTCTTTGAGTTGCAGCCCAACACCCCTTTCTAAGTGGCCCAAAACCCACCAAACTCCCCTCCATGCTCTCGGTCGTTCGATCACGATCGCGTGGCCGAAAACCGCACCTCATTTGGACTCTCCTAGCTCCCTCTACCTATAAAACTAGATCCCCCCCGAAAAATCGCAGATGAAACCCTAGTCCCGCTCTCCTCGCGCCGCCGGACGCGTCCGCCCCGGCCGGACACGTCCAGCCAGCCACCTCACTCCGACGAATGGCGTCGCGCCACGTCAGCGCCGCCGCCTCCCTCCTCCACTCACCGCTCGCCACCTCAGGCTGAGCGCGCCGCCCCATCGCCGCCGCCGCGGGCCCATGAAACCCGTCCATGACCCTCCCGGCGGTCGGCGCCCGCCGCTGGTGCCCGGCGTCGTCCGCCGCCTTCGCGGCGCCCGGCCGCCGCCCGCCCGACGCGCGCCTCCAGCGCCCGCCCGCGTCGCCTCCGGCGAAATCGCCTCGCCGCTCGCCCTCGCCGCCGCCGGCGTCCCTTGCCGCGCCGCACCCGTCGTGGCCGACCTCGCCTCGCCGTCGTCCCGTCACGAGTCGCCTCGCCCGGCTCCGCCCGCCGCCTGAGAGCCTCGTCGGCGCCCCTCGTCGCCAGCCGCCCTTGCCGCTGCTCCGCTTCTCGCCTCGGCCCGCGCCCGTGCCCCTCGCGGCGCCGCTGCCTCCCCAGCGCCGAGCTCGCGGCCGCCGCCCGACCCCTCGCCGAACCCGCCGCCGCTGCCGTGGCCCGCCCGGCCCGATCATGGGTCCCTCGCCGGATCCACCTCACGGACCCGATCCACTCCGTTGACTTTTTCCTCGAGGTTGATTTCGTCTAAGTCCCCAGATTTCCAACATTTTGTGCCATTTTCGTTGCATCATATCTCCGTCATCGTTGCTCCGTTTATGGCGTATAATATGTCCTCGAAGAGTAGATTATTTCATCTCATTGCATCATTTTCATTTGAGCTCATCTTGATGCCCGAAATGCTGTTGGAAGAGTGCTATGTGATGTTAGTTTCTGATTTTTATCAGAACATGCACTTTTGTCATTTTTGCCATGATTGATGTGTGCATCCTATGGACTTGAGCCCTACATGTGTTTCGAAATATGCCATGTCTTATTTCCAGTGGTGCTTGCTATGTATTTTTGTGATCTATGTGGTGACTAGCACAAGCATGCAAACTAGGTGTCTTGTTGTTGCTGATTTCAGCCCTGTTTGCTGTTATTTTGATGCCATGTTAACTTGATGATACCGAGAGATCTATGCATATTTTGAGATACTTCAGTAAGGGTGTTTTGTAAAGAATGTCTTGCTCTATCCATCCATGCCCTTGTTTGCAATTATGGAGTGCCATAGCTTGAGTCAATCGAGCTCTACTTTTGCTATCAAATGTTTCCTGGCAGATTGTTTACATGTTATTCAATTTTGCCAAGCTTGTTGTGGTTGATCCTTGTATGCTATGTTATTGTTCTCGCCATGTATGTCTTCTATGCCATGTCTTCTTGATGTATGTATGCTTAGTTTATCATATAGGGCTCTGTAGTGAGTGCTTTGAGCTTGTAAACATGCCTTCTCGTTATCAGTTTTTGACATGCCATGTTGCTGAATCTGTTAATCTAGACTTTCAATATTGACATGGGTGTTACTATATTTTCTGATCCTTTTGGCTTATGGTCACTAAAGGACTTTTGTTCTATGCTTTTAGTAGATTCATGCCATGCCTTTTCTTGCCATGATAAGTTACTGTAACATGTTGTTTAATAGCTCTAAACATTGCAACCTGATGTTATTTCTGCCAATGCCTGAAACTGTTATTAGTTGCAATCTTGCCATGTGTTTTTGAGCATGCTATAGTCATTTCTGGAGATAGCTCAGTGCTCATGTTTTGTAATGCATTACCTGTACATCATGCCCATGCCTTTTGTTTTCTTGTTGAGGCCCTGTAGCATGTTGTTTTGATGCTTGCAATATGCCTAGTTGCTGTTTTGGACAGCTTGTCCCTTAAACTTGTATAGGGTGTATGTGTTGATCCGTTGCTCCGTTTTTGATTGTGCTCTATATGAAACTTGCTTGATTTTGCATGTAGTTTCATATTATCATGTTGGATCCTTGTTTTGAGGTGTTTGCTTGATGTTTGTATGCATTTTGCATCAATGCCATGCTTATCTTGTTTTGCTCATATCTTCTAGGCCGTAGCTCGAATCTAATGAACTTTATATGTAACTTGACTAGAATTTCGTGTAGATCATCGTGGTGCATCTTAACTTGCTGTTTAACAACTTGAACATAAGGTTTATTCAGATCTGGACCAATTTCGAAATTTGCATATGAGGACTTACCGGAATTGTTATATGTTGTTTCCGGCCTCATTTAAACTTGATTTGGTGTGTTGTTCTTGTTTGCATCATCTCTTGCCATGAGTAGCTTCATGTAGCTTTGTCATGCATCATGCTTGTTGTGCATCATGTCTTGTTCATGTGTGGAGTGTTTACTATGTTGTGTGCTTCTTTTTGTTAGTTCCTGTTTCGTTGCGATCATGAGGATTCGTTCGTCTACGCTTGGTTCGGCTTCATCCGTTCGTCTACTTCATGGACTCGTTCTTCTTCCTTGCGGGATTTCAGGCAAGATGACCGCTACCCTGGATCTCACTACTATCATTGCTATGCTAGTTGCCTCGTTCTTTCGCTATGCTGCGCTACCTATTACCTGTTTATCAAGCCATCCCAATTACCATGTCGACCTCTAACCTTTTGCACCCTTCCCAAAGAAACCGTTGTTTGGCTATGTTACCGCTTTGCTCAGCCCTCTTATAGCGTTGTTAGTTGCAGGTGAAGATGAAGTTTGTTCCTTGTTGGAACATGGACATGTTGTTCCTTGTTGGAACATGTTTACTTGTTGGGATATCACAATATATCTAATATTATTAATGCATCTATATACTTGGTAAAGGGTGGAAGGCTCGGCCTTATGCCTGGTGTTTTGTTCCACTCTTGCCGCCCTAGTTTCCGTCATATCGGTGTTATGTTCCCGGATTGTGCGTCCCTAACGCTGTCGGGTGATTTATGGGACCCCTTGACAGTTCGCTTGGTATAAGACTTTTCCAAAGAAGGCCCAACATTGGTTCTACATTTGCCTCACCTAGCCTTTTTTCCCTTGGGAGTCGCGCTCTCAAGGGTCATCTTTATTTACCCCCGGGCGGTGCTTGTCTAAGCGTTGGTCCAAACTAGAGCACCGTATGGGACCATCCCTTGGCAACTTGGGTTACGCCGGTACTGTGACGCTTAGCTTATCCGGTCGCGTGGCTCGAGACGAGATACGCTGCTACTATCGTGGTGTTTTGACGCCGGAGGTCTTCTTGGACTTGTTTTATTGCTTTGTCGAAATGTCTTGTAGCCGGGATTCCGAGATCGATCGGGCTTCCCGGGAGAAGGTCTATTCCTTCGTTGATCGCGAGAGCTTATCATGGGCTGTTGGGACACCCTGCAGGGTATAAACTTTCGAGAGCCGTGCCTGCGGTTATGTGGCAGATGGGAATTTGTTAATGTCGGTTGTAGTAAACTTGAAGCAAACACTTCTATAATACACCAACCGTGTGCGTAATCGCGTGAGTGTCTCTTTTCGGGGTTGATCGAAGGAGAACACGGTTTCTGGGTTATGTTTGACGTAAGTAGGAGTTCAGGATCACTTCTTGATCATTACTAGTTGACGACCGTTCCTTTGTTTCTCTCCTCGCTCTCAATTGCGTATGTTAGCCACCATATATGCTTAGTCGCTGCTGCAGCCTCACCATTTTACCCCTTCCTTTCCCTTTAAGCTTTGCTAGTCTTGATACCCATGGTAATGGGATTGCTGAGTCCTCGTGGCTCACAGATTACTACACCACCAGTTGCAGGTACAGGTTTGCGATGCTCATGACGCGAGAGCGATGTTTGCTTGTGTTGGAGTTCTCCTTCTGCTTCTTCTTCGTTCAGGGGATAGGTTCCAGGTCGGCAGCCTGGCTAAAGGTGGTGGATGTCGTTTGAGTTTGTTTATGTTTCATCCGTAGTCGGATGTTGATCTCTTGTATTTGATGTTGATGTATTCTTGTGGCATTTGTGCCTTATGTATGTATCCTCGTATTATGTAATGTTGATGTAATGATATCCACCTTGCAAAAGCGTTTCAATATGCGGGTCTATCCTTGGTGGGACCATCGAGTTCCTTTTGGATAGGGTCGCATATTGGGCGTGACAAGTTGGTATCAGAGCCTCGACCGACCCTAGGAGCCCCCTTGATTTGATCGTGTAGTTTGGCCGTAGTTGAGTCTAGAAGAAAACTTTTTGGAGTCTAGTTATATCGGAGAGTAGGAATTCTTTTTACTCCTCTGCGCCTTCGCCGCTTCTGGTGAGAAATCTTGACGTAGGTGTTTTGAATTACTCCTCTTCCCTTCAAAATTTTCTTTAGGATCACGCAGTTGGCTTTCCGATCGTTGGCCCTCAGCTCTTTTCATCCGGGTGCATTTCTCGTCAAGTCGTCTCGAGCCTCTTCATCGTTGTCAAGTTCAATCCTCAGTTGTCTTCTTTTCCCACCCACCCACCCCTTTTCTTCTCGGAATCCGGAGTCCGTAATTGAGTATCCATCCTACTCGTGCGAAGTCTTTGCTTTTTCTCCTTAATGATTTCAACCGGTGTTGTCTCTTCAAGTTATTCGTCGTTTTTCCCCTTCCAAGTTGTCTTTGTTTTCCCGCCCTCCCACCCTAATATTCCCGGAGCCTGAGTCTCTCTCGACCATCTATCTCATTCGTGCAGAGTCTCTTCAGTCTTTCGTAAATTATCTCAACCGGTGAATTCTCATCTCGTTCGTCATTCTTCATCTCTTTTTCTTTTCCGACGGATTCAATTCAAGTTTTTTGGGTTGATCATATTCATTTCCTCGGCTCGAAGTGTTCTCTTTGCTCGTTCGCCTCTCGCCAGTTTATCCTTCTGTAGTGCTCAAGTCATCTCAGGAGATTCGTCCGTGTTCTAATTAATTCGAGGTTGTCACCTCATTCAAATATTTAATCATTCCGGTGCATCATCTATCTATTCAACATCCCTTTCCAACGGTGTTTTCTTTTAGTGGGCCCTAACCCACAGGTCTTTTCCCAGGATCTTACCTGACTCTTCTAATTCCCCCGGGGTTATTCTCAATTCTTTTCAAGTGTGACGTAAGAATGAATATCATCAGTCACTTGCCTTTTCCAAGATCAATTTCAAATCATTTCATTGTTGGTTCAACCTCTTCACTTTTCATTCTCCCGGAGTATCTCATTAATTTATATTCCCTCAAGTATCCCCGTGCTTCTCTAATTCTTCCCGGTGATTCATTCTCTTTCGTCAGTCATTTTCGAATTCTTACGGTGGTTCGTTCAAGATTCTTTTTCCTTTGTTATCATTTTAATTCATTCGTTCTTTTCAATCTTACCAGTGATTCATGAAGACCTTCCTCAAGTTTGCTTTATGTCACTTCTCAATTCTTTTTCAACGAGAATAAGTATTGTGCCAAATCCATTTCTTGTCATCAATTTAATTTGATGAAGGATAAGCACACAATAAATCTTATTCTTATTTCATCCTAGTGATTAATCCATTCCTTCGGAATTTGTTCTTGATGAATAAATTCTAGGGTTTCATCTTTTCTTATCCGGAGTTCAATTTTCTCGGCCATTTCGTCGGAACCTCCATCTAAATCACCGCAAAGCTCATCTTATTCTTTCTTCTTTCATTCTATCTCATCATCTTTTTGTTACCAGAGTTCTTCATGGTGGTTTTTCATGATTTATTTCTTTCTTCAAGAGTTCATTAAGATTTTGTTGGTGGAGTTCAAGTATCTTTTCTTCTCACGTCTCGAAGTGCAATTAATCCTCCATATTCTTTTGAAGTGGAGTTTTGCATTTCTTCGTTCCTCTCAGCTATTCAATCTCTTCCGCTTGTGGTTGGCTATCACCTCATAATTTTGAGATGTTTTCCATAAGTCCACATCAAGCTTATTCTTTCGTTGTTGATTTTCTCAACAACTCCATTCACTCATTCTAAATTCTTTTCATTCAATTCTTTCAATTCTTCCGGAGGCATTGTGTTCTTCCTCTCGTCAACTATCGTTCCATTTCGTCAAACTCAGTTCTAATCCTTCCATTTTCAGCAGGAGTGCTGCCTAAATTCTTTCAGCCTTATTCGTTTCTTTTCTCATTCTAACCACTCCGGTTAGAACGAGTTGTTCCAGAGTCTATCTGATTCCGTGAGCTTTCGATTCTTGCCATTCTCGTCGTTCCTCTCTTCTTCTCGAGTGATCTCGATTCTTTGCTTCTTCTCTTGAGTTCTTGTTTCACCTCATCCCTTTTTCTCTTCCGTCTCGGTCCTGAGATCTCGGGACGAGATCTCTTGTTAGTGGAGGAGTGTTGTAACGCCCCGGATCCGATGCGCCAGGTGTCTGCCAGTTATTCGCTGTCGTTGCCATGTCATTTGCTTGCGTGTTGCTCTTTGCCATGTCATCATTTGCATTTCATATCATGTCACCATGTGCATTTCATTTTGCATACGTGTTCGTCTCATGCATCCGAGCATTTTCCCGTTGTCCGCTTTTGCAATCCGGCACTCCTATGTCTCCCGGCGCCCCCTTTTACCTCTTTTCGTGTGTGGGTGTTAAACGGTCTCGGAATGGACCGAGGTTTGTCAAGCGGCCTTGGTATAGCACCGGTAGACCGCCTGTCAAGTTTCGGATCATTTGGAGGTCGTTTGGTACTCCAACGGTTAACCGGGTAACATAAAGCCCTCTTTGAGTTGCAGCCCAACACCCCTTTCTAAGTGGCCCAAAACCCACCAAACTCCTCCATGCTCTCGGTCGTTCGATCACGATCGCGTGGCAAAAACCGCACCTCATTTGGACTCTCCTAGCTCCCTCTACCTATAAAACTAGATCCCCGAAAAATCGCAGATGAAACCCTAGTCCCGCTCTCCTCGGCCACGGACGTCGCCCACGGCCGGACACGTCCAGCCAGCCACCTCACTCCGTCGAATGGCGTCGCGCCACGTCAGCGCCGCCGCCTCCCTCCTCCACTCACCGCTCGCCACCTCACTGGCGCGCCGCCCACATCGCCGCCGATCGCGGGCTCATGAGTCCGCGGCCCTCCGGCCGGTCGCGGCCCGCCGCTGGGTGCCCGCCGTCGTCCGCCGCCTTCGCCCGGCGCCGGCCGCCGCCGCCCGCCAGCGCCTCGGCCCGCCGTCGCCTCGCCGGAGTCGCCTCGCCGGCTCACTCGCCGCCCGGCGTCCGGCTACGCCGCCGCTCCCGTCGTGGCCGACCTCGCCTCGCCGTCGTCCCGTCACCGAGTCGCCTCGCTCCGGCCCGCCCGCCTGGAGCCTGCTGGCGCCCTCGTCGCCCGGCCGCCCATTGCCTTGCCCGCCGCCCATTCGCCCGGCCCCGTGCCCCTCGCACGGCGCCGCCTCCCCGCCGAGCTTCGCCCGGCCGCCCGAAACCCCTCGCGAACCCCGCCGCCGCTGCCGTTCGGGCCCGCCCCGATCCATGGGTCCTCGCCCGGATCCACCTCGCCGGACCCGATCCACTCCGCGTTGACTTTTTCCTCGAGGTTGATTTCGTCTAAGTCCCCAGATTTCCAACATTTTGTGCCATTTTCGTTGCATCATATCTCCGTCATCGTTGCTCCGTTTTGCGCGTATAATATGTCCTCGAAGAGTAGATTATTTCATCTCATTGCATCATTTTCATTTGAGCTCATCTTGATGCCCGAAATGCTGTTGGAAGAGTGCTATGTGATGTTAGTTTCTGATTTTTATCAGAACATGCACTTTTGTCATGTTTGCCATGATTGATGTGTGCATCCTATGGACTTGAGCCCTACATGTGTTTCAAATATGCCATGTCTTATTTCCAGTGGTGCTTGCTATGTATTTTGTGTGATCTATGTGGTGACTAGCACAAGCATGCAAACTAGGTGTCTTGTTGTTGCTGATTTCAGCCCTGTTTGCTGTTATTTTGATGCCATGTTAACTTGATGATACCGAGAGATCTATGCATATTTTGAGATACTTCAGTAAGGGTGTTTTGTAAAGAATGTCTTGCTCTATCCATCCATGCCCTTGTTTGCAATTATGGAGTGCCATAGCTTGAGTCAATCGAGCTCTACTTTTGCTATCAAATGTTTCCTGGCAGATTGTTTACATGTTATTCAATTTTGCCAAGCTTGTTGTGGTTGATCCTTGTATGCTATGTTATTGTTCTCGCCATGTATGTCTTCTATGCCATGTCTTCTTGATGTATGTATGCTTAGTTTATCATATAGGGCTCTGTAGTGAGTGCTTTGAGCTTGTAAACATGCCTTCTCGTTATCAGTTTTTGACATGCCATGTTGCTGAATCTGTTAACGAGACTTTCAATATTGACATGGGTGTTACTATATTTTCTGATCCTTTTTGGCTTATGGTCACTAAAGGACTTTTGTTCTATGCTTTTAGTAGATTCATGCCATGCCTTTTCTTGCCATGATAAGTTACTGTAACATGTTGTTTAATAGCTCTAAACATTGCAACCTGATGTTATTTCTGCCAATGCCTGAAACTGTTATTAGTTGCAATCTTGCCATGTGTTTTTGAGCATGCTATAGTCATTTCTGGAGATAGCTCAGTGCTCATGTTTTGTAATGCATTACCTGTACATCATGCCCATGCCTTTTGTTTTTTTGTTGAGGCCCTGTAGCATGTTGTTTTGATGCTTGCAATATGCCTAGTTGCTGTTTTGGACAGCTTGTCCCTTAAACTTGTATAGGGTGTATGTGTTGATCCGCTGTCTGCTTTTTGATTGTGCTCTATATGAAACTTGCTTGATTTTGCATGTAGTTTCATATTATCATGTTGGATCCTTGTTTTGAGGTGTTTGCTTGATGTTTGTATGCATTTTGCATCAATGCCATGCTTATCTTGTTTTGCTCATATCTTCTAGGCCGTAGTCTCGAATCTAATGAACTTTATATGTAACTTGACTAGAATTTCGTGTAGATCATCGTGGTGCATCTTAACTTGCTGTTTAACAACTTGAACATAAGGTTTATTCAGATCTGGACCAATTTCGAAATTTGCATATGAGGACTTACCGGAATTGTTATATGTTGTTTCCGCCTCATTTAAACTTGATTTGGTGTGTTGTTCTTGTTTGCATCATCTCTTGCCATGAGTAGCTTCATGTAGCTTTGTCATGCATCATGCTTGTTGTGCATCATGTCTTGTTCATGTGTGGAGTGTTTACTATGTTGTGTGCTTCTTTTGTTAGTTCCTGTTTCGCTATGCGATCATGAGGATTCGTTCGTCTCACGCTTGGTTCGGCTTCATCCGCTCGTCTACTTCATGGACTCGTTCTTCTTCCTTGCGGATTTCAGGCAAGATGACCGCTACCCTGGATCTCACTACTATCATTGCTATGCTAGTTGCCTCGTTCTTTCGCTATGCTGCGCTACCTATTACCTGTTTATCAAGCCATCCCAATTACCATGTCAGCCTCTAACCTTTTGCACCCTTCCCAGCAAACCGTTGTTTGGCTATGTTACCGCTTTGCTCAGCCCCTCTTATAGCGTTGTTAGTTGCAGGTGAAGATGAAGTTTGTTCCTTGTTGGAACATGGACATGTTGTTCCTTGTTGGAACATGTTTACTTGTTGGGATATCACAATATATCTAATATTATTAATGCATCTATATACTTGGTAAAGGGTGGAAGGCTCGGCCTTATGCCTGGTGTTTTGTTCCACTCTTGCCGCCCTAGTTTCCGTCCATATCGGTGTTATGTTCCCGGATTTTGCGTCCCTAACGCGGTCGGGTGATTTATGGGACCCCTTGACAGTTCGCTTGGTATAAGACTTTTCCAAAGAAGGCCCAACATTGGTTCTACATTTGCCTCACCTAGCCTTTTTCCTTTGGGAGTCGCGCTCTCAAGGGTCATCTTTATTTACCCCCGGGCGATTGCTTGTCTAAGCGTTGGTCCAAACTAGAGCACCGTATGGGACCATCCCTTGGCAACTTGGGTTACGCCGGTACATGACGCTTAGCTTATCCGGTCGTGGCTCGAGACGAGATACGCTGCTACTATCAGGTGTCGGCACGCCGGGAGGTCTTCCGGACTTGTTTTATTGCTGTCGAAATGTCTTGTAGCCGGGATTCCGAGACTGATCGGGCTTCCCGGGGAGAAGGTCTATTCCTTCGTTGACCGCGAGAGCTTATCATGGGCTAAGTTGGGACACCCCTGCAAGGTATAAACTTTCGAGAGCCGTGCCCGCGGTTATGTGGCAGATGGGAATTTGTTAATGTCCGGTTGTAGTAAACTTGAAGCAAACACTTCTATAATACACCAACCGTGTGCGTAACCGTGAGTGTCTCTTTTCGGGGTTGATCGAAAGGAGAACACGGTTTCTGGGTTATGTTTGACGTAAGTAGGAGTTCAGGATCACTTCTTGATCATTACTAGTTGACGACCGTTCCTTTGTTTCTCTCCTCGCTCTCAATTATGTATGTTAGCCACCATATATGCTTAGTCGCTGCTGCAGCCTCACCATTTTACCCCTTCCTTTCCCTTTAAGCTTTGCTAGTCTTGATACCCATGGTAATGGGATTGCCGAGTCCTCGTGGCTCACAGATTACTACACCACCCGATTGCAGGTACAGGTTTGCGATGCTCATGACGCGAGAGCGATGTTTGCTTGTGTTGGAGTTCTTCTTCCGCTTCTTCTTCTTCGCTCAGGGATAGGTTCTGTGTCGGCAGCCTGGGCTAGCAGGGTGGATGTCGTTTGAGTTTCTGTTTATGTTTCATCCGTAGTCGGATGTTGATCTCTTGTATTTGATGTTGATGTATTCTTGTGGCATTTGTGCCTTATGTATGTATCCCTGTGTATTATGTAATGTTGATGTAATGATATCCACCTTGCAAAAGCGTTTCAATATGCGGGTCTATCCTTGGTGGGACCTTCGAGTTCCTTTTGGATAGGGTCGCATATTGGGCGTGACAGGTTCGCACCCCTGTAATCCATACACACATAATCCAGTCGACCGCCTCCGGGCTCCGAGATGTAGGGTTGTTACTTCCTCCGAGAAGGGCTTGAACTCGTAAACCTCATGTGTATACAACTACTCCATAGCTAGGATCTTGCCTCTCCATTCCTACCCCCTACATTACTGTCGGACTTAGAACCACGACAGTTGGCGCCCACCGTGGGGCAGGTGTCTTAGCGACTTGTTGGAGAAGTTGCAGTTTTTCCGATCCCCTTCATCATGGTTTTAGGCGAAGGTTTAGTTGAGGGCCGCGAGATCCGTCTCAGCGCGTTCGTGTTCGTTGCCGACGACTCTGCTTGGCTTCAGGAGGCACCACTTGACATCGATGCGCTTCCCGTCCGCGGGGCAACGCACTTTCGCGCGTGCATCCATGGCGTCCTCTTGCGGCAGCCGTCGACCCAGTATCGGTCGGCTCCCGTGGCGTCCTCTCTCCCCATTAACCGCCGGCGCAAGCGTTTTGGTCGGTCGAGGCTTCAGCGGTGGGTGAGGCACGCGGTGGCTCGCCAGTCGGCCACCCCCCAAGTCGCGGCGATCGAGCCCGACTAATCTCTCTACGGCCTGTTCGACCTGTCGACTGCCTCTACAGAGACTGCATCCGAGTGCGACAGCAGTGATCCAGCGGCAGAAGTCCTGATGGTCGATGAACCACGCAGTCCTCCCGGCTTTCCCCGCGCCGACGGTGGCGATGGCAAGGGCGATCCATCACAAGCCCATGAAGAGTACCTGCCCGAGCCACTCACTTCGCTGAAGAGGGAGGAACTTCGCCGCCGGAACATGGATGCACTTCACACTCCTATCGTTGGAGAAACCCCTGAGGCCCGTGCCTTAGAAGACGCGCGCTTGGCCAACTTGGCTGAGCGCACTTGACTGGAGAATTTCCAGCGAGCACTCGACAAACGAGCGCGACAACGGGTCCCATCATCTAGTCGACGTCAACTCTTTCAACCACCGACTCAGGTATATCGAACTCCGATTCAAAATTTAGCAGCTGCGGCCCGTATAGCAGAGTCGATTCAGCCTTCCCAGTCCGAGGCTGGCAGAGGCTTGTTGCAGATCAGAGAATTACTCCGGGCGGCAGGGAACCAGAATTCAGCTGTATCACAGTCGCGGAACAGGATCCACAGCAAATCTGTTGTTGCAGATATAGTTCAGTCGGCTCACAGCCCAAGATCGGCCCCGAGGCGTGAGGGACGTGAAGACCAGCGAGATCAGTATAGGAACCGTGAGCAGTATGATCACCGATCCGATCGCAATGATCGACGTCGAGTGCCCACCCCTCCCCCGAGGAGTGGGTCATACGTGCCTCGGCAGCAGGATGACAGACGCCCTCACAGTGCTGGGTGAAGGATTCCAGTCGACCCCAGAGAACCAGGTTTTGATGCGAGATCCATTCTCGTTCAGGGTTTGGTCGACAGGAACAGAGCTCACCGAGGACGTCATGACAGAGATGCCCCCACCAGCAGCAGAGTGCACGTCTCAGGACCAGAGTGCTTCAGCAGAGCCATCAGGGCGCAGTGATTCCTCCCAACTTCAGGTTGGCGACTGGAGTAGTAAGTTCACTGGTGAGTCCAAACCTGATACCTGGCTTGAGGACTACCGAGTGGCTGTTCAGATTGGCGGCGGCGATGAAGTGGCCATGAAACACCTGCCTCTTATGTTGGAGGGCTCGGCCAGAGCGTGGCTGAACCAGTTAGCACCCAGTAGCATTTACACTTGGGAAGATCTTTCCCGAGTGTTTGTCAGAACATTTGAAGGAATCTGCAAGCGACCAGCAAGGTTGACAAAATTGCAATCCTGCGTGCAGAAGACAAATGAAACTTTGAGGGATTACATCCAGACATGGATCACATTGCATCACACAGTGGAGAACGTATCGGATCACCAGGCAGTTTGTGCCTTCAAGGAAGGCGTTAAAATGAGAATTGAATCTGAAATTGGTCAAACCAGAGACATGTCTCGAGTCGAATGATGGAGATTGCCACCAAGTATGCTAATGGCGAAGAGGAGGATCGGCTCCGAGTGGCAAGCACAAGTCGATCGCTCATGAAACCGGAGGAAATTCCATGGAAGCGAAGCGGAAAGCCGAGCCACCTGCTCTCGGAGAAGCCTTGGTCGTGACTCAAGGAAAGTTTAAGGAAACCCAAGGGCCTTGGAACCCCAAAAAGTGAAGGATCAAGACGGAAATGATGTATTGGACTTGCCATGCCACATTCACACAAAGAAAGATGAAGAGGGTAAACTCATTTACCCAAAGCATACCACTCGACGATTGTCGGCTCTTGATCCAGTTAGCCCAGGGAAGCAGCCCAAGGATAAGGAAAAGGAGTCGGACAAAGTTGAGGACAAGGAAGATAGTGATGATGGATACCCCTGTGTCAATTCCACCCTGATGATTTTTGCTGACGTTGAAAGCAAAAGTCGATTGAAAGTTATCAACCGAGAAGTGAATATGGTCACTCCGGCGACACCCAGTTATTTGAAATGGTCTCAGACTGCCATCACATTTGACCAGTATGATCACCCGACGCACATAGCCACCCCTGGGAGGCAAGCTTTGGTGCTCGACCCAGTCGTCGAAGGCACTCAACTGACCAAAGTTTTGATGGATGGTGGCAATGGTCTGAATGTTATGTATGCAGAGACACTGAAAGGGATGGGCATTCGATGTCTGTGCTCAGACCAAAGAATATGAGTTTCCACGGAGTCATTCCCGGAAAGAAGGCCGAGTCACTCAGTCAGATTGCTCTTGATGTGGTTTTCGGGGATTCCAAGAATTTCCGCAAACAAAAATTTGACGTTTGAAGTAGTGGATTTCCAGAGTGCTTATCATGCTATTCTGGGAAGGCCAGCGTATGCGCGTTTCATGGCTCGACCATGTTATGTATACCTTAAGCTGAAGATGCCAGGCCCCAAAGGTGTGATCACTGTCACCGGCAATCGGAAGAAAGTGGAGGAGTGTTTTTAGAAAGGCTCAAAGACCGCCGATGCACAGATGGCAGTGGTAGAGCTGCAGGAATACCAAAAAACTGCAGACCCGAGTGATTTGTTGCGAGCCAAGAAGCCCGTTATGGAATCAACATTTCAGTCGTCCGGTGAGATAAAGCCGATTCACATTCACCCGACCGACCCCAATGCTGCTCGGACTCATATCTCAACAACACTCGATTCCAAATAGGAAGAAGCGCTCACCCAGTTCCTCCGTGAGAACTGGGACATCTTCGCATGGAAACCTTTCCGACATGCCAGTGTTCCTGTGGAACTGGCTGAGCATCGTTTACGAGTCGATGCGAAAGTAAAACCGGTTAAGGAACATCTTCGACGGTCCGCCGTACAGAAGAGAAAAGCAATCGGTGAAGAAGTGGCTCAACTCCTTGCAGCGGAGTTTATCCGAGAGATTTACCACTCCAAGTGGCTAGCCAATGTTGTCATGGTCCCCAAGAAGGACAATTCACTTCGCATGTGCATTGACTTCAAACATATCAATCGGGCCTGCCCGAAAGATCATTTTCCTTTCCCCCGCTTCGACCAGATAGTCGACTCAACTGCGGGATGTGAACGCCTGTCTTTTCTAGACGCCTATTCCGGGTACCATCAGATCCGTATATATGGACCCGACGAAATCAAAACAGCTTTCATCACTCCATTCGGGTGCTTACATTATGTTACCATGCCATTCGGCCTAAAGAATGCCGGAGCCACGTTCATGAGAATGATTCAGAAGTGTTTGCTCACTCAAATCAATCGGAATGTGGAAGCGTACATGGATGATATTGTGGTCAAGTCACGGAAAGGTTCCGACCTGCTGACTGACCCTGCTGAAACCATTGCCAATCTCAGGAGGTATGATATCAAGCTTAATCCATCAAAGTGTACATTTGGAGTTCCTGGCGGAAAGTTACTCGGTTTTCTCGTTTCCGAGCGAGGAATCGACGCCAACCCAGAGAAAGTTGGTACTATACTCCGAATGAATCGTCCTGTGCGTGTGCACGATGTTCAGAAGCTTACTGGTTGCTTGGCCGCTTTAAGTCGATTCATTTCTCATCTCGGTGAAAAGGCACTGCCTCTTTACCGAATGATGAAGAAATCAGACAAGTTCGAGTGGACTCCTGAAGCTGATGCAGCATTCGCAGAGCTAAAAACTCTGCTCTCCACCCAGCCGGTGCTTGCTGCCCCAATCAAAGAAAGAGCCTTTGCTACTTTACATTGCAGCCACGGGACAAGTCGTCAAGATAAGATTTACTTACGGTCGGCGGGAAGAAGAAGGAAAAGCCTTTAAAGTTCAGCGCCCAAAGATATTATGTTTACAAGTTTTAGCTCCGTCAAAGCAAAGATATCCTCATTATCAGAAGCTTGTATATGGGATTTATATGACCACGAAGAAGGTTGCACATTACTTCTCTGACCATTCCATTATAGTCGTCAGCGACGCCCCATTTTTAGAGATTCTGCACAACAGAGATGCAACTGGTCGAGTGGCAAAATGGGCGATTGAACTCCTTCCCTTAGATATCAAGTTTAAGGCAAAGAAAGCCATCAAGTCCCAAGTAATAGCAGATTTCGTCGTCGAGTGGATTGAACAACAACTGCCGACTCAAGTTCACTCGAAGCACTGGACCATGTTCTTTGATGGCTCCAAGCTGCTGAATGGTTCCGATGCTGGGGTAGTGTTAGTTTCCTCCCGAGGAGATAAGCTCAGATATGTTCTCCAAATTCACTTTGGTTCCTCCAACAACGAAGCAGAATACGAAGCGCTTTTGTATGGGTTGCGTATGGCCATTTCACTCAGCGTCCGTCGCCTCATGGTCTATGGTGATTCAGATTTGGTGGTTAATCAAGTGATGAAAGAGTGGGACGTCAGAAGTCCGGCCACGACTGGTTACTACAATGCAGTGAGAAAGCTAGAGAAGAAATTCGAGGGGTTAGAGCTTCATCATATACCTCAATCGAAAAATCAAGCAGCTGATGATTTAGCAAAAATAGGTTCCAAGAGAGAAGCCATTCCCAGGAATGTGTTTTTGGAACACATCCATACACCATCAGTTCAAGAGGATCCTTTCACTGAAGAAGTTCCGCAACCAAAAAGTGCCACGGATCCGACTGAGGTTGAGGTTCTAGCGGTGGTCGACCTGATCATGGAAGTCTTTATTCATCACTCCGGACTGGACGGTGCCGTACATCGCGTACATCCTAAGGAAAGAACTCCCAGAGAATGAAGAAGAGGCTCGACAGATCGTCCGTCGATCCAAGGCCTTTACTGTGATAAAGGGACAATTATACAGGGAAAGCGCGACTGGAGTCGGACATAAGTGTATAACACCAGAAGAAGGTCAGATAATTCTTGATGATATCCACTTCGGGACCTGTGGTCATCATGCGTCCTCTCGGACCATTGTGGCCAAAGCATACCGAAAGCGGGATTTTCTTGGCCAAGAGCAAATGAAATGGCGAAAGAGATAGTCGACAAGTGTGAAGGATGTCGGCTTTTACTCCAATATGTCACACAAACCCGCTGCCAGCCTTGAAGACCATTCCACTCGTCTGCCCTTCACTGTTTGGGGATTGGATATGATTGGACCATCGAGAACCGGCAGAGCGGCTTCACTCACGTACTAGTGGCAGTCGACAAGTTTACTAAATGGATCGAAGCTAAACCTATCAAGAATCTCGATGCGTGCACTGCTATCAGTTTCATCAGAGTTGATATTCAGATATGGAGTTCCTCATAGCATCATCACTGATAACGGGTCAAACTTCGATTCCGACAAGTTCAGAGCCTTTTGCGCCTCTCAAGGCACACGGGTCGACTACGCTTCAGTCGCTCACCCCCAGTCAAATGGACAAGCGGAAAGAGCAAACGGTCTAATTCTCAAAGGACTGAAACCCCGACTGATGCGTGATCTCAAGCACGCAGCAGGTGCATGGGTCGACAAACTTCCATCAGTTGTTTGGGGATTGAGGACCACCCCTAATCGATCGACTGGACGAACTCCATTCTTTTTGGTCTATGGAGCCGAAGCAGTTCTGCCGAGTGACTTGATTCACAATGCACCCCGAGTCGAGCTCTACTCTAAAGGTGAAGAAGAACAAGCCCGACAGGACGCAGTTGACCTCCTAGAAGAGGAAAGAGAGATGGCCCTGATCTGACCGAATATCTATCAGCAAGACTTGCGTCGATTCCATGCCAGAAATGTGAAGAGTCGAGCCTTCCAAGAAGGAGACTTGGTCCTCCGAGTAGATCAACAGAAACCACACAAGCTCGCTCCCACTTGGGAAGGCCCCTTCATCATCACCAGAGTTCTCCACAACAGAGCGTACCATCTTTACAATGTCGATCGCCAGATTGACGAGCCACGAGCTTGGAATGCGGAGCTGCTCCGCCCTTTTTATACTTAAGTACTCACTCGGATGAGATGTAATAAGAAGTACCTCTGTAGTTTATTTATCAAAGACAAGAGTGTTATAATTTTCCCAGTGATTGTTGTTGCTTTTGTTTACGTGTGAAATTCCCCTAGTGGGTGGCTTGGTTGCGAATCCATTTCGCCTAAGTTTGTAAAAAAAATTCCTACTGAGTGATGAGCAAGCCTCTCACTCGGAGGCTTAGCTCGAATCCGTTTCGCCTAAGTTTTAAAAAAATCCTACCGAGTGGTGAGCCAGCCTCCCACTCGGGGGCTTAGCCGCAGATCCAAGACTACCTAAGTTTGAGAAATCCTACCGAGTGGTGAGCCAGCCTCCCACTCGGGGGCTTAGCTGCAGTCCAGTACTCGCCTAAGTTTGAGAAATCCTACCGAGTGGTGAGCCAGCCTCCCACTCGGGGGCTTAGCTGCAGTCCAGTACTCGCCTAAGTTTGAGAAATCCCACCGAGTGGTGAGCCAGCCTCCCACTCCTGGGGGCTTATCTCAGCCTAGTACTCGCCTAAGTTTGAGAAATCCCACCGAGTGGTCAGCCAGCCTCCCACTGGGGCTTAGCCGCAGTCCAAGTACTCGCCTAAGTTTGAAAAATCCCACCGAGTGAAGAGCGATCCTCTCACTGGGGCTTAGCTGCAGTCCCAGACTCGCCTAAGTTTGAGAAATCCCACCGAGTGGTGAGCCAGCCTCCCACTGGGGGCTTAGCTCACTGATCCAAGTACTCGCCTAAGTTTGAAAAAATCCTACCGAATGAAGAGCGATCCTCTCACTCGGGGGCTTAGCTGCAGTCCAGTACTCGCCTAAGTTTGAAAAATCCTACCGAGTGAAGAGCGATCCTCTCACTCGGGGGCTTAGCTGCAGTCCAAGTACTCGCCTAAGTTTGAAAAATCCTACCGAGTGAAGAGCGATCCTCTCACTCGGGGGCTTAGTTGCAGTCTTGTACTTGCCTAAGTTTGAGAAATCCTACCGAGTGAAGAGCAATCCTCTTGCTCGGGGGCTTAGCTGCAGTCCTGTACTCGCCTAAGTTTGAGAAATCCCATCGAGTGAAGAGCAATCCTCTCACTCGGGGGCTTAGCTGCAGTCCAAGTACTTGCCTAAGTTTGAAACCATCCCGATCCGCAAGGACGATGAGGTGTGGGTCGACTGCTACCTTCTCCTTTGGAGCTACGCCACAAGTACAACGTGTACTCCATCCCGATCCACAAGGACGACGAGGTGCAGGTCGACTGCTACCTTCTCCTTCGGAGCTACGCCACAAGTACAACGTGTACTCCATCCTGATCCGCAAGGACGACGAGGTGCAGGTCGACTGCTACCTTCTCCTTCGGAGCTACGCCACAAGTACAACATGCTCCATCCCGATCCGCAAGGACGACGAGGTGCAGGTCAACTGCTACCTTCTCCTTCAGAGCTGCGCCACAAGTACAACGTGTACTCCATCCCGATCCGCAAGGACGACGAGGTGCAGGTCGACTGCTACCTTCTCCTTCGGAGCTACGCCACAAGTACAACGTGTACTCCATCCTGATCCGCAAGGACGACGAGGTGCAGGTCGACTGCTACCTTCTCCTTCGGAGCTACGCCACAAGTACAACGTGCTCCATCCCGATCCGCAAGGACGACGAGGTCCAGGTCGACTGCTACCTTCTCTTTCGGAGCTGCGCCACAAGTACAACGTACGTGCCATTCCGATCCGCAAGGATGACGAGATGCAGGTCGACTGGATCTTCCACCTCTGAGCTGCATCTCAAACACAAAGACTATTTCCAGGTGAAGGGTAAAAACCACTCGAAGGCAAATGCAAGCATATTCAGAAGTAAAGCAAGTTCAGATAAATCTCAAAGGTTTCAAACCGCAGATCAAAGTACTCGGGCTCTCAACCCAAAAGAGTTTAATGGTTACAAAATCCACTCGGCATTCCGAGGCAAATTTAAGGTGGGGCATGAAAGTTCATTCACTTCGCGGGAGGAGGACTGGCAGGCTCGACGAACTCGTCCAGGTGGACACCATCGGCGATCCGAGTGGCAGCATCAATGAAAGTCTCCATAAAGGATCGAAAATCGTGCTTCTTGGTATTGTCGACCTTGATAGCTGCCAGCTTATCTTCTCGCGCCTCCTTACAGCGGACACGAGACAGAGCCACATCAGCACCGCACCGAGCAGAAGACTTCTTCCACTCCTGCACTCGACCAGGGATCTCGTTAAGTCGAGTCATCAGAGACTCGAGATCGTTCTGGAGTGTTGCCCTTGGCCAAAGTGCTGTGTCGATCCGCGACGTGGCGACTTTCGGTCGAGAGCCAAATAGTCAACAACGCCGTCGATGCGGATTCCAGTCGGAGCAGGTTCATAGCAGTTTCGTCCTTCACAGGAGAATTGATAGGGTCCAAATTCGGTTCGATTCGCCCAGTCTCCTCCTCCAAGTCTCGTCAAAGCTCTGCATGCACAGTCCAAGGATGAGTCAATATTCGTATGCCGAGTCAACAAAGACGAACCAGTCGGAACGAGATATGTACCTTCAAGCTTGATGAATAACTTCTTGGCGAGGCTCCTCAGATAGCTTTCCAGATCATCCCTCCTGCGAGCAATGCTGTCGATCTTCTCGTTCAGGCTAACCTTGTCCTTCTTCAAGCAGGTTACCTCCTTGTTGGCTTCGTCCAGAGCGGATTTCATCTTCGCGTTCTCCTCCTCCAGTGTGCGGCGAAGCGACCGGCTTACTGCTCAGCTGCACCAGTTTGGTCGTCGGCCTTCTTTGTGCAGCAGCCAGATCTTGATCCTTCTTTGCGAGCCTGGTTCAGTTTTTTCCGGAAAGAAACAACGCTTCGATTGTGAAGAGCAGAATGAAATCCAGATCTAAGACAAACCAGTCGACAAAGCTTCCTTACCATTGGCGTCATCTTTGGCCTTCTGCAGCTCGGACTTGGCCAACTCCAGATCAAGATTGAGTTGAATTTGTTGCTTTTCCAAGTCGGCAAAGCGAGCTCCAAGGTCACAAGATTTCTGCAGACAGAGAGGATGGGTTATTTTACAGAGAAAAACGACAAAGACAATAAATACTAAGACTACGGTCGACTGCCTGCAGTCCACCATAGTCTCGGGGACTACACCCAGTGGGTGCACTTAGCGTGCCCCCACTGGTTCAGTTAGCACTCGACGAGACCTTTTCGGCGCGAGTGTGTAAAAAAAAAGAGACAACAGCAAATGAGTTCTTCAGACCATAGTTGACTGCTAGCAGTCGACCACGGTCTCGGGGACTACACCCAGTGGGTGCACTTAGCATGCCCCCACTGAGCCTGGGCTTTACACTCGACATGGCTGCACTGCACCGAGTGAAGGAATTGAAATATCAAGACTACAGTCGACTGCCCGCAGTCCACCATAGTCTTGGGGACTACACCCAGTGGGTGCACTCAGCGTGCCCCCACTAGTCCAAAACTGCAATAACAAAATTCAGCTCAAAGTATGGATTTGCTTAGTGACAAGTCGAAACACCCAGTGGGTGCACAGACGCAAAGATCTCTGGAAAGAGAGTTCTCAGGTAGCATATCCTAACAGAGCAAAGCCAAGAAAATCAGTCGACGTGTTGCTGACCTGAACATTGGTTTGGAGAGCCGAGCTCGCATCATAGGCGGCTTGACTAACATCCCGCACCATCTTCATCTTCTCCATCATAATACCTGCTTGGTGTATGGCTTCCTTGGCAGCATTCACTTCGTCCTCTGGGACGTGATGGGTAGCAAAAACCGAAGGTGGGTCGATAGGAGCTTGAGCAGTCAATGAAGAAGGCCAGGCACTCGACAGTGGTACGGCGAAAAGTAATGAAGCCCGATTACGCCAAGAAGGCCCCGAACGATCGTTCAGCTATCGGCATCGATTGTGGCACCTTGTCTGCATGAGTTTTCCGATTTATCCTCGTCAAAGGCCTCTCGGGCTCTTCATCGTCATCGTCGGGGAGGTGAATAACATTGGGAGTTGTTCAAAGATCAGTCGTCAAATTTGCATCACCCAATGGTACATATTACAGTTGAGTCGACCAAATAAAGACAGACGATAGAAATCATCTTCATCGCTGTAGTCAAGTCCCAAGTAGCAGCGCCGCCGGCCCAAAGTTTATCCGGTCAAATCAAGGAAAAATAAACAGCACAGAGCGCCGAGTGAATACAAAGGGAGGCACTCACGCCGGGCGACGGGATGTCGATCTTAATCTTCGTAACGCCTTCCGCCTTTGCACTACAACTTTGGGCTGCTTTTGACGCTTTTTCACCAGAGCTGGTGAGGACGCCCGAGGGCGCTTGGAAGACGGGCCACCGAGCAATCGCTTTCACGGGCGCCGTCGGGCTTGGTCGAGCTTGGATCGCTTCTCCCCGCGAGGAGGTGACTCGCTTCTTCTTCGCTACTTGAGCCGCTACTTTCCTCGCTCTCCTCTCTTCGTAATGTGAGTCGCCACTTCGCCGCTTGCCGCCTCCCCTTCCAGGTCTTGCTCTTGCTCCCCGTTGGGCATTGAGTACATTTCAAGAAGAGCCTGGCAGAAAAACAAGCAGAACAAAAGTCAATCGACGGAGCATAAATAGCTGCATGGTTAAAATTACAGTCGGAAGCTCAGAGTTGAACCTTGTCCGGTACGTGGGATTGGTCGAGTGGGGGAATTCTCCTGGCTCCCCTAGGGTTGTCCCTGTTCCCAGTGATGCTTGTCAGCCACCCCTCCAGCATGGCATCTTCGACCTCCTCCGGGTGGATCCGAGTGGTGTCCTCAGGGCCCGAATACATCCACATTGGATGGTCTCGAGCCTGAAGCGGCTGGATGCGTCGTCGAAGGAAGACCTCCAAGAGATCCATACTACCACCCCGTCATGGATAAGCTGGACAACACGCTCGACCAAAGACCTTAACCTGCGCCTTCTCTTTCGGGATCACCTTCAAAGAGGAGAGCTTTCTCACCCGGTCCATGGAAAAAGGAGGGAGTTCGGTCGACTGCCTTGGCGTCGGCTGGTCTTTGCAGTAAAACCAAGTCGACTGCCATCCGCGGACCGAGTCGGGTAGGATCATGGCCGGAAAAGAACTTTTCCCTCTCATCTGAACCCCAAGACCCCCACACATCTGAATCACTTGTGTTCTCTTGTCACTCGGATTGGCCTTTTTCACCGTCTGGGAGCAACAGGTGAAAATGTGCTTGAAAAGGCCCCAATGAGGCCGACAGCCTAGGAAATTCTCGCACAAAGACACGAAGCAAATGAGATACACGATTGTGTTGGGGGTGAAGTTGTGGAGTTGTGCCCCAAAGAAATTCAGAAATCCCCGAAAGAAGGGGTGAGGAGGCAAGGAAAACCCGCGGTTGACATGGGTGGCCAAGAGAATGCACTCACCCTCCTGAGGCTGCGGCTCGGACTCCTTCCCCGGAAGCCGTGCTGATCCATAGGGGATCAGTCCTCCATTGGCCAGGTCGTCGAGGTCTTCTTGGCGAATCGTCGAGCGGATCCAGTCGCCTGGATCCAGCCTGCGCATGCCGCCCTCGATGAAGATCCGCCCGACTAGTCGCCCTCCCTTCGCCTTCGCCGCCGCTTTCGCTTCGCCTGTGGCTGCCAGTCTTCTCTTTCACCATCGTCGACGGCGAGACGCACACGGAGCGGCGTCACTGGGACGAGAGCGAGCGCGGCGGATAAGTCTGGGGAAGAGAGGAGAAAATGAGAACGCACTATTCAAAAACCCCGGTCCGGTGCCTTATATGAAGTTGCTTCCGAGTGACTGACTTGTAGGCCCGAGCGATCTCACAAATCTCGCATAGCCGCATGCGTGATACGTGGCGAAAAAGGTGGCGCAGAGATCGAGGCGTCCCTGCCTTATCCCATCCGATTACTGCGGCCTCCTCCGCCCCGCGTGCTTCCTGAAATTCGAATCCCGCGAAATCCGCGGGCTGCAGAACAACTTGTCAGGAGGAAGATCTCCTTCGCTCTGTCACTCGGAGCTCTTCAAGTAAAGAAACTCACTCGACGGGAACAAAGAATGGATCAAGGCGACTGAAAAAGAAGTTGGTATCGTCACCTAGGTTCATTGATCCAGAGCAAGCTATACTCATAACACAAAAAACGGGTCGAAAGTATGTTCAACTCTTTTCCCCACTCAAACCTCGATCCATTCGGGGGCTAATGATGAAGCTATGTACCTAGGGTAGGGTCATGGACCTGTCCAAGATACCCTCCCCAAGGACATCTCTAGAAGAATCACCTTTCAATCGAGTCGGAAGTGTTTCACTCGACTGACTCGAAGACACTCGACCATGAAGCCAACCACTCGACAGCCAGGAGATCTAAAGTCACTCTGCACACAAACGGTCGGTCATTAAGTAGCTTTTATGGTCATCATAGCACTTTATTAGTGGTGTTACCAGTAACGCCTGACCTTAATGTACCTTTAACCCTGCATAACTGAGGGCCGGAGGGGTCTGGCAAACTCTATATAAGCCACCCCTCCTCAAAGGTAAAGGGTTCGCACCCCTGTAATCCATACACACATAATCCAGTCGGCCGCCTCCGGGCTCCGAGACGTAGGGCTGTTACTTCCTTCGAGAAGGGCCTGAACTCGTAAACCTCGTGTGTATACAACTACTCCATAGCTAGGATCTTGCCTCTCCATTCCTACCCCCCTACATTACTGTCAGACTTAGAACCACGACATCACCATCTTCATATCTCAAAACAATTATCAAGCATCAATCTTTTCTTAGTATTCAACACACTCAAAAGAAAGTTTTACAAATCTTGAATACCAAGCATATTATTATTAAGCAAATTACCATGCTATTAAAGACTCTCAAAATAATCTAAGTGAAGCATGAGAGATCAATAGTTTCTATACAACAAATCCACCACCGCGTTTCTAAAAGATATAAGTGAAGCACTAGAGCAAAACTATAAAGCTCAAAAGATATAAGTGAAGCACATAGAGCAAAACTACAAAGCTCAAAAGATATAAGTGAAGCACATAGAGTATTCTATCAAATTCCAATTCATGTATGGCTCTCTCAAAAGGTGTGTACAGCAAGGATGATTGTGGCACACTAACAAACAAAGACACAAATAGTACAAGACGCTCCAGGCAAAACACATATCATGTGGTGAATAAAAATATTGCTCCAAGTAAAATTACCGATGGAAGTAGACGAAAGAGGGGATGCCTTCCGGGGCATCCCCAAGCTTTGACTTTTTGGTGTCCTTGGATTATCTTGGGGGTGCCATGAGCATCCCCAAGCTTAGGCTCTTGCCACTCCTTGTTCCATAATCCATCAAAAGATTTCACCCAAAACTTGAAAACTTCACAACACAAAACTCAACAGAAATCTCGTAAGCTCTGTTAGCGAAAAGAAAACAAAAGACCACTTCAAGGTACTGTAATGAACTCATTCTTTATTTATATTGGTGTTAAACCTGCTGTATTCCAACTTCTCTATGGATTATAAACTATTTTACTAGCCATAGATTCATCAAAATAAGCAAACAACACACGAAAAACAGAATCTGTCAAAAACAGAACAGTCTGTAGTAATATGTAACTAACACAAACTTCTGGAACTCCAAAAATTCAGCCAAAATAGGACGACCTAGGAAATTTGTTTATTGATCAGCAGCAATTGGAATCACTATTTGATCACGTCCTGGTGAATGTTAATAATTGTTTTTGTGAACCGAAAGTTTCTGGAAATTACAGCAAGATCAAATAACTATCATCCAAGAAGATCCTATAGGTTTAACTTGGCACAAACACTAATTAAAACATAAAACCACATCTAAACAGAAGGTAGATGGATTATTTATTCCTAAACAGAAGAAAAACAAAAAAAACTAAAAATAAAATTGGGTTGCCTCCCAAACAGCGCTGTCGTTTAACGCCCCTAGCTAGGCATAAAAGCAAGGATAGATCTAGGTATTGCCATTTTTGGTACTAGGAAAGAAAAGAGCAAATTTCCTTTCTATGGCATTTACCTTCCTATTTTGGGACAGCACATTGCCATTAATGGAGGAAGTAAGATTAAGCACGTTACGGAAATTTGCATCTAAACTAGATTTCATCTCTTTGATAATTTCGTTTTGGTAGAAGCATAAGAGGGTGGTAGATTCAACCTTATCTTTCATGGGGTGCCCAAATATAGTTTTCATCCTTTCATAGGTATCTATAGCATCCCCTTCAAGAAAACCCTCTTCAAAAATAGAATCTAGCACTTTCTTGAAAGAAGCGGGTAATCCAACATAGAAACTTTTTAAGTATACCTCAATTTGATATTGTGGAACATAGCTAGCCCTAATCCTCAATAACCTATCCCAAGCATCTTTTAAAGACTCATCAAGTAAATAACAAAAAATTCCAGAGTCATCTTCATCAAAATTATTTAAACTCTCATTGGTAACCCCGGTGGGTCTTTCCATAGCATCATTATTTATGAGTTTAGATAGGATAGAGGGGTCATCCAAGGTACTAGGACCCTGGAAAGGACCCTTCATTCTTTTTGATTCGGCCATGGCAACGGGAAGACGATAAGAAGGCAAACGGAAAAGAGAGGGCGAATAAAACAGCAAGGGTGAAGTGGGGGGGGGGGTGGAAAACGAGAGGCAAATGGCAACTAATGTAATGCGAGAGATAGGGATTGTGATGGGTACTTGGTATGTTGACTTTTGCGCAGACTCCCCGGCAACGGCGGCAGAAATTCTTCTTGCTACCTCTTGAGCACTGCGTTGGATTTCCCCGTAGAGGAGAGGATGATGCAGCAAAGTAGCGTAAATATTTCCCTCAGTTTTTGAGAACCAAGGTATCAATCCAGTAGGAGGCTACGCTCGAGTCCCTCGTACCTACACAAAACAATAGCTCAATGCAACCAACACGATTAGGGGTTGTAAATCCCTTCACGGTCACTTACGGGAGTGAGATCTGATAGAGATGATAGATAATATTTTTGGTATCTTTGGTATAGAGATGCAAAGTGAAAAGTAAAAGGCAAAGTAAAAAAGCAAAGCAATAATAAAGTTATGGAGATTGATATGATGAGAATAGACCCGGGGCCCATAGATTTCACTAGTGGCTTCTCTCAAGAGCATAAGTATTTCTACGTGGGTGAACAAATTACTGTTGAGCAATTGACAGAATTGAGCATTATTATGAGAATATCTAGGTATGATCATGTATATAGGTATCACGTCCGAGACAAGTAGACCGACTCCTGCCTGCATGTGACGCCCGGATAATCAAGCTACAGTAACCTCTGTTAATGATGCCACGTCACCACTCTTACTGTTGCTAACCTCGCAATGATTCGAAACCTTTTCAAATTCAAATTCAAATTAATGTCAAGCGACAAAGTTTTCAAAATATTAAGCTAAAATGTTCGAGTGTGCAGTTAAATGCCTAGGTGATTATAGTGCAACAAACACCCTTTTTGAAAATGTCTAAATATATTAAAATGAAATAAAACAGAAAAGTGAAATAAATAAAAGGAAAAGACAAATCTAACTAAAAATAAAAAGAGGCACCCCCACTGGGCCATCTGTGGCCCAGCTGGCCAGCCCAACTGGGCAAAGGCCCAGCCGGCCCCCCCACTCTCTCCATGTTCCCCCCGGTGAGGCCCCGACCCCCCCACCGACACCCACTTCCCCCCCATGAAAATATCTCCTCCCCCTCTCCCCCGATTTGGATCGGGATCGAGGAGGAGGACCTGACGCCATGCGCTGCCGCCGTCTGTCCGCCAGGACTGCCCGGCGCCTGAGCCCCCCCGCCGCCTGCTTCCACCTCCCCACTGCCTGCTTCGTCGCCCATCACCCGAGGACCTCGCCGGAGCCCCTCACCGCCGCCGGATAGTCGCCCCGTCCTCCCCTCGACCCCCACTGCCACTCCCTACCGCCTCAGTGAGCCTCCGCCTCGCTCCTCCCTTCCTTCGCCGTCGCATCGAACACGCCTCAAGGCTGTGGCTGCACTCACCCCACACGGTGCGCCATCGCGGCGCGAAAGCACGCACTCCGCCTTTACGCTGATCAAGGCCATCATGAACCAGGCTGCCCGTCTTCTGCGCCCGCTTCGCCATACCGCGCGCCGTCAAGGCCACAGTCACAAGGCGTCATGGTGCCTCGCGCCCACTCCACCGCTTCGCGCCTGGGCTGGCCTCGTCTCACACGTCGTGTCGCTTCGCCCGGCCATGGCGGCGGCGCTGAGCCACGTGTTGGCGCCTTTCGCCTCGTCATGGTGTGCCTGGCGGGCTGGCGCTGATGCCCGGTTCCGCCAGCCAGCCCGCTAACTCCGTCCCCTGCTTTGGCCCTCTAGGCCACTGCCAAATGGGGCCCACTGCCCAGAACTTAAAAAATGAATTAAAAAACAATAAATAATTAAAATAATTAAAATATTAATTAGTTAATTAATTAACTTAATTAATCCTGATTAGATTAACCTAATCACCTAGTTTAGTTAATTAATCTGTTAGGTTAGTTAACAGTCAATGAAATGCGGGACCCACAAGTCACATTGACCGAGTCTACCCCTGTTGACTACTGACGTCATGATGACGCGAGCATGCACTATTCTGGATAATGTTAGATTAAATCAATTAAATTAATTCTAAAAATGATTTAAAACTTTAGAAAATCATATAAAATAAACTGTAGCTCAGATGAAAATACTTTCTACACGAAAGTTGCTCAGAACGACGAGACGAATCTGGATACGCAGCCCGTTCGTCCGCCACACATCCCTAGCATATAAAACTCGCAACTTTCCCCCTCCGGCTCCTCTGCCCGAAAATGCGTAACACCGGGGATACTTTCCCGGATGTTTCCCCCCTTCACCGGTGTCACCTCATACCGCGTTAGGGCACGCCTAGCATCACACATTGCTTTGTCATGAATCGTTATGCATCTGTTTCCATTGTATTCATTGTTTCTTCCCCCTCTTCTTCCGCTAGACACCGAGACCGACGCCGATGCTACCCAGTACGACTACGGTGTTGACGACCCCTCCTTCTTGCCAGAGCAATCAGGCAAGCCCCCCCCCCTTGATCACCAGATATCACCTATTCTTCTCTATACTGCTTGCATTAGAGTAGTGTAGCATGTTACTGCTTTCAGTTAATCCTATATCTTGCTGCATAGCCTGTCCTTGCTACTACCGTTGTTACCTTTTTACGCTATCCTACTACTTAGTATAGGATGCTAGTGTTCCATCAGTGGCCCTACACTCTTGTCCGTCTGCCATGCTATACTACTGGGCTGTGATCACTTCAGGAGGTGATCACGGGCATATACTATATACTTTACACTATTACATTACCTGTGATACTGTTCGGAGATGGGGGCTGAAAGGACAGGTGGCTCCATCCCGGTAGAGGTGGGCCTGGGTTCCCGACGGCCCCCGACTATTACTTGTGGCGGAGCGACAGGGCAGGTTGAGACCACCTAGGAGAGAGGTGGGCCTGGCCCTGGTCGGCGTTTGCCGATACTTAACACGCTTAACGATTTCTTGGTATTTGATCTGAGTCTGGCCATTTGGTCTATACGCACTAACCAACTATGTGGGAAAGTTATGGGCACTCGACGTCGTGATATCAGCCGAAGCCTTCGTGACGTCAGCGACTGAGTGGCGCGTGCCGGATTGGACTGGAACGCCTGCTAGGCTAGGTCTGCTTCCGGCCGCGTTAAGAATCTTGGTGTGCTAAGGCGATGGGCCTGCACTTCGTGGTGCTTAGGTTTAGACCGGCGTGCTGACCTCTCTGTTGGCTAGGTGGGGCTGCGACGTGTTGATCTTCCGAGGCCGGGCATGACCCAGAAAAGTGTGTCCGGCCAAATGGGATTAAGCGTGTTGGGTTATGTGGTGCACCCCTGCCGGGAAGTTAATCTATTCGAATAGCCGTGATCTTCGGTAACAGGACGACTTGGAGTTATACCTTGACCTTATGACAACTAGAACTGGATACTTAATAAAACACACCCTTCCAAGTGCCAGATACAACCCGGTGGTCGCTCTCTAACAGGGCTACGAGGAGAGGATCGCCGGGTAGGATTATGCTATGCGATGCTACTTGGAGGACTTCAGTCTACTCTCTTCTACATGCTGCAAGACGGAGGCTGCCAGAAGCGTAGTCTCCGATAGGACTAGCTATCCCCCTCTTATTCTGGCATTCTGCAGTTCAGTGCACTGATATGGCCCTTTGCACATATACCCATGCATATGTAGTGTAGCTCCTTGCTTGCGAGTACTTTGGATGAGTACTGACGGTTGCTTTTCTCCCCATTTTCCCCCTTTCCCTTCTACCTGGTTGTCACAACCAGATGCTGGAGCCCGAAGTGACGCCACTGCCGACGCATTTACTCCTACTACACGGAGGTGCCTACTACTACGCAGCCCGGCACGATGACCAGGGAGTAGTTAGGAGGATCCCGAGCAGGAGGCCCGCGCTTTTTCGATCTGTATCCCGGTTTGTGCTAGCCTTCTTAAGGCAAACTTGTTTAACTTATGTCCGTACTCATATATTGTTGCTTCCACGACTCGTCTATGATCGAGCACTTGTATTCAAGCCCTCGAGGCCCCCGGCTTGTATTATGATGCTTGTATGACTTATTTATGTTTTTAGAGTTGTGTTGTGATATCTTCCGTGAGTCCATGATCTTGATCGCATTACCGTATGCGTGCATGATTAGTGTACGATTGAATCGGGGCGCTACATCGCATCTACTACTATTACTCCACTCATCGACCGCTATCCAAAGCATGCATCTAGAGTATTAAGTTAAAAACAGAGTAACGCCTTAAGCAAGATGACATGATGTAGAGGGATAGTTTCATGCAATATGATAAAAACCCCATCTTGTTATCCTCGGTGGCAACAATACAATACGTGCCTTGCTGCCCCTTCTGTCACTGGGAAAGGACACCTCAAGATTGAACCCAAAGCTAAGCAATTCTCCCATTGCAAGAAAAACCAATCTAGTAGGCCAAACCAAACTGATAATTCGAAGAGACTTGCAAAGATAACCAATCATACATAACAGAATTCAGAGAAGATTCAAATATTATTCATAGTTAGACTTGATCATAAACCCACAATTCATCGATCTCAACAAGCACACCACAAAAAGAAGATTACATCGAATAGATCTCCACGAGAGAGGGGGAGAACATTGTATTGAGATCCAAAAAGAGAGAAGAAGCCATCTAGCTACTAACTATGGACCCGAAGGTCTGAGGTAAACTACTCACACTTCATCGGAGAGGCTGTGGTGATGATGTAGAAGCCCTCTGTGATCAATTCCCCTTTGGGCGGAGCTCCGGAACAGGCCCCAAGATGGGATCTCGTGGATACAGAAAGTTGCGGTGGTGGAATTAGGTTTTGGCTCAGATGTCGATCGCTTGGGGAATGCGAGGTATATATAGGAGGAAGGAGTATGTCGATGGAGCTTGAGGGTCCCACGAGGTGGGCGCGCCCTGGGGGCGCCCACCTCGTGACTGCCTCATGGCTTTCTTGACAGAGGGTCCAAGTCTCCTGGGTCTTATCTGATGAGAAAATCACGTTCCCGAAGGTTTCATTCCGTTTGGACTCCGTTTGATATTCTGTTTCTTCGAAACACTGAAATAGGCAAAAAAAACAATTGTGGGCTGGGCCTCCAGTTAATAGGTTAGTCCCAAAAATAATATAGAATTGCAAAATAAAGCCCAATATAGTCCAAAATAGTAGATAATATAGCATGGAGCAATCAAAAATTATAGATACGTTGGAGACGTATCAGAGAGGTATCTCTGGGCCCTCTCGGTAATACATCAGCACAAGAAGCTTGCAAGCAAAGTGACTAAGGAGTTAGTTACAAGATGATGTATTACGGAACGAGTAAAGAGACTTGACGATAACGAGATGAACTAGATATGGAGATGCCGACGATCGAATCTCGGGCAAGTAACATAACGATAGACAAAGGGAACTATGTATGTTGTCATAAAGGTTCAACCGATAAAGAGCTTCGTAGAATATGTAGGAACCAATATGGGCATCCAGGTCCCACTATTGGTTATTGACCGGAGAGGCGTCTCGGTCATGTCTACATCATTCTTGAACCCGTAGGGTCCGCACGCTTAACGTTCATTGACGATATAGTATTATATGAGTTATGTTAAATAGTGACCAAATATTGTTCAGAGTCCCGGATGAGATCACGGACATGACGAGGAGCTCCGAAATGGTCCAGAGGTAAAGATTGATATATAGGATGATAGTATTTGGTCACCGGATAGGTTTTGGGAAGTACCGGGTATTTATCGGATTGCCAGAAAGGGTTCCGGAAGGCCACCGGCAAGTGGTGGGCCTTATGGGCCAAAGGGGGGAGCACACCAGCCCACAAAGGGGGCTGGGGTGCCCCACCACCCCTGCCCACACGCCAAGGAAGGGGGGAAGGAAAGGGGGGGAAGGGGGAGGCGCCCTAAGGCAGTCAGCCCCCCTTTCCTTCCCCCATGTCCATATATGGAAGGGGGCGCGGCTATGCAGGCGCTTAGGGCAGCCGTCGGCCACTTGGGGTGCGCCCTAGGACTGCCTCCTCTCTCCCCTTCACCTATATATATGAGAGGAGGGAGAGGGGCAACACACACCATGATCCCCAAGCCGTGTGGGGTGCCTCGTCTCCCTCTAGTTTTAGTTCCTCCTCCATCCACATCCGTTGTGCTTGTCGAAGCCCTGCGGATAGTTTTGCCACCTCTGTCACCACACAGTCATGCTACCAAAATTCATCTACTACTTTACCTATCTTGCTAGATCGAGAAGGCAAGGACGTCATCGAGCTGAACATGTGTTGAACGTGGAGGTGCCGTACGTTCGGTACTTGATAGGGACAGATCGTGAAGGTGTACGACTACATCAACCGCCTTGATAAACGCTTCCCCTTAGAGATCTACAAGGGTATGGAGATGCTCTCCCCCTTTTCGTAGCTATGCATCTCCATGGATAGATCTTGCGTGTGCATAGAAAGTTTTTGTTTTCCATGCAAAGTTACCCAACAATGGCATCATGAGCCATGTCTATGCGTAGATGATATGCACAAGTAGAACACAAAGGAGTTGTGGGCGGTGATGTTCATACTTCTTACAACCAACGTCTTATTTTGATTCGGCGGCAATGTGGGATGAAGCGGCCCGGACCAACTTTATGTGTTCACGCACATGAGACCGGTTCCACCGACTGACATGCATCTTGTTTTGCATAAAGGTGGCTGGCGGGTGTCTGTTTCTCCTACTTTAGTTGAATTGAATTTGACTACGGACGGTCCTTGCAGAAGGTTAAAATAGCAAACTTGATAATCATCGTTGTGGTTTTGTGTAGGTAAGAACGGTTCTTGCTAGTTGCCCATAGCAACCACGTAAAACTTGCAACAACAAAGTAGAGGACGTCTAACTTGTTTTTGGAGGGCATGTTGTGATGTGATATGGTCAATATATGATGTGATATATGTTGATGTATGAGATGATCATGTTTTGTAATAAGTTCACGACTTGCATGTCAATGAGTACGACAACTGGTAGGAGCCTTAGGGCTGTCTTTAATTATTGTATGACCTGCGTGTCAATCACTAAGCGCCATGTAATTGCTTTACTTTATTGCTACGCGTTAGCAATAGTTGTAGAAGCAATAGCTGGCGAGATGACCCCGATGCTATGATGGAGATCAAGGTGTCATGCCGGTGACAATGGAGATCATGTCGATGCTTTGGAGATGAAGATCAAAAGCACAAGATGATGATGGCCATATCATGTCACATATTTTTGATTGCATGTGATGTTTATCCTTTATGCATCTTATTTTGCTTAGAACGATGATAGCATTATAAGATGATCCCTTCACTTAATTTCAAGATAAAAGTGTTCTCCCTGAGTATGCACCATTGCCAAAGTTCGTCGTTTAGAAGCACCTCGTGATGATCGGGTGTGATAGACTCGACATTCACATACAACAGGCGTAAGACAGTTTTGCACATGCAGAATACTTGGGTTAAACTTGACGAGCCTAGCATGTACAGACATGGTCTCGGAACACTGGAGACCAAAAGGTCGAACGTGAGTCATATAGTAGATATAATCAACATAGAGATGTTCACCATTGAAGACTACACTACAAAAAAAGACACATCCGTGACATTTTGGGCCGAAAGATTTTTTTTAATCATGCTTATGACACTTCTATGAAGATAATTGTGACAAAATCCGGTATCATCATAGATGTGGTGGGCTCCTACTTCTATGACAAAAAATCATGATAGAAAATGAACTTCTCGTCCTTGGCGGGCCAGGTACGCACCTGCATGACATTCTTTGGCCGTCCATGACGAAAAAATCATGGTAGAAGCGAGGGAGAGGAAAATATCGGGGAGTTCCTGGTTACGGTGGGTGGTCAGGGCCGAGCGATGCGTGTTTCTCGTACACGACGCTGGCGTGGGTGCGAGGCATTGGGCTCTAATCAACTCCGAGCGTAGGCGTTTCGCCATCGAATCGAAAGGATTGCACTACAGGCTACACGTTACTGAACCCGAGCAATCGATCGATCTGGCTGTTAACTGAACCCGATCGAGCGATTCCTTCGCTACTGCTACTAACTGAAGCCAATCGAACCTGCTGCCTCTTGATGAACATTGAGCGTTGTTGGGGGTTGGATGAACATGACCCCATGGTAGTAGAGGCTGTTGTCGCTGGATGAACAGGACCACGATCGAGCCGGTTGGGGGTGGATGAACGGGACCCCATGGAGGGCTGGATGAACAGCAGCCGGTGGAGGGCTAGTTGAACAGTAGCCGGTGGAGGGCTGGATGAACAGTAGCCCGTGGAGGGGTGGTTGAACAGGACCCGTGGAGAGGGCTGGTTGAATAGTACCCGGTGAAGGAGCGGTGGAGGCTGGATGAACAGGAGCCCATGGATGAACAGTAGCTGGTGGAGGCAGGAGGGAGACGTCGTGGATGAACAGTCGTAAGTGGAGGCTGGAGGAGGTCGACGATGGATAAACAGTAGCCCGTGGAGGCTGGAGCGAGGCAGTAGACGGTGGATGAACAGTAGCTCGTGGAGTCCCGTTTTGTGGTATGCCACACCCCTCCCGATGAACAGGACCCCTGTTTCGACCGTAGGAGGTTGAAGAGAAGTTCGTTTCCTCCGTTTTGCGGTAAGCCACACCCCACCCAGTGAACAGGATCCCGTTTCAACCGTAGGCGGTCGAACAGAAGGCTGTTTCCTCCGTTGTGCGGTACGCCAGGCCTCATTTTGGCTGTCCCATCCAAGCCGGTTGGCTCCCAATGAACACGACGCATTCCGTTGCCTCCCGATAAACATGACGATGTGGTTTCTACGTTCCAACCTAGTCGGTTGGCTGCCGATGGACAGGACGCCGTTGCTGCCTCTCCATGTACACGAGCCCTGGCCGTACGTATGCACGAGTAGGCGTTCGAAACCCCGCCCGTATGTATGTACGGGGCCGTATTTACTTTCTTGCACCCTGGCTGTACATACGTATACATGCTACGTCTGCGCCTCTACTACGACACGTGCCTTTCCTTACTCGGCCATGGGTCATCGCTGCAGCCTGCACACAGACCGATCGACCAGTATGTACGTACACGTTCGCGACCAGAATGACAACGCTACGTATGCTTCGATGATACGTCTCGAACATATCTATAATTTATGAAATATTCATACTATTATATTATCTATTTTGGATGTTTATGGGCTTTACTAAACACTTTTATATTATTTTATGGACTAACCTATTAACCTAGAGCCCAGTGCCAGTTTGTGTTTTCCCCTTGTTTCAGTGTTTGGCAGAAAAGGAATATCAAACGGAGTCCAAACGGAATGAAACCTTCGGGAGAGTTATTTTTGGAACGGAAGAAATCCAGAAGACTTGGAGTGCACGTAAGGGAAGCAACGAGGAAGGCCCAGGCAGGGGGTGCGCCCACCCCCTGGGCACGCCCTCAACCCTCGTGGGCCCCTTTTAACGCCCGGATAATTAGGCTACAGTAAAACTCTCTTGATGATGCCTTGTCATCTATGTTACTGTTGCTAATTAAGTGGTAGTTCAAAAACATAGCAAATTCAAAAATGAATTAGCGACAAACACCCAAAGTTTTCAAAAGTCAACACAAAAATGTTCGGGGTTGCCAAATATTACATCGGTAATTATGGTGAAGTAAACACATTTTATAAAATGCCTAAATACTTTTAAATGAATTTAAAAGAAAAGAATTAATAAAGAAAATTAACAAAGGAAAACAAACAGAAGACAAGAAAAGGAGAAAACCTCCCCCATCGGGCCGATCGGCCCGGTGGCCACACTGCCCATCCGGCCGAACCGGCACGCCTCCCCCTGCCGCCTCCTTTCCCTGTTCCCCCGACCCGGGTCGGAACAGGGGCGTGTCCCCGCCGCACCCTCTCGCCGGCGACGACGAGTGGATAAGGACGCCGATGCGCGCCTCGGTCTCCCTCCCACTCGCCCCCACACTCGCCTTTGGCCTGCGCCTCTCCTCTCCCTCCAGATCCACCGCGCTCTCCTCCGCGTTCCCCCACCACGCCCGAACACCGCCATGGACCCGCCGCCGTGAATCGCGCGGCCATAGCCATCGCCTCACCGCGCCTGCGTGTCCGTCGACGCCTCCATCGTCTTCCTCGTCCACCGGAGGCCTCAGCTGGAGCGGGGGAGCCCCAAATCACCGGATCCCCTTCGCCCACATCTACGGCTGTCGCGTTCTTCACCAACTCCGGCGACGCCTTCTGGAGCTACTAAGCCACCCAAGGGCCATCTTGCGTGCCGCACGGTGAGCTCCCCATCTCCCGGCCATCTCCGTTAGCCCCCTCGCGCACCGTAGCTGCCCCGTCGCCGTTGCCGTGAGCACGTCGCCGCGGTTCGCCTCGCCGCCGTGGCCATGATCTCCGTCGTGCTCGCGTGAGCACGTCATCGTGTTCCTTGTGCTTTCAGGAACCCAACGCGCACACACACACACCTCCCCGTGCCTCCTAGCGTAGTTTCCATCGACGTCCCGAGCACGCTGCCGCCAAAGCTCGTCGTCGGCCGTGTTTCCGGCAACCATTTGGTCCAGCGCCACCGCCAAACGACGCGGAATGCCTCAGCGGTTCGAACGCAAGTTGTTGCGCGCGGTTTGGTGTTTCCTAGCGCGATCCCGATGATGTCCCGAATGACGCCGCCGTCTCTGCTCGTCGCCGGTGCCGATTCCGGCCAAGTCCGGCCATACCACCACCCCCACTCGACGCGGCATCGAGTGGCCGTTCGATTAGACCAAGCAGCGCGCCGAACGGCGCCGTGTAGCGAAATCCCGACGAGGCCCGGTGCCCCTTGGCGTTACGGCGTCGCCGGCGGCCAAACGCCGGCCGCCGCCTACGTGGTTGGCCTGGGGCCACCCCAGAGCCACTGCCAGTGGGCCCTGCGGGTCCTAGTTGACTGGGTTGACCCAGTCAACTGCTGACGTGGCAGCTACTGCCACTGACATGCGGGCCCCATGTCATAAACGAATAAAAATAAATAGATAACTTGCTAATTAATTAAATTAGTTAATTAAACACTAATCTCTCACCGACTACCGGCCCCACCCACTAATTAGCCTATTTAGTTAGTTTTAAAACTCTGTTAGTACCTGTCACGACATGTGGGTCCCATTGGACCCACTGCTCGTTTAACTGTCAACCGACCAGTTGACCTGCTGACATCACTCACGATGTCATGCTTGACGTCATCATTTACTATTCTGGATAATGTTGGATTTAAATAATTAATTAAATTCCAGAAAATGATTTAAATCTTTAGAAAATCATATCTTTTAATCCGTAACTCAGATGAAAATACTTTCTACATGAAAGTTGCTCAGAACAACGAGACGAACCCGGATACGCAACCCGTTCGTCCACCACACATCCCTAACATATCAAACACGCAACTTTCCCCCTCTGGTTCATCTGTCCGAAAACGCGAAACACCGGGAATACTTTCCCGGATGTTTCCCCCCTTCACCGGTCTCACCTCATACCGCGTTAGGGCACGCCTAGCATCACATATTGCTTTGTAATGCATCGATATGCATCTGTTTGCATGGTATTCATTGTTTCTTCCCCCCTCTTCTCTCCGGTAGACTACGAGACCGACGCGGCTGCTGCCCAGTGCGACGACGGAGTTGACGTCCCCTCTCTCTTGCGAGCAACCAGGCAAGCCCCCCCTTGATCACCAGATATCGCCTATTCTACTCTATACCGCTTGCATTAGAGTAGTGTAGCATGTTCTCGCTTCCGTTATACCTATCCCGATGCATAGCCTGTCCTTGCTACTACTGTTGTTACCTTTACCTGCAATCCTACATGCTTAGTATAGGATGCTAGTATTTCCATCTGTGGCCCTACATTCTTGTCCGTCTGCTGTGCTATACTATCGGGCCGTGATCCCTCGGGAGGTGATCACGGGTATATACTATATACTTATACATGATACATGTGGTGACTAAAGTCGGGTCGGCTTGTGGAGCACCCGCGAGTGGATCTTTGAGGCGGAGCGACAGGGCAGGTTGAGACTACCTGGGTGAGAGGTGGGCCTGGACCTGATCGGCGTCATGGATACTTAACACGCTTAACGAGATCCGGGTAGTTGATCCGAGTCCGCCATTTGGTCTATACGCACTAACCATCTACGCGGGAGTAGTTATGGGTATCCGGCGTCGTGGTATCACCGAAGCCTTCGTGGCGCTAACGATCGAGCGGCGCGCCAGATTGGAACGTAAGCCTGCTCTTGTATTAAGGGGCTAGTTACGCTTTGGCCGCCTCGCAACATGCGTGTGTGCTAAGGGCGATGGGCCTGCACTTCGGCGCTTAGGTTTAGACCGGCGTCTTTGGCCTCTTTGTTGTGCCTAGGTGGGGCTGCGACGTGTTGATCTTCCGCGGCGGGCATGACCTGTGAAAGTGTGTCCAGCCAAATTGGATCAAGCGTGTTGGGTTATGTGGTGCACCCTGCAGGAAGTTAATCTATTCGAATAGCCGTGATCTTGATAACAGGATGACTTGGAGTTGTACCTTGACCTTATGATAACTAGAACCGGATACTTAATAAAACACACCCTTCCAAGTGCCGATACAACCCGGTGGTCGCTCTCTCTCGTGGTTACGAGGAGGGCATCGCTGTGTAGGATTATGCTATACGATGCTACTTGGAGGACTTGATGCTCTCTTCTACATGTTGCAAGACGGAGGCTGCCAAGCGTAGTCTTTGACAGGATTAGCTATCCCCTCTTATTACGGCATTCTCAGATTCAGTCCACCGAGATGGCCCTTTACACATATATCCATGCATATGTAGTGTAGCTCCTTGCTTAAGTAGTACTTTGGATGAGTACTCACGGTTGCCTTGTTCCCCTTTTCCCCCTCTCTTTACCCGGTTGTCGCAACTGCACGATGGAGCCTGGGAGCGACGCCACCGTCGATGGCGACTACTACACCGGAGGCGCCTACTACTACGCAGGCAGCCACGGCGACGCATCAGGAGTAGTTAGGAGGATCCCAGGCGGAGGCATGCGCCTCTTCGATCGTATCCCAGCTTTGTGCTAGCCATCTTATGGCACCTTGTTTAACTTATGTCCGTACTCGAGATATTGTTGCTTCTGGCGACTTCGTCTATGATCGAGCACTTGTATTCGAGCCCTCGAGGCCCCTGGCTTGTATTATGATGCTTGTATGACTTATTTATGTTTTAGAGTTGTGTTGTGATATCTTCCCGTGAGTCCCTGATCTTGATCATACACATTTGCATGCATGATTAGTGTACGATTGAATCGGGGGCGTCACAAGTTGGTATCAGAGCCGATCGCTGTAGGAATCCCCTTCCACACTCCTTGGCCAAGTCGAGTCTAGACATTGCAAAACTTTTACTATCTTGGCTGTGTGCCTTACGGGCCCACGCCGCCATCGGGTGGTACTAGGATCTTTTACTCCTCGACCTTTACTCGGGACTCGAACTCTCTTCTACTCGGGTTAAACGAATTTACTAACTCTAACACTAGGATCCCGTGACCACATTCACCCCAAAGTTGGATAAAGCCATAGCTATTTCTTAGAATAGTATTTTGAACAATTTCCACACTGTCATTTGACTCCTTTGAAACATCTTTGTTTTCAGATGGAACCCACGAGGCAGGTCGTCCGCCACACGACAACCATTGGTGCCTCGGGATCACCTGCGGTGCTAGCAGAGATGATGACCTATCTGGGTTATCGCTGGCACCCTGAGTACACCATCTTTGAGGAGTACCAGGACTTTAACCAGGAGCAGTACCGTGCCATCGTCCACCTCTACTCTCGGGAGTATGACTCCACTACTGTGCTGCACACCGCACATGGTGTTGGGGTGACTATCGATATGGCAGTCCACGATGCTGCTTATCTTTGCTCGACACGCCTTCGTGGAGAGTATCGAGTTGGACACCTCCCCTTCAGCACATTGCTATCGCATCCGATGTTGGTGCGGAGGGTTACTACACTGCTGCCTACTCCACTGTCACCCGAGAGCCCTTCTACCATCATAACTTTGTTCTGCATGCTGATGGGCTGGATCGAGCTAACCGAGCTCTTCGCCATGAGTTGTACACCACCCGTCAGCACCTTTACCGTGCTCTGACGCTGCTGCACCCCTTTGTACGATCCAGAGAGCTGCCGCGATCTGCGATCTATCCAGCCAGGACCGTGATGCCCCAGGGTGTCGGTTGGCCAGAGGTGGGAGGCTACTCTCCGCGACTTGGTCCTCTTCGCCACTTGAGCGCCGGGTTCCGCACGAGTATCCTGGACCCTGTGTTGTCGGCGTGGAGTTCGATGCCACACTACCATCTCTCGGGCTACTGACTACCTCCATGATGCAGCGTGGGACTGATGTGGGCTTGCTTGTGAAGCGTTAGATGCATTCGCCGCGAGCCTGCGTGCCGCCTATGATGTCTTAGTCTATGTACTGAACTCTGTGTACCGAACTCTATGCATGATCCCTTTTGTAAGATATGCCGACTACTATGTAGTTCCTATCGTGCTACTTTCATTATGCATGTTTCATCATGAATGATTCTTGTCCTTTGCAAATTTCTCAAATGCTGAACTACCCCTGTTATATATTAGCAGGATGGTTAGACCAGCTGGTCATGGTCGTGGTGGCAACTTCCCACCACCGCCTGAGTACATTCTTTGGTATGATCCAACAGCTTGAGATGAATCACCAGTTCATGGAAAACATGATGGCTCGCTTCTCGCCTAATATGAACCAGCAGCCAAACACAAGAACTCCGCAGGATTTCATGCTTTGAACCCAACTGTGTACCGCAGCTCAACTCAACCGGCTGGATGCTGGCGATGGCTCCGTGACATCACCTATGAGATGGAGTCTGCCGATGTAGCCTCGCCAGCTATGTCACCTTTGCTTCCTTCTTCCTGAAGGGACCCGCAGCTCAATGGTGGGACAGCCACAGCGTACTACGCCAGCTTGGAACAATCATCACCGCCAGACTTCCAAGTTGCTTTCCGTGCCCGCTTCATCCTCAAGGAGTCATGGACGGAAGAAGCGTGAGTTCCGCAACCTCACCCAAGGCAACAAGACTTGAAGCTTATCAATGAGAGTTTCTGGATTTGTCTCGCTATGCTGAAGAGGACATTGCAACTGATGCACGCAGACAGGAGAAGTTCCGTGACGGCCTTCAAGCTGACATCAAGCTCGCACTTCTAGTGGACGACTTTGTTGATCTCGCCACCTTGGTGAACAAAGCTATCAATGTCGAAACTGGTCTGCAGGAATACCAGAGCTCTAACAGGCGCAACCGTGACACGGGCTCATCTTCGGGCCCGTCCTCGCAGAAGCGCAAGATATGGATTCCCAATAGCATGTACCAGCCGAATGCACCTGCCCCAAGGCAGAGCTATGCTGCACCTCGTCTGCCTACTCCTCCAACTAGGCAGCCAAGGCTTCCAGCTCCACCACCCCAAGCTCCTGTTCCCACTCCCAATAATGGTTTGTGCTACAAGTGTGGTCAACCAGGTCACCGTGCTAGGGATTGCAATCAGAATCAGAATCAACTGGCACTTCCCGCAACTGGCCGTGGAAGCAACCAGCCCCGCAACAACAATGCCAAGCCTTATGGTCGAGTTCATGCCAACCACGTTGATCTGAACGAAGCTCAAGACCAGCCTGCTACTGTGATGGGTACACTCCTCGTAAATTCAGTACCAGCATCCGTTTTATTTGATACAGGTGCATCACATTCATTCATGTCAGAAGATTTTGCATTCATGCATGGCATTAAAAGCGAAGACATGAATGCTTCACTATTAGTACACACCCCTGCGGGCCAATGTCGAACCTCCATGATTTGCAACGACGTCCCCGTTGAAATCGAAGGACTGGAATTCCTTGTCTCACCCATCGTACTGAAGTCTTGTAGCATTGACCTCATTCTGGGAATGAATTGGTTAAAGGCGCATACTGCTTCTATAGTTTGTGCCACTAAGACCGTCCATCTGCTACACCCTTCAGATGAAATAGTTACTTACCAAACTCATCTGGTGCAAAATGCCGAGGCACGGCTTTATGCCTTGAATGCATTGAACGCTGCACCACTCGAGGGTATTGAAAACATTCCGTCATGCGTGAATTCCTCGACGTCTTTCCTGAAGAACTTCCAGGGATTCCCCCTGCTAGAGCTGTCGAATTCGTCATCGACTTGAAACCAGGCACCACTCCTATAGCCAAGCGACCCTACAAGATGTCGCCGCATGAACTCCTTAAGCTTAAGGAGGAAATCGACAAGTCTCTTCGTAGTGGGTTTATTCGCCCAAGTTGCTCTCCTTGGGGAGCACCTTCTCTCTTTGTCAAGAAGAAGGATGGGACAAACCGATTGGTCCAAGACTACCGTCCCATAAACCAAGCTACCATTCAGAATAAGTATCCTCTTCCTCGGATCAATGATCTGTATGATCAACTGGCTGGTTCGTCAGTGTTCTCTAAACTCGACTTGAGGTTGGGTTACCACCAGATCCGTGTTCGTGAGGAGGATATCCCAAAGACCGCCTTTGTGACTCGTTATGGTTCATATGAGTACACCGTCATGTCTTTCGCTTAACCAATGCTCCAGCCACCTTCTCTCGCCGATGAACTATATATTCATGGATTACCTCGACAAGTTCGTCGTGGTTTATCCGGATGATATCCTGGTATTTTCCAAGAATGAAGAAGAGCATCTTTGAACATCTTCGTCTTGTCTTTGGAAAAGCTACGAGAGCATCAGCTATACGCCAAGTTCTCCAAATGTGAATTCTGGCTTCCCGAAGTGACCTATCTTGGGCATGTCATCTCTAAGGATGGTATTGCCGTTAAACCTGAACGAGTTCAGGCTATTCTTGATTTGACTCCTCCTAAGAATGTCAAGCAAGTCAGAATTTTTCTCGGTCTCGCCAACTATTGCCGTCGATTCGTCGAGAACTTCTCCAAGATTGCCAGGCCTCTGACTTACCTATTGCATAAGGGCGTCAAGTTCCAATGGACAGACAAATGTCAGGAAAGCTTCCAGGCACTCAAAGACAAGTTGACTTCTGCCTCAAAGATTAGCTCCACACGATACTAAGAAGGACTTCGTCATTTATCGTGGACGCTTCCGTCAAGGATTAGGCTGTGTCCTAATGCAGAGCGCAAAGTGATTGCCTATGCCTCTCGACAATTGCGCCTCACGAAGAGAACTACCAAGTTCACGACCTCGAGCTTGTCGCTGTTATCCATGCCTTTGAAACAGTGGCGACATTACCTACTCGGTAATCGTTGCGAGATCTTCACCGACCACCAAAGTCTGAAGTATCTGTTTACTCAGCCAGACTTGAACCTCCGTCAGCAGAGGTGGATGGAGATTGTTGCAGACTTTGACTTGGGTATTTCCTATACACCAGGCAAGGCTAATGTAATGGCTGATGCCTTAAGCCGCAAGTCTTACTGCAACCACCTCCAGATTCACAAGGTTCAACCCTCACTTGTTGAAGAATTCCGAAAGCTGAACCTCCATATTGTTCCTCCAGGTGCACTTGCTCCCCCTCCTCCGGAGTTTCGCAAGATGAATCTTCGTGTTGTTTCGTGGTTCCCTCTATACCACGGGTTGTCGAACCCGATCTCGTGAGCTCCATCAAGACAATACATGGATATGACTCAAGCCCACAAGATTAAGCGCGACCTCAAAGAAGGAAAGCCCTCATTTTCACTATTAGCGATGATGGCGCCTTTGTACTTCAAAGGCCGCCTAGTGGTGCCGTGTAAGGAGAAAAACCTGAATATGACTCGAGAAAGTTATGAAAGAAGCTCATGATACGCCTCTATGTATCCATCCCGGTAGTACAAAGATGTACCAGGACATTCACAAAGATTCCGTGGTCTAACATGAAGCAAGACATCGCTCGTTATGTTGCTGAATGTGACGCTTTGCCGTTGTATCAAAGCAGAACATCAAAGGCCTCTTTGGAACTCTGCAACCTATCTCTATTCCTGAATGGAAATGGGACCATGTTGAAATGGACTTCGTCACTGGATTTCCCAGATCGCAGAAAGGTAATGATGCTATTCTTGTCGTCATTGACCGGCTTTCTAAAAGTTGCACATTTTCTGGCGGTCAAAGAAACGATCACTGCTAGTCAGCTTGCAACTCTCTACATGTCCAGAATTGTTTCACTTCACGGTATTCCACTGGTTATCAGTTCGGACCGAGGCAGCTTGTTCACTTCAAGATTCTGGGCAAGTTTCCAAGAAGCTATGGGGACTCACTTATCTTTCAGTACTGCGTTTCATCCTCAGTCGCAAGGGCAAGTTGAACGTGTCAACCAAGTTCTCGAAGACATGCTTCGAGCTTGTGTTATTTCCTTCGGCAAGAAATGGGAGGAATCTCTCCCGTATGTCGAAGTTCTCTTATAATAATAGCTATCAAGCTAGTCTCAAGATGGCCCCTTGAAGTGTTATATGGACGAAAGTGCGAACCCCTCCGAATCGGGTCAGAAACTAGGGAACGCCCACTCTTCGGTCCGGATATTATCCAACGTGCGAAGAACAAGTCCGCATTATTCGCGAGAATCTCAAGACCGCTCACCACGTCAAAAGAGTAATTATGACCGTCATCATAAAGACATGGTCTATCAACCTGGCGAAAAGGCCTATCTTCGCGTTACACCAATGAAGGGTGCTCACCGCTTCGGGATCAAGGGCGAGCTAGCTCCCCGCTATATTGGTCCTTTCACTATTCTCGAGAGGCGTGGAAAAGTGGCATATCAACTGGAGCTTCCGCCGAACCTTTCTCAGGTTCACGATGTGTTCCACGTGTCACAACTCCGCCGCTGCTTCAAGGACCCAATCCGAGCAGTGGATCATGAAGTGCTCGAATTGCAATAGGACCTCTCCTGTAAAGAGCATCTGGTCCGCATTCTCGACCAAGCTGAACGCCGCACACGTCAGAAGGCGATCAAGTTCCTCAAGGTCCAGTGGTCACACCACTCAAGATGAGGCCACACAGGGAACGCGAGGATCGCTGCGTGATGAATACCCAGACTGCTTCTTCTACCTCCTAAATCTCGGACGAGATTTCTTGTAGTGGAGGATATTTGTAACGCCCGGATAATTAGGCTACAGTAAAACTCTCTTGATGATGCCTTGTCATCTATGTTACTGTTGCTAATTAAGTGGTAGTTCAAAAACATAGCAAATTCAAAAATGAATTAGCGACAAACACCCAAAGTTTTCAAAAAGTCAACACAAAAATGTTCGGGGGTTGCCAAATATTGCATCGGTAATTATGGTGAAGTAAACACATTTTTATAAAATGCCTAAATACTTTTAAATGAATTTAAATAGAAAAGAATTAATAAAGAAAATAAACAAAGGGAAAACAAATAGAAGACAAGAAAAGGAGAAAACCCTGCCCCACCGGGCCGATCGCCCACCGGCCACTCGCCCATCCGGCCGAATCGGCCCGCCTCCCCCTGCCGCCTCCTTTCCCTGTTCCCCCGACCCGGGTCGGAACAGGGGCGTGTCCCCGCCGCACCCTCTCGCCGGCGACGACGAGTGGATAAGGACGCCGACGCCGCGCCCCCTCGGTCTCCCCTCCCCACTCGCCCCCACACTCGCCTTGGCTTCTGCGCCTCTCCCTCTCCCCTCCAGATCCACCGTGCTCTCCTCCGCATTCCCCCACCACGCCTGAACACCGCCATGGACCCGCCGCCATGAATCGTGCGGCCACATCCGTCGCCTCGCCGCGCATGCGTGTCCGTCGACGCCTCCATCGTCTTCCTCGTCCACCGGAGGCCTCAGCTGGAGCGGGGGAGCCCCGAATCACCGGATCCCCTTCGCCCCACATCTACGGCTGCCGTTCTTCACCAACTCCGGCGACGCCTTCTGCAGCTACTAAGCCACCCAAGGGCCATCTTGCGTGCCGCACGGTGAGCTCCCCATCTCCCGGCCATCTCCGTTAGCCCCCTCGCGCACCGTAGTTGCCCCGTCGCCGTTGCCGTGAGCACGTCGCCGTGGTTCGCCTCGCCGCCGTGGCCATGATCTCCGTCGTGCTCGCGTGAGCACGGCATCGTGTTCCTTGTGTTTTCAGGAACCCAACACACACACGCACACACCTCCCCGTGCCCCCTAGCGTAGTTTCCATCGACGTCCCGAAAGGCCGCCGCCAAAGCTCGCCGCCGCCGTGTTTCCGCAACCATTTGGTCCAGCGCCACCGCCAAACGACGCGGAATGCCTCTGCGGTTCGAACGCAAGTTGTTGCGCGCGGTTTGGTGCTTCCTACGTGATCCCGATGATGTCCCGAACGACACCGCCGCCTCTGCTCGTCGCAGGTGCCGATTCCGGCCAAGTCCGGCCATACCACCACCCCCACTCGACGCGGCATTGAGTGGCCGTTCGATTAGACCAAGCTGCGCTACCGAACGGCGCCAGAAGCGAATCCCGACGAGGCCCGGTGCCCCCGCTGCGTTCGACGCCGGCGGCCAAACGCCGCCGCCGCCACGTGGTTGGCACAGGGCCACCCTGAGCCACCGCCGATGGGCCTGTGGGTCCTAGTTGACTGGGTTGACCCAGTCAACTTCTGACGTGGCAGCTACTGCCACTGACATGCGGGCCCCATGTCATAAACGAATAAAAATAAATAGATAACTTGCTAATTAATTAAATTAGTTAATTAAACACTAATCTCTCACCGACTACCGGCCCCACCCACTAATTAGCCTATTTAGTTAGTTTTAAAACTCTGTTAGTACCCTATCAATGACATGTGGGTCCCACTGGACCCACACATGCGGGTTTGATCGGTCAACCGACCAGTTGACCTCTTGACATCACTCGATGTCATGGCCGACGTCATCATTTACTATTCTGGATAATGTTGGATTTAAATAATTAATTAAATTCCAGAAAATGATTTAAATCTTTAGAAAATCATATCTGTTAATCCGTAACTCGGATGAAAATACTTTCACCATGAAAGTTGCCGACGAGACGAACCCGGATACGCAGCCCGTTCGTCCACCACACACCCCTAACATATCAAACACGCAACTTTCCTCCTCCGGTTCATATGTCCGAAAACGCGAAACACCGGGAATACTTTCCCGGATGTTTCCCCCCTTCACCAGTATCACCTCATACCGCGTTAGGGCACGCCTAGCATCACATATTGCTTTTTCATGCATCGATATGCATCTGTTTGCATGGTATTCATTGTTCCTTCCCCCCTCTTCTCTCCGGTAGACTAGGAGACCGACGCTGCTGCTGCCCAGTTCGACTACGGAGTTGACGGCCCCTCTCTCTTGCCAGAACAACCAGGCAAGCCCCCCTGGATCACCAGATATCGCCTATTCTACTCTATACTGCTTGCATTAGAGTAGTGTAGCATGTTACTGCTTTCTGTTATACCTATCCTGATACATAGCCCGTCCTTGCTACTCTTGTTGTTACCTTTACCTACAATCCTACATGCTTAGTATAGGATGCTAGTATTTCCATCTGTGGCCCTACATTCTTGTCCGTCTCACAGTGCTATACTATCGGGCCGTGATCACTCGGGAGGTGATCACGGGTATATACTATATACTTATACATGATACATGTGGTGACTAAAGTCGGGTCGGCTTGTGGAGCACCCGCGAGTGGATCTTTGAGGCGGAGCGACAGGGCAGGTTGAGACTACCTGGGTGAGAGGTGGGCTTGGCCCTGGTCAGCGTTCGCGGATACTTAACACGTTTAACGAGATCTGGGTATTTGATCTGAGTCTGGCCATTTGGTCTATACGCACTAACCATCTACGCGGGAGTAGTTATGGGTATCCCGGCGTCGTGGTATCAGCCGAAGCCTTCATGACGCCAGCGACTGAGCGGCGCGCGCCGGATTGGAACGTAAGCCTGCTCTTGTATTAAGGGGGCTAGTTCTGCTTTCGGCCGCCCTACTCATAGCGTGCGAGTGTGCTAAGGCGATGGGCCCTGCACCCTGTCGGCGCTTAGGTTTAGACCGCGTCTTTGGCCTCTCTATTGTGCCTAGGTGGGGCTGCGACGTGTTGATCTTCCGCGGCCGGGCATGACCCAGGAAAGTGTGTCCGGCCAAATGGGATCAAGCATGTTGGGTTATGTGGTGCACCCCTGCAGGGAAGTTAATCTATTCAAATAGCCGTGATCTTCGGTAACAGGACGACTTAGAGTTTTACCTTGACCTTATGACAACTAGAACCGGATACTTAATAAAACACACCCTTCCAAGACCAGATACAACCCGGTGGTCGCTCTCTCTCATGGTTACGAGGAGGGGATCGCCGGGTAGGATTATGCTATACGATTCTACTTGGAGGACTTCAGTCTGCTCTCTTCTACATGTTGCAAGACGGAGGCTGCTGTAAGCGTAGTCTTCGACAGTGATTAGCTATCCCCTCTTATTACGGCATTCTGCGATTCAGTCCACCGAGATGGCCCTTTACACATATATCCATGCATATGTAGTGTAGCTCCTTGCTTGCAGTACTTTGGATGAGTACTCACGGTTGCCTTGTTCCCCTTTTCCCTCTCTTTACCCGGTTGCTGCAACTGCACGATGGAGCCCAGTGAGCGACGCCACCGTCGATGGCGACTACTACACCGGAGGTGCCTACTACTACGTGCAGCCCACCGACGACGACTAGGAGTAGTTAGGAGGATCCAGCAGGAGGCCCGCGCCTCTTCGATCTCAGTATCCCAGCTTTGTGCTAGCCATCTTATGGCACCTTGTTTAACTTATGTCGTACTCAGATATTGTTGCTTCACGACTCGTCTATGATCGAGCACTTGTATTCGAGCTGGCTTGTATTATGATGCTTGTATGACTTATTTATGTTTTAGAGTTGTGTTGTGATATCTTCCCGTGAGTCCCTGATCTTGATCGTACACATTTGCGTGCATGATTAGTGTACGATTGAATCGGGGGCGTCACACCCCTCGTGGCTCCCTTGACCGACTTCTTTCGCCTATATATCCATATACCCTAAAACCTTCGGGGAACAGAATAGATCGGGAGTTCCGCCGCCGCAAGCCTCTGTAGCCACCAAAAACCAATCGGGACCCTGTTCCGGCACCCTGCCAGAGGGGGGATCCCTCACCGATGGCCATCTTCATCATCCCGGCGCTCTCCGTGGCGAGGAGGGAGTAGTTCACCCTCGGGGTTGAGGGTTTGTACAAGTAGCTATGTGTTTGATCTCTCTCTCTCTCTCTCTCTCTCTCTCTCTCTCTCTCTCTCTCTCGTGTTCTTGAGATGATACGATCTTGATGTATCGAGAGCTTTGCTATTATAGTTGGATCTTATGATGTTTCTCCCCCTCTACTCTCTTGTAATGGATTGAGTTTTATCTTTGAAGTTATCTTATCGGATTGAGTCTTTAAGGATTTGAGAACACTTGATGTATGTCTTGCCGTGCTTATCTGTGGTGACAATGGGATATTCACGTGATCCACTTGATGTATGTTTTGGTGATCAACTTGCAGGTTCAGTGACCTTGTGAACTTATGCATAGGGGTTGGCACACGTTTTCGTCTTGACTCTCCAGTAGAAACTTTGGGCACTCTTTGAAGTTCTTTGTGTTGGTTGAATAGATGAATCTGAGATTGTGTTATGCATATCATATAATCATACCCACAGATACTTGAGGTGACATTGGAGTATCTAGGTGACATTAGGGTTTTGGTTGATTTGTATCTTAAGGTGTTATTCTAGTACGAACTCTATGATAGATCGAACGGAAAGAATAGCTTCGTGTTATTTTACTACGGACTCTTGAATAGATCGATCAGAAAGAATAACTTTGAGGTGGTTTCGTACCCTACAATAATCTCTTAGTTTGTTCTCCGCTATTAGTGACTTTGGAGTGACTCTTTGTTGCATGTTGAGGGATAGTTATATGATCCAGTTATGTTATTATTGTTGAGAGAACTTGCACTAGTGAAAGTATGAACCCTAGGCCTTGTTACCTAGCATTGCAATACCGTTTACGCTCACTTTTATCGCTTGGTACCTTGCTGTTTTTATATTTTCAGATTACAAATACTCATATCTATCATCCATATTGCACTTGTATCACCATCTCTTCGCCGAACTAGTGCACCTATACAATTTACCATTGTATTGAGTGTGTTGGGAACACAAGAGACTCTTTGTTATTTGGTTGCAGGGTTGTTTGAGAGAGACCATCTTCATCCTACACCTCCCACGGATTGATAAACCTTAGGTCATCCACTTGAGGGAAATTTGCTACTGTCCTACAAACCTCTACACTTGGAGGCCCAACAACGTCTACAAGAAGAAGGTTGTGTAGTAGACATCAAGTTCTTTTCTGGCGCCGTTGCCGGGGAGGTGAGTGCTTGAAGGTGTATTTTTAGAACTTGCAATCGAATCTTTTAGTTTCTTGTTTTAGCACTGCTTTAGTTTATAAAAGAAAACTAAAAAAATGGAATTGAGGGCACCTCATATGCTTCATCTCTTTAATATCTTTCATGAAAATAAGGATTCCGATAATTGTGCCAAAATGTTAGAAGAAGAATGCATTAGAATGTTTGGCACTAAATATTTGAATGATGAGCATGATTGCAATGTTGTTAGTATGAATTCTTTGAATACCCATGATGCTAATGATACGCAAAGCCACAAGCCTGGGGAAGCTATGTTTGATGAAGATGATATTTTTTGTCCCCCAAGTTTTCATGAGCAAATTTATTATGATGAAAGCATGCCTCCTATTTATGATGATTATATTGATGAAAGTGGGTTTGGAAGAGTACCAACTTTAGGAAGTAATGATCCCACTATTTTGGAGGGTATTGAATCTTATAATATTTATGAAAGTGGATTTGGAGAGGTCATGACTTTATCTACTGATGAATCCACTATTTCGGAAGAGGTTTCAATTGATTATGATGAGAACAAAGTTGCTACTTATGATGATTATTGTGATGACACTTATTCTATAAAAAGTAGTGATGATTATATTTATAAATCTTGTCATGATTATGATTACCCTTTTTCTGAACATTACTCCTTTAATGTGGAAACAATTTATAGTATTCGAGTTTCTTATGATACTCCCACTATTCCGAATGAGAAGAATTTTGCTTATGTGGAGAGTAGTAAATTTTCTATGCTTGTAGATCATGAAAAGAATGCTTTATGTTCTGGTTATATGGTTGAATTTATTCATGATGCTACTATAAATTATTATGGGAGAGGATCATATGCTTCTACATATTGCAATAATATCAAGTTTCCTCTCTATGTGTTGAAAATCTTGAAGTTATGCTTGTTTTGCCTTCCTATGCTAGTTGATTATTGTTCCCATAAGTTGTTTGCTCACAAAATCCCTATGCATAGGAAGTGGGTTAGACTTAAATGTGCTGGTCATATTCTTCATGATTCACTCTTTATGTTTCAATTCTTATCTTTTATGTGAGCATCATTGAAATCATCATGCCTAGTTAGGTGCGTTAAACGTTAGCGCTTGTTGGGAGGCAACCCAATTTTATTTTAGTTTCTTGCTTTTTGGTTATGTTTAGTAATAAGTAATCCATCTAGCCTCTGTTTAGATGTGGTTTTATGCTTTAATTAGTGTTTTTGGCAAGTAAGACCTATAGGATCTTCTTGGATGATAGTTATTTGATCTTGCTGAAAAGACAGAAACTTTCTGCTCACGAAAACAATTGTTTAAAATCACCAGAACGTGATAAAATACTGATTCCAATTGAAGAAGACCAATAATCAAATTATATAGGTCTTCCTATTTTTGTAGAATGTTTTGAGTTCTACAAGTTTGCGTTAGTTACAGATTACTACAGACTGTTCTGTTTTTGACAGATTCTGTTTTTCGTGTGTTGTTTGCTTATTTTGATGAATCTATGGCTAGTAAAATAGTTTATAAACCATAGAGAAGTTGGAATACAGTAGGTTTAACACCAATATAAATAAATAATGAGTTCATTACAGTACCTTGAAGTGGTGTTTTGTTTTCTTTCGCTAACGGAGCTCACGAGTTTTCTGTTGAGTTTTGTGTTGTGAAGTTTTAAAGTTTTGGGTAAAGATTCGATGGACTATGGAATAAGGAGTGGAAAGAGCCTAAGCTTGGGGATTCCCAAGGCAACCCAAGGTAAATTCAAGGATAACCAAGAGCCTAAGCTTGGGGATGCCCCGGAAGGCATCCCCTCTTTCGTCCTCATCCATCGGTAAATTTACTTGGAGCTATATTTTTATTCACCACATGATATGTGTTTTTCTTGGAGCGTCATGTCATTTTATTTTATTTTGCTTTCTGTTTGAATAAAACATCAAGATCTGAAATTCTTAAATGTTAGAGAGTCTTCACATAGTTACAAAATTATTCAACTATTCATTGATCTTCACTTATATCTTTTTGGAGTAGTTTGTCATTTACTCGTGTGCTTCACTTATATCCTATGAGTAAATGGTTGAATGATTTGAATGTCATAAATCTGAAATTATATATGTTTCATATGCTTATCCCATGGGGAGTAATGACTTTACATATAATAAGTAGAGGTGGTAAATTTATTGAAGGTTAGCAAACATTGTATTGGTCACTTGAACAATTCATGAAAGAATATTGAAGGAAGAGAGATTTCACATATAAATATACTATCTTGGACATCTTTTGTAATTGTGAGCACTCATTAAAATATGACATGCTAAAAGGTTGATGTTGGACAAGGAAGACAACATAATGGGTTATGTTTTCTTATATCCAAAATAAAGTATATTGTCATGGATCGCCCAACATGTTGAGCTTGCCTTTCCCCCTCATGCTAGCCAAATTCTTTGCACCAAGTAGAAATACTACTTGTGCTTCCAAACATCCCTTAAACCAGTATTGCCATGAGAGTCCACCATACCTACATATGGATTGAGTAAGATCCTTCAAGTAAGTTGTCATCGGTGCATGCAATAAAAATTGCTCTCTAAATATGTATGATCTTTTAGTGTGGAGAAAATAAGCTTTATACGATCTTGTGACATGGAAGCAATAAAAGCGACGGACTGCATAATAAAGGTCCCTATCACAAGTGGCAATATAAAGTGGCGTTCCTCGCATTAAGATTTTGTGCATCCAACTCTAAAAGCGCATGACAACCTCTGCTTCCCTCTGCGAAGGGCCTATCTTTTATTATTGTCTTTTACCTTATGCAAGAGTCATGGTGATCTTCACCTTTCCTTTTTTCATTTTATCCTTTGGCAAGCACCTTGTGTTGGAAAGATTCTAATATATATATCGAATTGGATGTAAGGCATCATGAACTATTATTGTTGACATTACCCTTGAGGTAAAAGGTTGGGAGGCGAATCTATAAGCCCCTATCTTTCTCCGTGTCTGATTAAAACTTTGAACTCATAAATATCGCGTGAGTGTTAGCAATTGTGAAAGACTAAATGATAGTTGAGTATGTGGAGTTTGCTAAATCAAAGCTCTGACATAGACTCTTCCTGAAAATGAGATGAATTGTAATTGTTTGATGACTAATAACACGGTTTGTTAGTTTTCAAGAAAGTTTATGATCTATACTTTAACATGTGAATAGCTTGTTACTTGATCATGAGAAGCTTTATGAGATGAGCTACTGTTATGATATATAATGATGCTAGAAAAGGTGATTGAAATTATCATTGATCAAACTTGTGCACGTGCTAGCATTCACACTGCATAAATTATTTCTTTTATCATTTACCTACTCGAGGATGAGCATGAATTAAGCTTGGGGATCTTGTCGTCTCAATGTATCTATAATTTATGAAGTATTCATGCTATTATATTATCTGTTTTGGATGTTTATGGGCTTTACTAAACACTTTTATATTATTTTTGGGACAAACCTATTAATCCATAGCCCAGTGCCAGTTTCTGTTTTTTCCCTTGTTTCAGTGTTTCGCGGAAAAGGAATATCAAACAGAGTCCAAATGGAATGAAACCTTGGGGAGAGTTATTTTTGGAACGGAAGAAATCCAAAAGACTTGGTGTGCATGTAAGGGAAGCAACGAGGAAGGCACGAGGCAGTGGGGCGCGCCTCCACCCTCGTGGGCCCCTCGTGGCTCCCCTGACCGACTTCTTTCGCCTATATATATCCATATACCCTAAAACCTTCAGGGAACAAAATAGATCGGGAGTTCCGCCGCCGCAAGCCTTTGACCAATCGGGACCCTGCTCCGGCACCCTGCCAGAGGGGGGATCCCTCACCGGTGGCCATCTTCATCATCCCGGCGCTCTCCATGATGAGGAGGGAGTAGTTCACCCTCGGGGCCGAGGGTATGTACCAGTAGCTATGTGTTTGATCTCTCTCTCGTGTTCTTGAGATGATACGATCTTGATGTATCGCGAGCTTTGCTATTATAGTTGGATATTATGATGTTTCTCCCCCTCTACTCTCTTGTAATGGATTGAGTTTTCCCTTTGAAGTTATCTTATCGGATTGAGTCTTTAAGGATTTGAGAACACTTGATGTATGTCTTGTCGTGCTTATCTGTGGTGACAATGGGATATTCACGTGATCCACTTGATGTATGTTTTGGTGATCAACTTGCGGGTTCAGTGACCTTGTGAACTTATGCATAGGGGTTGTCACATGTTTTTGTCTTGACTCTCCGGTAGAAACTTTGGGCACTCTTTGAAGTTCTTTGTGTTGGTTGAATAGATGAATCTGATATTGTGTGATGCATATCGTATAATCATACCCACGGATACTTGAGGTGACATTGGAGTATCTAGGTGACATTAGGGTTTTGGTTGATTTGTATCTTAAGGTGTTATTCTAGTATGAACTCTATGATAGATCGAACGGAAAGAATAGCTTCGTGTTATTTTACTACAGACTCTTGAATAGATTGATCAGAAAGAATAACTTTGAGGTGGTTTCGTACCCTACAATAATCTCTTCGCTTGTTCTCCGCTATTAGTGACTTTCGAGTGACTCTTTGTTGCATGTTGAGGGATAGTTATATGATCCAATTATGTTATTATTGTTGAGAACTTGCACTAGTGAAATTATGAACCCTAGGCCTTGTTACCTAGCATTGCAATACCGTTGACGCTCACTTTTATCGCTTGCTACCTTGCTGTTTTTATATTTTCAGATTACAAATACTCATATCTATCATCCATATTGCACCTGTATCACCATCTCTTCGCTGAACTAGTGCACCTATACAATTTACCATTATATTGGGTGTGTTGGGGACACAAGAGACTCTTTGTTATTTGGTTACAGAGTTGTTTGAGGGAGACCATCTTCATCCTACGCCTCCCACGGATTGATAAACCTTAGGTCATCCACTTGAGGGAAATTTGCTACTGTCCTACAAACCTCTGCACTTGGAGGCCCAACAACGTCTACAAGAAGAAGGTTGTGTAGTAGACATCATTCGACCAGGTGGGTCCCGAATGTCAGGGAGGATAAGGTAGCACTTCCTTGTGTGGAAGACATTTAGTGCTAAATTTAGTGCTAAATTTACGGAAAATATCGGTATCCATAAAAGATTTAACACAATCAAACTTAGGTGTCATACCTGACTCCTTACCTTCGTCGAGATCCCAATCTTCAGAGTTGCGTTTAATTCTATCCAATAAATCCCATTTAAACTCAATAGCCTTCATCATAAAAGAGCCAACACAAGAAGTGTCGAGCATGGTGCGATTGTTTTTAGAAAGCCGAGCATAAATTTTTTGAATAATTGTTTCTCTTGGGAGCTCATGATTGGGGCATGAATATAACATCGATTTAAGCCTCCCCCAAGCTTGAGCGATGCTTTCTCCTTCGCGAGGCCAAAAATTATATATATATAAAATTGCGATCACGATGAACAAGATGCATAGGATAATACTTTTGATAAAATTCCAATTTCAGTCTTCTATAGTTCCATGATCTCGTATCATCATATAGCCTATACCATGTCAATGCATCTCCCTTCAAAGATAAAGGGAAGACCTTCTTCTTGACAACATCATCGGGTATACCTGCAAGTTTAGATAATCCACAAACCTCATCCACATATATTAAGTGCTCATCAAGATGCTTTGTTCCATCTCCTGCAAAAGGATTAGCTAGCAGTTTTTCTATCATACCCGAAGGAACTTCAAAGGGAAAATTTTCATTTTCAGTAGGTTCATTAGGTTGAGGAGCAATTCTTTGCTCTACTGCTCGGGGTCAAGATACCACGAACAAGCCCCTCAAAGGATTACTTTCCATAGTAACAAGTGACAGTAAATTTCAGCACACTATATAATTTTTTCCTTACCAAATTCCACCTACCAAAGGCGCTTCACTCCCCGGCAACGGCGCCAGAAAAGAGCCTTGATGACCCACAAGTATAGGGGATCTATCGTAGTCCTTTCAATAAGTAAGAGTGTCGAACCCAACGAGGAGTAGAAGGAAATGATAAGCGGTTTTCAGCAAGGTATTCTCGCAAATCTTGAAATAAGTGGTAACAGATAGTTTTGTGATAGGATAATTTGTAACGAGCAACAAGTAACAAAAGTAAATAAAGTGCAGCAAGGTGGCCCAATCCTTTTTGTAGCAAAGGACAAGCCTGGACAAACTCTTATAATAGGAAAAGCGCTCCCGAGGACACATGGGAATATCGTCAAGCTAGTTTTCATCACGTTCATATGATTCGCGTTCGGTACTTTGATAATTTGATGTGGGTGGACCGGTGCTTGGGTGCTGTTCTTACTTGAACAAGCATCCCACTTATGATTAAACTCTATTGCAAGCATCCGCAACTACAACAAAAGTATTAAGGTAAACCTAACCATATCATGAAACAAGTGGATCCAAATCATCCCCTTACGAAGCAACGCATAAACTAGAGTTTAAGCTTATGTCACACTAGCAACCCATCATCTACTTATTACTTACCAATGCCTTCCTCTAGGCCCAAATAATGGTGAAGTGTTATGTAGTCGACGTTCACATAACACCACTAGAGGCTAGACAACATACATTTCATCAAAATATCGAACGAATACCAAATTCACATGACTACTAATAGCAAGACTTCTCCCGTGTCCTCAGGAACAAACGTAACTACTCACAAAGCATATTCATGTTCATAATCATAGGGGTAATAATATGCATATAGGATCTGAACATATGATCTTACACCAAATAAACCAACTAGCATCAACTACAAGGAGTAATCAACACTACTAGCAACCTACTAGTACCAATCCCGGACTTGGAGACAAGAATTGGATACAAGAGATGAACTAGGGTTTTGAGAGGAGATGGTGCTTTGGTGAAGATGTTGATGGAGATTTCCCTCTCCGCTGAGAGGAGCGTTGGTGATGACGATGATGACGATGATTTCCCCTTCCTGAGGGAAAGTATCCCCGGCAGAACAGCTCTGCCGGAGACCTAGATTGGTTCCGCCAAGGTTCTGCCTCGTGGCGGCGGAGTTTCATCCCGAAAGGTTGCCTATTATTTTTTCCTCGACGAAAGACCTCATATAGCAGAAGATGGGCACCGGAGAGCCACCAGGGGGCCCATGAGGTAGGGGGGCGTGCCCTAGGGGGGGGGGCACCCTCGTGGACAGGGTGTGGGCCCCCTGGTCTTCATCTTTGGCAAGTATTTTTCATTATTTTCAACTAGATGTTCCGTGGAGTTTCAGGACTTTTGGAGTTGTGCAGAATAGGTCTCTAATATTTGCTCCTTTTCCAGCCCTGAATTCCAGCTGCCATCATTCTCCCTCCTTATGTAAACCTTGTAAAGTCAGAGAGAATAGCCATAAGTATTGTGACATAATGCATAATAACAGCCCATAATGCAATAAATATCGATATAAAAGCATGATGCAAAATGTACGTATCAACTCCCCCAAGCTTAGACCTCGCTTGTCCTCAAGCGAAAGCCGATAACGATAAATATGTCCCCATGTTTAGAGGTAGAGGTCTCGAAAAAAAATACGGACATGAAGGCATCATGATTATTCTCATAACAGCAACATATATGGATATTGTCATATGATTTCTTATGCTCAAGTAATAATCTATTCACAATGCAGAGTACGAATCATAAACTGTATTGAGAACCAACAAACTATAATCTCAGTCATTGAAGCAATTGCAATTTATCATAACATCAGAAAGAGTCTATGTCAGAGCTTAAAAGCAAGTCCACATACTCAACTATCATCTAGTCCTTCATAATTGCTAACACTCACGCAATACTTGTGGTTACGGAGTTTTAATCGGACACAGAGAAAGATAGGGGCTTATAGTTTCGCCCCACAACCTTTTACCTCAAGGGTAATGTCAACAATAATAACTCATGCTCCCCTACATCCAATTAAATATATATATCAGAATCTTTCCAACATATTGTGCTTGCCAAAGGATAAAATGAAAACGAAAAGGTGAAGATCACCATGGCTCTTGCATAAGGTAGAAGATAATAATAAAAGATAGGCCCTTCACAGAGGGAAGCAGAGGTTGCCATGCGCTTTTATGGTTGGATGCATAAAAATCTCAATGCGAAAGAACGTCACTTTATATTGCCCCTTGTGATATGAACCTTTATTATGCAGTCCATCGCTTTTATTACTTCCACATCACAAGATCGTATAAAGTTTATTTCTCCCACACCAATCAATCATACATATTTAGAGCAATTTTTTATTGCTTTGCACCGATGACAACTTACTTGAAGGATCTTACTCAATCCATAGGTAGATATGGTGGACTCTCATGGCAAAACTGGTTTAAGGGTATTTGGAAGCACAAGTAGTATCTCTACTTGGTGCTGAGAATTTGGCTAGCATGAGGGGGGAAAAGGCAAGCTCAACAGGTTGGAGGAGTCCTGACAACATACTTTATCTCAGATATAAGAAAACATAACTCATTACGTTGTCTTCCTTGTCCAACATCAACTCTTTAGCATGTCATATTTTAATGAGTGCTCCCAATCATAAAAGATGTCAATAATAGTATATTTATATGTGAAACCTCTCTTTCCTTATTACTTCCTATTAATTTCAACGATGACCAAAGCTATGTTTGCCAACTCCCAACAACTTTTAGTCATCATACTCTTTCTATGTGAAGTCATTACTCTCAATAAGATCAATATGAACTCTTTGTTTCTTTTTATTCTTTTTCTCTTTTCTTTTATTCACTAAAGATCATGGCAAAATAATCAAGCCCTTGACTCAACACTAATCTTTATTATATATAGCTCACGGACTCGATTACATAGAGAGATCAAAAAGCAAAACTCAAAACTAGATCATGCCATAAACTTTATTCTACTAGATCAAGATACTACTAATAGGATAGAACTAAGAAAAACGGTAAAGATAGGAGTTGTGATTGTGATACATACCGGGGCACCTCCCCCAAGCTTGGCAGTTGCCAAGGGGAGTGCCCATACCCATGTGATTATGTCTCCTTTGTCAGTGAAGAAGGTTGTGGTGGTGTCGTTGACTTAGTTGATGACATAGACTTCTCCCTTAATTTGCGCTCGAGGACGGCATTTTGATCCCTCAGATCATCAATCTCCCACTCCAAGGTTAATATCTTTTTGCATAGGTCCTGCTTATTTTCCTGCAAGAGATGAAACGGGATAAACTCGAACTTTGGTTTCTTTACTCTATCATGGAGACTTGACTTTTTTAACTCCACGTGCATGTCCCCAGGTTGAGGTAATGGGGCTTCATCTTCTTCTGAGCTCGTCTCCTCCTTCCCCTTGGGTTCATATTCCTCTTCTTCCTCCGTGGTCCAACCATCGTGCTCCACATCTCCGTAGACCTTAGGATTGGCTAAGTAATCATCCACATAGCTTTCTCCTTCCGAATCCTGAGAAGACATGTTGATCTAATCTGCAATGGACAGCTCGAAACGAAAACAGAGGATAATTGCATGATACGGGAGTCAAAACCTTCGGGAGAATATATAATGAATTTTTACCGACCAAAATATGTAACGTGCAATAAAACGAAGTCCGGAAGGCACACGAGGTGCTCACGAGGTAGGGGGGCGCGCCCAGGGGGGTAGGGCGCGCCCTCCTCCCTCGTGGGGCCCTCGTGTCCTTCCCGGACTGCTACCTATTTTTCTATTTTTTTAAATATTCCAAAATGGAGAAATATTGCCTTAAAAATTGTTTTGGAGTCGGTTTACTTACCGTACCACATACCTATTCCTTTTCAGAGTCTAAAACGTTCTGGAAAGTGTCCCTTATGTATTCCTCCGGGGTTACGGTTTCAATAATATTGGTTTCAACATTTATGGGATTACCTGAGATATAATGTTTAATTCTTTGACCATTTACCACCTTCGGATTTGTGCCTTCGAAGTTGTTGATTTTTAGGGCACCGGAACGATAGACCTCTTCGATAACATAGGGGCCTTCCCATTTAGAGAGAAGTTTTCCTGCAAAAAATCTTAAACGAGAGTTGTATATCAATACATAATCACCTACGTTAAGCTCACGCTTTTGTATCCTTTTGTCATGCCATCTTTTAACTTTTTTTTAAACAACTTGACATTTTCATAAGCTTGGGTTCTCCATTCATCAAGTGAGCTAATATCATATAACCTCTTCTCACCGGCAAGTTTTAAATCATAATTGAGCTCTTTAATAGCCCAATATGCCTTATGTTCTAGTTCGAGAGGTAAATGACATGCTTTTCCATAAACCATTTTATACGGAGACATACCCATAGGATTTTTATATGCAGTTCTATAGGCCCATAATGCATCATCAAGTTTCTTAGACCAATTCTTTCTAGACCTATTGACCGTCTTTTGCAAAATTAATTTGAGTTCTCTATTACTCAATTCTACTTGACCACTAGATTGTGGGTGATAAGGAGATGCAATTCTATGATTAACGTCATATTTAGCAAGCATTTTACGGAAAGCACCATGAATAAAATGTGAACCACCATCAGTCATTAAATATCTAGGGACTCCAAACCTCGGAAAATAAATTCTTTAAGCATTTTAATAGAAGTGTTATGATCAGCACTACTAGTTGGAATAGCTTCTACCCACTTAGTAACGTAATCAACAGCAACTAGAATATGTGTATATCCATTAGAGGCAGGAAAAGGTCCCATATAATCAAAGCCCCAAACATCAAATGGTTTAATAACAAGTGAATAATTCATAGGCATTCCTTGACGTCTACTAATATTACCAATTCTTTGACATTCATCACAAGATAGGACAAACTTATAGGCATCCTTGAAGAGAGTATGCCAATAAAAACCGGATTGCAATACCTTATGTGCAGTTCTATCTCCAGCGTGGTGTCCTCCATAAGCTTCGGAGTGACACTTGCGTACGATCTGTTCCTGTTCATGCTCAGGTACACAACGTCTAATAACACCATCTACTCCTTCTTTATAAAGATGTGGGTCATCCCAAAAGTAATGTCTCAAATCATTGAAAAACTTTTTCTTTTGCTGGTATGTGAAGCTAGGTGGTATGAATTTAGCAACAATATAATTAGCATAATCAGCATACCATGGAGTACTATGAGAAGTACTTATAACATTTAGTTGTTCATCAGGAAAGCTATCATCAATAGGTAGTGGGTCATCAAGAACATTTTCTAACCTAGACAAGTTGTCTACAACGGGGTTCTTAGCTCCTTTTCTATCAACAATATGCAAATCAAATTCTTGTAGCAGGAGAACCCATCTAATAAGTCTAGGTTTAGCATCTTTCTTTTCCATTAGATATTTAATAGCAGCATGATCAGTGTGAATAGTTAATTTAGAATCAACAATATAAGGTCTGAACTTATCACAAGCAAATACAACTGCTAAGAATTCTTTTTCAGTAGTAGCATAATTTCTTTGAGCATTGTCTAGAGTCTTACTAGCATAATGGATAACATTTAATTTCTTATCAACTCTTTGCCCTAGAATAGCACCTACAGCATAATCACTAGTATCACACATAATTTCAAAGGGTAAATTCCAATCAGGTGGCTGGACAATAGGTGCAGAGACCAATGCTTTCTTAAGTATTTCAAATGCTTCTACACAATCATCATCAAAGACAAATGGTATATCTTTTTGCAATAAATTAGTCAAAGGCCGAGAAATTTTTGAGAAGTCCTTAATGAACCTCCTATAAAATCCGGTGTGACCAATGAAACTTCTTATACCTTTGATGTCCTTGGGACATGTCATCTTTTCAATAGCATCAACCTTGGCTTTATCAACTTCAATACCTCTTTCAGAAACTTTATGCCCCAAGACAATACCCTCATTAACCATAAAGTGGCACTTTTCCCAATTCAAGACAAGATTAGTTTCTTCACATCTCTGCAAAACTCGATCAAGATTGCTCAAGCAATCATCAAAAGAAGATCCATAGACAGAAAAGTCGTCCATGAAAACCTCACAAATCTTTTCACAAAAGTCAGAGAATATAGCCATCATGCATCTTTGAAAGGTAGCAGGTGCATTACAAAAACCAAAAGGCATACGTCTATAAGCAAAAGTACCGAAAGGGCATGTAAAAGTAGTCTTTGATTGATCTTTAGACGACCACGGTATTTGAGAGAAACCAGAATAACCATCTAGAAAGCAATAATGTGTATGTTTGCATAATCTTTCTAGCATTTGATCAATAAAAGGTAAGGGGTAATGATCTTTCTTAGTAGCTTTATTTAATTTACGGAAATCAATTACCATCCTATAACCTGTAATAATTCTTTGTGGAATCAATTCATCTTTATCATTAGGAATGACAGTAATACCTCCCTTCTTAGGGACACAATGGACAGGACTTACTCACTGACTATCAGCAACGGGATAAATTATACCCGCCTCCAGAAGCTTTAGTATTTCTTTTCTTACCACTTCTTTCATTTTAGGATTCAAAAGTCGTTGAGGATCACGAACTGGTTTGGCATCTGCTTCCAAATTTATTTTATGCTGACATAGAGTGGGACTAATGCCCTTAATATCATCAAGAGTATATCCAATAGCAGCATGGTGCTTCTTCAGAGTTTTCAATAATCTTTCTTCTTCATGCTCTGAAAGGTTAGCACTAATAATAACAGGATATATCTTATTTTCATCGAGATAAGCATATTTAAGATTATCAGGCAAAGGTTTAAGGTCAAACATGGGATCACCCTTGGGTGGAGGAGGATCCCCTAAGATTTCAACAGGAAAATTGTGTTTCAGAATAGGTTCCTGTTTAAAGAATACTTCATCTATTTCCCTTCTTTCATTCATCAACATATCATTTTCATGGTCTAGGAAATAGTGTTCCAAAGGATCACTAGGAGGTACGGCAATAGAAGCAAGACCAATAATTTCATCCTTACTAGGTAATTCTTCTTCACGATGTTTTTTACTAAATTTAGAGAAATTAAACTCATGAACCATATCATCCAAGCCAATAGTAACAACATTCTTTTTGCAGTCTATCTTAGCATTAACAGTATTCAAGAAGGGTCTACCAAATATAATGGGACAAAAGCTATCTTGTGGGGAGCCAAGAACAAGGAAATCAACAGGATATTTAGTTTTCCCACACAAGACTTCAAAAGCTCTAACAATTCCCACTGGTGATATAGTATCCCTATTGGCAAGTTTAATTGTAACATCAATATCTTCTATCTCAGCAGGTGTAATTTCATGCTTAATTTCTTCATATAAGGTAATAGGTATAACACTAGCACTAGCACCCATATCACATAAGCCATGATAACAATGATCTCCTATTTAAACAGAAATAATAGGCACGCCTATCACAGGTCTATGTTTATCTTTAGCGCGAGGTTTAGCAATTCTAGCAGTTTCACCACAGAATTGTATAACATGCCCATCAATATTATCAGACAAGAGATCTTTAACAATAGCAATATTAGGTTCTACTTTAACTTGTTCAGGAGGTGTATAAGTTCTAATATTGCTTTTACTTAACCTGATTGAAGCTTTAGCATGATCCTTTATTCTAACAGGGAAAGGTGGTTTCTCAACAAAAGAAGTGGGAACAATAGGATCATTATAAGTGACAGTCTTTTCGTCAACTTTAATAGGTGCAGCTACTTTTACTTCTATGCGAGGATGATATTTAAACCACTTCTCCTTGGGAAGATCAACATAAGTAGCAAAAGATTCACAGAAAGAAGCTACTATCTCAGAGTCAAGTCCATATTTAGTGCTAAATTTACGGAAAATATCGGTATCCATAAAAGATTTAACACAATCAAACTTAGGTGTCATACCTGACTCCTTACCTTCGTCGAGATCCCAATCTTCAGAGTTGCGTTTAAATCTATCCAATAAATCCCATTTAAACTCAATAGTCTTCATCATAAAAGAGCCAGCACAAGAGGTATCGAGCATGGTGCGATTGTTTTCAGAAAGCCAAGCATAAATTTTTTGAATAATTGTTTCTCTTGGGAGCTCATGATTGGGGCATGAATATAAATCTATTTAAGCCTACCCCAAGCTTGAGTGATGCTTTCTCCTTCGTGAGGCCAAAAATTATATATATAATTGCAATCACGATGAACAAGATGCATAGGATAATACTTTTGATGAAATTCCAATTTCAGTCTTCTATAGTTCCATGATCTCATATCATCACATAGCCTATACCATGTCAATGCATCTCCCTTCAAAGATAAAGGTAAGACCTTCTTCTTGACAACATCATCGGGTATACCTGCAAGCTTAAATAATCCACAAACCTCATCCACATATATTAAGTGCTCATCAGGATGCTTTGTTCCATCTCCTGCAAAAGGATTAGCTAGCAGTTTTTCTATCATACCCGAAGGAACTTAAAAGGGAAAATTTTCATTTTCAGTAGGTTCATTAGGTTGAGGAGCAATTCTTTGCTCTACTGGTTGGGGTGAAGATACCCCGAACAAGCCCCTCAGAGGATTACTTTCCACAGTAACAAGTGACAGTAAATTTCAGCACACTATATAAAATTTTCCTTACCAAATTCCACCTACCAAAGGTGCTTCACTCCCCGGCAACGGCGCCAGAAAAGAGTCTTGATGACCCACAAGTATAGGGGATCTATCGTAGTCCTTTCGATAAGTAAGAGTGTCAAACCCAACGAGGAGCGAAGGAAATGATAAGCGGTTTTCAGCAAGGTATTCTCTGCAGAAATCTTGAAATAAGTGGTAACAGATAGTTTTGTGATAGGATAATTTGTAACGAGCAACAAGTAACAAAAGTAAATAAAGTGCAGCAAGGTGGCCCAATCTTTTTTGTAGCAAAGGACAAGCCTGGACAAACTCTTATAATAGGAAAAGCACTCCCGAGGACACATGGGAATATCGTCAAGCTAGTTTTCATCACGTTCATATGATTCGCGTTCGGTACTTTGACAATTTGATATGTGGGTGGACCAGTGCTTGGGTGCTGTTCTTACTTGAACAAGCATCCCACTTATGATTAACCTCTATTGCAAGCATCCGCAACTACAAAAAAAAGTATTAAGGTAAAATAACCATAGCATGAAACAAGTGGATCCAAATCAGCCCCTTACGAAGCAACGCATAAACTAGAGTTTAAGCTTATGTCACTCTATCAACCCATCATCTACTTATTACTTCCCAATGCCTTCCTCTAGGCCCAAATAATGGTGAAGTGTTATGTAGTCAACATTCACATAACACCACTAGAGGCTAGACAACATACATCTCATCAAATTATCGAACGAATACCAAATTCACATGACTACTAATAGCAAGACTTTTCCCGTGTCCACAGGAACAAACGTAACTACTCACAAAACATATTCATGTTCATAATCAGAGGGGTAATAATATGCATATAGGATCTGAACATATGATCTTCCACCAAATAAACCAACTAGCATCAACTACAAGGAGTAATCAACAGTATTAGCAACCTACTAGTACCAATCCCGGACTTGGAGACAAGAATTGGATACAAGAGATGAACTAGGGTTTTGAGAGGAGATGGTCTTTGGTGAAGATGTTGATGGAGATTGCCCTCTCCGCTGAGAGGAGCGTTGGTGATAGCGATGATGATGATTTCCCTTCGAAGGAAGTATCCCAACATAACAGCTCTGCCGGAGACCTAGATTAGTTCCGCCAAGGTTCCGCCTCGTGGCGGAGTTTAAATCGAAAGGTTGCTTATTATTTTTCCTCGACGAAAGACCTCATATGGCAGAAGATGGGCATCGGAGAGCCACGAGGGGCCCACGAGGTAGGGGGCGCCCTAGAGGCGCCCCACCCTCGTGGACAGGGTGTGGGCCCCCTGGTGTTCATCTTTGGCAAGTATTTTTCATTATTTTCAACTAGATGTTCCGTGGAGTTTCAGGACTTTTGGAGTTGTGCAAAATAGGTCTCTAATATTTGCTCGTTTTCCGACCACAATTCCACTTGACATTCTCCCTCCTTATGTAAACCTTGTAAAATAAGAGAGAATAGCCATAAGTATTGTGACATAATGCATAATAATAGCCCATGATGCAATAAATATCGATATAAAAGCATGATGCAAAATGGATGTATCACCTGGCTAGCAGTGGGAGTAGTAGGGGCGGTGAGGCCTCCGCGGCAGCATAACCGGCCACAGGAGGCAGGAGCAGGCGGCACGAGCGGCGCTGGTTTGGGCGGCTGGAGCAAGAAGACCAGAGGTTGAAGAAGCACTATGGCCGTTGGATGGACATCGTATGGTCACTGGAGCTAGAATCGTTCATATTGACTAAGTTGACAAAGCCCTCCATCCGCGTCAACTTAGTAGGCCCACAAGTCAGCCTCCCTCTATGGTGGGTCCCAGCTAGTAGGGGGAGTATTCATTTTTTGTGCGTAATAAGGAGACACTTCCTTGCGTGCGAAGATATAGCTGGTGGGTCCGAGCTGTCAGCGGGAGGAATGTTTTTTTAGTGAAATACTGAGGCCCTTCCGGTGGGTCCCAGCTGACAGGTGGAGGAAACATTATTTTGCACGTAACAAGGAGCACTTCCTACACGCAAAAAAGGAGCCACTTCGTTGCGTGCGGTCATGGACCCAGCTGTCGGCCTCTCCACGTACAGTCCCGTTCCGATGGATTTCATTCATTGACCACGCTGTGCCGAGAGCACCAAGGCGATGGACGACGGCGAGGCCAAGTAAGGGAACGACCTGGAGCCGAGGAAGACTCGGCAGTTGTTTCCCACGCCGAGTTGGTACGAGGGTTTACTTGTTCGGCCGCACTGTGAGGCTGCTGTCGCCGGAGAATAACAGGAGGTGTGGGTGAGTAGAGGGATAGCCAGGCCAGGGATGCGAGTGTGGTGGGGCGCGAGGCTGACTGCAGCACTGAGCCACGGAGGCGGAGTAAGCGGTTCCACCAGCTGGTTTGGTTTGGGTGGCTGGAGCAGGAAGATCAGAGACTGAAGAAGCACGATTGCCGTTAGATTGACATCTGACGCTGGTAGAGTCGATTGTTGACTAAGTTTCTTTTTTTGAGAAACCTTGTGCATGCATGAACTTAGTAGGCCCACAAGTCAGCGTCCAAATCTGTGGCAGACAACATAGAGCCCATTTGCTATATGTTTAATAATCTGCAGCCCATTTGCTAATTCTTAAGGAATTTATTACAACCCATGTTCTGCCCAGGACCACGGTCAAAAAGTTCAACCTTATTTTGCATATTTCGGTGGAGTCCGAACTGTTTTAATCCAGAAATGATAAACATTTATTTTCTAAGAACTTATTGATTTGCCAAAAAAATCGTTTGTTTTTGTAAGAAAATAAGACGTGGGACAATTGAGTTTGTTTAAGGGAAAACCAGTGGTAAAAAATCAGCGCTGGGAGGGAAAACAACAACAACAAAATAAGGATGTAAATATGAAAAGGAAACTTTATGTATTTTCAATATAATAATACGTGTATATGAACTAGTAAAACTATAGGTAGAGATTAGAAAACGAAAGTAGGAAATGGCGTTTCAAGATGAAAATAGAACTGGGTTGTGTGTTTGATTCAGTAAAAAAACTGCCTGCGGATGTTCTAAGACAAAATAGAACTAACACTGGCGGGCCAGAGGCCAGTAGATACCTGCAGGATCTTTGTGCCCCGTTGTCGTCATGGGCTGGACCTGTTAAAAACAAAACCAAGACTGGGCAGTCTACAACCCAGTTGAAACTTGCTTGACCAGAAAAAACAATATACCTGCTAGATCCCAGCTATCAGTCTGTACTTGCAGAATTCTCTCGTTTATTGAGTACGTTGAAGACTTCATGGGTTTCACCGTCTCAAACATCAGCATTATTTTTTCCGTCGTGATACTAAGTGCATGCACTTGCTTGCGTACGGCCATGGACCTGCTGGTTCCGTACGGTTAGGCTATGTATGGACAACCGTCTTGTGGTTCCACGGACGAATTTCATGCAAATCGGATGATTTTCAGGGAAAGCTTACTAAATTCACCGCATTTTACATATTTATTTTAATTATGGAATATTTTACATATTTCAACTAATAATAACGGACTAGGCCTTTTTTAGTCCATGGGAGGCGCTTCACGATCAAGGTCGCGACACTTAACTGTTCTGGAAGGCCCAAATCCATCGCTCCTCTCTTTTAGCAATTTGCAGCTGGGCTTGGCATGCCACATCCTAGTTCCGACATGTTGCGTCCAACTATCAGCCTGTGAAACCGGATAGATCCCCTGCGTACTTCGAAGATGTAATTTTTTTTGGAGAATTGGGAATTCGAACGGCAGGTGCTTATGCCACCCATCAAATAAAAATCAGGTGCCTAAAAATTCGTTTCAAAACAAATGATTCAGCTTTATATCCACGTCGACCCTCGACATGATGGTTGGAAGCAAATGCCAAGTTCATATCGAAAAATCGTTAACAACAATACCAACTTGCAGACGACCAGGTAGTACAAGTACCAATACCAAACTAACTTATAATCTTTTAGTCCTGGCCCTAGTGTTCGTCTGGTAGAAAATCTTGCAGAGGACAAGCTCCCACTCCTTCTCTTTCTCCAGGTCCCCGAGGTGGTACTGGTGCATCACCCAGTTGGTCCTCTGCTAGTCGAAGTTCTTGTTGGTGTGCAGCACCAGAACCTTTTTGCTGCCCGTCTGCCGTGCGTTGACTATCAATGGCAAGGTATTGCCGGTCTTGTGCCACATCGTGTGCATGCCGCACTCCGACTGTATCTTGCGACGCGTCCACGTGCCCCTTTTGAACGCCCTGGAGTTGCGCTGGAAGAAAAGCTTGCTTAGGCCACTCAGTGTGATACCTGCAGTATTGTCGAATACAAGTTTTAGTGTACGTAGTTGGCATTTTCAAAACATCTTTGGCATGTTGCAGTCACTTGTTTTACTTTTTATTAACTCACAAATTGTAATTGCTTCACTAGGTCTGTGTCTAAAAATAAAAATAGAGCTATAAACAAAGGAATATGTTTGTGCAAGTAGACGGCCGATCAGTGTCTCACCTCGAAGTATCTCAGGACGGGTGTAGCATATGTCGTGCTCGCTGTCGATGGTTGGTATGAACAAATCGATGAGAGGGTGAGATCTCGCGCTGTCAGCACTCACTTTGGCCTCAAGGTGCTTGATCAGCTCCTGGTCCGTGGGATCGAACTTGACGCCAGCCGGTAGCACTGGCCAATCCTTCTTGGATTTGTATCGGTTAATTCCATTTATATGGTACTCAATGTATGATCAATCGACTGTTTTAAGTGAATGATGAAAGATTTCGACAGATAAGTGGTACTCAAAATCTGAAGTCCACAATACCGAACACGCTGTCGGGACTCTTGTGTCCCCTCACGCGCAGCGTGTTGTCACGTCAATTCAATGTGAGGACATGATGAATAATTTGACCGACGTATACTAGTACTACTACTGTACTACTTACTAGTCGTATTTAGTGTCACATTTTAACCATAGGTTTAACTAACAAAATGTCAATGCATGTCACAAAAAATTATACCATTGGAAACTATGTTCAAATACGAATCAAACGATATAACTTTTTGTAACATGCATTAACATTTAGTTAGTTAAATTTATGGTCAAAATTTGACACAAATTATGAAGGAGACCAATAAACCAGGAGGGAGGTAGTAGTACAAGTAGCGCAATATATGGCATAGAGGACTAGTACAAATTTAGAAATGGAGTAAGAAGTTACAAGGTTGTGCGACATAATTTGTAGACTACATGAGTAACACAAAATATAATTCCCATTGGACAACACTTTCACCAACAAGTAACAAGTACACAAAATATATATACAGACGGTCTATTCTGCTAATATTAGCAGAATAACTATTCTGCACACCACTTGACGCCTTTGCGCTCATGTAAGCGCCTTTGCATCATTTTGACGACGATCACTGCAATAGAGACTAGTGAACTTCTCGTCGGAAAAAACTGCACGCGTTATTTTTTCGGTACTGTTTTTGTTCTAATTTTTAACCGTTTATCAAAATGAGGCGTGTAATATACCATTGAAAAGCTATGGATTAGGTGCAACTTCGACATGTTGAACACTTTTCGAGATTCCACACAGTTTAAGAGCAGTTTTGAAATTGGCGCGTCCCATGACGAGTGACAGCGAGCGTTTTTTGGCGATTTCTTCTAAACCGCTCGTCGGAATGAAGCAAACGATACGCCGTTGGATAAATATCTTCGAGGCCATCTTTTTCATATATAAATTTTTCTCTAACTCGTCACGGTTTAAGAGCAGTTTCAAATTTACTAAATCGCGGAACTATGTTTTTCAATTTTTTTGAAATTTTTGGTACTGTTTTCGCTCCAGTTTTGAACCGTTTGTCAAAACGAGGCGTGTGATACGCCGTTGGAAAGCTATGGACAAGTCGCAACTTTCATATGTTGAAATGGTTTCGAGATTCCTTACGGTTTTTAGTTAATTTTGAAAATCGTGCGGCTGACTTTGAGAGGCAGCGGCTGTTTTTTCGCGAAATTTTTATGAATAGCTGGTCGGAATAATTCAAATCATACGCCGTTGGAAAGATATCGACGAGACGCAACTTTTTCATGTAGAACACTCTCTCTAATTCCTTATGGTTTAAGAGCAGTTTCGATTTTACCGAAAAGCAGACACTCTGTTTTTCGCGACACCCAAATGGACGTGGGTACTTCATCCGACTGAAAACCGCACTGCAACGGACGAAAAACCGCACTGCATCACATGGGTAAGAGAACTGCATGGTTTCTTTTATTCAAACGTGATTTTTTCAAGAACGGGAAAGTAGAGTGCACTTCACATCGGGTGTAAATGAAGCACAACACTATCAAGAAGTGAACCGCATTACTTGTTTTCGCTTCTGTAACAATTTTTTTGCACTTACGGGATGAACAACATCATACGGCCGACCACACTGCTTCTGAATGAAAACTGCACTGCATCGGATGGGCAAGCGAGCTGCATAATTTGTTTTGTCGGACGTTTTTTTTTCTCATACGCAAGTGAACAACATCACTCTCAAAAGTGAATGACATCCGAAGACCGAAGGCACCACATATGTTGATGTAGTCGATTGAATTCTGAGACACACGAAAACATTTTTGCGACACTCAGTTTTTTGCACTTCATGTCGGGTTTAAGTGAACCGCCACACCACCGAAAATGAACCTCATTATTTTCTTTGTTGTTTCCATGAAAAGCATAAAAAGAATTAGATAAATTTTTTCCAAATGAAGTATACTGCATAGTCCTTCAAAGTGGACCTTTTTTTAGATCCGGGTGTACTACATTTCCCTCTTTTCTTACCGCTCGGTTGAAAAACAAAACCACCACATGATAGTATTTTTTGCGAACTCCATGCATTTTTTTAAGTGAAAACAAAATGAATCTTGTAAAAATTTCATATTGTTTTGGTCCCTGACAATTTTCATAGGAAAAGTCTAAAAAATGCATTTTTTCTGAACGCCACACATACGCCGGGCAAACTGCAAGCTATGCACAAAAGTACTGCATAGTCAACGCCACAAACGTCAAACTCCTAGCACACTGAACTTCACATCACACTGTAGTTAACACTTTGCCCAAATCAAAAAGAAAAAAATGCACAAAATCATTTTTGGGCAGTATAACAACACAACGCTGATGACCTCTGGGTGAATGCCAAAAAAAGTATGCACATGTCGAATGTACGCACACCAAAGTGACCTGCGAAACAACACTAGCGAGCCGCACTTGTCAAAGTTTTTTTAGAAGTGAATCACATACACATACATCAGGTACAATGGTACAGTGAAACGCAACTGAAACTAGTGAGCTCTGGACTCCGTGAGCTCTATGCGAGTGGACTGCATACCCACAGCCCGCGGAATACAGCCGCGCTACAAAACTTCTGTCGCCGAGCGGCACGACAAGCGTTTACAGAACTGCAGAGGAGGGAATCAGGCAACAGAGCAGCAGAGAGGGGAGGGACTTCCACCTTCGCCGTCGGAGCACATCCGAGGAGCCCCGAATTCGTCCCTAGCCGTGCACTGAAGATTTCAGCCGCAAAAAAAAAACAAAGTGAACGGCAAAACCATCCTCGCTGTGCTCACTTTTTTTTCCTATTCGTTAGTGGGGAGAACCTAGGATCCGCCATTGAACGAGGAAGAGGGAGTACAGAGAGAGGGGAACCACCTGCACCCGCCCTGGATCGGCATCAAGGTGGAGAAACCACCGACGAACTGCACGCGCGACGGAACCATGCTGCAGTACCGGGGTGACCTAACCACGTCGGGAAGCAGGGGCGAACTGCACCTGCGTGGGCCGCCGCGAGCTAGACGGAGGAGAAGCTCGGTGGTGGGAGGCCGGTGCGCCGGGGAGCAGCTCCTGGTTGGGGTCGAGGCCGGGGTCTCGTCGATGAGCAGCACCACAAGCGCCACCGAACTGCAGAGAGGTGGGGCTCAATCCATCATCGGGCAGTGCACAGCGGCATGGGGACGGATCCGCCGAGATTGATGGGGAGGAAGGGGCAGTGGGGCTGGGTGGTGGCCGGCGGTGGGGCGTCGCGCGGGCCAGCAGCGGCCTGGATCCGGCGGCTCGGAGCGGGGAAGGCAGCGGGAAGGGGCGCGCCAGCGACATCCCGTGTGGGGAAGAAGGTACGAGGAGGTTGGGGCCATCTGGTCGGCGTGGCGCGGGGCGGGGCGCTCCGTCCAGAAAGACGGTGTTGGGCAGGGAGGGGCGCGCCGGCGAAGGTGGCGGTTGGGTGGAGCACCGGCAGTGGTAGCTGGCCGACCTAGGGGCGCGGTGGTGGGTTGGTGGATCGAGGCTGGTGCGTGGGAGGAGGAAGGTGGAGGGGATCGAGGGAGGAGTGGGGGAGGTGGGCCGATGGGGTGGGTTCTTTTTGTTTTTGTGGGGTTCAGATGCGCGTCAGGTCGGTGTCGGTTAGTTGGGGGGTGTTAGCAGAATAAGAAAGTGGTGTGCAGAATAAGACTCTTAAGGGTGTTGTCATAATAGATCCACCCTATATATATATATATATATATATATATATATATATATATATATATATATATAGGGTGGGTCTATTATGATAACACCCCTTGTCGGTGTCAAAACCGGCGGATCTCGGGTAGGGGGTCCCGAACTGTGCGTCTAAGGCGGATGGTAACAGGAGGCAGGGGACACAATGTTTACCCATGTTTGGGCCCTCTCTATGGAGGTAATACCCTACTTCCTGCTTGATTGATCTTGATGATATGAGTGTTACAAGAGTTGATCTACCACGAGATCGTAGAGGCTAAACCCTAGAAGCTAGCCTATGGTATGATTGTTGTTGTCCTACGGACTAAACCCTCCGGTTTATATAGACGTCGGAGGGGGCTAGGGTTACATATAGTCGGTTACAATGGGAGGAGATCTACATATCCGTATCGCCAAGCTTGCCTTCCACGCCAAGGAGAGTCCCATCCAGACACGAGATGACGTCTTCAATCTTGTATCTTCATAATCCAACAGTCCGACCAAAGGATATAGTCCGGCTGTCCGGACACCCCCTAATTCAGGACTCCCTCAGTAGCACCTGAACCAGGCTTCAATGACGATGAGTCCGCCGCGTAGATTGTCTTCGGCATTGTAAGGTGGGTTCCTCCTCCGAATACTCTATAGAAGATCTTGAACATAAGGATAGTGTCCGGCTCTGCAAAACAAGTTCCACATACCACCGTAGAGAGAATAATTTCCACAAATCCGACCTGTTGACATATTTGTTACCATGACATCATGCTGCGGCCCGGTTATTATCGAACCGTCTTTCTCAACCAGCCTAGGCGCATATCGCGAGGCGGTTCCTTGGCACGTCTTGTCGAAGCAGAGGTCGTGTCCCCTTATCGCGGGATTCTCATCAATACGGGCGTGGGTAACCCAACCGTGCCCATTGGTATGACTCCTCGATTATAGGCAAGTCCCAAACGGTCACGAGGAGGACGCTTGGTATTCACCCTCTTTATAAAGAGACCAAGGCCTATTCTTTTTATTCCTTGAACTCAATCAAATCCTTTCCCCGCCTCGAGTTCCAACACCCAAAGCTCATGTCAGGCACTTCGGACCTTCAACCATGTCCGGATCCAACCTTCAAGGTCGGTGGATGCCCTCCTCCGTCACGGAGGAAGACGTCAAAAAGTTAAGAGAGGCCAGGTTCTTGACCGGCGAGATCGCGCACCGGCTGCCTGCTCGAGGGCAGGTCATACCTACTCCCAAATCCGGCGAGAGCGTCGTGTTCATATCTCACTTCCTTCGAGGGCTAGGCCTCGCTCTGGACCCCTTCGTGAGGGGGCTCATGTTCTATTACGGGCTGGATTTCCATGATTTAGCTCCGGATTATACTCTCCACATCTCGTCCTTTATTGTCGTGTGCGAAGCTTTCCTCCGCATCACCCCTCACTTCGGCCTGTGGCTCAAGACCTTCCAAGTGGAGTCGAAGATGATCGCGGGGAGGCACGCGGAGTGCGGAGGTGCCGTAATAAGCAAAAGCGCTGATGCCCCATGGCCCGAGGGTTCTTTCCAGGAGGTGTCCAGCTTATGGCAACAAGAATAGTTTTATGTCACAGCTCCCAGGGGTACCAAATGGGTGGCTCCCCCTGCCTTTCGCTTGGGTCCCCCTCCACGACGAACGTCATGGATCAAAAAGGGGCTGGACTGGGGACCAGTAAAGGATGTGCCCATACTGCAGAGCAGCATCCAAGATCTCCTCGAAAGAGATATTGATCTGGTAACAGTAACGCAAGTAATGTTACTTCATCGAACCCTGCCCTGCAAACGTCATCCCCTCCGTCTGTGGGAGTTCAACCCGGAGGGACCGCGAGCTATTCAGCACTTCCTCGGCATGACGCTCGAGGAGATGTACAAATTGTACTTCGGACCACAAGTAATGTGTCCGGATACCACCGAGGACGCGGGTCTGAGCTGCAATCGTCCAGACACCCAGGCAAGTCGCCCTGCGGCCGAACACGTTGTATCTTTATTCACAACATTATTATGAAAAGTCGCTCTTTGACCAGGACTGGATAGCAAAGGCGAAGATGATCAGGTGTCCGGCCCCCCTCCCCGAGGTCTCACTGGATCCGGTACTAGCCAGGATGGAGCTCGCGCCTTACCAAGCGCCCTCAGGGGAAGATAAAGGTGGGAAGAAAAAGGCTGACGCCTCCACGAAGGAGGATAACCAGGGAGAAGAAGCCAAAGTTCCTTCTCCCCAAGGAAGGAAGAGGACCGCCTCTGAAGGCCCGGAGACAATAGTCTCCAAACGGGGGAAGAAATCTTCGCCAGAGGGTCCTGGCCCAAGGGATACCCCGGCCGCACAGTGTCCACAAGGGGATCAGCCCTCCATTGAGCTGTAAGTAAAAAGAGGGGTTTGATAGTAAAAAAACATCCTACTTTACCTCTGAGGAAAATAACCAAAACATTTGTCCTGTAGTCTGGGTCGTAGCCCTTCTCGGCAGAGTTCGTCCTCAGGGGATCTTCTTCCGAAGATGATGGAGAGCGAAACGCCTCCCCACGCCATCCTACCTCTCGAGGCGGGCGACCCCGAGTTGTCATCTCGGAGGGCTTCTCCCAATCCGGCAAGGCCGGAGGGTGATTCTTTGGCCACCCAAAGTCCTCAGTATCCGGATCTTGAAGAGAGCAACCGGAAGAGTCCGGCTCCGCCTGTCATGCGATCGGACGCACTAAAGGATCTGCTAGAGCAGGCGGCTATCTCAGAAGCGCACCGTGCGCTAATGGGTGCAGTGGTTGAGAGGATTTCATCCGCCGAAAGCGGGTTGCATGAAGCCTTTATGAGTCTGCTGAAAGGTTTTGAGGTACGTGAAATAGTGTGTATTTTTGACAATACCGCACATGTTTTAGATGTGCCCTGTGCAGATAGTAGCCCGTGAGACTCTGGTTACCGTCGAGAATGGCGGCAAACAGAGGATCATAGTCCCAGGTAACAATCCAGCTGTCTTCATGTGCAGGTCGCGGGAGGTCCGGTGGCTTGCCGGACTTGTGAGGTTGCCGAGCTAAAGCGGCAGATGCCGACATCGCGCTTGTCAACAAATGGCTTGACGAGGCGCAGGATATGTATTTTCTCCGGTAATCGACATATAGTAAGAGGAGCGTTATGCCGGTATCTTTAACATGTTTTGACTGCAGATGGAGCTGCGGCAGTGGAGACCCTTCGGGCGGGACTTGCCCGAGCCAAATAACAAGCCAGGAAAAGCGATGCAGCCGCTCTAAAGGCGGTCGAGGAGCTGAGAGCCGAATAGGCCGCTTAGGCCAAAGCAAGAAAGAAATAGCCAAGATGGCTTTGGATTTGAAGGACGCCGCCGACCGTTATGAGCTTCTCAAAAAAGAAGATCGAGCAAAGATGACTAACCTGGAAAAGGCCACTTCAGCGGCCAAGGATGCCCGTTCTACAATTAGAGTGATGAAGGAGGAGCTGCGTCACGGCGGGGATATCGCGGCTGGCAAGCCTTTTATGCTGTCGATGAAGTTCGTAGATCCTAAGTATGCTCCTCTTGATCGGATGTGGAGCTCCACAGACGATTATCTTGATTTGGCAGCGAGTGCCGCAGATGCGGCCGAATACTTCAAGGATCAAAAAGGTCGGGAAGTGGAGAAGCTGTTCTGGTCACAATTTAATGCTCTAGTGCGCCACTCCCGCTGAATGAACGGATGGCCGAATGGGCCGAGCTCCATAGGTTGTCCGGGCTCGCCATGAGGTCTGTCGTGGTTCATTTGTGGCCGGAGGGGCCAAGGCCAAACAATTATTTCAGTCTGGTGCAGCAGTTCCTTGGTGCTGTGTCGCGCATCAACGCTGTGAAGAAGTCGGCGTGCATCGAGGGTGCGCGGATGGCGCTTTCCTGTGTTAAAACATACTGGGCAGAGATGGAGGCCGCCGCGATTGCAAACCCGAGTTCGGCCATTGGCCGAGTGGCTGCCGAGCACTACTTTGACGAAGTCCTTGAAGGTGCTCGTTCAATAGAAGCTCAGTGCTCGAAGAATATTATGTTCTAAGGACATGTATTCCCATTGAAAAACAATGTTTTGCTTAATTGTAAAGGCTATTTTTATTCTTTTGCCTGAAAGTGTTATGGTGCCTCCTGTGCGGCCGTTTATGTATATATGTATATAACCTGAAAGTTTGCAGTCGTCGGCTTCAGCCTCCACGCACATAATGCAGGGGTGTTCGCAGAAGGCGCGTGTTCACACTTGATCCAACATCTTGGTCCATTAAGGAGGTGATAGCGCAGCGAACTAGGCAATCGGACTATATTGCTTTAACACTTTCACTTAGCTATAGGAGTTTGACAGTGGGGCTACTATATAGCCCCTGGTGGCTCCGCGCTCATCCGAATACGAGGCGCGGTGATGCCTAGTCGGGAAACGGCCCTTCATTAAGGTGGACAAATCCCGAAGATTCCGATAGGTCATGGAGTGGTTGACCAGTCTCTCGCTTTATCATGACAGTCAGTTTTCGGCTTTCTCTAATGAGGTGCTCGTCCGGGCTAGCCAGGGCACAATCGCAGTAGTTCTCCTGGTGCCACCTTAGCCGATAGAGTAGAACGTAAGGTAGCAAAACACAGGAGCCGGGCAAACCCAACATTTGACCAAAGACATGATTCGGAGCTGATGCATATAAGGCCAAACTCGCGACACCGAACACTCCCTAAGGTATTCGGTCTTTGTAGTATATACCGGGCTAAACAATGCCCTTGGTAATGAGCCCCTAGTGTCCGGGTACGTGCAATATCCTTACGTGGCCACATGCCAAGAACGCCAGCATCCTTCTCGTTTATATTGAGAATCCGGGGGATGTGAACAACGAAAGACAGTAAAAAAGGTTGACGCAGGGTCTTAATCTAAAGAGAAACCTTTCAACGGGTCCCTGCCGCACGTCTGCGCCTGTGTCTCCGTTGTGCCGTATCCTGGACGGGTGTAGCACGATTGTCATCTGTAAAAGAGAGGAACTTAGTTGAAAGTCGTCGTGCAAAAAAATTGGTTATTATGAATAAACCGTATTGAAAGTAAAGATCGGTAAAATTTAGCCGTATTAACGCTAGGAAGCCCCTGGTACTGCCTGGGAGGGTGTAACCATTAAACCAATCTCAAGTATACCCAATGATTATCCGGACCCGTCGAACCGTGTCCGTGGTCTTAACGACTAGTCATCTGTTCTGTTTGGTGAGGCCGCCTAGTGTTCGGCTGTTAAAGCAGCCTTACGTTTTTCTGCGCGAAAAAAGCGCTCAACGTTTCCATTTACTATGATGATGCCACGCGGACCAGGCATTTTGAGCTTGAGTAAAGCATAATGCGGTATTGCATTAAAACAAGCGAAAGCCTCTCGTCCGAGTAGTGCTTGATAGCCACTTCAGAATGGATTAATGTTGAAGGTTAACCTTTCGCTTCGGAAGTTGTCGGGCGAGCCGAACACAACCTCTAGTACTAGAGAGCCCGTGCAGCGGGCCTCTGTGCCTGGTGGTACTCCCTTAAAGGTAGTATTACTGTGGCTGATTTTTGTTGGGTTTATCCCCATTTTGCGGATGGTGTCCTGATATATCAAATTTAGACTACTGCCGCCGTCCATAAGGACTCGTGTGAGATGGTATCCGTTTATTATCGGATCCAACACCAAGGCGGCCGATCCTTCATGCCGGATACCTATTAGGTGATCCCGGCGATCAAAAGTGACCGGGCAGGCCGACCAGGGGTAGAACTCAGGGGGGACGGGCTCTATGGCTTGTGTATTTCGGAGGGCATGTTTGCCTATCCTCTTTGTCACGTGGATAACATTTACTGTTTTGACTTCTCGTGGGAATTTTTTCTGTCCCCCAGTGTCTTGCTGGCGAGGCACATCCTCGTCCTCGCTCGGAGTGTCCTACCCCTTGTGTTCAGCGTTTAGCTTGCCAGCCTGCTTGAAGACCCATCATTCTCTATGGGTATGATTTGCAGGTTTATCGGGGGTGCCGTGTATCTGACATAGTTTGTCTAGGATCTTGTTTAGGCTATTCAGACCATCTCTGTTGCCTTTGAAGGGCCTTTTTCGCTGACCCGGTCAAGAGCCCCTGAATCCGGCGTTTACCGCCGTGTTAGCTGGGCTATCCTCTTTATTCCGGTGCTTGTTTTTAAAGCGTCGCGGCTTTCCATTGCCGTCCCTGACTTCGGATGTGCTTGGGTCGCTGGTGCTACTTCGGGCTAACCAGCTGTCCTCGCCCGCGCAAAAGCGGGTCATGAGGCTTGTTAGAGCTGCCATTGTTCTCGGCTTTTCTTGGCCGAGGTGTCTGGCAAGCCATTCGTCTCGGACGCTGTGTTTGAAAGCTGCTAAGGCTTCAGCATCCGGACAGTCTACAATTTGGTTCTTCTTAGTGAGAAACCTGTTCCAAAGCTTTCGGGCTGATTCTCCGGGCTGTTGAACTATGTGACTTAAATCGTCAGCGTCCGGAGGACGGACATAAGTCCCTTGAAAATTAGCCCGGAAAGCGTCTCGAGCTCCTCGCAACTTCCAATGGAGTTTTCGGGGAGGCTTTTCAGCCAGTGACGAGCTGGTCCTTTGAGCTTGAGGGGCAAGTATTTGATGGCACGGAGATCATCTCCGCGAGCCATGTGAATATGGAGGATGAAGTCCTTGATCCAGACCCCTGCGTCTGTGGTTCCGTTGTATGCATCTATGTTCACTGGTTTGAATCCTTCTGGGAATTCATGGTCTAGTACCTCGTCGGTGAAACACATGGGGTGTGCGGCACCCCTGTACTTGTCTGTGTCATGGTGTTCGGACGGTTGTGGTATTTGGTGTTTGCTGGGTGCTGGAGCGCGTTTCCTTGATCCGTAGATGGATCTGGTTGCGTCGGCCTTTTGACGCGAGTCTTTGCGTGAATCACGTACTGACTTATGTGCGGCATTGTTGGCCGCTCTATCGCGGCCGCGGGGTCGTCGATCCGACCGGCCGGCGGTTTTATTTTTTGACTGTGGGGGCTCTAAGGCCTCGTCGTCGAATTCAGGCAGCAGCTTTTGCTTTGGGTAGCTCTTGTGTGACGACTATCACCATACTTTTCTGCCGTATCGAGCACTTTGTTCCATCTACTGTTGAGTGTGTGTTGTGCGGCCTTAAGCCTTTGCTTCTGCTTCTTCAGACTTCTTGCAGTGGCGATAAGCCTTTCTTGCTCCAGCTGCCTTTCCGGGATGATACGTTCATCGTCATCCGGACTGTTCTCTTCGTCGGAGACGGGTTGATTGTCTTAACATTCGGCGTCGCCCTATTCGGACAGCGACTCCGTACTTTGCTCGTCCGCTGGCTCGCCCTGCTCTGTCGCTGGGTCTATTTGGTCATCGTTTCCTCCGGAATCGACCGGGGTATTGTTTATTTTTGCATTGTTATCGCTGTTTTTGCCGAGGCGGGATTTGGGGCGGCGCTTACGGCGCCGCTTTGATTGCTTCTCAAGGGAGCTATCTTTCTTCCGTTTCTCGTGCTCATTTTCTTTGGGTGTATCCACCATGTATATTTCATGTGATGAAATGGTGGTCCAGCGCCCTGTTGGTGGTGGCTCCTGTTCGTCTCCTGCATCGGTGTCCATACCATCGATGTCTTCGGAGTCGTAATCGAGCATGTCGGTTAAATCCTCGACAATGGCTACTAAGTGGGTGGTGGGTGGGGCGTGAATTTCTTCGTCATCCGCATCCCATTCTAGCCGGAAATAGTTAGGCCAAGGTTCTCCTGACAAAGAGAGAGACTTTAACGAGTCCAGTACATCGCCAAAGGGCGAGTGCTGAAAAATATCCGCGGAGGTGAACTCCATGACCGGTGCCCAGTCGGATTCGACTGGCACGGGCGTAAGCGGTTTAGAGTCCTTGGCCGGAGACAAGTCTATAGGTTCGGCATCACGACTCTCGTGAGGGGTAGGGTTAGTATCCGACTCTATCGCTGCTAAGAGTGCAGCCTCCGTGGTGGGGTCTATCCACTCGTCCTAGGATGGCGCGATCTGTTTCGGGTTGAAGGCCGGAGTTGTTGCTGGTGCGATCTCCTTAACGCCGTCCGACGGCAGAGCTAAATCGTGCTCGTCGTGATCGTGCGGCGCACCTGGCATGGGCTCGAATCCGTCGAAGATCAAGTCTCCGTGGACGCCGGCCGTGTAGTTCAAGTTTCGAATCGACACGGTGGCGATGGGGTAGCTTCGATCTGCTCAGATGGCCAAGCGAAGTTGGCCCATGATGCGAAGCCGCCAAATACAAAGATCTGTCCGGGGAGGAAAACCTCACCCTGGACCGCATCGCTACCGATGATCGAAGGAGCCATCAGGCCTTATGGTGACGACACAGTGGAACTCTCAATGAAAGCACCAATGTCGGTGTCAAAACCGGCGGATCTCGGGTAGGGGGTCCCGAACTGTGCGTCTAAGGCGGATGGTAACAGGAGGCAGGGGACATGATGTTTACCCAGGTTTGGGCCCTCTCTATGGAGGTAATACCCTACTACCTGCTTGATTGATCTTGATGATATGAGTATTACAAGAGTTGATCTACCACGAGATCGTAGAGTCTAAGCCCTAGAAGCTAGCCTATGGTATGATTGTTGTGTCCTACGGACTAAACCCTCCGGTTTATATAGACACCGGAGGGGGCTAGGGTTACACATAGTCGGTTACAATGGGAGGAGATCTACATATCCGTATCGCCAAGCTTGCCTTCCACGCCAAGGAGAGTCCCATCCGGACACGAGACGATGTCTTCAATCTTGTATCTTCATAATCCAACAGTCCGGCAAAAGGTTATAGTCCGGCTGTCCGGACACCCCCTAATCCAGGACTCCCTCACCCCTTAAGAGTCTTATTCTAATAACACCAGCCTTATTCTGCACATCCCTGATGTCTACTACACAACCTTCTTCTTGTTTGTTGGGCCTGCAAGTGCACAGGTTTGTAGGACAGTAGCAAATTTCCCTCAAGTGGATGACCTAAGGTTTATCAATCCGTAGGAGGCATAGGATGAAGATGGTCTCTCTCAAACAACCCTGCAACCAAATAACAAAGAGTCTCTTGTGTCCCCAACACACCCAATACAATGGTAAATTGTATAGGTGCTCTAGTTCGGCGAAGAGATGGTGATACAAGTGCAATATGGATGGTAGATATAGGTTTTTGTAATCTGAAAATATAAAAACAGCAAGGTAACTAATGATAAAAGTGAGCGTAAACGGTATTGCAATGATAGGAAACAAGGCCTAGGGTTCATACTTTCACTAGTGCAAGTTCTCTCAACAATAATAACATAGATAGATCATATAACAAGCCCTCAAAGCATGCAACAAAGAGTCACTCCAAAGCCACTAATAGCGGAGAACAAACGTAGAGATTATGGTAGGGTACGAAACCACCTCAAAGTTATTCTTTCGGATCGATCTATTAAAGAGTTCGTACTAGAATAACACCTTAAGACACAAATCAACCAAAACCCTAATGTCACCTAGATACTCCATTGTCACCTCAAGTATTCGTGGGCATGATTATACAATATGCATCACACAATCTCAGATTCATCCAACCAACACAAAGTACTTCAAAGAGTGCCCCAAAGTTTCTACTGGAGAGTCAAGATGAAAACGTGTGCCAACCCCTATGCATAGGTTCATGGGCGGAACATAAGTTGGTCACCAAAACATACATCAAGTGGCACGTGATATCCCATTGTCACCACAGATAAACACGGCAAGACATACATCAAGGGTTCTCAAATAAAGACTCAATCCGATAAGATAACTTCAAGAGGGAAACTCAATTCATCACAAGAGAGTAGAGGGGGGAGAAACATCATAAGATCCAACTATAATAGCAAAGCTCGCGATACATCAAGATCATGCCATAGAGAGAACACGAGAGAGAGAGAGAGATCAAACACATAGCTACTGGTACATACCCTCAGCCCCGAGGGTGAACTACTCCCTCCTCGTCATGGATAGCGCCGAGATGATGAAGATGGCCACCAGTGATGAGTTCCCCCTCCGGCAGGGTGCCGGAACAGACTCCCGATAGGTTTTTGGTGGCTACAGAGGCTTGCGGCTGCGGAACTCCCGATCTATCTTGATTTTCGATGTTTTTAGGGTACGTAGGCTTAGATAGGCGAACGAAGTCGGTCGGGAGGTGCTCGAGGGGTCCACGAGACAGGGGGTCGCGCCCTGTAGGTGGGGGGACCCCCTATCTCCTGGGCTCCTCGAGGATCTTCTGACTTGATCTCCAAGCCTCCAGGATGATAATCTTCCAAAAAAACACGTTGCCGAAGGTTTCATTCCGTTTGGACTCCGTTTGATATTCCTTTCCTTCGAAATACTGGAAGAGGCAATAAAACAGCAATATGGGCTGGGCCTCCGGTTAATAGGTTAGTCCCAAAAGTAATATAACAGTGTATAATGAAGCCCAATATTGCTCAAAACAGTAGATAATATAACATGGAGCAATCAAAAATTATAGATACGTTGGAGACGTATCAAGCATCCCCAAGCTTAATTCCTGCTCATCCTCGAGTAGGTAAATGATAAAAAGATAATTTTTGATGTGGAATGCTAGTTGGCATAATTTCATTGTAATTCTTGTCAGTTGTGATATGAATATGCAGATCCGAAAGATTCAAGACAAAAGTTCATATTGACATAGAAATAATACTTCATGCATACTAACAAAGCAATTATGTCTTCTCAAAATAACATGGCCAAAGAAAGTTATCCCTAAAAAATCATATAGTCTGGCTATGCTCTATCTTCACCACACAAAGTATTTAAATCATGCACAACCCCGATGACAAGCCAAGCAATTGTTTCATACTTTTGACATTCTCAAACTTTTTCAATCTTCACGCAATACATGAGCGTGAGCCATGGACATAACACTATAGGTGGAATAGAAGGGTGGTTGTGGAGAAGACAAAAAGGGAGAAGATAGTCTCACATCAACTAGGCATATCAACGGGCTATGGAGATGCCCATCAATAGATATCAATGTGAGTGAGTAGGGATTGCCATGCAACGGATGCACTAGAGCTATAAGTATATGAAAGCTCAACAAAAGAAACTAAGTGGGTGTGCATGCAAATCGATTTCTCACGAAGACATAGGGAATTTTGAGGAAGCCCATCATTGGAATATACAAGCCAAGTTCTATAATGAAAAATTCCCACTAGTATATGAAAGTGACAACATAGGAGACTCTCTATCATGAAGATCATGGTGCTACTTTGAAGCACAAGTGTGGTAAGAGGATAGTAGCATTGTCGCTTCTCTCTTTTCTCTCATTTTTTATTTTTTATTTTTTATTTAGGCCTTTTCTCTTTTTTATGGCCTATTTTTCCCTTTTTTTATTTTTTCGTCTGTAGTCTCATCCCGACTTGTGGGGAATCATAGTATCCATCATCCTTTCCTCACTTTGGGACAATGCTCTAAAAATGATGATCATCACACTTTTATTTTATTACAACTCAAAAATTACAAATCGATACTTAGAACAAAATATGACTCTATATGAATGCCTCGTGATGTAATCGGGATATGCAATGACTCATGAGTGACATGTATGAAAGAATTATGAACGGTGGCTTTGCCACAAATACAATGTCAACTACATGATCATGCAAAGCAATATGACAATGATGGAGCATGTCATAATAAACGGAACGGCGGTAAGTTGCATGGCAATATATCTCGGAATGGCTATGCAAATGCCATAATAGCTAGGTATGGTGCCTGTTTTGAGGAAGATATATGGTGGGTGTATGATACCGGCGAAAGGTGCACGGTATTAGAGAGGCTAGCAATGGTGGAAAGGTGAGAGTGCGTATAATCCATGGACTCAACATTAGTCATAAAGAACTCATATACTTATTGCAAAAATCTACAAGTTATCAAAGCAAAGTATTACACGCATGCTCCTAGGGGGATAGATTGGTAGGAAAAGACCATCGCTCATCCCCGACTGCCACTCATAAGGAAGAGAATCAATAAATAAATTATGCTCCGACTTCATCACATAACGGTTCACCATACGTGCATGCTATGGGAGTCGCAAACTTTAACACAAGTATTTCTCAAATTCACAACTACTCAACTAGCATGAGTCTAATATCACTACTTCCATATCTCAAAACAATCATCAAGCATCAAACTTCTCTTAGTATTCAACACACTCATAAGAAAGTTTTTACTATTTTTGAATACCTAGCATATTAAGATTATTAAGCAAATTACCATGCTATTTAAGGCTCTCAAAATAATATAAGTGAAGCACTAGAGCAAACAACAAACTACTCCAAAAGATATGAGTGAAGATCAATGAGTAGTCGAATAATTATACAACTATGTGAAGACTCTACCATTTAAGAATTTCAGATCTTGGTATTTTATTCAAACAGCAAGGAAAGCTAAATAAAACTACATTGCAAGGATAGCACAACTCATGTGAAGAAGCAAAAACTTAGGTTGAACCGATACTAACCGATAGTTGTTGAAGAAGAAAGGTGGGATGCCTACCGGGGCATCCCCAAGCTTAGATGCTTGAGATTTCTTGAAATATTATCTTGGGGTGCCTTGGGAATCCCCAAGCTTGAACTTTTGTGTCTCCTTAATTCATCTCATATCATGGTTTCTCTTCTTATCGAAAGCTTCATTCACAACAAACTCAACAAGAACTCGTGAGATAGGTTAGTATAAACCAATGCAAAACCTTATCATTTTCTACTGTAACAAATCACTAACATTATTATTCAACATTGCATACTAAATGCCTCTGCATATTTAATACTCCTATCCTTAAATAGAATCATTAAACAAGCAAACATATGCAAACAATGCAAACATAACAGCAATCTGCCAAAACAGTACAGTCTGTAAAGAATGCAAGAGTATCAATACTTCCCTGACTCCAAAAATTATGAAATAAAATTACCACTGTAGTAAATTTATCAGAGCTCAGTATGCAAAAAATTTCAACATTATATCATGCTCTGACTTTTCTAGGGAATTTTTGCAACAACGGTAAACTTTCTGTTTTCAAACAGCAACATGTATACTAGCAAAATAAGCATGGCAAAGGCTATCCTTGACATTTTTTATTGGAACTAAATATGCAAAACATTATTTTAAATAACATCAAGCAAAGACTAACAAGAGAAAATGACGCTCCAAGCAAAATTCATATCATGTGGTGAATAAAAATATAGCTCCAAGTAAAGTTACCGATGAACGAAGACGAAAGGGGGATGCCTTCCGTGGCATCCCCAAGCTTGGGCTTTTGGCTACTCTTGAATATTACCTTGGGGTGCCTTGGGAATCCCCAAGCTTAGGCTCTTGCCACTCCTTATTCCATAGTCCATCGAATCTTTACCCAAAACTTGAAAACTTCACAACACGAAACTTAACAGAAAACTCGTAAGCTCCGTTAGCGAAAGAAAACAAAACACCACTTCAAGGTACTGTAATGAACTCATTCTTTATTTATATTGGTGTAATATCTACTGTATTCCAACTTACCTATGGTTCATATCCTCCGATACTACTCATAGATTCATCAAAATAAGCAAACAACACACGAAAAACAGAATCTGTCAAAAACAGAACAGTCTGTAGTAATCGGTAACTAACGCAAACTTCTGGAACTCCAAAAATTCTACCAAAATAGGAAGCCCTAGGAATTTTGTCTATTGATCTACAGAAAAAAGAATCAACGCAAAAGCACTTTACTGTGATTTACTAAAAAAAATTCTCGTGCGCGCAAAGTTTTTGTTTTTCAGCAGAATCAAATTAACTATCACCATAGGTTATCCTATAGGTTTTACTTGCCACTTTATTGAAACAAAAGCTATAAAAAATGATTACTACAGTAGAATAATCATGTGAAAACACAAAAACAGTAAGGGTAAATTTTGGGTTGTCTCCCAACAAGCGCTTTTCTTTAATGCCTTTTTAGCTAGGCATGATGATGACAATGATGCTCACATAAAAGATAAGAATTGAAACATAAAGAGAGCATCATGAAGAATATGTCTAGCACATTTAAGCCTAACCCACTTCCTATGCATAGGGATTTTGTGAGCAAACAACTTATGGTAACAAGGATCAACCAGCATAGGAAGGTAAAACAAGCATAAGTTCAAAAATTGAATCACATAGAGAGGAAACTTGACATTATTGCAACTCCTACAAGCATATGTTCCTCCCTCATAATAATTTTCAGTAACATCATGAATGAATTCAACAATATAACCAGCACCTAAAGCATTCTTTTCATGATCTATAAGCATATAATTTTTATTATTCTCCACATAGGCAAATTTATTCTCATGAATAGTAGTGGGAGCAAACTCAACAAAATAACTATCATGTGATTGAAAATTAAGATCAAGATGACAAGTTTCGTGGTTATCATTATTCTTTAAAGCATACGTGTCATCACAATAATCATCATAGATAGGAGGCATGCTTTCATCACAGTAAATTTGCTCATCAAAGCTTGGGGGAAAAAAATATCATCTTCATCAAACATAGCTTCCCCAAGCTTGTGGCTTTGCATATCATTAACATCATGGATATTCAAGGAATTCATACTAACAACATTGCAATCATGTCCATCATTCAAAGATTTAGTGCCAAACATTCTAATGCATTCTTCTTCTAACACTTTGGCACAATTTTCCTTCCCATCATACTCACGGAAGATATTAAAAAGATGAAGCGTATGAGGTAAACTTAATTCCATTTTTTTGTAATTTTCTTTTATAAACTAAACTAGTGCTAAAACAAGAAACAAAAATATTCGATTGCAAGATCTAAAGATATACCTTCAGGCACTCACCTCCTCGGCAACGGCGCCAGAAAAGAGCTTGATGTCTACTACACAACCTTCTTCTTGTAGACGTTGTTGGGCCTGCAAGTGCACAAGTTTGTAGGACAGTAGTAAATTTCCCTCAAGTGGATGACCTAAGGTTTATCAATCCGTAGGAGGCATAGGGTGAAGATGGTCTCTCTCAAACAACCCTGCAACCAAATAACAAAGAGTCTCTTGTGTCCCCAACACACCCAATACAATGGTAAATTGTATAGGTGCACTAGTTCAGCGAAGAGATGGTGATACAAGTGCAATATGGATGGTAGATATAGGTTTTTGTAATCTGAAAATATAAAAACAGCAAGGTAACTAATGATAAAAGTGAGCGTAAACGGTATTGCAATGATAGGAAACAAGGCCTAGGGTTCATACTTTCACTAGTGCAAGTTCTCTCAACAATAATAACATAGATAGATCATATAAGAAGCCCTCAACATGCAACACAGAGTCATTCCAAAGCCACCAATAGCGGAGAACAAACATAGAGATTATGGTAGGGTACGAAACCACCTCAAAGTTATTCTTTCGGATCTATTAAAGAGTCCGTACTAGAATAACACCTTAAGACACAAATCAACCAAAACCCTAATGTCACCTAGATACTCCATTGTCACCTCAAGTATCCGTGGGCATGATTATACGATATGCATCACACAATCTCAGATTCATCCAACCAACACAAAGTACTTCAAAGAGTGCCCCAAAGTTTCTACCGGAGAGTCAAGAAAACGTGTGCCAACCCCTATGCATAGGTTCATGGGCGGAACCCGCAAGTTGTTCACCAAAACATACATCAAGTGGCATGTGATATCCCATTGTCACCACAGATAAACACGGCAAGACATACATCAAGGGTTCTCAAATAAAGACTCAATCCGATAAGATAACTTCAAGAGGGAAACTCAATTCATCACAAGAGAGTAGAGGGGGGAGAAACATCATAATATCCAACGATAATAGCAAAGCTCGCGATACATCAAGATCGTGCCATAGAGAGAACACGAGAGAGAGAGATCAAACACATAGCTACTGGTACATACCCTCAGCCCCGAGGGTGAACTACTCCCTCCTCGTCATGGATAGCGCCGAGATGATGAAGATGGCCACCAGTGATGAGTTCCCCCTCCGGCAGGGTGCCGGAACGGACTCCCGAGAGGTTTTTGGTGGCTACAGAGGCTTGCGGCGGCGGAACTCCCGATCTATCTTGATTTTCGATGTTTTTAGGGTACGTAGGCTTATATAGGCGAAAGAAGTCGGTCGGTTGGTGCTCGAGGGGTCCACGAGACAGGGGCCATGCCCTGTAGGGGGTGGGGGGGTGCCCCCTATCTCCTGGGCTCCTCGAGGATCTTCTGACTTAATCTCCAAGCCTCCAGGATGATAATCTTCAAAAAAACACGTTGCCGAAGGTTTCATTCCGTTTGGACTCCGTTTGATATTCCTTTCCTTCGAAATACTGAAACAAGCAATAAAACAGCAATATGGACTGGGCCTCCGGTTAATAGGTTAGTCCCAACAGTAATATAAAAGTGTATAATAAAGCCCAATATTGCTCAAACAGTAGATAATATACCATGGAGCAATCAAAAATTATATATACGTTGGAGACGTATCAATCCCCCACCAGATCACCGCCGCCCCTCCCCTCTCGACCTTCTTCCGCGGCAGCGGCCTGGGAGCGCCGCCGCCCCTCCCCTCTCGGCCTTCTACCACGGCAGCGGCCTGGGAGCACCACCGCCCCTCCCCTCCAGGCCTTCTTCCGCGACAGCGGTCTAGGAGCACTGCCGCCCCTCTACTCCCGGCCTTCTTCCGCGGCGGTGGCCTGGGACCGATGCCGCCCCTCCCCTTCCCACTTTCTCCCGCGGCGGCGGCCTGGGAGCGCCACCACCCCTCCCCCTCCCGGGCTTCTTCCGCGGTGGCAGCCGGCAGCGATGGCGCCCCTCCGCTCTCGGCGTTCTTCCGCGGCAGCGGCCAAGCAGCACCGCCGCCCGTCGCCTCTCAGCCTTCTTCTGCGGCAACAACCGAGCAACGCCTCCCCCACCAGCATATCAGCCTTATTCCGCAGCAGCATCTCGGCAGCGCCGCCGTCGAACTCCTCTGGGCCTTCAATTAGTTGTACTTCATCAGATGTGGATTGGTGCTGCCTCGACATCTAACCAATTCGAGCAAGGAGGACTGTGCGCAAGGTTCCTTCATCCACGACAGCTTGTTGGAATAAGTCTGCAACGACCTTCAGAGCAAATACTCCATCACCACTCACCTTGAGCAACGTCCAGACCGCTCATGAACTTCTGAAGGGCAAGTGGACTGCACGGGTGAACGCAAAAGTTTTGTAGACGGACGAGAGGGGAACTTCATGCAAACGCAAGAAAGCACTGCAACAAGAGGTAAGCAGTACATTGCCTCAACTATCTCAGTTTACTTATTCCATACAAAGCAGTACAAGCAGTACAGTACGCCTCAAAAAACGATGCAGTGCGGTTGCTTCAGTTCGTCGTGGGAAAAAATGCAGTGCACTTGCTCGGTTATGCAGTACGCTTGCTCGGTTATGCAGTACGCTTGTATAGGTTCATTACGGATAACGATGCAATGCGGTTGCTTCAGTTCACCTTGCGGGGTGATGCAGTCAGCGTGCATTAGTTCGCAGTACCATTTGAAACACATTGTAGTTCGCATGATTCAGTTCATTTTGCCTGACAATGCAACTCGGTCATTTTGTGTGCAGGAAATGACGTTCAGCAGATACAAAATGCCGCGCATAATTGACAGCCCAGGTAACAACAACTTTCAGAAGAGTAAAGCTTCTTCTGAAAGAGAAACTGGCTGGGTTACCCCTGATATTCCTCGAGGATTCTTCACAACAACAAACAGGGTGCAATACTCTCTGGAAGAGGATATTTTCCAGGGAGAAGAGGTAGTCGAGGATGACGATGATGTCACCTTCATCTGGGAGGGCACTCACCGACAGGAGGATGAAGATGACGATGATGAAGATGAGCCAATAACAGTTCTAAACCCAGAGTATAAGCACGAGTTCACTACGTTTGGACAGCATGTCCGAACAGACAATGATGATGCAGTTGAACATGATGTTGCAGTAGATGATGACTATGACTATGATGATGTGCCACTGCTCCAAAATTTTCAAACCAATCCACTGAGACATCGTCACAACACTGGATTACCACCACGTCCACCTGCTGCACCCCAAAACAGAGCTCAGCGTCCACCTGCTGCACCGAAAAACAGAGCTCCAAGCAGACCTGCTGCATCAACTTCGACACTGCGACCACCAACGGTGCCTCGGTCAAAAGTCAACAGCAGGTACAAATCCTCCTCACTATTGCCGCCGCGAGATCCTCAACTACACAGATCTTCTATAACCCCGCCATGTCCAATACAACTCGGCGAGCTGCAAACACCATCGGGTGAACGACTCTACACACATGTAAGTTTGTGTTCTGAAAAAAAAATAGTTGCAGTCCATTCAGATAACATTGCAGTGCACACTGATATTTCTTGTGAGGTTTGACCTAGCATCTAATACATTGGATTGTTCTGAAAACTTAGGAACATTGCAATGCTTTATTAAACTTGTATGCACTCCTCGTATTTAAAAGATAGAACAGAACAAAATATCTCATAGAGCATTGCACTTAATGCATGATAAAAACATGCCGCTGAAACTCATGCCTGCCGCTGGAATGAAGTTCACCACGTACGACAAGGCGTGGGACTTTTACAACAATTATGCAAGATGTGCAGGGTTTGGCATACGCAAGAGGGAAAAACACAGGACAAATGCCTACATTGTCTGCTCAAGAGAAGGGACGCACAAGCAGACTGTGTTAGATTATCACCGGAAACGTCAGAAGACATCAAAAAGGATTGATTGCAAGGTAAAGATTAGAGTCAAAAGGAGGAAGGATGGAAAATTTGTGATAGAAATGGTTGAACTCAACCACAATCACAAGATGCTGGAAAGCCCCGGGATGCTTTTGCACAAAAAAGACGATCCTTTGATAGACCAGTTAGTGAAAGACATGCAACTGGACAACCACACACACGCTCAGATGATGTCAACGTTGTCGCGTATGTCCGGTGGTCTGCAGTACATGGGACATACTAGCCGCGACTTGGTAAACAAGTAAGCACATCACAAACCATATCGCTTGAGCATCCCATCGGTAATTATTTCCTGTTTGATGAGATGAGTTTGCATTGCGTTTGAAAATGCAGGAAACAAAAGTTTGCCAGAGAAGAGTCCCAAGATGACGTCAAGAAACTTCTGGATTTCTTCGAGAATATGCAAAAGATAAACCCAAAGTTTTTATATGATTATGATGTTGATGCAGATAACCATGTAAGAAATGTCTTTTGGGCCAACACAAGTTGCAAAGGATCGTATGAAGATTTTGGAGACTGCGTTACATTTGACACGACGTCTAAAACTAACAAATTCCACATGCCGCTGGGAGTCTTCGTGGGAGTGAACCATCATCTACAGAGCACGATATTTGCTGTTGCACTCGTGCGAGATGAAACAATACCGTCGTTCGAGTGGGTTTTCAAAACATTTCTGAGGTGTATGAACAACAAGCCGCCAATCTGCATGCTCACAGGTACAAAAAAACACCTGCATACTTATGCTTGTTTGGTGCACTTATATTTCTTCCATCTATCTTACACACACAAACAACTTAATAAAGAAACAATATTTGTGCCTTCTCAGACCAGTGTTCTTCGATGAAGGCAGCATTAAAAACTATCCTCCCACATACTCTGCATAAGTTGTGTTGGTGGCATATCATGAAGAATTATAAAGACCACCTCGCCTTGCTGTATAAGGCGCACCAGAAACTCAAGGATGACCTCAATGCAGTGCTGAACCACCCACTAATGCCGTCAGAATTTGAACAAGCATGGAAGGACCTCATTCAGAGATACAACTTGCAAGATGATGAAGTGATGAATTCGCTGTGGGATGACAGGCACGAGTGGATCTCGGCTTACTACAAGGAAATTTTTTGTGCTCGGATGACTTCCACACAGAGAAGCAAGAGCATGAACTGCATACCAAAGAAAAACTTTGTCAAAGAGAAGCATGATCTCCATCTGTTTGCTCAGCAGGTGGACAAGTGTATTCATACCAGGAAGGCCGTCGAGCACGCAGAGACAGTAGTAAATGAGGTAAACAAAATGTCAATAAAAAACTGCTAAAAATATAACTGCAAAAGAACAATTTTTTCATTTCTCTGGTTCGTAACAGTGCATTTCTGATCATGCAGTCAGAGGTAAAGACAACAACCCAGTTTGGGTTCAAAGTTCAACTATCAAAAGTGTATACAAGGGCAGTGTTTGCAGATTTCAAAGAAACACTCTACCGTAGTAATAGCATTCAGAGTGTAACGGTGCCCTGAGAACCCGACAAAGTATCTCGTACACCACTACAACAGATCGGATGCATTTGACTGGGCAAGGCATAATTTCCAAGTGGTCGCCGACGAACAGAAAGGTGTCTACGAATGTGAGTGCAAAATTTGGACACACACAGGTGAGACTCCTATCACAATAAATTCTAGTTTCTGATAGTCATGCACGAAAGCTCACTTACTGAACTTTAAAAGTCCACATGCACGACTAATTCACAAAACCAAAATGAAGTTCACTTCTTTAAAATGAACAAATAATGAAAAAATATGTGTTTATTAATTTCATGCAGTTCACTTACAAAACAAAGAAATCATGTGTTGTCTGCAGGGCTCTTTTGCGTCCATGTGTTATGCATGCTTTCTCATTTGAGAGTACTCAAGATTCCTGAGGTGTACATCATGAAAAGATACACCCGTAACACAGATCAAATGCGACGTTTGACAGATGAGACTATGAACAAACAACACTAGATGGAACCTTGCTTTTTTGCCGTAGAAAATTGCTGACAGAAACAACAATGGACCTTGCAAACAGAGCGACAAGGTCCGATATTTGGGTGCCACAGAGCGTTGTTTGGTATGAGGGCACTGATCGAGGAAGTTGATGTGCTCAATGAAGAAGAAGAAGAAGCAGCAAAACTAAAGCAAGCAGAGAAATCCCAGCCTGACAATAATGCCGAGCAAGTAGAAAATACCGAACACATCGGAACTGGTGCTATCAAAAAAGAAACAATTCTTCCACCTCCTGTTTCAAACACAAGAGGAAGGAAGAAAGGGGGCGACGCAACCCAGAAAAGGTTGCATGCAAGGAGAAAAATGATGACAAAACAAGAAGCCACAGCTGAGCTAGATAAAGGATGGTCACCCACTGGGAATAAGAAGGTGCAAGACATGTAATGAAATCAACGGCCACAATTCCAGGACATGTACAAAAATACATGAACAAGAAAAACGAGGACATGGCGATGCACAGCCAAACAGAAATTCCACTCACAACACTTAGAAATGGACGAATACGAGACGTTGTAGCATCTGCAAAAGAGGAAGAGACACAATTCAAGAACCTACCCCAAAACAACTAGATCAGAAAATGAGGAAGACGAAGAAGATAAAATCAAAGAAGAAGATGGTGACACAACTGAAGAAGAAATGGCTTATGAAGAAGAAGATGAAGAAGAGGAGGAAGAAGAAGAGAGTCAAGAGGACAAATAACATGAAGAAACTGAAGAAGCAGTGGCTTATGAAGAAACAGATGATGAAGATGAGGAAGAGGAACAAGAGAGTGAAGAGAGTGAAGAGGACGAAGAACATGAAGAAACAATGCCAACAAGACCACCACAAGGGAATGCTGCTGTACAGAAATAACCGAGAACGACACCACTTTCAAAAAACAAGGTAGGAGCACGAAAGGATGCAGTTCACAGCGCTGGAAAATGAAAGCCACCATCAACCAGCACGCGGGGAGCAAAGATGGATGCAGTTCACATCACTGGAAAATGAAAGCCGCAATCAACCAGCACGCGGGAGCAAAGAAGGATGCAGTTCACATCACTGGAAAACGAAAGCAGTCATCAACAAGCATGCAGGGAGCAAAGAAGGATGCAGTTCACAACGCTGAAAACCAAAAGCCACCATCAACCAGCACGCGAGGGACTACAAACACAACGGTGTAGAGACAAGAACCAGCAACACCGCCACGGAAAACAAAAGAAAGTGCGACATTAGACACGCTCCAGTCACCGCGGAGAAGCAGCAGGTTAACGACCAAATAGATGAACTTCAATAAATTAATCATATGCATAGCAGTTTGCTTATCTGTATGACTTATGTATCAGTTTAAATTTTGTGTAAACACAAATTTCCCACTGACTATGAGTTATTCAACTAAACCATCTAAAGAGAAATGGTGTATAGAGTATACCATATATATAGCAGTCTAGAGTAAAACATTGACTCATTTTGATCCAAAAACGATGCAAAAAATGCAGTTAGCTCACTGGCAGCACGAAGTTCAGAATAATAATTGAAGCGGTTCAAATCACAAAAGTGCTTATTACAAAACACATCAAAAAGATGAAGCATTCGACACGCAAAAGTACTTATTACAAATCAACCTCATAACCTTAACCAATCACGTCAAATGTGATTCTAACCGTACGATCCTCGAGTTCAAAGAACTTGAGGACAACTACTTGCTCAGACTTCAGGCCACCATCAATGACAAATTCCTTCCACCCTTTCTGCAGACATAGCCGCCCGTCAACGCCTACACGGTACTTGGCTGGTTTAAGGTGTCCATTACCAAAAACAACTTGGAGAATTCCCTTCTTCTTGAGTCGGAGATACCTAACAGCTCGTTGGGGAATTTTCTGCAAAAAACAATTAAAACTGTTTGGCGATGATACTAGCAGTACAATTCTCATACTTTGCACAGACCAGTAAAAACCTACACACAGTAGAGAAACGAGCTAGATGAAGTGTACAACAGTCCAAAAAAGCAGTACAAATTAAACGCAAACTAATGTGCATTACGGAACTTGCAAACATGTAGTACGCTTATAACTATTATGAAGTTCTTGAGACTACCTGCATGTAGTACACAACGTACAAGCGGGGAAAATTGTGGAAACTAGTAGTGCTCATCTAGTATGCATATTGTAACCATGCAAATTAAAACACGAGCTCCATGCACACAAGCAAAAAAATAAAAACAAGATATAAGTACAAAGTGCAGTACACTTCAATAAAACAAAATAAGTGAATTCCTAAAAAACTAGAAGTTCAGACTAGTATGGAATTATACAAAAAAAAGAAAACACAAAAAAATCAGATCAAGCAAAAATACCATCTTGTAGTGAGTCTCCACATACATTGGCGTGGTCGATGGACAAAGGACTTGTGCGGCCAAGGCCACACGGCAAGCGAGGCGGAATAGAATGCAGAAACATTGATGTGGCCCAAATCCAATCCTTCCTTGAATCTTTGTGCCATATGCAAGCTGCTTATTTCCCAGCTCGGCACAATACCTTCCCCACGACGAAAGCACGACGGGCTCAAGCGAGCAAGCCGAAAGAATCACAGCAAGGCCAAGACACCACAACCATGGCCGCAGGAGAGAGATTCGCAGGGGCCTGGAGCCGTCGCAACAAAAACCTAGAAAAGGAAAAAAATAAAGAGAGGCTAGAGAAAGGAGAGAAGTTACGGCTAGAGGAGAAATTAACTTCAAAGGAAGGGTAGAAGTTGGCCTACATTTATAGAAGAGGAATGCAAAAAGGTCAAAACTGAAAATTAAAGGGGAGTTAATGGAAATTATGTTACCAAGAATGAAGGACAATCAATAAAGGCTTATGTTACCAAAGAAAAAGGAACCAAAAAAGAAGGTGTACTTTGACTGCAGCAATTCCCATGAACTAACCGTAGATCATTAAATAATAATTCTCTAAAAAAATATAATCCACAGACCATTTTAGATTTGCAGTTCTCCAAAGTCTTACCAGGAAGTTCACTATATGTGTGCATGAAGTGCAGTACATGCTCAAAATGAAGCACAAGAGAAGCACTTTCGCGCAGTGCACAACACAGAATTAGTGCACCTGATGCAGTCCTTAAATGTAAGTCATGCAGTCCGCAACGTTGGCATAACCAGTCACAACTTTCGCACAAAGAAGGATGCACGCAGTGCAAAATGTGTACACCGCAAAGACAGGGACTATGACGAATGCAAAGGTGCACATAGAGGCAACAAAGCGATTGCAGTACCGTACACTAGAAAAAATGATACGTAAGAGGGAAAAACAATAAAGAAAAAGGCTACCCATGCAGTGCACAAAAATGTAGCGCAAACACGTGTAGTACGGAATGCGTGCACTTGCAGTACAGAACCCTGATCAATGCAGTACACAGATGTTTTGCTAAGCACTGCACGCCCCTACATTGAAAAAAATACTTAAGAGAGAAAATACAAAGAAAAAAAATTGACCACCACAGGTGCATCCGGCCCCAGCCAGTCTCGTAGTAGGTCTGCGCCCACCGTAGGCGAGCCGTTCTGAGCCACAATGCATGGGGCCGGGCGCACATGGGCCCACAGGTCAGAGAGCATAGAGCAGCGAGCGCCGTGTATAAGCGCCCAAATAAGTAACCAGAGGAGTTCGATACGGCTGCCTCGCCAGCGCTTATAAACAGGTCGGGCGCGCCTTCCGCGGGCGAGGTGGGACTAAACATTAGGTCAAGACACAACGCTGGGGAACCAGCCATGCTCACAGGCCGACTTGGGCCCAATGCGTCTTCACTCCCCGAACACAGGCCTAACAAGGCCCACTAAGAAAAAACAATAAGTTCAAAAATAAAACATCAAAGAAAAATGAGAAACATTTTTTAAATGAATAACAAAAAAAAAGTGTGTGGGCACTGCCAGAAACTACAGTTCGCTATTAATAAATAAAACGCAGGAAACCCAAAGTCAACGTACAAATGAAGTCCGCGACGTACAACAATGCAGTTCTCCATGTGGAAGCACGAAGTATTCTTTTTTCTGAAATGCAGTTCTCTTTCTACTGCATTGCAGTATGGCTAAAATGAAGAATGCAGTCCGACACCCCTACCCACACTACCCTCCATCCACACAAAAGTTGCATTACCATCAAAAAAAGAGAAAAAAAGAAAGAACTCCATCAAAAAACTAAATGTCCATACATCTGTATGAATCCTAATCCGATATAATTCAGTGTATGAAGAATAAATTTCACTTCTATGCAGTACACTATGTGGACATACACAGTTCTGTTCTTATAGCAAAGAAGTGTGTTTACTAGGAAAATTCACCGGAAACACAATCATCACATTTTCTGACAGTTGCGTGCATACCTGAACTAGTCACAAAAAAAGAGGCGACGACGTTCCGGATTTCCAACGCACTAACAGAGCCTCCTCATAGCAGAACCTCTCTGTAGTTGGCACGCAACTAAAAACAGAGCCCCACCACGCTACCACCCCGCTCCACCTCTCCCACGTCCTGTCCAGGGGAGCAGAGGAGAAAACACAACTACTTCGTCCCCCTAGAAACCCCATTGCATCTTCTTCTCCACACTTCCTTTCATTAACCCCTTCTCTCTAGAACAAACACGAGAGAGCAGAGGAGAGTCATAGCGGATGCACCACTGTACAAGCAGCGCCACAGGTACACCAGGGAGCTCCACGACGTCGACCTCCACGGCAACCATAAGCTCCACGTCGTTTGCACAAGCAAGGGTGAAGACGTAGACAAGATGCTATCCACGCTTAGGAGGAAGCTCGGCAGAATGCCCGTCAAACTAGTCGGCGTTGATGTCGAGTACACGCACTACGTGAAGCCACAACGGGCAGCAGTGCTCCAACTATGCATAGAAAAAGAATGCCTTGTCTACCACATCTCTGCAGCTAAAAACAGGTCAGAATAACTATCAAACTGTACTATTGCTTGTGAATATTGATTTTAAATTTTCTTCACTGCAATTGCCAATATTTAAACTTTGGTTCCCATTTTTTTAAAACATGGCATATGAATTCATTGACAGTTTTCATCTGGCTCCATGTATGTCACTCATGTGTTCAATTCTTGAATTATATGATCTAGCAATACATGCAGTTTTATTTTGTTTTACCAAATACAAACTACGACTGAACAATAGAAAACTGCAACATTAGTATACAAAACATATATGAATTTCAATTCAAGAATACAATCATGCACAAAACATGCATTGTTTATGCAATATATTATCAGATTTACTAGTTATGCTGAACAAAGTATTAGCAACTACTCAATGCAATAGATTCAGATATTCATATTGCAGTTCAGTTTCAGAAAAAACAAAAAAAACCATTGGTAGTTCTAAGAAAATAAACTATATTCACTCTATACAAACATCTTGCAGGCCAATTGAACTAGACAAATTCCTCATGAATGGTGAGTACACCTTCGTTTCATTCGCCATTGAAGGATACAAAAGCAAGCTGAAGCTATCTGGTTTGGAGATCAACTCCGACAACTACATTAATATTCAGGTGGAATGGAGAGACCCATACAATAAAAGAAGTTTGACTCTTTGGCTGATGTTGCCGACAGGATGATAGACATTAATTACCATCACATGAAGAAAAAAATTAACCGCAAGGAGGACCATACTCTATGGGGATTTTGCCCACTGCCAGAAAAGCTTATCAAGTATGCAGCAATAAATGCATTCGCAACGTATGAGTCATGGAGATCATCTATGATTTTATCGTGGGACTGGACAGGGCAAAAAGATACAAAGAAGCAAAGCAGAAGAAGAAAAAGGCTGTAATCCAATACACCAACTAGAAATAATCCAGGGCTATGTTTTAGTTTCACTTTACTTTAGTCGTTGTGTTGTTCTTTGTTTCATGTATGCAAGCTTTTGATCATGTCCGTTGCTTCATATCGAACATTTCTTTTGTAAAAACAATGTTGTTTTAGAATTATCATTAAATTTTCTTTCTGTTGTTTGCTTATGTATCGTTAGTTTTCTTGTGATCAATTGCTTTCGCTGAAATTAGTTTGTGTTAGAACAAGTATCCAGAAAACTTTAAAAAATTTAATGTGTGATACCAAAACATACTATTCACATATAAAACATATTCAAAAAGAATGTTTAAAAAAAATTAAGTAATCTGACTACAACTCATACCTAAAAAAGAAAGATTAATGCAGTTCACAATGGTAAAAAATAAGCACTACATATTTGTACACATGCAGTCCATGAAAAGTAATTATAGAAAAAGAACATTAATATTAACATTTATAAAAAATATAATCCGCATACCATTATAAAGAAATGTGAGTACAGTTCACATAACAAATATAAGGCAGTTCACAAAGTGTATACATGAAGCGCAGAACATGCATAAATTCAGAATGAGAGGGGCTGCAACAACTTTCGTTTAGTGCACACCACACAGACTTGGTACGTGCAGTGCAGTACTCAACGTTGGTGCAAGCAGTACAAATGACATCAATTGTACTACCACGAAATATATATACTCCAAAATTAAAAAATGCTTTAGATAAGGAAAAAAATTAACCACCCAGCTGCAACCAGGCCCCAGCCAGTCCCGCAACAGGTCTCTAAAAATGTGTGTAGTTCTCCAAAGTCTTACCAGGAAGTTCACTATATGTGTGCATGAAGTGCAATACATGCTCAAAATGAAGCACAAGAGAAGCACTTCGCGCAGTGCACAACGCAACATTAGTGCACCTGATGCAGTCCTTAAATGTAAGTCATGCAGTCCGCAGCGTTGGCATAACCAGTCACAACTTTGGCACAAAAGAAGGATGCATGCAGTGCAAAATGTGTACACCTGCAGCACAGGACTATGACAAATGAAGTGCACATAGAGGCAACAAAGCAGTACACACCCGTACACTAGAAAAAAATGACACGTAAGAGGGAAAATCAATAAAGAAAAATGCTACCCATGCAGTACACAAAAATGTGGTGCAAACATGTGTAGTACGGAATGCGTGCACATGCAGTACATAACCCTGATCAATGCAGTACATGGATGTTTTGCTAAGCAGTGCACACCACTACATCGAAAAAATACTTAAGAGAGAAAATACAAAGAAAAAAATTGACCACCACAGGTGCACCCGGCCCCAGCCAGTCTCGTAGTAGGTCTTCACCCACCGTAGGCGAGCCCTTCTGAGCCACAATGCATGGGGCCGGGCACACATGGGCCCACAGGTCAGAAAGCATAGAGCAGCGAGCGCCGTGTATAAGAGCCCAAATAAGTAACCAGAGGTGTTAGATACAGCGGCCTCGCCAGCGCTTATAAACAGGTCGGGCGCGCCTTCCGCGGGCGAGGTGGCACTAAACATTAGGCCGCACACAATGCGCCGGGAACCAGCCGTGCTCACAGGCCGACTTGGGCCCAATGCGTCTTCACTCCTCGAACACAGGCCCAACAAATTCTCAAAGCCCAAAAACAAACAAAGGCCAACGACGCACAACTAGCAAGTAACTCCAGTACCACCTCACCTAAAAAAATGCAGTCCGCTGTGCAGTCCGGTATGGGACAGAAGATGTGCTGTCAATGAAGCATTGCAGTTCGCTTAGACGAATATTTTTTCCTGCCAATCAAAAACACTACCACGGCGAATCTTTTCACTTGGCTACAACGGCACAATCCAACGTCACATCCTGGCTTGGTTGACAGGCGCACGGGGTGTGACAGGGAGGCGATGGGGTGTGACGGACTCGCCTGCGCATGCGGCGCCGCGGCACGCCGCGTCGCCGCCTGCTCCGGCTCATTCCAGGCTCGGCCTCGCAAGGGGGTGGGGAGGGGTCACGACCCCTCCCACCCCGGTCGGCCTCGCGCTAACGCATGCAAAGGCGCTTGGTTGTGCGTAGTGCGGACATTCATTTTTCCAACAATAGGACGCACGCAACCCAGAGCCAAACCCTGGGAGGTGACGGGGTTTGGCGGACTACTTCGCCATGCTTGCTCTGGCCTTGTGACATGCCGTGTCGCCGCCTGCTCCGGCTTCGTTCAGGCTCGGCCTCGCAGGTGGGTGGGGAGGGGGGTCACGACCCCCCTCCCACCCCCTGCCCGGCCTCGCGCTAACGCATGCAGTGCGCTAAGTACATGGAATACAAGAGCAATACAAAATCTATAGACAACTAAAAAAATGGGGGGCCCCCAACCCCCCTAGCTTACCGTACAAACAATAAAAAAATCAACTGCAGGACGCATCTTTAGGCGAAAGAGTAGTGCATTTGGTTAGGCAAAAGCAGTGCATTTTATTAGGCAAAGCAGTGCAATATCATAAAGCAATGCAGTTCCAGAATATACACATGAAATACAGGGTCTGCGGCAAAAGTGCAGCAAAAAAAAACAGGTGCAACACAGACTTGTAGACAAAATGCAGTGCTTTTTGTTGGACGAAGAAGTTCGGCATCACATGCAATGCACTTTATGGGACATATACGATACATATAAGCGTGACAAAATGCCAGTTCACACAGAACGTGGTCGTCAACAAAAAAAATATACACATATATATACTATATGAGTTATCTATAATACCTAAATAGTTCATCCCCACTATCCTATTTCTCTTAACATGCAAGCTATCCACCTCATCAATTGTGCCACATCATCATTTTTCTTCCAATCATCACCAACCTTTATGGCCACGTTGTAAGTTGTATTATCTGACTTATTAAATAACCGACTGAAGCCCAACCATATTTCCTCTCGATGAAGACCGATCACCTTAAATGACCCACGCACCAAGGACGCCTCTCCCTCGATTGTGGCTCTACGGCTGTATGGTCTTCGTCAGATGTCTCCTCGGTTTCACAAACCGTTGATTTCTCTCCGCACTAATATCTTCCTATTAAGCTGCACGCCGGCACTCTGCCTTCTCTGACTAATGGTCTCCCTCCATCAACGCACTTTCCTTCCATCTCAACAGCAAGCTTTCTGTGAAGGAACATGCCACTGTATGCGCGTGCTCGGGCGTGGTGCCGTCGAGGTTGATTGCCTGAGGAGCAGTTACGTTCTGTCGAGTCACGGACAATGGAGCATCCAATGGAGGATGAGGCATCCAATGGCAATGTCGGTGCATTCGGCAGTACGGGGCAAGGGCTGGATCGATGGATTTCTCATATTGGGCTTGGCCATCTCCTTTGTACGTCTTTTCTTCTTCCCCTAAAATCGCACCTGACAGGTTGGACCTCGGCCGCCATGGCGATTTGGAGGCTGGAACTCGACCTTGAGAGAAATTTGGCTGGGCGAGTACTCTGTTCCGCCACCGGGTCACCTGCTTGCCCCTGTGGTAGATCCGCCACTGCCTCTGATGGCACCGCCGCCACCGTGTAATCGTGTGATTCCGTCATATGCCTTCCGACTGCGAGCTTCCTCATGGAGTAATAAAGAAAATCAAAGAAACTGCTCTCATGGTGTTCTTCAACGGCCATATCCAAGCCAGAGGACGAAAGACCACACAACCCTGTTGATCTGTACGTATATCTTCCTTCTGAATATATGTTCATTTTATTGATCCCTCCCACTTCCATGTCATATCATCTTAGGTATATGAGACCATGTAGTCCGTATGTTCTTCTTGCATATTGCTTCGTTATGGCAGTTCTGCTTTGCTAGCACACAAAGCTTTTTACGTGCCTGGTTGTTCGCTTCAGATACATCGTGATTGACTGGCTGAGTTATTGGTTCATTTTTGTAGGCATGTGGAAATTATGATGGATGCTGCCGTCATGGAAATAGGTTCTGACCAGTGAGAAACCCACATATAACCTCAACACTTGGTTCCTGTTGTAGTATTTGTTATCTCATGTTTTATCCTCCTACTTGCTTTAGTTCCTTATATATTCTTTCTCTATCTAGCAATTGCACGATCTGCACTGCTTATTCTGAATTGTAACCACAGACCTGTACTGGAAAATAGTATGACAATGTCTATTCAGATTTCTGCTACAACAAGCTCTTTACTTATTGTTTTCAGTTACATTTTGCTTCGGCTGATGTTTAATGATGTGAAAGTCTTAGCAAAAAATCTTCTGGGGATAATGAGGTATTTATTGTTATTCTTAATTGTGTTTGTATCAGGCATTCGCAATGAAGATCAAAAGATGCATTTCTCCCTTTCTCATCTGAAAACAAACATTTTTATAACGTAATTTGTTTGTTATAGATTTTTGTTTCACCTGTTACGTGCATCTATCCTGATTTAAAATCTATGCATGTCTTTTGCTGAATTCCACTATTTCATCAAACAATGATATGTCGTGTTCTTCCACCGTTTCAATTAGAGAATCTCAGAAGAAATACATAGATTGTTGATGTCCCGTAGAGTCTTCTACCACTGATGCTAAATGAATGTACTGGTCCACTGTGAGTAGACTTTTCTCCTATAGATCTCAAAAGAAATAGAAGCTCAACATAAATACATAGATGCAATTGCAATAATGAAGAACACAAAAGAACCAATGATTATTCTGCCAGAAAAATTAGAACCGGTGTTTTTTTACTTCCAAATGCGAGTCAGTGCCTCAACTCACCGTGTGTGCATTGTTGACTACGAAAGAAACTGGGACATTATATGTCACAAGGTCGCACTAACCAAAAAGACACCAACAAACAAAATCAAATAGATCCTACTTAATTTGAATCACCTATATATGAAATATATTGTTTTGTTTATTATTAACACTTCTATATAAATGTACCATATTATTGATTCAAATTGTTATCATATTTGCTATCTGAATGCTACAAAGAAACACCAAAAATTCCCGCAGCAACGCGCGGGGATATTATCTAGTTTATATAAAATACACATACATATACGAATTCGTCCATATACACTGCTGCAAAAAGCAGACGAAAACACAACAACAGCAAACAAAAGTCTTTTCATACATTATCTACCTTAGGCAGCACACAGTACACAACATGAACCCTAGTTCTTGTCCATACACAGGCTTTTACCAAGTAGAAACAATGCCAAAATGACAGTTACTGCGTCTGCAATTGCGATAGGGAAGTAAGCCTGAGGTCCGCAATCAGATCTCGTAGCTCAAGCGGCATGTCTTCATAACACAACATGTTCGAAGGATTGAACAACAGCTGGAACATGTACTCAGACTTCCAATCTTCAACAGCAGGCTGAAAAAGAAAATAAAAAAAATGCAGATAGTGATTAAATAAAAGGTTGTCATAAAGAACAAAATGTGAAAAAGTAAAATAATAAAAAAAGTAACAAGAAAAATAAGAAAACAGAGAAGGTGTTACGTCAGATTTGATAATTTTCTCAACTAGACGTTGCCGTCATACAACTGCGTCAACCTCAGAACATAGATTTCGCACTCGTTTGCTCGCTGCGCTGGCACGATCGGGTAAGAGGGCTTCTCTGCCAATTTAACCCAGTCAGGGTGGTTCTTAGATTTATACATTTTTTCACCATAAATCTCCTTCAGCAACTGAGTCATCCTCCTCATCTGGCAAAAAAAAGGAAGCACAAGGTAAAAATAACACACACCACAGATCAAATTACTATTCAGACGAACCGAAAAAATACAAAAGTTGTTCTCAACGTTTAGACAGTCCGTCTTGTAAATGCACGTGAGGTCATTTTCTTTTATATCCTTTTTTACACAGATTATGGGGGGTGTGAGAAAATGCAGTTCTGTCGTGCATATGTTGCAGTGCACTACATAAACAAGTGTGGTTCTATGTGTGCTAACATTTCATGTGCATTTTATAAAAAAATGCAGTATGAGAAAAACAAAAAAGCTTTGCACTTAGCAAGAAAAAATGAGATACCACCTCAGTGCAATCTGAGTGGTAGTAAGTCCTGCGCCACTTTGTCGTGACATCAGGATGGCCAGTGTACTTCCTAGTGTCATGGATATCAAACGTCTGGCGATGCTGGTTCATCGTGTATAAGGAACAATGACCATCCTTGGAGCGCGGCATCATAATCTGTTCACATCAACAAAACAAAAAAATGAAATGAGAAGTTATTTCGACACGTAGCACTAGGACCACTGTTTCCAGAAATAACTATAAAAATAAATGCAACAAACCAGGAAAAATAAATGACGGAAAACAATGAACTTACCAGTTTTGCATCCAACAGGTTTACATCGTCACTCACAAAAACCTTGAACTGGTTAACTGCATCTTGCAAAACAAACGGGCTATGCACAACTGGCAACACAGGGTTTAAATCATCATCTCTCGTCACAAAGGTTTCCATTTGAAGAACATACTGCACAGAAAAAAGAACAAAAAAACGACAACAAAAAAAGAATAAACAATGCATGCAGGCATGGACATAAAAAAATCAATACAATAGAAAAAATGACAGCACACGTTTACCATGATAAATAAAGGTGAAAGTAGCACACATTCACCAGAATGATAAACTAAACCTATTTCAGGGTCGTGCTTCCAGTACTTGATGACAAAATCCATGAGATACGAATCCATTAAAGCTCCTTTGCCAAATGTATTATGGATATAGTCAACAGTGTAAGTATCAAGATCACCAAAAGGACTATTCACCATAAAGAACGCATTCCTTCAGTAAACATACACAGATGGGATCAATAAAATTAAAATTAAGAACAAAACACACAAAAAGGATTAAGGGCACACACATAAAACTTACTTGTGGTATTTGGTTACAAAATCTTTGCTGAGAACAAGATCCTTTATTTTCCTCGCCTCATCAATATATTTGAACCTCGGAGGCTTCAATTTCTCTATAGAGCATCTCAACTTAAAAGCCCTCTCACCTGCCCTCTTGTTCGAAAATATTTCAACGTCATCCACAGGAGGACGATTAATTGCTGCACTCCTAGTCCTAGTGACGCGAGGACACGGTGTAACAAAATCATCATCATCAACATCAAATACATCGCGTGGAGAGCTAGGCGGAGAAACACTCCCACCATCAGGTCCAGACGCCACAACTGTGTTCAAACCATCTCCAGCCAAAGAACCAAAATTATCTGGAGATATTTCAATGGCACAATCCTCCATAACCACCTCAGTATCCTGGGACTCGAACAGTGACGTACAGCCTTCATGAAGCCCCCCATCAAAACCTAAAAACGTGTAGAAAAAACATGGAAACACTCAACACAAAAAAACCAAAAAACATGTAATACATCTCATTAATATAAAAAAATGCAGTTCACTAAAGAACAGAATGCAGCGCACTTGTCTACATCAATGCAGTCCACTTGTCTACAGCAATGCAGAACAAAATTTATACAAAAAATGCAGCCCACTTGTATACAACAATGCAACAAACTTATAAAGAACAATGCAGATCACTTGCCAAAAAAATAAAATGCATCTCACTAACACAACAGAATAAATATACACATCCATTCTAAATCACGAATTTAAATAAACAAACTAGTAAAAAAAGCCCGTAAGAAACGGAAGCAAGCAGTAGACAAAAAATAAATAAAGGAAGGACAAAGAAGTTCACTAAAACAACCTTTATCTGCAAAAATTAAAAGTGATGTTAAATCAAGGGAACACTTTCTCAATGTGACCCAACTATAGAGCATGGTCTTTCAGATGTAGCCAATGTGCTCCACCCCAAACTGAGCAACTCGAACACCATTCCATGTCCGCAAGAATTGAAACATGTAGAATCCACAATCATGCCTGCAATAAAAGAATAAAAAACATGAGTTTCACAAAATGAAATAAGAAACTTGAGCAATATGGTGGAGAGGGGTTGTACGGAACACATCCATTTGGCTGCATTGGGACAATGACATGTTTCAACACAAATCCATCAAGTGTAGGAGGATTTAGCGGCTCATCAGAACTTGAGCTTCCTTCTTTCCATGCACGCTTGATATTTTTAACCATCCTCCTAAAAACCCTGATTGCATCAGGGCTGCCAGGTTTATTGAGCGAATCAAGAAATTCAAACCGCCTTTCTTTCACATTTAATGCAACTACACAATAATGACCAATGCCATCCCTCATCTCTGGCGGATCAAAAGTTGCAAAAAGGACCTGTTCGAAGCACGAATAAATAAATAAAATTATTATAAGAAGAAGAAACAGAACACTATAAAAACAAACACGCAAAAAATAGTTTTCAACACATAAAAACGTTACTCGCCATGTCCTTTTTATCAACACGCTCCTCGGCTTTTGAAGAGAACATAATTTTAACACTCCTGCCTACAGTACCACCATTCCAAATATTTGTCTGCCAAAACAAAACCAAAATCGAATAGTGCTCAAGCAAACAGGTCATCGCACGAAATCAGAAAAGAAAATCAAAAAAATAAAACAAAAATTTCTGCATTCTTACACAAACATGGTACGGGACAACCATTGTCGGAGATCCTTTAAACTTATCTACCAGCAAAGAAACCCCAAGATCTACAAGGCTTGTAGTGAGCATCCCTTTATCCCAAAAGGATTGACCAATTTCGCCAATGGTAATATCAGCCATCTCAGTTTTAAAAGCAATCATGTCCCTGAATTTTTCATGAAAAAACTGAAACATAAAATACTAAAAAAACAAATAAAAAGGGGTAAATACCAAAATTAGAAAATACATATGAGCAAAACAATTTCAAAAAAACCATACTTCTTCTTCTTGTCCTTCCAAACCCTCGTAACAGCAGCGTACAACTCATTGTATCTTTTCAGAAGAGCTGGATCAATGCTCGACGGTGTCATAACTGGGAGTTCATCATCTATAGTAAAAAGATGAAGTTCACTTATCGAAATAATGAAGTTCAAATATTAAGATAAGAAAATTCTGCTAGCTATTTTGAAAATCATAAACAAAAGATCAAGTTTCACTTATCATTAAACATCTAATACATATACCATAGTAATTAAACAAAATGAAATGAGAAAAACTTCAACTGCACTGTTCGAAACAAAACTCTTGCCTTCAGTGTCAGAGTCTTCATGCTGTTGTTCTTCAGAGCTGACAAAAACATTTTCTTGGGTAGGTTGCGACGAATCCACCACAACCTCACTGGATCGCCTTCCGCAAAGAACATCAAGATTCTCTGGATTTACAACACCGTCAACCGCAACGTCCTTAGATACTTCAGCTACATGAGGCTCCACCCTCGATACTTCAGGAACATCGTTGGCCGCCAGACAAACAGGGGAAGCAACAACAATAACAGCAGGGTCGACATTCTCCAACGGCTTTTCAGTGCCAAAATCAGAATCTTCATGCCGACTAGGGGAAACATCATGGGATTCTTAAGCTATAGAAGGGTCTGCACAGTCAACGGCAACCGATGCAGAAGCATCAACACTGCCACCACCATCAATAAAGACAACCGCTTCGATTCAGATCAACGTGAACTTCCACGTTTTCTTCTCCAGGCTGTGGAAAGTTTAAAAAACACACAATAACACAAAATGAGCATGGGGATAATTAACACAACAACACACAGGACACTTATGTTAAAGACTGCTAACAACATACATAGAACAACTGCAGTCCACATATGCAAAACAACTGCAACCATTGTGTGTCAAAACAACTACAACTGCAGTCCACATATACATGAAAAAGAACTGCAGTTCACTTTGTCAAACGCTGCAGTTCAGTTATGTTAAATACTGAAGCTTACGTATGTAAAACATTATCGACCATGCATGCGAAAAGAACTGCAGTCATCATAAAGATCAAGCTCACACATGTAAAACTATTGCAGCAAACATATGTAAATGAAAATGCATATGAGTGAACATAACACCGTACATCAAGTTTATAACAACAACAAAAAATTAGATTACAACACACTAACAGAACAATTAATATAACTATACCTTATCAGCTACAACATCCGGAGGGGATGATGCATCAGCCAAGACCTCATCCTTCTCAGAGACATTGTAGGACTCTTTGTGCACATCACAAGCAGCAACACCAGTCTACGGGCATAGAACAAACCAAAAACGAAAATAAGATGGTAACGACCAAAAAACAAAAAAATTCAACTATGCACAAGCAGTACACACATTACAACCGTGAAGTACACAAAAAATACAATAAAAATGGAAAGCAACAAATGCAAGTTTAAGAAGAGGGACGCATGGCAGAATAGACATGGCACAAGTACTTGTACCTGACCAATTCCATCGTCCCTAGTTCCATGGACACCAGAAGATTCCACTCCAGCCTATCACAAAAAACAAAAATAGTGAGGAGCAGTCCACATAATACGCAAAAGAGGTTCAAAGACACAAAAACCTAGAACATACATTATCGCCGTAACGCCAAATATTCTCCGACGGTTCATTTCATCCAAAATATGCCCAGCATCCTTCTCATACTGACCGCATTTTTCCTCCTGTGGATGTCTCAATTGAGCATAGGAAGACCGGACATTCGTCACTTCAATCTTAAGGCTTTCAATCATGCCACAATTAAAATTGTGAGCAGCAAAAATATCTTCATCTCGTGGGCCATGGCCAACAGGGAAAAAACCAGCAACTGTCCTCAACATGTCACCAGAGGTTGGCAAATCTTCACCAACTTCAAAACCTTGAAGAAGCTCATCAATCTCCTCGTGTTTTTGCCGCCAACAAATGTCTGTTTAGAAGAGCTTCTATTATCAAACATCTGTCGAGCCACGAAACCACGAGTACGTGGCACCTCATCATCACAGGCAGGAAGCTGGCTACATATAGGCTCATAAAACCTAGCATGAGTGCTAGGTCCCGCATCAAAGCTGCCGCATACAACTACAACAGGACGGTTGTACACAATATCACCTGACGTCTTCCACTGCAAAAAAAAGACAAGAGACAAAGAGAAGTACACATGTGAGTACTAGAAAAGTTCAGATTAATAATGGCTGCACCTTTTTTTAGAAAAATCTGATATTAAAAACTCAGATGCACTAACCAGCAGCTTCCCAAATTTGTAAGTTTCCAAGTAAATCTTTCCCTTCACAAGCACATCCTCATTGTATAACTTCATCAGGTCCTTGGTCGTCAGGTATGATGCACGTGGCGTCAACGTGTGCATGACTTAAAATTTGCGAAGTTTCAAATAGTCAAGATACATAATCAGGGGGACAATGGCACAACCCTCTGCACAATTCTGATTGCTGCCTTCTGTTTGCCACCTCACCACAGCTGCCTACAACTCATCAACTACAAGCTGGCAAAAGTCCATCTGAGCCATAGCCGCATAATCCATGTTCTCTACCATTGCAACAACTCTGCCCAAACGAACTGCAGGCCCCAAGCGCAGCAAATTCTGGTAGAGTATCAGGAAGAACACCTTCACAGCAAGGTCAACAGTCACATGATCATCTTCCTCCACCAACACCTTCAACTTATCAAGCAAGTCCTTGACACCTATACTTTTTGAACGGTCAAAGCCAAGCTCATCCTTGAGGGCAGTCAACGATTCATCATATTACCGGCAGCAGGCATGTGTGCAGTGTGACGTCCCATGGGTAAATCAAAAATGTGATGAACTGCATCACGATTGATTCGAAGAACCCTGCCATTCCCAAAGTCCATTATCATGGTTGCAGGGTCAATCACTCCCATCAGATAGCACATAAGAATGCGCGACACGTTTTTCTTTACTGTCAGTTCAAAGACAACACCAAATCTAGCATCCCGAACATGACTACAGTGTGCCTCTTTCAACAAAGCAGTAGCCTTGCAAACAGTGGGAAGCGACAAATGTACGGTCTTGTTAAATCGAGAATCATCTCCCTCAGCATCATCTTCAGCTGCATTTCTCTTACTAGACTTCTTCCTCTGTGTAAAGGGAAATGCAATCCACATTAGAAGACTAGCCATAAAAAAACAGACAGAGAAAACACAGATAGAATAACAATGAAGGAAACAAATGCAGTCCACTTCAACAAACCTTTGGAACAACATCCACCTCCTCGCCAGAGTCAGCACCAACATCTTCATCGACATCATCACGAGCACACTTGGGTAGACTCTTAGATGAACCAAAATCTTTGTGTCTACCACTATGAACATCCCTCACAAAATCAGCAAGCACAAAGTCATTATCATCAGAGTTGGGACCTTTAGTGACATATAGTCGCTTGCGCTGAGGATCATCCTTTCCACCAGCTTCAGCAGTTCTCTTGCCAAGATTCTTGTTCATGCCAGCAACACATGGACTCCGCCCAGGTGTACCACCTTCCTCAGCAACAGTACTCAGCCTCTTCTTCTACAAAGAAGGCTTTTTCACCTTGGCAAATTGGGCACCCTTGGCACCATCTGCAGCTCTCCTCTGCTTCTCCTTCTCCACAAACTCTTTTAAGTCACTTTCAAACCTCAACTTCTTCTTGCTTTGCTTCAACTCATATACACGAAGCTCTTCCGAGACCATCCAATCCTGTGTAACTTCCTCTGTACCATCAACAGACTGCGATTGTGTTTCAGACAAAACGGGACATCTCTGGTCAAAGCTCACACCAACATTACCCTCTGCAAAATAATGGTCAATCAATTGAGTAACCTCCTCAAACCCAAAGCGCCCAAAGATGGAAAAATAAACACTGCGTCAAAATGAAGTATTACTATGGTCGTTAAAAAGTGCACAAAAAGAACAAATGCAGTACACTTAGACATATAAAATGCAGTGCTACAACCATAAGCTAAAAATAAAAAATAATGCATTGCACAAAAAAGTTGAATAAAACAACAATGCAGTTCACACATACATATAGTGAAGTTCACATATACAAAATAAATGCAGTGCTGCATACAATAACTTCACGTTTGTTCCCAACAAAATGCCGGACTAGATAAAGCAAGGCAACGCCAATTGGTACAACATCAAAGTAACCAGCATACACAAAATAAACAAATCAATCACATACCAGAAGGAGGGGCCACACTTAGGGGAGAAGATTCAATCGACGAATTCAATTGATGTCCTCCCTCGACACCATAATCCTTACCACCAGGACAACGAGAGCCAATTGGTGTATCATTATGAGTACTGCAATCACCTACTAGATTAAAAAACAACCAGAAACAAAAATTACAAAACATCACGTGACAAAATAATGCAAACGAACGCTGACAACTAACAGAGCATAAACCAAATATGCAGGATGATTTAGGAAACTAGATAAACATCAAACAAAATAAAACAAAAGCCTAAAATAAGCACTCCACATACCCTGAACTCCTCCTCCCACTGCTTTCGGCGAAGACATGGCGTTTGCCTGCAGCACAAGGACGAAGTGACAGATATAAGCAACAAAATCAGCGAAAATCTCACAAAACCCTAGATCCACCTTGCTACACACGAGTATTGACTTCAAATCGAGATAAAATCGACTGCCTACGGAAAAATTACACAAGCAAAAACAACAACAACTACAAGAATCACAAAACAAGACGAGGGGACGATCAAGACCGAGGACAAACGGAACGTACCACAAAAAAGGTGCGGCAACGGCGACAACGGCCGGGGGGGGGGGGTGCGGCGACGGGAACGGACAGGAGAGGGCCGCTGCAGCGCAGCGGCAAGAGCTCACGGAGCGAACGACGACGCGGAATGCAGGAATAAGAACCTCTTGAGGGCGGCGGTTCCTCGGGCGACGGTGGTTGCTGCGGGCGACGGCGGTTTTGCTCGAGGGAGAGATGCCTTGGGAGAAACTGCAATAGAGGAGAGGATCGTTTCTCGGTCTCTCTCCTGTCAGTGAGCGTGAGATCGCCTGGAAGGGACACGTAGGAGGCCCGCGTGTGGTAAAGGGTAACATAAAACGGGCCGGCCCAAAAACGGCCCGGCTAAAATAAGACAGACTACATCAAAACACACATGATGCAGTTCTCTGTGAGGAACAATGAAGTTCAAACAGTAAAACAAAATAAAATACATGAAGTTCGTAAAAAAGTTAAAATAAGAAACAACACGCATGTTAAGAAAACGCATCCGAAAAGAAAAAGTCTGCCTTCAAATAAGTGCCACACAAAAAAGGGGGGCCCAACCCCCTACCCATCCCGTACCTGGGACTGCAGTAAGTACATGCAAAAAAACAGATGCAGTATGCAACACTAGAAAAATGCAGTGCATTTCGTTACATGAAGCAGTACAGTATAGCAATCCAGTTCCGGATTACCTACATGAATAAATACACGGTATAGAACACAACGAAAAACTCGTAAAATTGTGGAATACATTGTACTTTATTCAGGGGCTGCAGCAAGGACACGAAAAAAACGGTGAAGTACGCACATGTAGGCAAAATGCTGTTCTCTATTGTAGACGACGCAGTGTAGAACTCTAACCAATGCAGTTTCATTATCACGCTGGATACATATAAACGTGACAAATGCCCGTTCGCACAGAAAGTGGTGGTTGATAACCCACAAGTATAGGGGATCGCAACAGCTTTCGAGGGTAGAATATTCAACCCAAATTTATTGATTCGACACAAGGGGAGCCAAAGAATATTCTTGAGTATTAGCAGTTGAGTTGTCAATTCAACCACACCTGGATAACTTAGTATCTGCAGCAAAGTGTTTAGTAGCAAAAGGGGTATGATAATAATGGTAACAGTAGCAAAAGTAAAGATAAATGTTTTTGGGTTTATGTAGTAGTTGTAACAGTAGCAACGAAAAAGTAAATAAGCGAAGAACAATATATGAAGAGCTCGTAGGCAATGGATCAGTGATGGATAATTATGCCGGATGCGATTCCTCATGCAATAGTTATAACATAGGGTGATATAGAACTAGCTCCAATTCATCAATGTAATGTAGGCATGTATTCAGTAAATAGTCACACGTGCTTATGGAAAAGAACTTGCATGACATCTTTTGTCCTACCCTCCCGTGGCAGCGGGTCCTTCTGAAACTAAGGGATATTAAGGCCTCCTTTTAATAGAGAACCGGAACAAAGCATTAACACATAGTGAATACATGAACTCCTCAAACTACGGTCATCACCGAGAAGTATCCCGATTATTGTCACTTCGGGGTTGTCGGATCATAACACATAATAGGTGACTATAGACTTGCAAGATAGGATCAAGAACACACATATATTCATGGAAACATAATAGGTTCAGATCTGAATTTATGGCACTCGGAACATAGTGGATACTAGGGATCAAACCCTAACAAAACTAACTTGATTACATGGTGAATCTCATCTAACCCATCATCGTCCAGCAAGCCTACGATGGAATTACTCAGACACGGCAGTGAGCATCATGAAATTGGTGATGGAGGATGGTTGATGATGTCGGCGGCGACGAATCCCCCTCTCCGGAGCCCCGGACGGACTCCAGATCAGCCCTCCCGAGAGAGATTAGGGCTTGGCGGCGGCTCCGTGTCGTGAAACGCCATGAAACTTTCTCTCTGATTATTTTCTCCCCGAGACGGAATATATGGAGTTGGAGTTGAGGTCGGAGGAGGTCCAGGGGGCCCACGAGATAGGGGGCGCGCCCTGGGGGGGCGCCCCCTGTCTCGTGGACAGGCCCTGGGCCCCCTGGTGTATTTCTTTTGCCCAGTATTTTTTATAAATTCCAAAAAGTGCCTCCGTTGATTTCCAGGTCATTCCGAGAACTTTTCTTTTCTACACATAAAACAACATCATGATAGTTCTGCTGAAAACATCGTCAATCAGGGTTAGTTTCATTCAAATCATGCAAGTTAGAGTCCAAAACAAGGGCAAAAGTGTTTGGAAAAGTAGATACGTTGGAGACGTATCAACTCTCCCAAGCTTAAACCTTTGCTTGTTCTCAAGCAATTCAGTTGATAAACTGAAAGTGATAAAGAAAAACTTTTACAAACTCTGTTGCTCTTGTTGTTGTAAACATGAAAAGCCAAAGATTCAAGTTTCAGCAAATATTATGAACTAACCATACTCACAATAACACACAGGTCTCACAATTACTCATATCAATAACATAATCAGCTAGCGAGCCATAATAATAAAACTCGGATGACAACACTTTCTCATAATAATCTTAACATGATATAACAAAATGGTATCTCGCTAGCCCTTTCTGAGACCGCAAAACATAAATGCAGAGCACCTTTGAAGATCAAGGACTGACTAAACATTGTAATTCATGGTAAAAGAGATCCAGTCAAGTCATACCCAATATAAACTAATAGTAACGAATGCAAACGACGTTGTGCTCTCCAGCGGGTGCTTTTTAATAAGAAGGGATGATGACTCAACATAAAAGTAAATAGATAGGCCCTTCGCAGAGGGAAGTAGGGATTTGTAGAGGTGCCAGAGCTCGATTTTAAAATAGAGTTGAATAACATTTTGAGCGGCATACTTTTGCTGTCAACGTAACAACTATGAGATGGTTGTATCTTCCATACTACATGCATTATAGGCAGTTCCCAAACAGAATGGTAAAGGTTCATACTCCCCCTCCTCCACAAGCATCAATCCATGGCTTGCTCGAAACAACGAGTGCCTCCAACATTCAAAGGGTCCCATGGGGAGTTTTGTTTGCAATTATTTTGATTTAGTTTTGATCTTTTGGATCATGGGACTGGGCATCGATTACGGCCCTTTCTCGTGAATGAGGAGAGGAGTCCACTCCTCTTGAGAATAACCCACCTAGCATGGAAGATATAGGCAGCCCTAGTTGTACATGAGCTGCTCGAGTATACAAAACAGAATTTCATTTGAAGGTTTGGAGTTTGGCACATACAAATTTACTTGGAACAGCAGGTAGATACCGCATATAGGAAGGTATAGTGGACTCATATGGAACAACTTTGGGGTTTAAGGAGTTTGGATGCACAAGCAGTATTCCCGCTTAGTACAAGTGAAGGCTAGCAAAAGACTAGGAAGCGACCAAGCTGGGAGAGCGACAACGATCGTAAACATGCACTAAAATTAATTTACACCGAGAACAAGCATGAGTAGGATATAATCTACCATGAACATAAATATCATGAAGGCTATGTTGATTTGATTCAACTACATGTGTGAACATGTGCCAAGTCGAGTCACTCAATTCATTCAAAGGAGGATACCATCCCATCATATCATATCATAATCATTCTAATAGCATGTTGGCACACAAGGTAAACCATTATAACTCAAAGTTGATCAAGCATGGCACAAGTAACTATAATCTCTAAATGTCATTGCAAATATGTTTACTTCATAGTAGCTGACTCATGAACGATGAACTCATCATATTTACAAAAACAAAAGAGGTCGAGTTCATACCAGCTTTTCTCATCCCAATAAGTTCATCATATATCGTCATTATTACCTTTCACTCACACGGCCGAACGATGTGTATAATAATAAGAGTGCACGTGCATTGGACTAAGCTGGAATCTGCAAGCATTCAACTCAAGAGAGAAGACAGGGTAATATAGGCTCTAAGTTAAATAAACATTCATGCATATAAGAGCCACTAAGCATTTCCAATATGGTCTTCTCGACCCCTAAAAGAAAGAAAATAAAATAAAACTATTTACACGGGAAAGCTCCCAACAAGTAAGAAGAAGAACTAGAAATATTTTCGGATTTTCATTTTAATTTCTACTACAAGCATGGAAATTAAACTAACTAATTTTTTTTGGTTTTTCTTAAGGTTTATCAAACACACAAGAAGAAAACTAGAAAAAGAAATTTAAACTAACATGGATAATACAATGAAAGAGTATGAGTAACGACGAGTAGTGTGTGAACATGAATGTAAAGTCGGTGAGAAATACGTACTCCCCCAAGCTTAGGCTTTTGGCCTAAGTTGGTCTAGTACCAAGGACCGCCGCTACTCTCCCCGGTGTAGTGGGAGGTGTAGTCAGGATACCACCGGGCTGGTCATCTCCGGATCCCACCGGATGAGATGATGCACGATAAGGGTCCAGCTCAGTGTTCAGCTCAGGTTCGAGTTACGAGTAAAAGCTTGAGCTCGGTGATTGTACACCGCTTTGGAGTAACAAGAAAATTATCTGCAGTCAAATCAAACAACAGAGGCGCAGTAAAATAATAGTCTCATTGTGTTTCTTATTAAATCTAAGGTTATACAAGAGCATCTTCTCTTCGTTGTCAACAATAAATTTGTGGGCTACCATGCTCTTGTAATCTAAGATGTGAGGAGGTAATTTTGTCTCCTCCTCCTCATAATGCCTAATGGGTGTCTGAAAATGTTCAGCAAGACGTGCATCATAGATACCTCCAAATATGGGGCCTTCTGTACGATTCAGGGCTAGCCGTTTAGCAACGACGGCACCCATACTAAAAGTGTTGTCTCCCAGCAAAGCATGTTGAAGAAAAATAATATCTGGAATACTCAAATTTCCACTATTTCCACGACCCATCAAACATCTACTAGAAAATATAGCAAAATAGCATAAAACAGGGAAGTATATGCTAGAGACCTTCGCCCCGGAGCCCTTCTTTGGCTCCTCTACAGCAATAGTATTAACAAAGCCACCCACATCCTCACGATGGGGTTCATCTAATTCTCCCTCATAAGGTATCCTACATACCGCGCAAAAATGACGTAAAGACATTTCTTTGAATTCATCATATAAATGAAATGATACTGCAGGCGGTGATTTCTTAGGATAATAATAAAAGTTTTGCACAAAAGTATTGGTAATTAAGAGATACTGATCGATTCGATCGTTGATGAAACTGGTGAGACCTGCAGTCTCGATTAAAGCATAAAAATCTTCATGAATTCCGGCTTCTTTCAAGAAGTCATCGCATGGCCATTCACACGACCGTACTTCCGCTAAGCGAGGAAGATTATACTTGGGTTTTTCCTTCTCTTTGTCTTGTCTTTCCTTAGAGCTTTGGCTAGAAGAGCCTTTAAAGAGCCTCCTTAAAATTTTCTGAAAATTTCTGAAATTTTAGTAACTTCAAAATAAAAGTGAATAAAACTAAACAAGATTGATAGCAACTACTCCTACAAGTGCCTAGAGCCTATATCATGCATTGGAATTGCTTGGGACCTCAAAAATTTAACATGCAAGCTCAAGAGCATGGTCACCTATGCAACAAAAATTTACAATGAATAAGGCACTAGAACAAAAACTAATTGGACCAATGGAGGAGTCACATACCAAGCAACAATCTCCCAAAGCAGTTTTGTGAATGGAGCTTTGAGCAAGGAGATCGAAAATCACAGCAAAAGTGGCTGGAACTCGTGCTTGAGTTGGTTTTGCGGGTTTGTGTGAGACAGAGGAAGAAGATGGGTGCAGGGATAAGTGGAGGGGAGCCACCAGGGGCCCACGAGACAGGGGGGCGCGCCCTACAGGGGGGGACGCCCTCCTCTCTCGTGGCATGGTGCTTGGCCCTCCTGCAGTGTTTTCAGTGCCTAAAATCCTCAAATATTCCAGAAAAAATCATACTAGATTTGCAGGGCATTTGGAGCACTTTTATTTTCGGGCTATTTTTTAATGCACGGATAATTCGTAAAAGCAGACGGATAATACTAATTTTGCTTTATTTATTCTAAATAACAGAAAGTAAAAAAGAGGGTACAGAAGGTTGTGCCTTCTAGTTTCATCCATCTCATGATCATCAAAATGAACCCACTAACAAGGTTGATCAAGTCTTGTTAACAAACTCATTCCGAATAACACGGAACCGGAGAAATTTCGAATAACACTAAGTTACCTCAACGGGGATATGAAAATCCCCAATAATAAGAATATCATACTTTTTCTTGACAGTAGGGAGAGGAAATTCAAAACCTCCAAAAATGATAGTTGGAACTTTTCCAATTGAATTGATGCTATGAACTTGAGATTGTTTCCTCGGAAAGTGTACCGTATGCTCATTACCATTAACATGAAAAGTGACATTGCCTTTGTTGCAATCAATAACAGCCCCTGCAGTATTAAGAAAAGGTCTACCAAGGATAATAGACATACTATCATCCTCAGGAATATCAACAATAACAAAGTCCGTTAAGATAGTGACATTTGCCACTACAACAGGCACATCCTCACAAATACCGATAGGTATAGCAGTTGATTTATCAGCCATTTGCAGAGATATTTCAGTAGGTGTCAACTTATTCAATTCAAGTCTACAATATAAAGAGAGAGGCATAACACTAACACCGGCTCCAAGATCACATAAAGCAGTTCTAACATAATTTCTTTTAATAGAGCATGGTATAGTTGGAACACCCGGATCTCCAAGTTTCTTTGGTATTCCACCTTTAAAAGTGTAATTAGCAAGCATGGTGGAAATTTCAGCTTAGGTATCTTTCTTTTATTTGTGATGATATCCTTCATATACTTGGCATAAGGATTTACTTTAAGCATATCGATTAAGCACATACGTAAGAAAATAGGTCTAATCATTTCAGCAAAGCGCTCAAAATCCTCATCATCCTTTGACTTGGATGGTTTAGGAGGAAAGGGCATGGGTTTCTGAACCCATGGTTCTCTTTCTTTACTGTGCTTCCTAGCAAAAAAATCTCTCTTATCATAATGTTGATTCTTTGATTGTGAGTTATCAAGATCAACAACAGGTTCAATCTCTACATCATTATCATTGCTAGGTTGAGCATCAACATGAACATTATCATTGACATTATCACTAGAGTCATGTTCATCACCTGATTGAGTTTCAAAGATCGTAAATGTAAATATTATTGGGATTCTCAGGTGTGTCTACAGTAGGTTCACTAGAACCATGCAAAGTTTTAACGTTTTTCTTCTTCTTCTTTTTAGAAGAACTAGATGCCTCTAAATTATTTCTCTGAGAATCTTGCTCGATTCTCTTAGGGTTGCCTTCAGGATACAAAGGTTCCTGAGTCATTCTACCAGTTCTAGTAGCCACTCTAACAGCAAAGTCATTTTTATTATTTAATTCATCAAGCAAATCATTTTGAGCTTTAAGTACTTGCTCAGCTTGAGTAGCAACCATAGAAGCATATTTGCTAACGCGGTGAAGTTCATCTTTAACTCTAGCCATATTATCACCTACGCGTCCTATCTCGAAAGCATTATTCTTTAACTCTCTACCAACATAAGCATTAGAACTTTCTTGCCTAGCCATAAAGTCATCAAATTCATCTAAGCATGGGCTATGAAATTTAGTAGAGGGTATTTCAACTTTATCATATCCATAGAGAGAATTTACCTTTACTACCTGTGCCGGGTTATCAAGACAATGTAATTCTTCAGGCGGTAAACTAAGACCATGTATTTCTTCAATAGGAGGTAAATTCTTAACATCTTCAGCTTTAATACCTTTTTCTTTCATTGATTTCTTTGCCTCTTGCATATCTTCAGGACTGAGAAATAAAACACCTCTCTTCTTCGGAGTGGGTTTATGAATAGACTCAGGAGTTGGCTCAATTGGTTCAGGAATTACTTCAGGAACTGGCTCAGGAAGAGTCCAATTATTTTCATTAGTCAACATATTATTCAATAATATTTCAGCTTCGTTGACTGTTCTTTCCCTGAAAACACAACTAGCACAACTGTCCAAGTGGTCCTTGGAAGCATCGGTTACTCCATTATAAAAGATATCAAGTATTTCATTTTTCTTAAGAGGATGATCAGGCAAAGCACTAAGTAACCGGAGAAGCCTCCCCCAAGCTCGTGGGAGACTCTCTTCTTTGATTTGCACAAAATTATATATTTCCCGCAAGGCAGCCTGTTTCTTATGAGCAGGGAAATATTTAGCAGAGAAGTAATACTCATATCCTGGGGACTACGCACACAACCAGGAGCAAGAGAATTATACCAAGTCTTAGCATCACCCTTTAATGAGAACAGAAATATCTTAAGGATATATAAATAGCGAGACTTCTAATAATTAGTAAAAAAGGTGGCTATTTCTTTCATATTTGTAAGATGTGCCACAACAGTTTCAGATTAAAGGCCATAAAAAGGATCGAGACTCAACTAAAGTAATAATATCGGGATCGACAGAGAATTCATAATCCTTATCAAGAATTAACACAAATAGGTGAAGTAGCAAAAGCGATCGGGTTTCATTCTAGCATTAAGAGACTGCTACTTCCATTTAGCTAATAATTTCTTAAGATCATTCCTATCATTGCAGGCAAGGATTTCCAAAGCAGCTTTTTCATGCATAACATAACCCTTAGGAACAACACGTAAAACATAATCATTAGGGGAACCTTCATCATCACTATCATCAGTAATAGGATCTTGATAATTTCATCCCCTCTAACTCTCGCAAGTTGTTCATCTTGAAATTCACCTAATGGCAAAGTGGTATCACGCACAGAAGTAGTTTCATCATGCATAGCAGAAGTGGCATCATCGATAACATGCGACATATTAGAATTCATAGCAGTAGCAGGTTTAGGTGTCGCAAGCTTATTAATAACGGAAGGAGAATCTAGTGCAGAGCTAGATGGCAGTTCCTTACCTCCCCTCGTAGTTGCGGGATAAATCTTGGTCTTAGCGTCTTTCAAGTTCTTCATAGTGATCAACAGATATAAATACCAAGTGACCTAGAGAATAGAGCTATGCTCCCCGGCAACGGCGCCAGAAATTGGTCTTGATAACCCACAAGTATAGGGGATCGCAACAGGTTTCGAGGGTAGAGTATTCAACCCAAATTTATTGATTCGACACAAGGGGAGCCAAAGAATATTCTTGAGTATTAGCAGTTGAGTTGTCAATTCAACCACACCTGGATAACTTAGTATCTGCAGCAAAGTGTTTAGTAGCAAAAGTGGTATGATAATAATGGTAACAATAGCAAAAGTAAAGATAAATGTTTTTGGATTTTTGTAGTAGTTGTAACAGTAGCAACGGAAAAGTAAATAAGCGAAGAACGATATATGAAGAGCTCGTAGGCAATGGATCAGTGATGGATAATTATGCCGGATGTGATTCCTCATGCAATAGTTATAACATAGGGTGATATAGAACTAGCTTCAATTCATCAATGTAATGTAGGCATGTATTCCGTAAATAGTCATACGTGCTTATGGAAAAGAACTTGCATGACATCTTTTGTCCTACCCTCCCGTGGCAGCGGGTCCTTACGGAAACTAAGGGATATTAAGGCCTCCTTTTAATAGAGAACCGAACAAAGCATTAACACATAGTGAATACATGAACTCCTCAAACTACGGTCATCACCGAGAAGTATCCCGATTATTGTCACTTCGGGGTTGTCGGATCATAACACATAATAGGTGAATATAGACTTGCAAGATAGGATCAAGAACACACATATATTCATGGAAACATAATAGATTCAGATCTGAATTCATGGCACTCGGGCCTTAGTGACAAGCATTAAGCATAGCAAAGTCATAGCAACATCAATCTCAGAACATAGTGGATACTAGGGATCAAACCCTAACAAAACTAACTTGATTACATGGTGAATCTCATCCAACCCATCACCGTCCAGCAAGCCTACGATGGAATTACTCACACACGGCGGTGAGCATCATGAAATTGGTGATGAAGGATGGTTGATGATGACGGCGGCGATGAATCCCCCTCTCCGGAGCCCCGAACGGACTCCAGATCAGCCCTCCCGAGAGAGATTAGAGCTTGGCGGCGGCTCCATGTCGTGTAACGCGATGAAACTTTCTCTCTGATTTTTTTCTCCCCGAGACGGAATATATGGAGTTGGAGTTGAGGTCGGAGGAGGTCCAAGGGGCCCACGAGATAGGGGGGCGCGCCTCTGGGGGCGCCCCTGTCTCGTGGGATGTGCCCCGGCCCCTGATGTATTTCTTCGCCAAAGATTTTTATAAATTCCAAAAAGTGCCTCCGTTGATTTCCAGGTCATTCCGAGAACTTTTCTTTTCTACACATAAAACAACATCATGATAGTTCTGCTGAAAACAGCGTCAGTCCGGGTTAGTTTCATTCAAATCATGCAAGTTAGAGTCCAAAACAAGGGCAAAAGTGTTTGGAAAAGTAGATACGTTGCAGACGTATCAGTGGTTACAAAAATTTACTGATAAAAAATAAATAAAACCACGTTAAAAAACCACAATCGCATACAACCACCCAATCGGAGCGGCTCCATCGCCACAAGCCCACGATCACAGACGCAACACCAACCCACGATCTGCACAACCGCATCGTCAGCGAGATCATGCAGTTCTTCCGATGCGGCCATCCCACCCCGCATCCTCACCTTAAATTCAGACCTCTACCAAAGGCCTTCTCATCCACAACAACACAAGTCTCCATTGCGTTGCCACCAAATCGCTCCATCACATCCATCTCCACGCAAAACACCAAGCCCTACTACCGGCCATGGCGTCCGCCGACGAGTACAAGGGCATGGAGGCCCACGGCAACACCAAGTTGCACGTCATCCACACCAACGACAAGAAGCAGATGGCGATCACCCTCTCGCAGTACGAGCGCCACCTCAGCCTCCAGCGCCACAAGATCGTCGACATTGATCTCGAATACAACAACGAGCCTGAAGCGATGCAGAAACCCGCCCTCTGCCAACTCTCCATCGGCAAGAAACACCCGGTGCTGCTCTTCCAACTGTGCGCCGCTGAAAGGTGCATCGTCTTTGACAACTTCTTTGCCGACCCCAAGTACACCTTTGCAGGCTTCTCCATCGACGGCAACAAAAAAAGGCTAGAGCGCGTCAATCTGGAGATCGCCAACTTTGTCGACATCCAGAAGGAGTGGAGGGTGCCCGAGGCAACCAAGGAGTTGGAATCCATTGGAGACGTCTCCGGCATGCTCATCGACGACTACTACAACAACATGAAGAAGAAGATCACCGACGACGAACACAAGCACTGGGCCACCCTGCCTCTGTCCATGAGGCACATCGAGTACGCGGCAAAGGTCGCCTACGCAACGTACGAGATATGGAACCGCATCACCTCCACCCAGGACGGGCTTCGCCGTGCAAAGCTGGAGAAGGAGGAGCCCCCCAAGAAGCGCGCCAGGAGCAGCTGGGGATGGGGCGACGCTACCTGGTGAAGAAGAAGATGGTGTCGGCCAAAGAGCCAACAATGTCAGCGTCGTTTTAGAATTATCATCAAATTTGCTTTATGTTGTTTGCTCATGTATCGTTAGTTTGCTTGTGATCATTTGCTTTTGCTGAACTTAGTTTGCTTGCCATGCAGAATCGCTTGTAATGTTGAACTTTGATTATGTTAGATTGCTTTCTATTGAAATTAGTTTGCTGATGATGAACTTGTCGTACAGAATGCTTCTGATAATTTGTTTTCTGTTGTTCGATTATGTATCATTAGATTCGAGCAGTGCACAAAACGAAATAAGATGCGGTGTGCAAATAGGACGCATGCAGTGCAAGTTGTGTACCAATGCAGTACATACTCTATCGAATGAAGTTTACACATACCCAACAAAGCAGTGCACGCCCCTAAATTGGAAAAAACGAATACATAAGAGAAAAAACACAAAAAGAAAAATGTGATCTGTATATGTAGTGCGGAAATATATGAACGTGCGATCTGAGAAACATAATCAATGCAAGACACGTATGATTTACTAAGCAAAGGTGCACTCCCTACATTGGAAAAAAGATTACATAAGAGCAAAAACACGAAAACAAAAATGAGAACTGTGCATGTAGTACAGACTGCATGCACATGTAGTACAGAACCTTGATCAATGCAGTGCATGGATGAGTTACTAAGCAATGCACGCCCCTACACTGAAAAAGAAATGCATGACAGAAAAAAAAATTGTCCACCCAGGTGCAGCCGGCCCTAGCCAGTCTCGTAGTAGATCTACGCCCATAGCAGGCGAGTCGTTTTGGTCCACGATGCATGGGGCCGGGCACACATGGGCCCACACGTCATAGAGCATAGAGCAGCGAGCGTCGTGTATAAGCGCCCAAATAAGTAACCAGAGGAGTTCGACAGGGTTGCCTCGCCAACGCTTATAAACAGGTCGATCGCGCCTTCCGCGTGCGAGGTGGGACTAAACATTAGGCCGCACACAACGCACCAGGAACCAGCCATGCTCATAGGCCGACTTGGGCCCAATGCGTCTTCACTCCCCGAACACAGGCCCAACACACAAAAGAGAGGCCACTGAAAATTAAAAAAAAATCCCACATACCATACACAAACGCAGGCCCAACCACGTGTTCCGCAGTTCGTCTTGGTATGACAATGCAGTTCGCTATTGTCAACTAAGAAGTCCTCTTTCTACCCAAATGCATTCGCGGACACTGAATCAGAACCAATCCACCACCTAGCACCAACCACAAACATCTATTACTTCCGTTGCTCAATTGGTTGCATAAAAACGTATCCATTCGTGCTCCAGACTACCACAACTCCTCCCCCCGTTCCTCTTTTTCTTCAAATCATAGATCTAGGGTTCATCCCATCCCCAGCTCTTCTCTGGAATTCCACTAAACCCGCCATGGACTGTAAGTGCGGGTGTTTGGCAAGGATGGCGCTGGTAGCAGATACATGCGTGTACGCAGAAGGTCTAGAGCTCACCAACACCAAGTGGCGCAGCATGCTCGGGTGCCTGATGATACCCAACAGGGGGTTTCGGGCGCCATTTCTTCATCGCCTCACAACCGCAGATCTGCAGGAAAGTTGGGTATGTTTTGGACATAATCTAGCCTGCAAATCCACATCTGAATATATAGTTCGATCAATTTGTTCAGTAGTGTCAACAAAATACAAAACATAATTTGTATTGTTGTTCAGATTTGTTAGCTATTAAGACTAGATGCGTCCACCTATTTTTCTTCAGTACCACACAAGGAATCGACACTAGTTAGATCAGAACCCCAACACAAGAAGAAAAAAAAGGGGTCAGTAGATCAGCGTTGTAGTTCTTTTAACATGCTGGCGAAGTACACTGAACTGACCTTGCAGTACAAGCATGTTGCAGTATAATATATATCCTAGTGAAACTAGAGGTCAATTCCGTATATCAGTTTGTTCATACATTGCAACTACTTTAGAAAATAGCAGTCATATATATGTAAGTATTTAAGTCAACATAAACAGGTCATCCTAAGTATAAAGAAAAACTTTTGCTGTTTACTTATAAAATTCTTTTTCCACCCATTCCAATATGCAGAAACTGCCATCGACAATAAAATTTCCTGCTCCAAGTTCAGGGAAGGTTACTTTGGAGACACAAGAATGGGTATGCAGACATGCAAGCTGACTACCACATCGACTCTAAAGATTGCATCAACATAACTACTGGTTGGAAAGATTTTGTCTCCCAGAATGGATTTGAGGCCAGAGAAGTGGCCATGGTGTTTTTCTACAAAGAAAAAGACTCCCTCAAGTTTACAATATTTGCACTCTAGGCTGTCTAATATGAAGCAACCAATATTTCTAATGGTTTGCTTATGCTGTATGCTTTTAAAATTATGTCCATCACACACTTTGAATGATGCCTATTTAAAGTATGCAACCTCAACTGCATCATTTTATCATCCTTTTTAGACAAGTTGTTGTTGGCAGTAATGCAGTTCTCTCAAACACATAGTGTGGTACTAATAATAAAAAAATTAGTCCTCTGAAAAGTAACAAGGAAATGCAAATGGTTGAAACTTTGCAGTTAACATATGATGTTCAGAAAATATTCTCACCTTATAATAACTATTCAGCTAACACAAGCATATAATGGACCATCCATTCTAATAGCAGAATAGAACATTAACCACACTGCTAATGCAGTACGGAAGTGCATATTATGCAGTCCTCTAGAACACAGAATTCAGTTTAAGAAAATAGAAATCTCATAAGCTGCCATAACCACTGTAATGCAGCTACAACGAAGTACACTACTAATGAAAATGCAGTGCACTACAACGTATGCCACAACTACAAAAAATAAAATTAAAGCACTAGAACTCCAGACATGTAGTAGACTAACAGAGGTGTCAATTTCACTCGCACTTCCATAACTCGCCAAAAAATTGTCCAACCACCAAACTATCGAAAAATACCCCCGCAAAAAATTACATGGAAGTCACGGCAACTGGACGAACAACATCAGCTTTCGTTTTAAAAAATGCAATTCAAAAAATGACAATTATACCCGCAATACAATGAATTCAAACCTATACCAACAATAATTACAATATTCAAACACGCATGGACGCGCAAAATCCAAAAAATCAACAAGAACAGAGGAGCGGACGAAGCTCACCCGCCCGCACAATCAAATTAATAGGAATTGAGAACTAACTCCTAAAAATTAACAAATTATAGAGTGAACGGACCGATTAAAAAGAACGCAATCAAAGCATTCCTACTAAAAAACAACATCCGAGCACAAAAAAATCGCATGTGAAGCGAACACGAACGAACAGAGAAAGCTCTTCCGCCAAATCCCTCGATTTGCAAGCACTGTAGTAGATTTTCTTGTAAATTAGAAAGAATAAAGGTAAAATGAGATACAGAAACAAACTAAATCATCCCGCAACACCCAATTCCACACAAAAAACGCGGGCGAAACACCAGAAAATGAAGCAGTTCTCCCGTGAAGCATTGCAGTGCCCAGCGTAAAGACGATGCAGTTCGCTTCTGTTCAGAGTGCAGTGCGGAAGTGTTATCAGAATAACTATTCTGCTAATATTAGCAGAATAGACCGGCTGTATATATATGATCGATGATTGGTTGGATGATCAGATAATTGAGCCCAAGGTATGATGTGTAAACACAGTTCCCCCTGGCGAATGGAAGTTGCATAGCATGATAATCATCGCTGGTGATATGATCGATGATTGGTTGGATGATCGGATAATTGAGCCCGAGGAACATGGAGTGGTTGACGAGGCTGTAAACCCGCCTCCAGTTGAATACGTCTGGCCCAACGGAGCTGGGATCTTTCTCGAACATGAAGCAGCCATAGCCATCACAGTCACAAACGCCCCAGGAATTGTTGTGCATGTGGTTTGATGAAATGGTTTGGTCAATTTGGCACGTGCGAGAGCATCAAATGACCGCAGTCAGTTGAACAAGCGATAAACCACCACCCATTGACTGGTATGATTCCAGGTCCTGGAATCATGAAGGTCAGCGCATTTGCATCTGCTGCAACAAATCAAATCGAGACCAAAAGGACAAAAATATATACAATCATGTTCAGAGTATGTGTGGAATTAAGATTATTATAACAGTGACACATATCATAGATAGAGAATTGCAATGCCGTGGTCATAATCATACCCCAAGTAAAAGAATAAGCCAATGGCTTCCATATTCTAGCAATATGTCATGGTTCAAACATCATGTAACAATGAGAGGAAAACAGCTATGACAGGGCCTACTCATATTCTACCATATCACTTACTACTGGTCTCATATCAACTCTATGCAATAACATGTGTTGTTATAAAAATCTTGGAAATGAGAGTAACATATAGCAATCATGAGGTTATACCCATAATATCTATTCTAACAATCATTAGATGCCAATTGTTCTCATATCAACTCTAACAATAACATGTGTGGTCATAAAAATCTAGGAAATGAGAGGAACATATAGCAATTATGTAGTTATAGACATACTACCTATTCTAAATTTGTAACAATCAACAGGTAGTCATATTCATAAGGTAAAGATGAGATGAGATAGAACAATTACACGTCGATAGATTCCACCAGTATAGTCAGCCAATCTATGTGTCGACCGCGTAAACGATGCCATCGTGCACTATAGCATCAGACAGAAATGGAGGCTCAACAGGATTGACGATGAGCTATAACCATGTATGGCGACCGCATTCCAGATAGACTAATCCCATGTTGAACAAGGCAATGAGCTTGTAACGTAGTCTTCTAATGGTGTGGGCACTTTGCAGATTACAACCTTCAGCAAACAGAGGTCGAGCCAAAAGCTCGACGCTTCTCGTGCGTAGTAGGCAGGAGTGTACGGCGGTCCGCGAGGCTTGATGGCGGCGGTATCCAATGATGGAAGGGTGATCTCTCGCTGGGTGTAGATATCCATGAGACGCCACAGACTACTGGATTGGTGGATGAGGACGATCCGGTTGGCCTTCATGCCCGCCCAGTAGTGGCTGCGCGTGAAGGACATGTGGACGGGTAGTGGTAGCATGTCGCGGGGTACCACGGCAACCTCCGTAGGATCGTCAAGTCGGTGTCTGGGCCACCAGCGAGGATCAAGCATCAGCAAGCAGGGTGTCTTGAAAAGGGTCGCCAGTTGCAGATGAGTACACGATACAAAGACACCGAGCATGCGACCAGACGGACAGTGCTGAGCAAGTCCATATGATTACAGATCTGCTCCAAGGGAACATCGGCGGGGGAATTCCAATCACGGCTCTGCGTGTCAGTCGGTTCTGTCATAGGGTTTTTTAGGTCGCTGAGTGATTGGGGTTTTCGGTGCCTGCGAGTGAGCGGGGAAGTGGATTCGTGCGGGCGAGCGAAGAAGATGGCCGAGCAGTGAGGGGGGGGATATGGTACGTGTGAGCTACCAAGGAAAATGGCGCGGGCGGGCGAGCAGTGAGCGGGGAGAAATGGTGTGCGGCCGACAATGGGGAAGAGAGGAGGAAGAAGAGGGAAAGACGGAGAAGAAAGTGCATTACATCTCAATTCTACTAGTACTACTACCACGATATACCATCCTTTGAAGTGTAAATAGTTAATGGAGGAGAGACGTGCGTAGGCGTATTTGCGGAAGCGTGCTCCACTGGAAAACATGATGGCAGTACTGGGTAAGGCTGATTTAGTAATATGGCACCCCACTCAGAGCAACCAATTTACCTTGCATTGCCAGCCCAGAGATCAAGTCTTCTGGCAACACACAACAACTTGGTACAGAAAATAACCGCTTTATTGATGCTAGCGGAAACATTGGTCTGATATTACATCACATAGCGAGGCCAAGCGGCACACACGGTGCGGCTAAATAGTATGTACATTATTTTATGAACATGAAGGGGCCTCGATCACGATAACTACGCGGTAGCGGAACGACGACGAAGTGGAACTCCATAGCATAGGGACACCGATGTGGACACGATCTAGACGCGGGAAGCTCTCCGATCCGATACGACTTGCCTGAAATCTGGCATGACACGCCAGGTCAGTACATTGAATGTACTTGCAAGCTCACAACAAACATAAGCATAATGGCAAACAATATCATGACCATTAATCAGGTTAAAGCAATGCAACATGATACTACTAATGCGGTGAAATCAACTTGTGCACTGAGTCGCTCGGAATCTCTTACCAGACGGGTTACCTCGTAACCGAGCAGTGATCATACCTGGATCACAAACGAAACCAACACTTTGGTTCCCACCACAATCATATTCATGACCCCACAAAACATCAAATAACCAATGCCAACAATAGACCTTTAGTGTGAAAGATTATTTATCAATGCTGATCTATGGTGTGATTTACTCACGAGCTATGTCCGTAACCGAGGACGCGGCTATCGATAGATTAAATAAACTCTGCAGAGGTAGCGCACTTTACCCACACCACAGAATCCACGGCCTCATCATCCCATTCGGGTGGACCAACGGCATTCCGGCGAAACCCTCCCATTGTCATGACACTCTCCCTGCCACTCCGACCAACTCCCCACCGGGCTAAGTCATGGGTGGCCCCGTGCCTACCAAAGGCTTCAACGGCCACCGTCGTGGCAAAAACGGTCCCAAACGGGGACACGGTACAATAACAACAAACGGGCACACAAGGTTATGTCTGCTTACCGGGCCAGGGTACCGCACGCCCACAACCTTCCCTCGTTGGAGGTACCAACCAGAGGCACGACAACAAACCGAATCAAGACCTCCCCATAATGGTAAATGTGGTCGCACTGGGAAAAACTCGATTCAGTGGCACCATGACTCGATCAACGTTATGTTCAAGTTGTATTAACATCAGGTAAATCTTGAAAATAAAATAACTCGAGTCATCATATGCCATGATCTTGCAACTACTCGACATGTAAAACATACCACTCAAAGCGACAGATCACCATCATAAAAAATTCATACTTGGACTACTCATCAACTAAACCTTACTGGTTCAACTTTACTGGTTCTTAACATTCATCATTTGAATTATCTCATGATGTATTAAAATCAATTTATCACAAAAAGAAACTACCATTATTCATGAATGCATAATCACTTAAATGAGAATTTCTTCTACTGACTTAAACTAGTTCATGCATTCAGTCAGTACCATAATAAAGCAATTCAAGCATGGCAAAGTAACTAGAATTAAGCAATATTTACTTAAATAATTTAAATGCATGCAAATAATTCAAATTCAAGTTGAAAAAAAATCATAGATATTGAAATGACACCATCAAAATGTTGGTATGGCTTGCCTTAGTGCAGAGGAGGTTCACACTCCTCCCGGTGATCTTCAAGACAAGCTTCATCTTCTGGAAATATTTAAAAACAACAAAGTAAAATATCAAGAAACACTCTGAAAATCACCAGCAATTCTAGACAGCAAGGAAAAATCTCAACTTTGGTGTGCTGCTAGAACTTTTCAAAACAAACACAATGCAAAAATAATCAACTCATTTGGACTTATAGTTTAGGAGTGATGGCTGGTCAAAGGTGTTGGTAAATTATTTGAATTAAATTTGAATAAATAGAAAACCAGGGGGTGACGTCGAAGGCGTATTCTCTGAATACGCCTCCACTCGTACCGCTTCGGGCGCGAGTGGAGAGGCTGACAATGGGCCCCGCTGGTCAAGTGAGTAGAGAGGGGGAGGGAAACAAAGTGACGGCGGTGCTTCGCCAGAGCTTACAACGGCGAGGAGAGGTCCTTAAACGAATCTAGAGGGATAGAAAGAGAGAGGGGGTCGAGGCGCACCTGCCTGTACCCGTGGATTGACGAGAGGTAGCCGGAGCAGCTAGCAACTAAGCTCGCAAGTGGCAGCTGCGGCCGGGTCTCGCCGAAGAGGAAGAAGACGACGGAGTGGGGCGGTTCCAGGGGCTGCAACGCGTCCAGGCGGCACCAATGGACCTCCAAGGAGTCGCATGAGCAGTTGCTCGAGCTCGAGGGGCACCAGAGCAAGGTGGAGGGGCTGCGGGGATAGCCGGCGTGCTCGGGTCGGGGACGGCGGCCAGAGGCCTGCCCGGCCGGGCTGCGGCTATGCAACGGCTTCATGGTGGTTGTGTCGTGGGTTTGGAGTGCTCGGAGCGGTGGGAGGGGCTCAAATTTATAGCCGGAGGGGGAGAGGGGTACGTGGCTCCGCCGGAGCTCTCTGGAAGCTGACGAGCGACGACGAGCGATGTCAAGAAGGGGTGGAGGGGTGCAGCACTCACGCGGGAGCTGTGCAACGTGCGGACGAGCACATGAGGTGGTGGAGGAAGAAGACAGGGGCACATGGCAAATTGTGGCTTTTGACCGCGACGTGCCCGTGCCCACTGTGGCATCTTCGGCATCGGCGAGCGCCCGGGAGTGGTCAAGGGTGAAGAGACGGAGGGGGTGGCGCGGTGCGGCAGTCGTCAGTGAGCTCTGGATCGATCACACGCAAAACAGAGACGGGGGCGCCGCATAGAGCGCGTCGAACGCGATGCCAGGGCCGTGTCTTCACGCGGTCACCACGCTGGCATGGTCAAAACGACGCCCGCTCATTGCCAAACCTTGTCCCTCGTGTTGTCCGTGCAGTGTTTAGTCTAGGAAAGTTGATCACACACTGCGAGGCCGGCCAGATTAGACTTGAGCTTGTTGGCAAGTTTCTGGTCAGAAACATGGTCGCCAAGTTTGGAGGGCTTCTAGAAGGTGATTAGAGCTAAGTTTCTGGAGTTAAGGTTTATCTAGGAAGGTAATCAAGCTCAAGAAAATTCAGCTTCATAAGAGCAAGGAAAAATACACTTGCTGTAGAAACTGGATTTTGAGGCCAGAACAAAAATGATTTTCTATAGCAAAAATACTCTAGATAAGTATGTAATATTTTTGCACATGGAGGTGGGCCAAGGTTCAAAGAATATTTGAGAATTTTCTCAGATTTTTGGAAGCAATAGAAATGAGGGTTGCTTTGGAGCACAAGTTTCTGAATTGGTTTTCAAAGAAGAAATTGAATATTTTTATTTTATGAAAAATATTCCTTGGGCTATTTTGGGATTTTTCAGAGAAAGAAAGTTGAATGAGAGATGTATGAGTCACTTGGGTGAAAATCAAGGACATGCCCAAGTGCTTAAGTCCATTTGAATTGATTCAAAAACCAAATTTCAAAGCAAGAGCAAATGAAATCCAAAAAAAGAGAGAAGGCAAAATCCAGGCTGTCACAAACCTCCCCCACTTAGGATGAATCTCGTCCTCGAGATTCGGTTGCTCGGGAAAACAATTCTGGGTAGGATGTCCTTAAAAATTCCTCTCTTTCCCAGGTTGCTTCTTCTTCAGTGTGATGCTCCCACTGAACCTTATAGAGAAGGAAAAATCCAGGCTGTCACAAACCTCCCCCACTTAGGATGAATCTCGTCCTCAAGATTCGGTTGCTCGGGAAAACAATTCTGGGTAGGATGTCCTTAAAAATTCCTCTCTTTCCCAGGTTGCTTCTTCTTCGGTGTGATGCTCCCACTGAACCTTATATAACTTTATCACTTTGCTGCGAGTGACCCTCTCTGTCTCATGCAATATTCTGATCGGTCTCTCCTCATAGGTTAAATCCTTAGCCAGTTCTATCTCTGCCATGTCAGTCCTTTTTTCTGGTGGCGAAATACACCTCCTTAACTGTGAGACATGGAACACATTGTGCACTTCTGACAATTCTGGTGGCAATTCCAACTGATAAGCAACTGTTCCAACTCTGGACATGACTGGGAATGGACCAATGTATCTGGGTTCCAATTTTCCTCGGGTCTGAAATCTCTTGACTCCTTTCATGGGTGTGACTCGGAGATACACGTGTTCTCCGGGTTCAAAACTGATCTGACGGTGCTTTGCATCATAATAACTTTTCTATCTTTACTTGGCCAACTGCAGTCTATCTCGGATCTCCTTGACTTGTTTTTTAGCCTCCATCATCAAATCAGTTCCAAAAATGCGGCTGTCTCCGGTTTGAGACCAGTTTAGTGGAGTGCGGCACTTACGGCCATACCGAGCCTCATAAGGTGACATCTTCAAGCTGGTCTGAAAACTGTTGTTGTAGGAGAACTCGGCATACGGCAGACAATCTTCCCACTTGGATCCTTGGGCCAAAGCACATGCTCGGAGCATATCTTCGAGTATCTGATTTACTCACTCAGTCTGCTCGTCTGTCTGAGGATGATAGGCTGTGCTGTATTTTAAGGCAGTCCCCAAAGCTTGATGGAGACGTGACCAAAATGCTGAAGTAAAGAGAGATCCTCGGTCTGAAGTGATGGTTCTAGGCACTCCATGCAAACTAACAATCCTGGACACATACAACTGTGCGAGTTGGTCGGCTCGATACGTGGTTCAGATGGGAATGAAGTGAGCCACCTTTGTTAACATGTCCACTATGACCCATAATGTGTCATTGCCTCTGTGAGTCCTTGGTAGACCGGTGATGAAATCCATGCAGACATCGTCCCATTTCCACTACGAGACGGGTAGTGGTTGAAGGAGTCCGGCGGGCTTCTAGTGTTCCGCCTTCACTTTGTTGTATATATCACAGCAAGAGACAAATATGCAATATCTTTCTTCATTCCATCCCACGATAATATCTGGCGAAGGTCTTCGTACATTTTGGTACCTCCTGGATGAATTGGATATGAAGATTCGTGTGCTTCTGCCAAGATCTTCTTTCTCAGGTCTGCTTTCTCGGGTACTCAAATCCTTCCTCGAAACCTTAGCGTACCTTGTTGGTCCTTAGTGAAATCCCGAGTCTTTCCTTCTTGCATACGTTGGGCATGGAATTGTAACAATGCGTCATCTTCCTGGGCACTGCGAATCTCATACTCAAGTGTAGGAGCAACTTCTAATATATTGGCAAGACTGGCATCAACTATCACCAAATTGAGCTGGGCGATCTCGTCCTAAAGTTCAGGAGGCAAGGAATCCATTATAACATTCAGACAGGCAGGCTTGCGGCTAAGGGCATCAGCAACCACGTTGGCTTTACCCGGATGATAATTTATCCCGAGGTCATTATCCTTGACCAACTCAAGCCATCTTTGCTGTCGAAGGTTTAGGTCTGGTTGAGTGAATATATATTTGAGACTCTTGTGGTCGGTGAAAATTTGGCACCTTTTCCCAATGAGGTAGTGTCTCCAAATTTTCAAAGCATGCACAACAGCGGCCAACTCCAAATCATGTGTGGGATATTTTCCTTCGTGCGGCCGTAACTGTCGAGATGTGTAGGCCACAACCTTGCCATCTTACATGAGTACACATCCAAGGCCTTTTCTGGATGCGTCGCAGCATACATCAAATCTGTGGTAGATGTCTGGCAGAGTCAATATTGGTGCTGTTGTCAGGCTGGTTTTTAGCTCGTTGAAGCTCCTTTCGCAATCCTCGGTCCATTCAAACTTCTTGTCCTTCTTGAGGAGCTCTGTCATTGGCTTGGCAATCTTGGACAATCCCTCGATAAAGCGGCGGTAGTATCCGGCTAATCCAAGGAAACTACGGATCTCTGATTCGGTCGTGGGTGCGGTCCAATCAAGCACATCTTTCACCTTACTTGGCGTGACACCCCCGATTCAATCATACACTAATCATGCATGCAAACGTGTACGATCAAGATCAGGGACTCACGGGAAGATATCACAACACAACTCTAAAAGTAAAATAAGTCATAAAAGCATCATAATACAAGACAGGGGCCTCGAGGGCTCGAATACAAGTGCTCGGTCATAGACGAGTCAGCGGAAGCAACAATATCTGAGTACAGACATAAGTTAAACAAGTTTGCCTTAAGAAGGCTAGCACAAACTGGGATACAAATCGAAAGAGGCGCAGGCCTCCTGCCTGGGATTCTCCTAAACTACTCCTGGTCGTCGGTGCCGGCCTGCACGTAGTAGTAGGCACCTTCGGTGTAGTAGGAGTCGTCGTCGACGGTGGCGTCTGGCTCCTGGGCTCCAGCATCTGGATGCAACAACCGAGAAGAAAGGAAAGGGGGAAAAGGGGGAGCAAAGCAACCGTGAGTACTCATCCAAAGTACTCGCAAGCAAGGATCTACACTACATATGCATGGGTACGTGTGTAAAGGGGCAATATCGGTGGACTGAACTACAGAATGCCAAAATAAGAGGGGGATAGCTAGTCCTGTCGAAGACTACGCTTCTGGCAGCCTCCATCTTGCAGCATGTAGAAGAGAGTAGATGGTAAGTTCACCAAGTATCATCGCATAGCATAATCCTACCCGGCGATCCTCCCCTCGTCGCCCTATGTGAGAGCGATCACCGGGTTATATCTGGCACTTGGAAGGGTGTGTTTTATTAAGTATCCGGTTCTAGTTGTCATAAGGTCAAGGTACAACTCCGGGTTGTCCTGTTACCGAGGATCACGACTATTCGAATAGATAAACTTCCCTGCAGGGGTGCACCACGTTACCCAACATGCTCGATCCCTCTGGCCGGACACACTTTCCTGGGTCATGCCCTCCCTTGGAAGATCAACACGTCGCAGCCCCACCTAGGCACAACAGAGAGGTCAGCACGCCGTTCTAAATCCTATGTGTGCAGGGGTTTGGGCCCATCGCCCATTGCACACCTGCATGTTGCGTGGGCGGCTGGTGAGCAGACCTAGCAACCTCCATTTCAAAGGAAGTTGCGTTACGCGGTCCAACCCGGCGTGTGCCGCTCAGTCACTGATGTCAACAAGGCTTCGGCTGATACCACGACGTCGAGTGCCCATAACTGTTACCGCGTAGTTGGTTAGTGCGTATAGGCTAGTGGCCAGACTTAGATCAAATACCAAGATCTTGTTAAGCGTGTTAATTGATGTAATCACGGATGCCGATCAGGGCCAGGCCCACCTCTCACCTAGGTAGTCTCAACATGCCATGTCGCTCCGCCACAAAGATCCACTCAGAGGGCCGTCGGGAAAGTATGTCCTTTCAGCCCCCAATCCGTGAATCAACCGCGGGTACTCAACGAGCCGACTCGACTTTAGTCACCACATGTATCATATATAATATGTATGTAAGTATATACCCGTGATCAACTCCCGAGTGATCACGACCCGATAGTATGGCATGGCAGACAGACAAGAAAGTAGGGCCACTGATGGAATACTAGCATCCTCTACTAAGCATTTAGGATTGCAGGTAAGGGTAACAATTGTAGCAACAATGACAGGCTATGCAGCAGAACAGGATTAACCGAAAGCAGTAACATGCTACACTACTCTAATGCAAGCAGTAGAGAGAAGGAATAAGCGATATGTGGTGATCAAGGGGGGCTTGCCTGCAAGCTCAGCCAAGAAGGAGGGGTCGTCAACACCATAGTCGTACTGGGTAGCAGCGCCATCGGTCTCGGTGTCTAACGAGAGAAGAGGGGGAAGAAATAATAAATATACTACAAACATATGCATGACGATGCATGACATGACAATGTGCAGTGCTAGGTGTGCCCTAACGCGGTACGAGGTGATACCTACGAAGGGGGGAAACATCCGGGAAAGTATCCCCGGTGTTTCACGTTTTCGAACTGATGAACCGGAGGGGTAAAGTTGCGTGTTCGCTATGCTAGGGATGTGTGGTGGACGAACGGGCTACGTATTCGGATTCGTCTCGTCGCTCTGAGCAACTATCATGTACAAAGTATTTTCATCCGAGCTACGGATTATTTTATATTAATTTTCAAAGTTTTAATCAATTTCTAAATTATTATTATTGAAATAATTCGAAAATAGCATTATTGCATCAGCATGACGTCAGCATGATATCAGCAGTCAACAGAGGTGTTGAATGGGTCAAAGTGACGTGTGGGTCCGCATGTCATTGACTGAGATTAACTAAACATGTTAATTAGTGTAGTTATTGATTAGGTTAATCTAATCAGGATTAATTAAGTTAATTATTATTATTATTATTATTTTAATCTCTTTTTTAGACGTTCTGGAACTGGGCCCCGGCTGTCATTGGGCCAGGGCCTTAGCGGGTGCGCGGGGTTACGGGCGCGGGCGCAGCCCGAATGGGCGCAGCAGGTGTGGCCGACAGGTGCGCACCCGACTGGGGCGAGGCCATCGGCGCTGCCTTTCCCCACACCGGGCCCAGAGGCGGGCGGAGTGGTGGAACCGGAGCGGGAGGTGGTGCGTCGGGGCGGGCGGAGATGGCCGCGATGGCCAACGGGGTGGTTGCGGGCGGTGTGTGCAGAGGAGGCGGGGATGGCCGGGCATGGCCCCGGCAGAGCAGCGTGGGCGGCGGTCGGCTGCAACTATGCAGGCAGTGGCTGCGAATGCAACGGGCATGGCGAGCATGAGCAACGGCAGCGGAAGCCAGCGCATCAACGGTAGGTAGAAGGAGAGGCAACAGCGGCGCATGAGCAGCTAGCAGCGTAGCGGCAGGCATGAGGCCCCGCGGGCTGGGCAAGGGGAGCGCACGGAGGTGCGCTGCAGGCGCACCGAGCACGATCAGGACGACCAGGGGCGCGGTCCGGTGGTGGGGGCGTGAGCATGAGGTGTGGGAGGCCGGCTGCGTGCGCGCGCGACGGCGCATCGTGCGGTGCCAGTGCGGCCCGGAGCGCAGGCTCCAGCGCGGGCGCTCCGGGTGAGGTCAAGCGAGGCCACGGCGGAAGCGAGCGATGTGCGGGCGCGAGGGAGAGAGGAGGAGAGGGGGGCTCACGGTGGCCGTAGGAAAAAGGGCAGTGGGGCGTGGGGAGGAGGTCAGAGACGACGCGATGCAGGGGAGAACAACGGCGATGGCGTCTGGCGAGGAGTCAAGGAGGAGGACTGCGGAGCAGCTCCGCGAGGTGGCACCGGGGACGGCGGGGTCCAACGGCATCGGGGGCGGGGCGACGTCGGGCGTCGAGGGCGCGGTCGCCTCGATCCAAATCGGATCGGGTGGGGGAGAGGGAGAGGGCGAACGAGTAGGGGGGAGTGGGGCGTCGGTTAGGGTTTGGGGGAGTGGGGGAGGCCTATGTCGGCCAGAGGCATGGGCCGGCCTGGCTGGGCCATGGCCCAGCTGGGCCAAGGGGTCCAGTGGGGGAGGGGGGGTCTTTGTCTTCCTTTTTATTTTTTTGCCTTTTGTTTTGTTTCTTTTCTTTTCTATTTTAATTTTATATTTAAATACCTTAGTTTTATAAAATACATTAGTTGTACCAAAATTAGCATTAACAAATATGCCACCACCTCAATTAACTTGGCACCTAAAACGAAATAGTTTGTAATTGTTTATTATTTTAAAAGCTTTTAAATAATTGGTTTTGTTACTGTTTTGTTCATTTTAGAGTTTTAAACACTTCATAAAAAGTGGGGTTTCTCCACCAAAATTTAGTATGGATTATTTTCCACAAACCGAACATTTAAGTTTCAATTTTTGAAAACTTTTATTGCTTGCCATTTTTTGAATTCGAATTTGTATCGATTTCAAACTAACGCGCGATTAGCAATCGTAATCAAGGTGACGTGGCATCATTAGCATAGGTTCACTGTAGCTTAATTACCCGGGCGTTACACTTGGATCCACGGCTATCCCTTCTGCTGAAAGCACATACCCTAAATATCCAACTTGTTTGAGCCAGAACTCACATTTGCTGAACTTTGCATGCAGCTGATGGTCACGGAGTCTTTTCAAAACTGCTCTGAGGTGTTCCTTGTGTGCTTCTTCACTCTTTGAGTAAATGAGGATGTCATCGATGAAGACCACCAAAAACTTATCCAAGAAATCCATAAATACATTATTCATCATATGCATGAAAAAGGCAGGGGCATTGGTGAGTCTGAAAGACATGACGGTATATTCGTAAAGACCGTATCGAGTAGTGAATGCGGTCTTGGGAATATCTTCCTTCTTGATTTTGAGCTGATGATATCCAGTCCTCAAATCAACCTTGGAGAATACTTTTGCCCCACTGAGCTGATCAAACAAATCATCAATCCATGGCAGTGGATATTTGTTCTTGATGGTGACATCATTTAGCTGACGGTAGTCCACACACATCCGAAGACTACCGTCCTTCTTGTCCACAAATATCGCTGGTGATCCCCATGGTGAAGAGCTCGGATGGATGTATCCCTTCTGAAGCATCTCATCAAGCTATTTCTTTAATTCCACTAATTCTGACGAGGGCATCCGATAATACTTCTTGCATAATGGTGCGGTTCCAGGCACCAGATCAATTGCAAAGTCAAGCTCCCTTTCTACCGGCATGCCTGGTAATTCCTTAGGAAATACATCTGGAAACTCACTGACCACAGGAATAAATTCCAGTTCTTCAGCCACAGTCGTGAAAACCACTTCTTTCTTGGGTATGCTCCTCCTGGCATAGAACTTTGTGGTTCGACCTTCCTGACTTGTCAAAGTGACTTCTTTGGTCGCACAGTTGATGCATACTTGATATTGGGTTAACCAATTCATTCCCAAAATAATATCCAATTTGGCAGACTCGATGACAATCAAGGATGTTGGAAAGCTGACTCCTTAGATATCAATTTCCAAATTACGGCGGACTAGACTGCTTCTGAGCAAGGATCCCATGGATTGTACCAGCATATTCTTTCCCAGAATCGAGCAAGGAAATTTGTTTTGGGCAACAAAACTCCGCGAAATAAAAGAGTGGGAAGCCCCAGAGTCAAATAAAATTATTGCAGGTATGTTATTAACAGGAAACATACCAATGACGACTTCCGGGTCCTCTTGGGCTTCGTCGGCGGAGAGATGGTGAATTTGCCCTTGGATGGCCCTCGAGGCTGAATAGGGCTCCACATGATTGAATTGTGGCCTGAATGGAGCCGTTGGCTTGCCGTTCTTGGGGCACTGTCTAGCATAATGTCCGGTCTGTCCACAATTAAAGCAGGAAGTGTTGCGCTGACATTCTTCGCCCACCGGACTGGTCACGACATTCTTGACTTGTGTAGTGGTCTTGTTAACATTCTGCTGCCAATTGGGTTTGTACTCAACCTAAGTCTGCTGCCAAGTACGAGCCTTCTGTGCTGGTTGTCCATCCTTCTTAAGCTTGAATTTGCGCTTGTGGTCATTATTAGCAGCCGTGTTGTCACGAGCTTGTGTTCCCTTTCTGCAATGAGGGCTTTGTTAACCAGAGTTTGGAAATCCGGGAAATCAAACATACAGAGAGTGCATCTGAGGTGTTGGTTCAGTCCTCCGAGAAATCTGTCGACCTTCTTTTCTTCTGTGGCCACATCATAGAGAGAATATCAGGCCAAATGGTTGAACTTGTGCAAGTACTCACTTACTGACAGTCTTCATTGTGTGAGGGCGAGGAACTCGCGCTGCTTGACCTTCATAATCCCGGCTGGAATATGGTACTTGCGGAAATGATCCTTGAATTTAGTCCAAGTAATTTCTTCGTCCGCGGGCCACATAGCCTTAGCATTATCCCACCATATAGCGGCAACTCCTTCAAGATAATGTGTAGCAAACGGAACCTTGTCAGCTTCTTAAGTGCGAGCAATCTCAAGATTTTTCTCAATAGTCCTTAACCAATCATCGACTTCCAAAGGATCGATAAATTGACTGAAACTAGGAGGCTTGGTCCTCTGAAAATCTGACAGCTTGGAGTGATGACCATTCTTATTTCCATTCTGCCCAACCATAGCTTGCACACTTTTCAACAGCACGATCAGATCATTGTTCCTTCTTTCTTCAAACATACGCATGATTTGCTCAGTGGAGGGCGGATGTGGCGGTGGAGGCGGTGGTGGCTGATACGGCTCGGGGGAATGTCCTACCTGTCTTGTTGAGTGACGAACAGGGACATCATCACAAGCGTGGCTGTTGTTGCCTCCCCGCGTCATCCTATTATTTGTTTCCCCAATATAAATCAACCGAGATGAGAAATATCCAAAAATGGGAATGAAAGGCAGCGACAAACCCAGAAGAAAACAACAAAAAGAAATAAAGGCGAATAAAAAAAAGGTTCCAACATAATTATACATAGACTCATACATGAAAGAGAACATCATGATGGGTTCGACTACCCGCATACATGAAACTAAGCATCATGACACGTACGACTACATCCATACATCAACCTCATGACGACTGCGATACTCTAGCGAACTAGTGCTCAGCTGGCGCTGCGGCGACCTCCTCTCCTGAGCCAAACTCAGATCCTGAGCTGATAGTAGATACCTCCGGGTTAAAAGTGACACGACGGTGCTGCCTCGAGGACTCTCCCTTGGGGGTAGGTGCGGAATGAGATCTAAGCATAGGGCTGTAGGAGTAGCGACAAGGGAAGCCCACGCAGCAGGGGCACTGCGAGGGGTCACTGCCAAAGGGTTTGTGGTACCCTGAGTGGTCAGCGAAGTAACCGGAGTAATAGAGGCTGGAGGAACAAACGGAGTGAAACCGACAGTAGGTGGAGGGTTCCTATTCCGAGCAACGGCAAGAGCTATCCAGGCTCGGGTTATCTCTCAGGCTAACTCATAGATCAAGAGATAATTGGCAGTGATATAGAAAGAAAGGTGGCTAGCAGGACGATCGCACGCTGGATCAATAAAAGGGAAGCAGATACGCCCGTTCTCGTGCAGACACGGGTAGAAAAAGAAATCCTTGGTGTGTCTGCAAGCGAACCTCGTTGTAGCGCAAGTCTACAAGAGCCTCGAGTGCAGCAAACTGGATAGCCTGAGATGGCATGGAAGCGAAGCCACCCTTAGAGGAACGGGTGTGAGTGCCGGAAGGTGAGCTGTGGTGTAGAGTGACCTCTGCGTAGTACTCGTACAGTGAACATGCCAGATGCTCCCGATACACCTGATACACTGGATCAGCACCCTCTAGGTAGAGTCGTCGCCACACATTCTGAAGCAGGTGCGGCTATGTGTACGGGGCTGGCTTAGACTGGTACATGAACGAAACTGGAGCCATCTACACTCACATCATCAAATGGTTAGTAATAACAACAAATAAAATGCATGCAATGCAACAATCAATTTCAACTACCACCGGCACTCAGACTAAGCGAACTACCGTCCATCTAGCGCATCAATGGTCTAGCATGTCCTACAGTCAGCGCGGCTCTGATACCAAGCATTATGGTACCTCGTCACAGAGCAACCGGTTTACCTTGCATTGCCAGCCCAGAGATCAAGTCTTCTGGCAACACACAACAACTTGGTACAGAAAACAACCGCTTTATTGATGCTAGCGGAAAATAGGTCTGATATTACATCACATAGCGAGACCAAGCAGCACACACGGTGCGGCTGAACAGTATGTACATTATTTAATGAACATGAAGGGGCATCGATCACGATAACTACGTGGTAGCGGAACGACGATGAAGTGGAACTCCATAGCACAGGGACACCGATGTGGACACGATCTAGACGCGGGAAGCTCTCCGAGCCGATACGACTTGCCTGAAATCTGGCATGACACGCCAGGTCAGTACATTGAATGTACTTGCAAGCTCACAACAAACATAAGCATAATGGCAAACAATATCATGACCATCAATCAGGTGAAAGCAATGCAACATGATACTACTGATACGGTGAAATCAACTTGTGCACTGAGTCACTCGCACTCTCTTACCAGACGGGTTACCTCGTAACCGAGCGATGATCATACCTGGATCACAAACGAAACCAACCCTTTGGTTCCCACCACGATCATATTCATGATCCCAAAAAACATCACATAACCAATGCCAACAATAAACTTTTAGTGTGAAAGATTATTTATCAATGCTGATCTATGGTGTGACTTACTCATGAGCTATGTCCGTAACCAAGGACGCGACTATCGATAGATTAAATACACTCTGCAGAGGTAGCACACTTTACCCACACCACGGAATCCATGGCCTCGTCATCCCATTCGGGTGGACCAACGGCATTTCGACGAAACCCTCCCATTGTCATGACACTCTCCCGGCCACTCCGACCAACTCCCCACTGGGCTAAGTCATCGGTGGCCCCGTGCCTACCAAAGGCATCAACGGCCACCGTCCTGGCAAAAATGGTCCCAAACGGGGACAAGTTACATAACAACCAACGAGCACACAAGGTTTTGTCTGCTTACCAGGCCAGGGTACCGCACGCCCATAACCTTCCCTCGTTGGAGGTACCGACCAGAGGCACGACAACAGACCGAATCAAGACCTCCCCATAAAGGTAAATGTGGTCGCACTGGGAAAAACTCGATCCAGTGGAACCATGACTCGATCAACGTTATGTTTAAGTTGGATTAACATCGGGTAAATCTTGAAAATAAAATAACTCAAGTCATCATATGCCATGATCATGCAACTACTCGACATGCAAAACATACCACACAAAGCGACGGATCACCATCATCAAAATTTCTTACTTGCACTACTCATCAACTAAACCTTACTGGTTCAACTTTACTAGTTCTTAACATTCATCATTTGAATTATCTCATGATGTATTAAAATCAATTTATCACAAAAAGAAACTACCATTATTCATGAAAGCATAATCACTTAAATGAAAATTTATTCTACTGACTTAAACTAGTTCATGCTTTCAACCAGTACCATAATAAAGCAATTCAAGCATGGCAAAGTAACTAGCATTAAGCAATATTTACTTAAATAATTTAAATGCATGCAAATAACTCATATTCGAGTTGGAAAAATCATAGATATTGAAATGACACCATCCAAATGTTGGTGTGGCTTGCCTTAGTGCAGAGGAGGTTCACACTCCTCCTGGTGATCTTCAAGACAAGCTTCTCCTTCTGAAAATATTTAAAAATAGCAAAATAAAATATCAAGAACCACTCTGAAAATCACCCGAAATTCTAGACAGTAAGGAAAAACCTCAACTTTGGCGTGCTGCTAGAACTTTTCAAAACAAACACAATGCAAAAAGAATCAACTCATTTGAACTTATAGTTTAGGAGTTATGGCTGGTCAAATGTGTTGGTCAAATATTTGAACTGGATTTGACTAAACAGAAAACCAGGGGGGTGATGTCGAAGGCGTATTCTCTGAATACGCCTCCACTCGTACTGCTTTGGGCGCGAGTGGAGAGGCTAATAGTGGGCCCCGCTGGTTAGGTGAGGGGAGAGGGGGAGAGAAACAGAGCGACGGCGGTGCTTCGCCGGAGCTTACGCCGGCGAGGAAAGGTCCTTGGACGAATCCAGAGGGATAGAAAGAGAGAGGGGGTCGAGGCGCACCTGCCTGTACACGTGGATTGACGACAGGTGGCTGGAGCAGCTTGCAACTAAGCTCGCAAGCTGCAGCTGCAGTTGGGTCTTGCCGGAGAGGAAGAAGACGATGGAGTGGGGCGGTTCCAGGGGCTGCAATGCGTCCAGGCGGCACCAGTGGACCTCCAAGGAGTCGCCTGAGTAGTTGCTCGAGCTCGAGGGGCATCGGAGCAAGGTGGAGGGGCTGCAGGGATCGCCGACAAGCTTGGGTCGGGGACGGTGGCTAGAGGCCTGCCAGGCCGGGCTACGACTATGCTACGGCTTTGTGGTGGTTGTGTGGTGGGTTTGGAGTGCTCGGAGCGGTGGGAGGGGCTCGAATTTATAGCCGAAGGGGGAGTAGGGTACGTGGCTCCGCCGGAGCTCTCTGGAAGCCGGCGAGCGATTACGAGCGATGTCATTGAGGGGTGGAGGGGTGCAGCACTCACGCAGGAGCTGTGCAACGTGCGGACGAGCACAGGAGGCAGTGGAAGAAGAAGACAGGGGCACGGGGCGCATTGTGGCTTTTGGTCGCGACGTGCCCGTGCCCGTTGTGGCGTCCCCGGCGTCAGCGAGCGCCAGGGAGCGGTCAATGGTGAAGAGACGGAGGGGGTGGCGCGGTGCGGCAGTCGTTGGCGAGCTCTGGATCAATCACACGCAAAACAGAGACGGGGGCACCGCGCAGAGCGCGTCGGACGCGATGCCAGGGCCGTGTCTTCACGCGGTCACCACGCTGGCATGGTCAAAACAACACCCACTCGTTGCCAAACCTTGTCCCTCATGTTGTCCATGCAGTGTTTAGTCTAGGAAAGTTGATCACACACTGCCAGGCCGACCAGATTAGACTTGAGCTTGTTGGCAAGTTTCTGGTCAGAAACTTGGTCGCCAAGTTTGGAGGGCTTCTAGAATGTGATTAGGGCTAAGCTTCTAGAGTTAAGGTTTATCTAGGAAGGTAATCAAGCTCAAGAAAATTCAGCTTCATAAGAGCAAGGAAAAATACACTTGTTGTAGAAACTGGATTTTGAGGCGAGAACGGAAATGATTTTCTATAGCAAAAATATTCCAAATAAGTATGTAATATTTTTGCACAGGGAGATGGGCCAAGGTTCAAAGAATATTTGAGAATTTTCTCAGATTTTTGGAAGCAATAAAAATGATGGTTGCTTTGGAGCACAAGTTTTTTAATTGGTTTTCAGAGAAGAAATTGAATATTTTTCTTTTATGAAAAATATTCCTTGGGCTATTTTGGGATTTTGAAGAGAAAGTAAGTTGAATGAGAGATGGTTGGGTCACTTGGGTGAAAATCAAGGATATGCCCAAGTGCTTAAGTCCATTTGAATTGATTCAAAAACCAAATTTCAAAGCAAGGGAAAATGAAGTCCGGAAAAAGAGAGAAGGCAGAATCCAAGATGTCACAAGTAACACCAACACGCTGGTTCAGCTTATTAATTAAGTGTCCCATCTGCTGCAACGTGTATTGTCACTTCACTGTGAAGACTAGTTGAATAGTTCTCTCTTACCGAGATGGGGAATAATGGATCGCTAAGACTTCCTATCTACATTATCCCTATGCCTCTACGCTCATCCTGTCCAACAAGATGAAACATTGGCCAAGGCACCCGGTGCCAATAATGTATGAGTACTAGTAGTATTTTGTGTCAAACTTTGACCATCTATTTAACTAATAAAATTTTAATGCGTTTCACCAAAAATCATATCACTGGATTCGTATTTGAACATAGTTTTTAATGGTATAATTTTTTATGACATGCATTGACACTTTGTTAGTTAAATTTACGGTCAAAATTTTACACTAAGTACGAAGGGGGCCATTAAACCAATACGGAGGTTTATATACAAGTCAATAAGAAAATCATCAACCAAGGTAGTACTCCCTCCGTCTAGGTGTATAAGTCATCTTAGGTTGTGCATCGCGACCAAGGCAGAGGGGAAAACGAGAGAACTTAATGTTTTTTTTCTAGTTAATAGCATTGCATGCAATGAATTAACCACTACATGTCATGTTTGAAAGTCTCAAGCCATTGAAAGCATGCGCGGCCCACATCTCTTATTGGTTGATATGTCATGAAACAAGAAACGACGAGGGAGTTAATGTACCGTTCCTAAGTGTTTTGGGATTATTTGATATTCGGAAGATGACTTACACACCTAGACGGAGGGAGTAGTAAATGATGAGTGCCCGAAGATTTTTTTTCCTGAAAGTACTCAATAATGGGCTCGTTTTCCTCAAGAAAATTGTGTTTACGAACATATTAATTGGAATACGTGCGTGAGGAACAAATGACCAGAACTTTTACATGCATTGGTGAGTTATCTCTTAATTCTTGCATGCAACGTTTTAATGAAGCTTGAAATATGAACATGTCAATGGGAGGGAGTAAAAGCCTCATGCATGCATGCATGCAACATGCAACACTCACACGTACACATGAACGCACGCAACAGTCACGCATCCATGCGGCACACAGCACACGACGCAACACACACGCTCACGCTCAAGTGCTCAAGCTACTCCCTACATCCGTGAAAGACTGTACATGTAGAGATTTACTCATTGACCAGGAGGAACCAGAACTTCATGGCATAATTAATGCCCAAAAGTAGCAGACTTATGTGTGGATGCGACCATTGAGAGAATAAGATTAAATGAAGGTTGTTGCATGCTGTAATTAAGGATAGACATGTAGCATATAGCTAGAGCACAAGTTGGTGCATTAGTCAATCAATATCGATTAGATTAAATGCTAAATGCATTGGAAGTGTAGATGTACACTCTTTGTTTTTTAGCCGATGTACACTCTTTGTTGGAAGACCGAGGGAGTACACGTGCATGCACTGACATACACAACCAGGGTGGTTCGTGCACAAGGGTTGGACTCCTGTCGTGCTCGCGTAAAGTTTTGTTTAACTGATTTCTTTGCTCTGCTAACTGGTAGGTGGGACCCAGAAACCAGGTGTCAATTTAACCAGTCAACAAAGTGTTGATACATCTCCAACGTATCTATAATATTTGATTGTTCCATGCTATTATATTATCTGTTTTGGATGTTTTATATGCATTAATATACTATTTTATATGATTTTGGGACTAACCTATTAACCTAGAGCCCACAGCCCAGTGCCAGTTTCTATTTTTCTCCTTGTTTTACAGTTTTACAGAAAAGGAATACCAAACGGAGTCCAAACGGAATAAAACTTTCGCCATGATTTTTCTTGGACCAGAAGACACCTAGGAGACTTGGAGTACAAGTCAGGGAAGCTTTGAGGCGGCCACAAGGGTGGAGGGCGCGCCCAGGGGGGTGGGGAGTGCCCCCCCCCAACCTTGTGGGCCCCTCGAGCGTGTCCTAACCTAATTCTTTCGCCTATATATACTCTTATACCCCAAAAACATCGAGGGGAGGCACGAAACCACTTTTCCACCACCACAACCTTCTGTACCCGTGAGATCCCGGCCTTTTCCGGCATCCCGCCGGAGGGGGAATCAATCACGGAGGGATTCTACATCAACATCATTGCCTCTCCGATGAAGCATGAGTAGTTTACCACAGACCTACGGTCCATAGCTAGTAGCTAGATGGCTTCTTCTCTCTCTTTGATTCTCAATACAAAGTTCTCCTCGATGTTATTGGAGATCTATTCGATGTAATACTCTTTTGCGGTGTGTTTGCCGAGATCCAATGAGTTGTGGATTTATGATCAAGTTTATCTATGAATATTTTTTGAATCTCCTCTAAATTCTTATATGCATGATTTGATATCTTTACAAGTCTCTTCGAACTATCGATTTGGTTTGTCCAACTAGATTGGTTTTTCTTGAAATGGGAAAAGTGCTTACCTTTGGGTTCAATCTTGCGGTGTCCTTTCCCAGTGACAGTAGGGGTAGAAAGGCACGTATAGTATGTTGCCATCAAGGATAAAAAATGGGGATTTCATCATATTGCTTGAGTTAATCCCGCTACATCATGTCATTTTGCTTAATGCGTTACTCTATTCTTATGGACTTAATTATCTAGATGCAGGCAGGAGTCGGTCGATGTGTGGAGTAATAGTAGTAGATGCCGAACCGTTTTGGTCTACTTGACCTGGACGTGATGCCTATATTCATGATCATTGCCTTAGATATCGTCATAATTATGCGCTTTTCTATCAAATTGCTCGGCAGTAATTTGTTCACCCACCGTAATAATTTCTATCTTGAGAGAAGCCTCTAGTGAAAACTATGGCCCCGGGGTCTATTTTCCATCATATAAGTTTCCGATCTATAATTCTAGTTTCCTATTTACTTTCTTTGCAATCTTTTACTTTATGTTCTATATACCAAAAAATACCAAAAATATTACTTTACCGTTTGTCATCTCTATCAGATCTCACTTTACAAATAACCGTGAAGGGATTGACAACCCCTTATCACGTTGGGTGCAAGTTGGTGTTTGTTTGTGCAGGTATTCGGTAACTTGAGTGTTGTCTCCTACTGGATTGATACCTTGGTTCCCAAAAGCTAACAGAAATACTTACTCTTCTTTGTTGTTTCACCCTTTCCTCTTCAAGGGAAAAAACAACGCAAGCTCAAGAGGCAGCAGGAAGAATTTCTGGCACCGTTGACGGGGAGACTTGCGCCAAGTCAAGTCAAGATTTGATCTCCCATCAACTAGCCAATTTCTGGCGCGTTGCCGGGGAGATCTACATCAAGTCAAGACATACCAAGTACCCATCATAAACTCTCATCTCTCGCATTACATTATTTGCCATTCGCCTCTCGTTTTCCTTTCCCCCACTTCTAAAACGATTTTCGAAAAGATTTGCCTTTTCTTCGCCCCTCTTCCATTCATATTTTCTGTTTGCTCGTTTGTCGCCATCATGTCTGAAACTGGGGAGGTTATTGTTGAAAAAGATAGTAGTAACGATGGGGGAAACCTTGATGCTTTTGCTAATTCTAATCCTCATGAAGAATCTACTATCTTGCACACAAAGAAAATCCGCATAGGTAGCGGAAATATTATTGGAAAGGGGGTTATCCCAGATTTCTTTACTTGTGCCGGTGCACTCCCCACTATGGGTGGATCTATCCTCCATAAAACTAGTAGTCTTGCGGATGCTATATCTTTGCTTGTTGTCGAACTTGAAAGACAATTTGTTCACATGCATCCATCTACACAAAGGATTTTTCTAAAGTTTTCTAATATTGAGCATTCTCCCGTTAAGTGTGCCGCCACTATATTCCTAGCTCATGAGTTTAGATTTATTATGAAAGAAGCTAGTGAAATTTTCGCTCATTATAAAGTGGATGGTGGTCGCCCTCCCATCGAGGGAATTCTCTTTAATCAAGAGGATATAATGCGTTTACGGTCTTTAGACCATGTCGCTTATAACGAAAATTTCAGAAAAAGGGTTCCTACTGATGTTTTAGTCAATAAGATTTCTAAGCTTAATGATGATTTTGCTATTCAATAGTTTGGGTTTCTCTCTTGGACACAAGCTCATGACTTTTTGCCAAAAGAATGCTTATAATGATGAGTTGGTCATACAATATGAAGGGCCAAAGGAGGAACCAATTCCTCCTAAGATCGATCTTCGGGATTCTCATCCCATTAAATTTAGCCCTTTTGATTACTTTTTCTTGCCTCAAAGAAAACTTGCTGCTGAAAGAAGAGAATATGAGATGAGTTTTCAAGACTTGCCTTATCATTATTACGATTACATCTAGATCTATTCATGTTTTATGCCTAGCTAGGGGCGTTAAACGATAGCGCTTGTTGGGAGGCAACCCAATTTTATTTTATGTTTTTGCTTTTTAGGTCCTGTTTTGCTTTGAAGAAATGATCTAGCCTCTGGTTAGATGTGGTTTTATGTTTTAATTAGTGTTTGTGCCAAGTAATACCTATGGCATAGCCTGTGGTGATAGTTAATTTGATATTGCTGAAAAACATAAACTTTTGCGCTCATGGAAACAATTCTTATTTTTAGCAGGAGCGTGATAAAATATTGATTTTTTGCAGAAGATTAATAAACAAATTATCTAGGATTTCCGATTTTCTCAGGATTTTTGGAGTTACTGAAGTATTCGAAATATTCAGATTGCTACAGACTGTTCTGTTTTTGACAGATTCTATTTTTAGCGTGTTCTTTGCTTATTTTGATGAATCTATGGCTAGTATCGGGGGGTATGAACCATGGAAAAGTTGGAATACAGTAAATATTACACCAATATAAATAAAGAATGAGTTTACAACAGTACCTAAAGTGGTGATTTATTTTCTTATACTAACGGAGCTTACGAGATTTTCTGTTGAAGTTTTGTGTTGTGAAGTTTTCAAGTTTTGGGTAAGGATTTGATGGACTATGGAATAAGGAGTGGCAAGAGCCTAAGCTTGGGGATGCCCACGGCACCCCAAGGTAATATTCAAGGATGTCAAAAAGCCTAAGCTTGGGGATGCCCCGGGAAGGCATCCCCTCTTTCGTCTTCGTCTATCGGAAACTTTACTTGAGGCTATATTTTTATTCACCACATGATATGTGTTTTGCTTGGATCATCTTGTATGATTTGGTTCTTTGTTTTTTAGCTTGCCACAATCATACTTGATGCACACACCTTTTGAGAGAGACACGCATGAATCGTGATTTACTAGAATTGCTCTATGTGCTTCACTTATATCATTTGAGCTAGGCAAATTTGCTATAGTGCTTCACTTATATCTTTTTGGAGCACATCGGTGGCTTTATTTTATAGAAATTGATGAACTATCGCGGATTTCCTAGGATTCCTTCCAAAAGAATTTATTTACTCCAAAAAGTGTTACCTGAGGAATACAAAAAAAAGTAGTGCGCAAACGCGGTTAAATTACACAAAGCCTACCATGTAGGCACAAAATTATTAACTTAATTGTCACATAAATTGGACTCATCAACTCCTGCCGCATGGAGTATCAGTGCCCCCCTCAAGCCACTTCGCTACCTTCTCTGTGTGGTCCGGTTTGTCCAATGGGTCACATAAATTGGACTCATCAAAAGCACGAGATGATGATGGCCATATCATGTCACATATTTTGATTGCATGTGATGTTTATCATTTATGCATCTTATTTTGCTTAGTACGGAGGTAGCATTATAAGATGATCCCTTAACTAAAATTTCAAGGTATAAGTGTTCTCCCTGAGTATGCATCATTGCGACAGTTCGTCATGTTGAGACACCACATGATGATCGGGTGTGATAGACTCTACGTTCAAATACAACGGGTGCAAGATCGTTTGCACATGCGGAATACTCGGGTTAAACTTGACGAGCCTGGCAGGTACAGACATGGACTAGGAACACTAGAGACCGAAAGGTCGAAGGTGAATCATATAGGAGATATGATCAACATAGAGATGTTCACCACTGATGACTACTCCATATCACGTGATAATCGGACATGGTTTAGTTGATTTGGATCACGTATCACTTAGATGACTTGAGGGATGTCTATTTAAGTGGGAGTTCTTAAGTAATTTGATTAATTGAACTTTAGTTCTGATAGTATTTGCAAATTATGTTGTAGATCAATAGCTTGGGTTTTAGCTCCCCTATATATTTGATATGTTCCTAGAGAAAACTAAGTTGAAAGATGATAGTAGCAATAATGCGGACTAGGTCCAGGATTTGAGGATTATCCTCATTGCTGCACAGAAGAATTATGTCCTTGATGCACCGTTGGGTGACAGACCCATTGCAGGAGCAGATGCAGACATTATGAATGTTTGGCAAGCTCGATATGATGACTACTTAATAGTTTAGTGCGCCATACTTTACGGATTAGAACTGGGACTTCAGAAAATGTTTTGAATGCCACGAAGCATATGAATTGTTCCAAGAGCTGAAATTGGTATCTCAGACTCATGACCATGTTGAGAGGTATGAGACCTCTAACAAGTATTTGCCTACAAGATGGAGGAGAATAGCTCAGCTAGTGAGCATGTGCTTAGAATGTCTGGGCAATACAATCACTTGAATCAAGTGGGAGTTAATCTTCCAGATAAGATAGTGATTGACAGAGTTCTCTAGTCACTATCACCAAGCTACTAGAACTTCACGATGAACTATAATGTGCAAGGGATAATGGAAAATAATCCCGAGCTCTTCGCGATGCTACAATCTGCGAAGGTAGAAATCAAGAAAGAGCATCAAGTGTTGATGGTTAACATGACCACTAGTTTCAAGAAAAATGGAAAAGGAAAATGAAGGGAACTTCAAGAAGAATGACAAGCAAGTTGCCACTCCCGTGAAGAAGCCCAAAGCTAGACCTAAGCCTAAAACTCAGTGCTTCTACTACGAAGGGAATGGTCACTGGAAGCGGAACTACTCCAAATACTTAGCGGATAAGAAGGATGGCAAAGTGAACAGAGGTATATTTGATATACATGTTATTGATGTGTACTTTACTAGTGTTCATAGTAACCCCAGGGTATTTGATACCGGTTCAATTGCTAAGATTAGTAACTCGAAATAGGAGTTAAAAATGAACAAACACTAGTTAATGGCGAGGTGACGATGTGTGTTGGAAGTGATTCCAAGGTTGATAAGATCACCATCGCACACTCCCTCTACCTTCGGGATTAGTGTTGGACCTAAATAAATGTTATTTGGTGTTTGCGTTGAGCATGAATATGATTGGATCATGTTCATTGTGATACGGTTATTCATTTAAGTCAGAGAATAATTGTTGTTCTATTTACATGAATAAAACCTTCTATGGTCATACACCCAATTTAAATGGTTTATTGAATCTCGATCGTAGTGATACACATATTCATAATTTTGATGCCAAACGATGCAAAGTTGATAATGATAGTGCAATATATTTGTAGCACTGCTGTTTAGGTTATATTGGTGTAAAGCGCATGAATAAACTCCATGCAAATGGACTTTTGGAATTACTTGATTATGAATCATTTGATACTTGTGAACCATGCCTCATGGGAAAAGATGACTAAAACTCTGTTCTCCAGAACAATGGAGCGAGCCAGTGACTTATTGGAAATAATACATACTGATGTATGTGGTCCGATGAGTGTTGAGGCACGCGGTGGGCATCGTTATTTTCTTACCTTCACAGATGATTTGAGTAGATATGGGTATATCTACTTAATGAAACACAAGTCTGAAACATTTGAAAAGTTCAAAGAATCTTAGAGTGAAGTGGAGAATCATCGTAACAAGAAAATAGAAGTTTCTACGATCTGATCGTGGAGGCGAATATTTGAGTTACGAGTTTGGCCTTCATTTAAACAATGTGGAATAATTTCACAACTCACGCCACCTGGAACACCACAGAGTAATGGTGTATCCGAACATTGTAACCATACTTTATTAGATATGGTGCGATCTATGATGTTTCTTACCGATTTACCACTATCGTTTTGGGGTTATGCATTAGAGATAGCTGCATTCACGTTAAATAAGGTACCGTCTAAATCCGTTGAGACGACACCGTATGAACTGTGGTTTGTCAAGAAACTTAAGCTATCATTTCTTAAACTTTGGGGTTGCGACACTTATGTCAAAAGGCTTCAGCCTGATAAGCTCGAACCCAAATCGGAGAAGTGCAAGATATTTGTTGGGTACACCTAAGGAAACAATTGGGTACACCTTCTACCACAAATACGAAGGCAAGATATTTGTTGCCAAGAATGGAAACTTTCTAGAGAAGGAGTTTCTCTCGAAAGAAGTGAGTGGGAGGAAAGTAGCACACTACAAAAAAAAGACACATCCATGACATTTTGGGCCGAACGAAATTTTTTCTGTCATACTTATGACACTTCTATCTCGATAATTGTGACAAAACCCGGTATCATCATGGATGTGGTGGGCTCCTACTTCTATGACAAAAAATCATGATAGAAAATGGGCTTTTCGTCCTGGGCGGGCCAGAGACACAGCTACATGACATTCTTTGGGCCGTTCATGAAAGAAAAGACCATGGTAGAAGCGAGGGCGAGGAAAATATCGGGGAGTTCCCGGTTACGGTGGGTGGTCGGGGGCCGAGCGATGCACGTTTCTCTCGTACATACGCGTGTGTCTGTGAGGCGTTGCGCTCTAACTGAACCCGAGCGAGGCGTTGGGTTTAACTGAACCCGAGCGATTGCACTGTAGGCTACGCGTTACTGAACCCGAGCGATCGATCGATCCCTTGATGTTAATTGAGCCCGAGTGATTCCTTCGCTACTGCTGCTAACTGAAGCCGATCGATGTTGCCTCTGGATGAACAATGAGCGTTGTTGGGGGGTTTGGATGAACAATTCCCCGTGGGGGGTTGGATGAACAGGACCCCATCGTAGTAGAGGCCATTGCCACTGGATGAACAGTACCCCGATCGATCGAGCCGGTGGATGAACTGGACCCCGTGGAGGGCTGGATGAATAGGACCCCGTGGAGGGTTGATCCGTCTCCAACGTATATATAATTTTGGATTGTTCCATGCTATTATATTATCTGTTTTGGATGTTTAATGGGCTTTATTATACACTTTATATTATTTTTGGGACTAACCTACTAACCGAAGGCCCAGTACAAATTGTTGTTTTTTTGCCTATTTTGGTGTTTCGCAGAAAAGGAATATCAAACGGAATGAAACCTTCGGGAGAGTTATTTTTGGAACAAACGTGATCCAGGAGACTTGGATCTGATGTCAAGGAAGCAACAAGGCGGCCACGAGGCAGGGAGGCGCTCCCAGGGGGGTAGGCACGCCCCCCACCCTCGTGAGCCCCTCGTGGCTCTACCGACCTACTTCTTTCGCCTATATATATACTCATATACCCCGAAAACATCCAGGAGCACCACGAAACCCTATTTCCACCGCCGCAACCTTACATGCATCGTGAGATCCCATCTTGGGGCCTTTTTCCAAGGTTCACGAGGGGGAATCGATCACGGAGGGCTTTTACATCAACACCATACCTCTCTGATGATGTGTGAGTAGTTTACCACAGACCTTCAGGTCCATAGTTATTAGCTAGATGGCTTCTTCTCTCTCTTTGGTTCTCAATACAAAGTTCTCCTTGATTCTCTTGGGGATCTATTCGATGTAATTCTTTTTGCGCTGTGTTTGTCGAGATCCGATGAATTGTGGGTTTATGATCAAGATTATCTATGAACAATATTTGGTTCTTCTCTGAATTCTTATATGTATGATTTGATATCTTTGCAAGTCTCTTGAATTATCAGTTTGGTTTGGCCTACTAGATTGATCTTTCTTGCAATGGGAGAAGTGCTTAGCTTTGGGTTCAATCTTGCGGTGTCCTTTCCCAAAGGATGACAGGGGCAGCAAGGCACGTATTGTATTGCTGCCGTCGAGGATAAAAAGATGGGTTTTATATCATATTGCTTGAGTTTATCCCTCTACATCATGTCATCTTGCCTAATGCGTTACTCTGTTCTTATGAACTTAATACTCTAGATGCATGCTGGATAGCGGTCGATGTGTGGAGTAATAGTAGTAGAAGCAGAATCGTTTCGGTCTACTTGACTTGGACATGATGCCTAGATATTCTCATAACTATGCGCTTTTCTATCAATTGCTCGACAGTAATTTGTTCACACACCGTAGATTATGCTATCTTGAGAGAAGCCACTAGTGAAACCTATGGCCCCCGGGTCTATTTTCCATCATATAAGTTTTCGATCTATTTTATTTTGCAATCTTTACTTTCCAATCTATATCATAAAAATACCAAAAATATTTATCTTATTATCTTTATCAGATCTCACTTTTGCAAGTGGCCGTGAAGGGATTGACAACCCCTTTATCGCGTTGGTTGCAAGGTTCTTATTTGTTTGTGTAGGTATGAGGCGGCTTGCGTGTATCCTCCTACTGGATTGGTACCTTGGTTCTAAAAACTGAGGGAAATACTTACGCTACTTTGCTGCATCACCCTTTCCTCTTCAAGGGAAAACCAACGCATGCTCAAGAGGTAGCAAGAAGGATTTCTGGCGCCGTTGCCGGGGAGGCTTACGCCAAGTCAAGTCAAGATTTGATCTCCCCGCAACTAGCCATTTCTGGCGCCGTTGCCAGGGAGGTGTACACCAAGTCAAGTAGAGACATACCAAGTACCCATCACAGACTCTTATCCCTCGCATTACATTATTTGCCATTCGCCTCTCGTTTTCCTCTCCCCCACTTCTAAAACGATTTTCGAAAACCTTTGCCTTTTCTTCGCCCTCCTTCCATTCGATCTTTTGTTACCACGTGCCTTCTTTTTGCTTGCATCTTTGCTTGCTAAAAGTTTATGGATCCTCATCCCCTTGCTAATCTTTTTAAGAGATCCAATTATGATGAACCAATTTCTAGTGACTTGAGTGCACTAGATTATATTTATGAGGTTTTGCTTGAAATTCGTGAATCTGAAAATTGTGATGAAGAAATTTATGAAGAGATTCATGGTAGCTCCTTGAATAAAAAGCATGATTGCAATGATTTTACTATAAATTCTCTTGATGTCAATTGTGCTAATAATATGCAAAACCCTAAGCTTGGGGATGCTAGTTTTGCTATTTCTACTACTTGTTGCAATGATCATGATTGGGGTGATTCTTCTTATGATCTCGAAAATTTATTTAAGCCCCATGATGAATATGAGATTGATTATAGTGTTTGCAATAATATTGAAAGTGGTTTTGTAAGAGTGTCAACTTTATATCCCACATATTTGGAGAATGTTCAATCTTATGGTATTTTTGATAAAAGTGGGTTTGGAGAGGTCATGACTTTAGTTAATGATAATCCCACTATTTTGGAAGAGTGTCAACTTCGCATGCATGTGGATCGTGTTGAGAATATGTTATGTGATAGATATTTTGTTGAATTTGCCTATGATCCTACATGTAATTATTATGAGAGAGGAAAATATGGTTGTAGAAATTTTTATCTTACTAAATTACCTCTCATCATGTTGAGATTGCTATCATCTCTTTCTTCTTCCTTGCATATGCTAATTTTTGCTTTCTATGATAATTTGTTTGCTTATAAAATGCCTGTGCATAGGAAGTATGTTAGACTTAGATATGTTTATCACGTGTTTTATGATGCTCTCTTTGTGCTTCAATTCTTGTCTTTCATGTGAGCATCATTAAAATTATCAATGCCTAGCTAAAAAGGCTTTAAAGAAAATCGCTTGTTGGGAGGCAACCCAATTTTATTTTTGTTTCTTACTTTTCGCTCCTTTTTAGTAATAAATAATTGATCTATCCTCTGGTTAGATATGGTTTTATGTTTTAATTAGTGTTTGTGCCAAGTAAAACTTCTTGGATGATAGTTATTTGATCTTGCTGAAAAAGTCAGAAACTTTCTGCTCACGAAAACAATTGTTAAAAATCACCAGAACGTGATAACATACTGATTCCAATTGCATTAAATCAATAAACAAATTATTTAGGACTTACTATTTTGGTAGAATTTTTTAGTTAAACAAAGTTTGCGTTTGATACAGATTACTACAGGCTGTTCTGTTTTTGACAGATTCTGTTTTTCGTGTGTTGTTTGCTTATTTTGATGAATCTATGGCTAGTATCGGGGGGTATGAACCATAGAGAAGTTGGAATACAGTAGGTTTAACACCAATATAAATGAATAATGAGTTCATTACAGTACCTTAAAGTGGTGGTTTGTTTTATTTCGCTAACGGAGCTCTTGAGATTTTCTGTTGAGTTTTGTGTTGTGAAGTTTTCAAGTTTTGGGTAAAGATTTGATGGACTATGGAATAAGGAGTGGAAGATCCTAATATTGGGGATGCCAAAGTCACCCCAAGGTAAAATTCAAGGACAACCAAAAGCCTAAGCTTGGGGATGCCCCGGAAGGCATCCCCTCTTTCGTCTTCGTCTATTGGTAACTTTACTTGATGCTATACTTTTATTCACCACATGATATGTGTTTTGCTTGGAATGTCTTGGATGATTGGAGTCTTTGCTTTTTTGTTTACCAAAATCATCCTTTCTGTACACACCTTTTGGAGAGACACACATGAATCGGAATTTATTAGAATACTCTATGTGCTTCACTTATATCTTTTGAGCTAGATAATTTTGCTCTAGTGCTTCGCTTATATCTTTTAGAGCACAGTGGTGGTTTATATTATAGAAATTATTGAACTCTCATGCTTCACTTATATTATTTTGAGAGTCCTTTAGAACAGCATGGTAATTTGCTTTGGCTATAAAATTAGTCCTAATATGATAGGCATCCAAGATGGATATAATAAAAACTTTCATATAGAGTGCATTGAATACTATGAGAAGTTTGATACTTGATGATTGTTTTGAGATATGAAGGTGGTGATATTAAAGTTGTGCTAGTTGAGTAATTTTGAATTTGAGAAATACTTGTGTTGAAGTTTGCAAGTCCCGTAGCATGCACGTATGGCAACCGTTGTGTAACAAATTTGAAACATGAGGTGTTCTTTCATTGTCATCCTTATGAGTGGCGGTCGGGGACGAGCGATGGTCTTTTCCTACCAATCTACCCCCCTAGGAGCATGCGCGTAGTGCTTGGTTTTTAATGACTTGTAGATTTTTTCAATAAGTATGTGAGTTCTTTATGAATAATGTTGATTCCATGGATCATACGCACTCTCACCCTTCCATCATTGCTAGCCTCTTCGGTACCGTGCATTGCCCTTTCTCACCTTGAGAGTTGGTGCAAACTTCACCGGTGCATACAAACCCCGTGATATGATACGCTCTATCACACATAAACCTCCTTATATCTTCCTCAAAACAGCCACCATACCTACCTATTATGGCATTTCCATAGCCATTCCGAGATATATTGCCATGCAACTTTCCACCGTTTCATTTATTATGACACGCTTCATCATTGTCATATTGCCTTGCATGATCATGTAGTTGACATCCTATTTGTGGCAAAGCCACCATGCATAATTCATCATACATGTCACTCTTGATTCATTTCCCATCCCGGTACACCGCCGGAGGCATCCATGTTGAGTCATATTTTGTTCTAAGTATCGAGTTGTAATCTTTGAGTTGTAAATAAATAGAAGTGTGATGATCATCATTATTAGAGCATTGTCCCAAAAAAGGAGAGAAAGGCCAAATAAAAAAAGAAAGGCCCAAAAAATAAAAAATAAAAATAAAAGGGACAATGTTACTATCCTTTTCCACACTTGTGCTTCAAAGTAGCACCATGATCTTCATGATAGAGAGTCTCTCATTTTGTCACTTTCATATACTAGTGGGAATTTTCCATTATAGAACTTGGCTTGTATATTCCAACAATGGGGTTCCTCAAATGCCCTAGGTCTTCATGAGCAAGCAAGTTGGATGCACACCCAGTTAGTTTCTTTTGTTGAGCTTTCATACATTTATAGCTCTAGTGCATCCGTTGCATGGAAATCCCTACTCCTTGTATTGACGTCAGTTGACAGGCATCTCTCTAGCCTGTTGATTAGATGCGTCAATGTGAGACTTTCACCTTTTTTGTCTTCTCCACATAACCCCTATCATTATATTCTATTCCACCCATAGTGCTATATCCATGGCTCACGCTCATGTATTGCATGAAGGTTGAAAATCTTTGAGATTACTAAAGTATGAAACAATTGCTTGGCGTGTCATCGGGGTTGTGCATGATGAGAGCATTCTTGTGTGACGAAAATGGAGCATGACCAAACTATATGATTTTGTAGGGATGAACTTTCTTTGGCCATGATATTTTGAGAAGACATGATTGTTTAGTTAGTATGCTTGAAGTATTATCACTTTTATGTCAATATTAAACATTTATCTTGAATCTTTCGGATCTGAACATTCATGCCACAATAAAGAAAATTACATTGAGAATTATGCTAGGTAGCATTCCACATCGAAAATTCTGTTTTTATCATTACCTACTCGAGGACGAGCAGGAATTAAGCTTGGGGATGCTTGATACGTCTCCAACGTATCTATAATTTTTCATTGTTCCATGCTATTATATTATCTGCTTTGGATGTTTAATGGGCTTTATTATACACTTTTATATTATTTTTGGGACTAACCTACTAACCGAAGGCCTAGTGCAAATTGCTGTTTTTTTGCCTAATTCAGTGTTTCGCAGAAAAGGAATATCAAACGGAATCCAGGGGGTAGGCGCGCCCCGACCCTCGTGGGCCCCTCGTGGCTCCATCGACCTACTTCTTTCGCCTATATATACTCATATACCCCGAAAACATCCAGGAGCACCATGAAACCCTATTTCCACTTGCAACCTTACGTACTGTGAGATCCCATCTTGGGGCCTTTTAGCTTCCGGAGGGAATCCATCATGGAGGGCTTCTACATCAACACCATAGCCTCTCCGATGATGTGTGAGTATTTTACCACAAACCTTCGGGTTCATAGTTATTAGCTAGATGGCTTCTTCTCCCTCTTTGGATCTCAATACAAAGTTCTCCTCGATTCTCTTGGAGATCTATTCGATGTAATTCTTTTTGCGGTGTGTTTGTCGAGATCCGATGAATTGTGGGTTTATGATCAAGATTATCTATGAACAATATTTGGTTCTTCTCTGAATTCTTATATGTATGATTTGATATCTTTGCAAGTCTCTTGAATTATCAGTTTGGTTTGGCCTACTAGATTGATCTTTCTTGCAATGGGAGAAGTGCTTAGCTTTGGGTTCAATCTTGCGGTGTCCTTTCGGTGGCAATTTGGGGCAGCAAGGCACGTATTGTATTGTTGCCATCGAGCATAAAAAGATGGGGTTTATATCATATTGCATGAGTTTATCCCTCTACATCATGTCCTCTTACCTAATGCGTTACTCTGTTCTTACGAACTTAATACTCTAGATGCATGCTGGATAGCGGTCGATGTGTGGAGTAATAGTAGTAGATGCAGAATCGTTTTGGTCTACTTGACACGGACGTGATGCCTATATACATGATGATGCCAAGATATTCTCATAACTATGCACTTTTCTGTCAATTGCCCGACAGTAATTTGTTCACCCACCTTAGATTATGCTATCTTGAGAGAAGCCACTAGTGCAACCTATGGCCCCTGGGTCTATTTTCCATCATATAAGTTTCCGATCTATTTTATTTTGCAATCTTTACTTTCCAATCTATATCATAAAAATACCAAAAATATTTATCTTATTATCTCTATCAGATCTCACTTTTGCAAGTGGCCGTGAAGGGATTGACAACCCCTTTATCCCGTTGGTTGCAAGGTTCTTATTTTTTTGTGTAGGTACAAGGTGACTTGCGTGTATCCTCCTACTGGATTGATATATTGGTTCTCAAAAATTGAGGGAAATACTTACGCTACTTTGCTGCATCATGCTACCTCTTGAGCACTATGTTGGTTTTCCCTTGAATAGGAAAGGGTGATGCAGCAAAGTAGCGTAAGTATTTCCCTCCATTTTTGAGAACCAAGGTATCAATCCAGTAGGAGGCCACGCACGAGTCCCTCGCACTTACACAAACAAATAAATCCTCGCAACCAACGCAATAAAGGGGTTGTCAATCCCTTCAGGGTCACTTACGAGAGTGAGATCTGATAGATATGATAAGATAATATTTTTGGTATTTTTATGATAAAGATGCAAAGTAAAATAAAAGGCAATATAAATAGCTAAGTGTTGGAAGATTAATATGATGGAAAATAGACCCGGGGGCCATAGGTTTCACTAGTGGATTCTCTCGAGAGCATAAGTATTACGGTGGGTGAACAAATTACTGTTGAGCAATTGATAGAATTGAGCATAGTTATGAGAATATCTAGGTATGATCATGTATATAGCCATCACGTCCGAGACAAGTAGACCGACTCCTGCCTGCATCTACTACTATTACTCCACACATCGACCTCTATCCAGCATGCATCTAGAGTATTAAGTTCATAAGGATAGAGTAACGCTTTAAGTAAGATGACATGATGTAGAGGGATAAACTCATGCAATATGATATAAACCCCATCTTGTTATCCTCGATGGCAACAATACAATACGTGCCTTGCTGCCCCTCATCACATCGGGAAAGGACACCGCAAGATTGAACCCAAAGCTAAGCACTTCTCCCATTGCAAGAAAGATCAATCTAGCAGGCCAAACCAAACTGATAATTTGAAGAGACTTGCAGAGATAACCAATCATACATAAAAGATTTCAGAGAAGATTCAAATATTGTTCATAGATAAAATTGATCATAAACCCACAATTCATTGGTCTCAACAAACACACCGCAAAAGAAGATTACATCGAATAGATCTCCACAAGAGAGGGGGAGAACATTGTATTGAGATCCAAAAAGAGAAGAAGCCATCTAGCTAATAACTATGGACCGAAGGTCTCGAGGTAAACTACTCATACATCATCGGAGAGGCTATGGTGTTGATGTAGAAGCCCTCCGTGAACGATGTCCCTCCGTGGAGCTCCTAAAAGGCCCCAAGATGGGATCTCACGGCAAGAAGGTTGCGGTAGTGGAATTAGGTTTTGGCTCAGTGTCGATCGCTTGGGGGAACGAGGTATATATAGGGGGAAGAAGTACGTCGGTGGAGCAACATGGGGCCCACGAGGGTGGAGGGCGCGCCCAGGGGGTAGGCGCGCCCCCTACCTCGTGCCCTCCTGGTTGATGTCTTGATGTAGGGTCCAAGTCCTCTGGATCAATTTCGTTCCAAAAAGCACGTTCCCGAAGGTTTCATTCCGTTTGGACTCCGTTTGATATTCTTTTTCCGCGAAACTCTGAAATAGGCAAAAAACAACAATTCTAGGTTGGGCCTCCGGTTAATAGGTTAGTCCCAAAAATAATATAAAAGTGTATAATAAAGCCCAATAATGTCCAAAACAGAATATAATATAGCATGAAGCAATCAAAAATTATAGATACGTTGGAGACATATCAAGCATCCCATAGCTTAATTCCTGCTCGTCCTCGAGTAGATAAATGATAAAAATAGAATTTTGATGTACTTGGCATAATTTTAAATGTAATTCTCTTATTTGTGGTATGAGTGTTCAGATCCGAAAGATTCAAGACAAAAGTTTAATATTGACATAAAAATAATAATACTTCAAGCATACTAACTAAGCAATTATGTCTTCTCAAAATAACATGGCCAAAGAAAGTTATCCCTACAAAATCATATAGTCTGGCTGTGCTCTATCTTCACCACACAAAGTATTTAAATGATGCACAACCCCGATGACAAGCCAAGCAATTGTTTCATACTTTTGGTGTTCTCAAACTTTTTCAATCTTCACGCAATACATGAGCGTGAGCCATGGACATAGCACTTTATGTGGAATAGAAGGGTGGTTGTGGAGAAGACAGAAAAGGGAGAAGATAGTCTCACATCAACTAGGCATATCAACGGGCTATGGAGATGCCCATCAATAGATATTAATGTGAGTGAGTAGGGATTGCCATGCAACGGATGCACTAGAGCTATAAGTATATGAAAGCTCAACAAAAGGAACTAAGTGGGTGTGCATCCAACTCGCTTGCTCACGAAGACCTAGGGCATTTTGAGGAAGCCCATCATTGGAATATACAAGCCAAGTTCTATAATGAAAAATTCCCACTAGTATATGAAAGTGATAGCATTGGAGACTCTCTATCATGAAGATCATGGTGCTACTTTGAAGCACAAGTGTGGTAAAAGGATAGTAACATTGTCCCTTCTCTCTTTTTATCTCATTTTTTATTTGGGCATTTTCTCTTTTTTTATGGCCTCTTTTTTTTATTTAGTCCGGAGTCTCATCCCGACTTGTGGGGGAATCATAGTCTCCATCATCCTTTCCTCACTTGGGACAATGCTCTAATAATGATGATCATCACACTTTTATTTACTTACAACTCATGAATTACAACTCAATACTTAGAACAAAATATGACTCTATGTGGATCAAGAGTGACATGTATGAAAGAATTATGAACGGTGGCTTTGCCACAAATACGATGTCAACCACATGATCATGGAAAGCAATATGACAATGATGGAGCGTGTCATAGTAAACGGAACGGTGGTAAGTTGCATGGCAATATATCTCGGAATGACTATGGAAATGCCATGATAGGTAGGTATGGTGGCTATTTTGAGGAAGGTATATGGTGGGTATATGATACCGGAGAAAAGTGTGCGGTATTAGAGAGGCTAGCAATGGTGGAAGGAAGAGAGTGCGTATAATCCATGGACTCAACATTATTCATAAAGAACTCTTATACTTGTTGCAAAAATCTATTAGTTATCGAAACAAAGTATTATGAGCATGCTCCTAGGGGGATAGATTGGTAGGGAAAGACCATCGCTCGTCCCCAACCGCCACTCATAAGGAAGACAATCAATAAATAAATCATGCTCCGACTTCATCACATAACGGTTCACCATACGTGCATGCTACGGGAATCAAAAAATTTAACACGAGTATTTCTCAAATTCAAAACTTCTCAACTAGCATGACTCTAATATCACCATCTTCATATCTCAAAACAATTATCAAGTATCAAACTTCTCATAGTATTCAACACACTCATAAGATTTTTTTTTAATAATCTTGAATGCCTATTATAATTAAAGCAAATTACCTTGCTGTTTTGTAGGACTCCCAAAATAATCTAAGCCAAGAATGAGAGAACAACAGTTTCTATAAAACAAAACCACCACCATGCTCTAAAAGATATAAGTGAAGCACTAGAGCAAAAACTATATAACTCATAAGATATAAGTGAAGCACATAGAGTATTCTAACAATTTCCGAATCATGTGTGTCTCTCTTAAAAGGTGTGTACAGCAAGGATGATTGTGATAAACTGAAAACAAAGACTCAAATCATACAAGACGCTCCAAGCAAAACACATATCATGTGGTGAATAAAAATATAGCTCCAAGTAAAGTTACGGATGGAAGTAGACGAAAGAGGGGATGCCTTCCGGGGCATCCCCAAGCTTTGGATTTTAGGTGTCCTTAGATTATAGTGGGGTGCCATGGGCATACCCAAGATTAGTCTCTTGCCACTCCTTGTTCCATAATCCATCAAATCTTTCACCCAAAACTTGAAAACTTCACAACACAAAACTTGACAGAAAATCTCGTGAGCTCCATTAGCGAAAGAAAACAGAACACCACTTCAAGGTACTGTAATGAACTAATTCTTTATTTATATTGGTGTTAAACCTACTTTATTCCAACTTCTCTATGGTTTATAAACTATTTTACTAGCCATAGATTCATCAAAATAAGCAAACAACACACGAAAAACAGAATCTGTCAAAAACAGAAAAGTCTGTAGTAATCTGTAACTAACGCAAACTTCTGGAACTCAAAAAATTATACAAAATAGGAAGACCGGCGAATTGATGGGTAGCAGCATCTTCACTAGGAAGGCCGGCGAATTTCAATTTAACAATATCATTGTCCACATCTTTCTTCTTTTGCATATCACACAAATCAACGAAGCTATTTAGATGGGTAGCAGCATCTTCACTAGGAAGGCCGGCGAATTGATCGTTCATGACAAGATTCAACAAAGCAGCATTAATTTCACAAGATTAAGTATCGGTAAGAGGAGCAATCAGAGTGCTAAGGAAATCATTGTTGTTGGTATTGGTAAAGTCACACAATTTATTATTATCTTGAGCCATCGTGAGAAGTAAGCAATCCAACACACGAGCAAACAAGAAGCGAGCGAAAAAGAGGCAAACGAAAAAGACAGGGCGAATAAAACGGAAAGGGTGAAGTGGGGGAGAGGAAAACGAGAGGCAAATGGCAAATAATGTAATGCGGGAGATAAGGGTTTGTGATGGGTACTTGGTATGTTGACTTTGCGTAGACTCCCGGCAGCGGCGCCGAAATGGCTAGTTGTCGAGTCAAATCTTGACTTGACTTGGCGTGAAGCCTCCCAAGAACGGCGCGAGAAATCCTTCTTGCTACCTCTTGAGCACTGCGTTGGTTTTCCCTTGAAGAGGAAAGGGTGATGCAGCAAAGTAGCGTAAGTATTTCCCTCAGTTTTTGAGAACCAAGGTATCAATCCAGTAGGAGGCCACGCACGAGTCCCTCGCACCTACACAAATAAATAAATCCTCGCAACCAACACAATAAAGGGGTTGTCAATCCCTTCACGGTCACTTACGATTGTGATATCTGATAGATATGATAAGATAATATTTTTGGTATTTTTATGATAAAGATGCAAAGTAAAATAAAAGGCAATATAAATAGCTAAGTGTTGGAAGATTAATATGATGGAAAATAGACTCGGGGGCCATAGGTTTCACTAGTGGCTTCTCTCGAGAGCATAAGTATTACGGTGGGTGAACAAATTACTGTTGAGCAATTGATAGAATTGAGCATAGTTATGAGAATATCTAGGTATGATCATGTATATAGGCATCACGTCCGAGACAAGTAGACCGACTCCTGCCTGCATCTACTACTATTACTCCACACATCAACCTCTATCCAGCATGCATCTAGAGTATTTAGTTCATAAGAACAGAGTAACGCTTAAAGTAAGATGACATGATGTAGAGGGATAAACTCATGCAATATGATATAGACCCCATCTTGTTATCCTCAATGGCAACAATACAATACATGCCTTGCTGCCCCTCATCACATGGGAAAGGACACCGCAAGATTGAACCCAAAGCTAAGCACTTCTCTCATTGCAAGAAAGATCAATCTAGTAGGCCAAACCAAACTGATAATTCAAGAGACTTGCAAAGATAACCAATCATACATAAAAGAATTCAGAGAAGATTCAAATATTGTTCATAGATAAACTTGATCATAAACCCACAATTCATCGGTCTCAACAAACACACCGCAAAAAGAAGATTACATCGAATAGATCTCCACAAGAGAGGGGAGAACATTGTATTGAGATCCAAAAAGAGAGAAGAAGCCATCTAGCTAATAACTATGGACCCGAAGGTCTGAGGTAAACTACTCACACATCATCGGAGAGGCTATGGTGTTGATGTAGAAGACCTCCGTGATCGATGCCCCCTCCAGCAGAGCTCCGGAATAGGCCCCAAGATGGGATCTCACGGGTACATAAGGTTGCGGCGGTGGAACTAGGTTTTTGGCTCCGTATCTAATCGTTTGGGGGTACGTAGGTATATATAGGAGGAATAAGTACGTCGGTGGAGCAACATGGGGCCCACGAGGGTGGAAGGCGCGCCCCTACCTCGTGCCCTCCTGTTTGATGTCTTGACGTAGGGTCCAAGTCCTCTGGATCACGTTCATTCCGAAAATCACGTTCCCGAACACTACTAGGGAAAACCTTAGACACAGAATTTTAGCAGAAGCGCGGTTTAAAAACGAGCATACTGCTAACTAGCAGTAGCGAGCTTAACGGAACCGCGCTACTAATAACTAGGTAGCAGTAGCGCTCTACGCGAAACAAGCGCTACTACTATAATTGCCAAGGATTTGCCTCCAGGCTAGATATAGTAGTAGCGCCTTCCTCGACGCTGCTGTCGCTAAAGTACTTAGTAGCAGTGTTTTTCTGCAAAACTCGTTGCTGCTAAGTGTTGCACCTAATTAAGTTTAGTCCCATACTGCTAAGCGAGCAAGGTGTTTATCACCTTAAATATGTTACTTCTCAAACTACCTCGAGCACTTGGTCTTCATTGAACTATATGTGTAGGATTTGTGGCTGCAATATGAATCTTCACCAAAGTGCCTATGCAGTCGTGTGAGGATTCATGTTGACTATTTAGATTCTTCGCAAAAAGATCAATGATGACCAATGTATATTTTTGATGCGTGCTTGGACTTAGCAGTAGCGTTTTTCTGTAAAATGCGCTATAGCTACTTCGACTTAACCACCAGCCCGCTCAAAATTTCACTAAGTCCTCCTCCCCCTATTCCCCTACTCCTCTATCGCCGCCGCCCGAGCCCGAGCCTGCCCTCACCGCCGCCGCCCGAGGCCGCCCTCAACCTCACCGCTGCCGCCCGCCGCCGCTCTCGACCTCACCGTCGCCGCCCTCAATCTCACCGCTGCCGCCCGCCGCCGCTCTCGACCTCACCGTCGCCGCCGCCTCCCCACCCCGCCGCTCTCGACCTCGCCGCTTGCCGTCCTCCATCCGTCCACCGAGGTACTCCTCCTTCCGTGCCTCCTCCTCCCACCGCGCCTCCTCCCTCCTCCTCCCACCGTGTCCTCCTCCCTCCGCTGGCCGCCCCTCCTCCCTCCTCCTCCCGGCCCTCCCTCCTCTTCCCACGCCCGCCTCCCTCCTCTCTCCTCCCTCCCTCCCTTGTCTCTGTTCTTGCAAATCGTAGGTGTTTTGAATAAAATAGAAGTAAGAAAATTTAGGGTTGAACTAGGGTAGTACAATTTTTAGAAAGTGTTTAATAGAAAATAGTTTATTTAGTAAGTGATTAATATAACTAGTTTATTTATATTAGGTACTTAATAGAACTATTTTATTTGGTAAGTGCTTAATAGAACTAGTTTATTTATAGTAAGTGTTTAATATCACTAGTTTATTTAGTAAGTAGCTAATAAAACTAGTTTATTTAGTGTTAGGATTATATATAAGATATTTTCAAATGTTTTTTTTCATATTTTGAACCATTGAAATGCAATGACCATCGTTAAATGGCCTATGTTTTGCCGGAGTGTTGATTAATTTCCGTTCCTGCAAATTTCAGGCGCTCGATATGTCTTTTTTAGCAAAGGTCATGCCGGATTTTTTGGGTTTTGCCGTCGAGTTATAATCTTTGAATTTTGAACACAGGAGATGTGTGACGCCCTCGATTCAATCGTACACTAATCATACACGCAAATGTGTACGATCAAGATCAAGGACTCACGGGAAGATATCACAACACAACTCTAGACACAAATTAAAAATAATACAAGCTTTATATTACAAGCCGTGGGCCTCGAGGGCTCGAATACATAAGCTCGAAAACACAAGAGTCATGGAAGCAACAATATCTCGAAAGTATGCACATGAGTTAGACAAGTCCGCCTTTAAGAAGGCTAGCACAAAAGCAACCACGATCGAAAAGGCAAGGCCTCCTCGCCTGGGAGCCTCCTAACCACTCCTCGGTCGCCGACGGTCTCCACGTAGTAGTAAGCATCGGCGGTGGCATCCGACTTGGGCTCCAACATCTGGTTGCATCAACCGGAAACAAGAAGAAAGGGGAAAAGGAGGAGCAAAGCAACCGTGAGTACTCATCCAAAGTACTGCAAGCAAGGATCTACACTACATATGCAACATTATCAAAGGGAAGGTTGTATATGTGGACCGGCTGCGTAGTGCTAGAATAGAGAGAAGGCCTAGTCCTATCGAAGACTAGCATCTTCGAAACCACCATCTTGCAGCAAACAAGAGGGAGTAGAGTAGCATAACTTAAAGTAGCAGTAGTGTTATCAACCTCGGCCAGAGATCCTTTCTCGACTCCCTGCGAGAAAGAAATCCCAGAGCCATACTATCCAGTTATCATCACAATCCAATTCTCATCACCATCCAATTCTCATCACAAGTATCTAGTTCTAGTTGTATCGATCGGGATACAACTCCAAGTGTCCGCTATCAGAGGACAGGGCTATCGATAGATGTTTTCTTCACTGCAGGGTGCACCAACTTACCCACCACGCCGCTTAACTCCGCCGACACACTTTCTGTGGTCATGCCCGCCTCGCCAAACAATACGCCGCAACCCGACCTAGGATTAATAAAGAGGCCAGCACGCCGACTAAACCTATGCCCCTGTGGTTCATGGGCCATCTCCCGAACTCCTCAAGCACGCTATGACGTCTGCCGGTGAGCAGACCTAGCTACCTTCCCAAAAAGGCAGGAGCTTACCGCCAACCCGCGCCAAGGCCGCCGCCGCCGACGCCTATTAAGCTTCGCTGATGTATACGACGCAGAACGCCCATACTATGCCCTCCACGTGATGGTTAGTGCTATCAGGCCGAGAGGCCCTCGGATCAAATATCCAAATCGTAGTGGATTAGGAACGCAGCGGTAACAAGCAGAGACTCACGAAAGATGTGACCCCGCTGTTCTGCCTCGAGGACTTGCGGCAAGGGCTAGGAATGCCCTACCGCCACCGTAATTATCTCATGGGCACCTTCCGTGTCAACCCGTCTCCACATCACTCGCAATTACACGCTGGGTACCCCTCGTGGTCGACCCGTCTTTCCAAGTAACAGTGGTAAAGTCCAAGTAACCGTGTGTCCAAACATCAAGGAAAAACCCGAGGAATCACCCCGATGAATTCCACTAGATGTAATCATCAAGGTGAACGTAAGAGGAATCACCCGAGGTTCACACTTGAGGGGTTGCGACGCAGTCGTATCGGAAGTGGTTAAGGAGGAAATCACCCTCGATGACCACGATCGGATAGCTATACTACAGGTTAATATCGGAAGTGCTTTGTAGAGGTTTCACCCTCGGTACTCGATAGTAACCCAAAGAGTGTCGAGCAACTAAGGGAAGTGATGTGCGGTGTCGGGTCCTGGTCTTCGATCCCGTTGATCGGGTCTTCAATGATGAAGCAGGGCAACAAGGACAAGGTGAGGAGGGGTCACCGATGGGTCTCTAACCAACCTATACTAAGCAGTTTAGGATAAGGTGTAAGGTACAACAAATAGACAAAAGCGTGCTATGCATCAGAATAGGTGCAAACAGTAACCGGAGCAAAATCTAATGCAAGTATGAGAGAATGTAATGGGCGATATCGGGATGATCAAAGGGGCGGCTTGCCTGGTTGCTCTGGCAAGAGAGAGGGGTCGTCAACACCGTAGTCGAATCGGGCGAAAGCAGCAGCTGGCCGGTCTCGTAGTCTACCGGAGAGAAGAGGGGAAGAAACAATGAATACAAAGTAAACAGATGCATATCGATGCATGACATGTCAAGAAGCGATGCTAGGCGTGCCTAACGTGGTATGAGGGGTCTTGGTTAAGGGGAAACATCCGGGAAAGTATCCCGGTGTTTTGGGTTTTCGGGCAGAGGAGCCGGAGGAAAAGTTGCAGGTTCGATAGGTTAGGGGTGTGTGGCGGACGAGCAGACTGCGTGATCCGGATTCGTGCCTGCTTACGAAAGCAACTTTCATGTTGAAAATATTTTAATCCGAGTTACGGATTGAAAGACATGATTTTTAAAAGATTTTAATAATTTCTGGAATTTAATTAATTAATTAATTAATTCGAAAAAAGTATTTATGACGTCAGCATGGTGGGTCCCGCATGTCATTCTCTAATAACTAATTAACCTAATCAAGGTTAATTAACATTAGTTAATTAAGTTAATTAATGATTAGGGTTAATTAATCAGAATTAATTAGATTAATTAATTAATTAATTAATTAATTAATTAATTAATTAGTTAATTAGTTTTAATTTACTTTCATCCTATTTTTATTTCTGTTTTAATAAAAACCGTTCCTTTTGGGGGGTGGGGCCCCCATGTCATTGGCCCCGAGGGGCAATCGGGCAAGCCATGGCGTGGTGGCGAAGCTCGAACCCGAGGCCATCGGGGTCGGGCGCCGAGGTTAAGATTTGACGGGGTCAGCCGCCATGACCGCCGGCGCGAAGCGGCGCCAGGCGATTTATGGTGGTGGGGGGGTTCGGGCCCCGACGGGGAGGGCGCCGGCGTGGGTGGCGTCCGGGGCGGCCGGAGGCGTCGTCGACGGGGGGAAGAAGAGAGGGAACGGGGGTTCACAAGGGCGTGAAGCGGTGACGAGCCGTGACGATGGGGCTACGGCCAGACGGGAGAGGAGAGGGGCGAGGGAAGGCGGTGCGGTGGCGGGTGGGGGCTTGAGCTGCCGACGGGGAGGGGAAGAGAGGGGAACTGGGGTCGGCGAGGCTCACCGAGCGCCTGTGGGGTCTAAGCGAGCTGGCTCGGTGGAGGCGGTGACGACCGGGCGAGGTGGCGGTTGGGGGCGAGTTCGGCCAAGGCCGGGGAGGCGGAGGGTCGGGATCGACCTGGCAAGCGGGAGCTCGTGCTTGGGGGGGCGACGGAGGTCTCGGTCGGGTCCCGCCTCGATCCGCATCGGGCGAGGGAGAGGGGGGCGCTGGGGGAAGTGCGGGGCGGCTAGGGTTTGCCGCGGGGGGGGGGTATGTGGCCGGGGCGGCTGGGCCGATGGGCCGGCCCAGGGGGGGGGGAAGTTGGGCCAGGCCCGGGGGTTTGGGCCAAGGGGTTTTATATTACACAATTTTTTTTTTAAATTTTGAAAAACTTTTATTTCTATGCCTATGTTTTCAATATGAAGTTGAACCGGTTTGAATCAACGAGAGTTTAGTCACAAAGAATCGAGGTGACGTGGCATGAATAGCGTGGGATTATCGTAGCGTGATTATCCCAAGGCCACAATTCTCCTCCACTACAAGAAATCTCGTCCCGAGATTTAAGAGGGAGTAAGGGGAAAGGTCCGGTTACGTAAATCCTAACGAATCTTCTCGGTCTTGGTTGATCTTCTTGAAGAGGCCGATCCATTACCTCGACATCTTCATTTCTCGCCTGAGGTCATCATGGTGATGCCGCCTTTTCTCGGTAACTCCAACGCATTTCACGAATAGGTAAGGGGTTATTCTCGCGTAACGAACCTCTCGCAAGGTTGACTATCCGGTAGCTAACATCGAGGAAGGTGGCGGAAAGTAACTCTCGAACCGGAACTTAAGAAAATATCGAGAGCAAAGTAAGAAGGTACCATGAGAAGTTTCAAGCGGGTAGGCAATCATCCGATGCTCAAACAGGGTGCAAAAGGGTTCGTGAGCAACGGGAATAAGTATTGCGTCCGATACCGTAATAGATCAACAGCAAGTGGCCCGTGAATTACATACAAAGTCAAGCGTGAGGAGTAACTTGCAACAGGGGTGTGGTGGAGAGTCAGGTTTCGATCATGTGAAATCAGGGTTATGGGCCCACCATGTGGTTAAAAGTAGAAAGGTTGGTGACATCTTGCACGATCATGTAAGCAAGGCATGTCGAGGAGAGTCCGAGGGTCATGTCGGCAACATCATAGGTACCAAGGGCGAGGGACGAAGAGAACCATTTTCACCTTTCGTTGAACGAGGCGGACCAATAGGCAAGGTTCTCGCCCATCGGTGGTTACCAAATGTCACCAACAATAGTAATGTGGTCTTCTTGGCTGTTGTAACACGAGGTGCTTGCACAAGCAAAGGATTATTACCGCTTATCTCATGTAGATCATAGAAAAGGTTTAAACAAACCAATGGATGGAAAATATGATCATCAGATTAAACAGAACAATGGAAAGGAAAATATGTTTAAACACATAATTCAAGGGTATATCCTTCCCAAGGACAAGCAGAGCAAGATATCCACGACAGGAGATAATGTAGAGAACCCTTTAGGTAAGGGGAGAAATTTCATGACATTACCCATACAACGGTGTTTGGATAATTGAGCAAGAAACATTTAGCATTGGGCTCGAATGTTCTTGTTGAAAACCGAGTATCACGGACATGCTTCGAGATAGCATTGGCATGGTCTTCGTGAAGATCGGACTTTGGAATCACGAAGGATCCATCGAGAATAACTTGTAGAAACAGTATTACAATTCCCTCATGGATGAAAGAATAACCCTGCTGAAAAGGAATCTATAATGATAGGTCCTCCAGCCGGGGGGGGGGGTGCTAGGCATGACATCATGTTACCGCGTCAACAAAGGATCAACGTCATAACTCTTGGAAAGTTGTCCCAACCATCATATCTGACCGAGATTCAGATCCGATTGGTGTCAGGATACCTCAGACTTAGGATACCTGAGAAGACAAGGTGCAACGCAAATTGGCAAGATGACAATGTAAGATTCTCGGGGGAAAGGAACTATGAAGTGATTTCCGTTAACAAGAGTCCATCATTAACCCAAGGAGAGGACAAGGAGGTGTCCGGTGAACTCAACGGCAATTCACCGAGATTCCCAAAAGATGGATTTCCACAATTAAGTGAACAAGGAGATAACATTTGTCATATCAAATGATATAAGGAAGTATGCTCGAGGAAACATACAATTAAACATTGGTCGAAAGGTGCGCCGAAAAATGGGTTGGGTTGTGTCGTAATGGTGATTCAATAATCAATAGCCTAAGAATGAACTTTCGACCATTAACTTCAAAGAATAGGGTTGCTAGAAGGAAAGAATCCAAACAACACCGTTCACTTGATGGTACCGGTTGGAATCAACACGAGGACCAAGAAAGAATGGTGATGGTGAGAAGTTTCACCATACCAAGAATCCTTAAGAGGTGGTGAAATTCTCACGACATTCTTGACATAAAGGATGGTAATACTCCAAGGTAAGGACGAACAAATGCTGGATAGCAAGCATCTTAAGGTATAACACAAAACACGAACATCTTGTGTTGAACGGAAGGAAATAAAGTGGTCGATGACAACACAAACCATCGAGGGCAAGGATGGTATTTCTCATCATGAATCCGGTTGATATCCTGGAAGAGCTCATAAGGTTGATGATGATCACGACACATTTTTCGAGAGATTTCATGAAGATGTAATCAATCAGCGACGACATCAAGTCAAAGGAATGATGAAGCCAAAAGTCATTGGAACCATGGGTACGACACAAACTCGAAATCAAGCTTGATGTACAAGGTCAAACGGTATGACGAGGGAGATCGATTGTAAGATTAGCTCACCGTCGAAATATGTGTTCCGAGAAGAAGGACCCGGTAGTACGCTTAAAATTTAGCATGATAATGATATAGCCGATCAGGCTAGGAATGATGTGATCAGGTACAAACTCGTACTTATAGAAGCTTAACGAAGAGTTGTTGAACCGTAGTGCGGACTCGGTTCAGTTATTGGTGTCTTTGAGTGTTTAATATCTCAGAGCCCGTGAAAAATTGGAATCAGTGGGAATGTAGCACTTGATGAAGAACTCATAAGAAGTTATGCAGTTCCAAGATAATCTCGAGATACCAGGGGGTAATACTCGACACAAGATCAAAGCAAAGGTTGGACTGGTGTATTGATCCATAGGAGACAATTGATTTAACCTGCACAAGACATGATATTTAAAAGAGAACATGGTCGGAACCACGATTGCAAAAAGGCCAGATCTCAGATATAAGATGAGCTTATACCAAAGGAAAAATTAAATTTAAGAGAAGCTTTAATGATAAGATCTACATCGTGTCCATGGGCATGAACACAAAGTTCAAGGTCGACTCCCACTTCTCCAATGCATAACCTTTCATTCACTTCTCACCTTCGAGGAAGTTGTAGTGTTGAAATTTCATCTGGCAAAATACCAGAAGTGTATGACTCATGAAACCGCCGAGTTCACACATATTAAGGAAGGCATAGGTTCAACCCATCGTGGTATCGTGGAAATATATACCACAAGCTTCAATAGAAATACCACCAGCTCGAAAGCTGGCAGGGCTGAGAAAGCAGAGGATACAATTTACCAAAGGTAATATGTATCGGAGAAAGAACTCACAAAGTGATTAATATGAAGGACATCGTCGGATAATAATCCAACAGTGGATATGGCGATCCACAATGGGCTGATATGAGTATCGATACCCAATCAGAGGAAGAAAGATTGCAAATGCATCGGTTTGTAGAACAGCTGAATAGTTCAACGCTTAATTAGCAAAGTAATTATGATTTTCAAATCAAGGGACTGTGAGCAAATGCTCTGATCAAGAATGGATAAGCTGAATAGACTTAGGGGTACAATCAACGACAATTGGATTGGTCGAGAACCAATTCCAGTTGAAAGAATGGCAGCTCAGCCAGAAAGGTAATTTATAAGGATCAATGATGATTGCGGGTGTTCAGAAACATATTGAGTCAACAGACTCAAAATGATAATGACAAGGAATGTCAATATGACTACGAGACTTATGGGATTAACCATAATGCAAGCAAGCAAGAATTTCAAGAGCCAAAGGCTCCAGAGGGTTTTCGGAGGATCGAATAGTATTTTGAAGACTTTTGTGAAACACATGAACAATCGGGTTGAGCGGATACTCGACAAGTGCGAGGGTTTATTTGAAGGGTATTCATGTAGCAAAGAACTGCTAGGCGGTAGGCACAAAGTATTCTCGGAACAATAGAGAAAACTTGGGGTATCTTGTAATAACAAGATCAATGGGGATGATCGTATGAATGGCAAGTGTAAGTAGTTATCCAAACGGATTTATTGGTGGTCAGGAATAGCAAAAGTGATGGGCACAACGTCTCGAGAGAACATCAGAGAATATCTTCGGAATCTTCTGAATAACAGACGATCATCTGAAGTGAGGGGCTCTCCGGGAGAAAGTACTTGCGAGAACCTAAAGTTAGTCTTGTTTTTAGCAAATTCATTTAACCCGAATAGAAGAGAGTTCAGAGTCCCAGAGTAAAGGTCGAGGAGTAAAAGATCCTAATACCACCCAATGGCGACGTGGGCCCGTAAGGCACACAGCCAAGTTAGTAAAAGTTTTTGCAATGTCTAGACTCGACTTCGCCGGGGAGTTGGAAGGGGATTCCTACAGCAATCGGCTCGATACCAACTTGTGACGCCTCGATTCAATCATACACTAATCATACACGCAAATGTGTACGATCAAGATCAAGGACTCACGGGAAGATATCACAACACAACTCTAGACACAAATTAAAAATAATACAAGCTTTATATTACAAGCCAGGGGCCTCGAGGGCTCGAATACATAAGATCGAAAACACAAGAGTCAGTGAAGCAACAATATCTCGAGTACGCACATGAGTTAGACAAGTCCGCCTTTAAGAAGGCTAGCACAAAAGCAACTACGATCGAAAAGGCAAGGCCTCACGCTCGGAGCCTCCTAACCACTCACGGTCGCCGACGGTCTCCACGTAGTAGTAAGCATCGGCGGTGGCATCGACTTCACTGGCTCCAACATCTGGTTGCATCAACCGGAAAGAAGAAGAAAGGGGAAAAGGAGGAGCAAAGCAACCGTGAGTACTCATCCAAAGTACTGCAAGCAAGGATCTACACTACATATGCAACATTATCAAAGGGAAGGTCAGAGTATGTGGACCGGGCTGCGTGAAGTGCTAGAATAGAGAGAAGGCCTAGTCCTATCGAAGACTAGCATCTTCTCGAAACCACCATCTTGGCGGCAAACAAGAGGGAGTAGAGTAGCATAACTTAAAGTAGCAGATAGTGTTATCAACCTCGGCCGGAGATCCTTTCTCGACTCCCTGCGAGAAAGCAATCCCAGAGCCATACTATCCAGTTATCATCACAATCCAATTCTCATCACCATCCAATTCTCATCACCAGTATCTAGTTCTAGTTGTATCGATCGGGATACAACTCCAAGTGTCCGTTACCATAGGACAGGCTATCGATAGATGTTTTCTTCCCTGCAGGGGTGCACCAACTTACCCACGACGCCGCTTAACTCCGGCCGGACACACTTTCCGTGGTCATGCCGGCCTCGCCAAACAATACGCCGCAACCCGACCTAGGATTAATAGAGAGGCCATACGCCGGACTAAACCTATGCCCCCAGGGTTCATGGGCCATCTCCCCGGGAACTCCTGCACGTTGCGTACGCGGCCGGTGAGCAGACCTAGCTACCTTCCCAAAAAGGCAGGAGCTTACCAGTCCAACCCGTAGCCGCCGATCCGACGTCTATTAAGCTTCGGGCTGATGTATACGACGCAGAACGCCCATACTATGCCCACGTGATGGTTAGTGCTATCGTGCCAGAGGCCCTCGGATCAAATATCCAAATCGTAGTGGATTAGGAACGCAGCGGTAACAAGCGAGACTCACGAAGATGTGACCCCGCTGCCCGCCTCGAGGACTTGCGGCAAGGGCTAGGAATGCTCGGCGGCGCCTGTAATTATCTCGCGGGCACCTTCCAGTCAACCCGTCTCCACATCACTCGCAATTACACGCAGCTGGTACCCTCGTGGTCGACCCGTCTTTCCAAGTAATGGTAAAAGTCCAAGTAACCGTGTGTCCAAACATCAAGGGGAAAACCCGAGGAATCACCCCCGGTGAATTCCACTAGATGTAATCATCAAGGTGAACGTAAGAGGAATCACCCCCGAGGTTCACACTTGAGGGGTTGCGCGACAGCGTCGTATCGGAAGTGGTTAAGGAGGAAATCACCCTCGATGACCACGACCGGATAGCTATACTTCTGAGGTTAATATCGAAGTGTTGTAGAGGTTTCACCCTCGGTACTCGATAGTAACCCAAAGAGTGTCGAGCAACTAAGGGGAAGTGATGTGCGGTGTCGGGTCCTGGTCTTCGATCCCGCTGATCGGGTCTTCAATGATGAAGCAGGGCAACAAGGACAAGGTGAGGAGGGGTCACCGATGGGTCTCTAACCAACCTATACTAAGCAGTTTAGGATAAGGTGTAAGGTACAACAGCAGACATACAAAAGCAGGCTATGCATCGTAATAGGTGCAAACAATAACAAAGAGCAAAATCTAATGCAAGTATGAGAGCATGGAATGGGCGATATCGTGATGATCAAAGGGGGGGCTTGCCTGGTTGCTCTGGCAAGAGAGAGGGGTCGTCAACACCGTAGGGGTCGTCAACACCGTAGTCGAACTGGCCAGCAGCAGCGTCGGTCTCGTAGTCTACCGGAGAGAAGAGGGGGAAGAAACAATGAATACAAAGTAAACAGATGCATATCGATGCATGACATGTCAAGAAGCGATGCTAGGCGTGCCCTAACGTGGTATGAGGGGGGGCATCGGTTAAGAAACATCCGGGAAAGTATTCCCGGTGTTTTGGGTTTTCGGGCAGAGGAGCCGGAGGGGAAAAGTTGCAGGTTCGATAGGTTAGGGGTGTGTGGCGGACGAACGGACTGCGTATCCGGATTCGTCTCGTCGTTCTGAGCAACTTTCATGTTGAAAATATTTTAATCCGAGTTACGGATTAAAAGACATGATTTTTAAAAGATTTTAATAATTTCTGGAATTTAATTAATTAATTAATTAATTCGAAAAAGTATTTATGACGCCAAAGATGATGTCAAGTCGACATCATCAGTCAACAGGGTTGACTTAGTCAACCCCGATGTGTGGGTCCCGCATGTCATTCTCTAATAACTAATTAACCTAATCAAGGTTAATTAACATTAGTTAATTAAGTTAATTAATGATTAGGGTTAATTAATCAGAATTAATTAGATTAATTAATTAATTAATTAATTAATTAATTAATTATTTAATTAGTTTTAATTTACTTTTCATCCTATTTTTATTTCTGTTTTATTAAAAACCGTTCCGGTTGGGGGGTGGGGCCCCATGTCATTGGCCCCGAGGGGCACCGGGCAAGGCCACAAGCAAGGCGGTATGCAAGTTCCGAACCCGAGGCCATCGGGGTCGGGCGCCGAGGTTAAGGCAATGGGGCTCACGGCGCTGACCGGCTGGCGAGCGGCCATGAGGCGACAGTGGTGGTGGGGTGGGGCTTGCCCCGACGGTGTGAGGGCGCTGGCGAGGGTGGCGTGGCGGCCGGAGGCGCTGCCGACGGAGGGAAGAAGAGAGGAACGGGGGTTATGAGCCGGGCGTCAAACCGCAAAGCCGACGGACACACGGGCACAGACGGAGAGGAGAGGGGGCGAGGGGGAAGGCGGAAGGCGTGTCCATGGTGGACGGAGCTGCTGCCGACGTGAGGGGGAAGAGAGGGGAACCGGGGGATGGCGAGCTCACCGAGCCGTGGGGTCTAAGCGAGCGGGCTCGATGGAGGCGGTGACGACCGTGAGGAGGCGGTTGGGCGAGTTCACGGCCGGGGAGGCGGAGGGGTCGGGATCGACCTCAAGGGCGGCGGAGCTGTCTTGGGGGCGACGGAGGTCTCGGCTGAGTCTCCGCCCGATCCAGATCGGGCGAGGGAGAGGGTGGGGGCGTGGGAAGTGCGGGCGGCTAGGGTTTGCCGGGGGGCGGGGGGGGTATGTGGTCGGGCGGTGGGCCGATGGGCCGCCTGTGGGGAAGTTGGGCTGTGCCGGGGGTTTGGGCCAAGGGTTTCTCTTCCACACTTTTTGTTTTAAATTTTTGAAAAACTTTTATTTCTATGCCTATGTTTTCAATATGAAGTTGAACCGGGTTTGAATCAACGAGAGTTTAGTCACAGTAACTGAGGTGACGTGGCATGAATAGCGTGGGATTACTGTAGCGTGATTATCCGGGCGTCACAAGATGTTTGATGACGATGGGATCCCGGAGTGCGGGTACTGCTACGATGACCGTGGTGTATGCGACAGGTTTCCTCACCTGCAAAATGATAGGTTTTTCACCGTGAAGCTGGAAGAGACCTTTGATGTTTGTATGCGATGCGCAATGACTAGGATTTCATCATAATAAATATCATCACGTGTGCTTCTTTTGTTCAACGTGTAATTTATGGATTTTTTTCAATACGACTAGTACATCCCGTGCCATGCTAGACCATATGTATTGGAGAAGCTTGGTTTTAGTTTAGATGACTTTGAGAATGTGGAGACGAGGAGGGCTCACTTAAGAACTAAACATGGTTATGAGTTTACGGTTAAGTTCTACAATGTCGCCGATCGCCTCCCATTTCAGTTGCTCTAATTGGGAAGCTCTCGCAAGGCATATGGATTTGAGGAGGAATGCGAATAAGATTTGATATTCGTCTCCAAGATTATGATGACGATGATAATATCGACATCCGGGTGGATGTGGATATGCCTCAGCTTTTACCTAGATGTGAGTTTGTCAAACTAATTTGTTAAGTTCAGTAATTTATGTTTTCAATTTAAAAATATTTGGTGTTCGTCCGTACTAAACTTATTTATTTATAATTGTCAGCTTATTTCTTATCTTCAAGAAATACTCGGAAGGTAGTAGACAACACATACTACAGCTATGATACCAAGCTTAATTGTGAGGAGAAAGGTTATCTTGTCTCATTCATAGAAGATGTTGAGGCCTTCAAAACCAGTCACTCTATCAGCCCAAATTATATTAGATACGTGCCACTAGTCCATAAATTGCTTGATGGTAACTTCATTGCCAAAAACTTGGTAATATTTTGTTAATGATGGTAACTTCATTGCATAAATTATTCTTAAGTAAACTACATTGCTAACTATATATGTTACTATTTCGGTTTTGAACAGAGGCTTCCGAAGCAGGTTGTGCCTGACATGCTATGTACTGAAGGTGATATGCATATGGTTATCTTACGAGAAACTCCTTCAGAGGCTTACCATACTGCATACTCGATTTCCTCAAATGATGGAAGGATCAAAATCAAAGAATGGAGCCAAGTGATGAATGCGCACACGCAAATAATTGGAGACAAAATGAATGTGCGCAAGCCACAAGTTGGAGATAGGTTTATGTCCATTCTCCATTATGGTGAAGGACCGGTTTATCTGTTTTATGGTATTTTAGCTAGGAGAGAGGAGTAGGTCCTAAGTATTAAGAACAATTAGTTAGTGTTGATTATACATGACTACAATGTCTTAGACTTGATGGTGATGCTGAGTAGGAGTAGTGATTATGAGTACTATGATGATGATGATGAGGAGGAGTTGTTATTATAACTAGTGACGAAGTTGTTATATGATGTCTCATCATGAACGAAAATGATGATTATGAGGAGTTATATGACAATGATATATTATGATGATAAGTTTATAATGATATTGTGATGATGATGATAAGTTATTATGTCATTGGGAGAAATAACCATGGATTAGTTTCAAATGGATGGATCCAAAGTGACCATTATATTGGTTACTTTGGATCCATGCACTTGAAACTAATCCAAACTTCTTTCACCTAGTGATTTAATAACTCATTATGATGTTAAAACAATCTCTAACTTGCTACTATATGAAAAATATACAGGTGTATGAATACGACCTAAAATAAAAAACAAATGGAACTACGAATAATAGTAGTAGCGATTGTTCTCGAAAGCGCTACTAGTAATTAGCAGTAGCGCCCGTTGGGGAAAGCGCTGCTACTAAGTAGATATAGCAAGAAGGTGGCAAAGAAAGCGCCATCGCTAAGCTTTAGTCAGGCGCTTATCAATGGCCGCTTCCCAGGCCATCGATAGGCCAAAAACCAGCACTACTGCTAGGCTTTTCCCTAGTAGTGGAAGGTTTCATTCCGTTTGGACTCCGTTTGATATTCTTTTTCTGCGGAACTCTGAAATAGGCAAAAAAACAGCAATTCTGGGCTGGGCCTCCGGTTAATAGGTTAGTCCCAAAAATAATATAAAAGTGTATAATAAAGCCCAATAATGTCCAAAACAGAATATAATATAGCATGAAGCAATCAAAAATTATAGATACGTTGGAGACGTATCATATCACCCTTTCCTATTCAAGGGAAAACCAACACATGCTCAAGAAGTAGCAAGGGCTGGATGAAAAGTAGCCGGTGGAGGGCTGGATGAATAGTAGCCCATGGAGGGGTGGTTGAACAGGACCCCGTGGAGAGGGCGGGTTGAACAGTAGCCGGTGGAGGAGCGCGTGGTGGAGGCTGGATGAACAGGAGCCCGTGGATGAACAGTCACAGGTGGAGGCTGGAGGAGGTTGACGGTGGATGAACAATATCCCGTGGAGGCAGTCGACGGTGGAGATGAACAGTATCCCGTGGAGTCCCATTTTGCGGTACGCCACACCCCTCCCGATGAACAGGACCTCCGTTTCGACCGTAGAGCTCCAACACAAGTCTGTTTCCTCTGTTTTATGGTACGCCACACCCCTCCCGGTCAAAAGGACCCCGTTTCGACCATAGGAGGTTCGTTTCCTCCGTTTTGCGGTATGCCAGACCCCTCCCGATGAACAGGATCCTGTTTCGACCGTGGCCGGTCGAACACAAGGCCGTTTCCTCCGTTCTGCGGTATGCCAGGCCTCATTTCCATCGGTTGTTCCGTCCAAGCTGGTTGGCTCCCGATGAACAACACACGTTTCGTTCCCTCCCGATGAACACAACACATTCCGTTGCCTCCCCATGAACACGACGACGACACAGTTTCTTTGTTCCGATCCAGCCATGTACACGAGCCCTGGCCATACGTATGCGCGAGTAGGCGTTCGAGACCCGCCCAGATGTAATGTGACGTGGTCAGATTTACTTTCTTGCACCCTGGCCGCTGTACGTACGTGTACATGTTACGTGCGCGCCTCTACATCGACCAGTATGTACATACACGTTCGCGACCAAAATGACAATACTACATACGCTTTGACCAGGTGGGTCTCGACTGTCACGCACTTCCTTCCGTGTGAAGATGTAGCTGGTGGGTCCCAGCAGTCAGGGGGCGAATCATTTTTTTGCCCGTAATATGAACGCACTTCCTTGCGTGCGAAGATATAGCTGGTGGGTCCCAGCAGTCAGGGGGTAAACGTTTTTTTTGTGACATACGATGGCCCGTCCGGTGGGTCCCTGGTGTCAGGTGGAGGAATCATTATTTTCCGCGTAATAAGGAGGCACTTCCTTGCTGCGGCCGTGGACCCAGCTGTCAGCCTCTCCAGATACATTACTCTTCCAATGGAAGTCGTTCATTGACCACATTGACCACACCGCGCCGAGAGCACCAAGGCGGTGGACGACGGCGAGGCCTAGGAAGGGGACGACGCGGAGCCGGGGAAGACGCGGCAGTGGATGCCCACGCGGAGAGGAGTACGAGGGTTCGCTGTTTCGGCTGCGATGTGAGGCTGCCGTTGCCGCAGGGCCTGGTCAGCGGTGGAAGTAGTAGGGGGCGGTGAGGCCTCCGCGGCAGCACAGCCAGCTACGGGAGGCAGGAGCACGCGACACGACTGACACTGCTTTGGGCGGCTGGAGCAAGAAGACCAGAGGTTGAAGAAGCATTAGGCCCGTTGGATTGACATCATACGGTCACTGGAGCTAGAATCATTCATATTGACTAAGTTGACAAAGCCCTCCATCCCTGTCATCTTAGTAGGCCCACAATTCAGCCTCCCATATGGTCGGTCCCAGCTAGCAGGGGGAGTATTCATTTTTTTGTGCGTAATAAGGAAGCACTTCCTTGCGTGCAAAGATATAGCTGGTGGGTCCGAGCTGTCAGCAGCGGGAATTTTTTTCGCGAAATACAAAGGCCCTTTCGGTTGGTCCCAGATGTCAGGTGGAGGAATCATTATTTTGCGTGTAATAAGTAGGCATTTCCTTGTGTGCGGCCGTGGACCCAGCTGTCAGCTTCTCCACGTACAGTCCGCTTCCGATGGATGTCGTTTGTTGACCACACAATGCCGACAGCACCAAGGCGGTGGACGACGGCGAGGCCGAGAAAGGGAACGATACGGAGCCGGGGAAGACACGACAGTGGCTGCCCACGCGGTGGGGAGTATGAGGGTTGACTGGTTCGGCTGCCGTCGCCGGAAAATAACAGGAGGTGTGGGTGAGTAGAGGGATAGCCAGGCCAGGGATGCGAGTATGGTGGGGCCGTGAGGCCTGCATCATCCTGACCGACCACGGGAGGCGGAGCAGGTGGTTCACCAGCACTTTGGTTTGGGCTGGAGCAGGAAGATCAGAGACTGAAGAAGCACGATTGCCGTTAGATTGACATCTAACGGTCTCATGCTGGTAGAGTCGATTGTTGACTAAGTTTCTTTTTTTTTGAGAAACCTTGTCTATGCATGAACTTAGTAGGCCCACAAGTCAGCCTCCAAATATGTGGCAGACAACGTAGAGCCCATTTCCTATTTTTTAATAATTTGCAGCTCGTTTGCAAATTCTCAAGTAATTTATTACAGCCCATTTTCTGACAGGACCACGGTCAAAAAGTTCAACCTTATTTTGCATATTTTGGTGGAGTCCGAACTGTTGTAATCCTGAAATGATAAACATTTTTTTAAGAATTTATTGATTTGCCAAAAAAACGTTTTGTTTTTGTAAAAGCAAACAAGACGTGGGACAATTGAGTTGGTTTAAGGGAAAACCAGTGGTAAAAAATCAGCGTTGGGAGGGAAAACAACAACAAAAATAAGGATGTAAATATGAAAAGGGAACTTTATGTATTTTCAATATAATGATACGTGTATATGAACTAGTAAAACTACAGGTAGAGATTAGAAAACGGAAGTAGGACATGGCGTTTCAAGAGAAAAATAGAACTGGGTTGTGTGTTTGATTCAGTAAAGAAATGCCTGCGGATGTTGTAAGACAAAATATAACTAATGCTAGTGGGCCAGGGGCCAGTAGATACCTGTTGGATCTTTCTGCCCCGTTGTCGTCATGGGCTAGGCCTGTTAAAAACAAAACCAAGCCTGGGCAGTCTACAGCCCAGTTGAAACTTGCTCGACCTGAAAAAAAAAATACCTGCTCAATAAACGAGAGAATTCTGCAAGTACAACGTGATAACTGGGATGCAACAGGTATATTGTTTTTTCATCGTGATAATAAGTGCATGCACTTGTTTCAAAAAAATTGGTGAACTGGGAATTCGAACGGTAGGTGCTTATGCTACCCATCAAATAAAAGTCAGGTGCCTGAAAATTCATTTCGAAAACAAATGATTCAGCTTTATATGCACGTCGACCCTCGGCATGATGGTTGGAAGCAAATGCCAAGTTCATACCGAAAGATCGTTAACAGCAATACCAACTTGCACACGACAAGGTAGTACAAGTACCAATACCAAACTAACTTATAATCTTTTTAGTCCTGGCCCCAGTGTTCGTCTGGTAGAAAATCTTGCAGAGGACCAGGTCCTGCTCCTTCTCTTGCTCCAGGTCCCCGAGGTGGTACTGGTGCATCACCAAATTGGTCCTCTCCTGGTCGAAGTTCTTTTTTTGCGGGAATGGCCGAAGTTCTTGTTGGTGTGCAGCACCAGAACCTTTTTGCTGCCCGTCTGCCGACCATTGACCATCAACGGCAAGGTATTGCCGGTCTTGTGCCACATCGTGCGCATGCCGCACTCCGGCTGTATCTTGCGACGCGTCCACGTGCCCCTTTTGAACGCCCTGGAATTGCGCTGGAAGAAATGCAGGCCACTCAGTGTGATACCTGCAGTATTGTTGAATACATGTTTTAGTGTACGTAGTTGGCATTTTCATAACATCTTTGGCATGTTGCAGTCACTTGTTTCACTTTTTATTAACTACCAAATTGTTATTGCTTCACTACGTCTGCGTCTAAAAACAAGAATAAAGCTATAAACAAAGGAATATGTTTGTGCAAGTAGATGGCCGGTCGGTGTCTTACCTGGAAGTTTCTCAGGATGGGTGTAGCATATGCCGTGCTCGCTGTTGATGGTTGGTATGAACAAATCGATGAGAGGGTGAGATCTCGCGCTGTCAGCACTCACTTTGGCCTCAGGGTGCTCGACCAGCTCCTGATCTGCAGGACCGAACTTGACGCCAGCCGGCAGCACCGGCCAATCCTTCTTGGAGTTACATCGGTTAATTCCAGTTATATGGTACTCAACGTATGATCAATCGACTGCTTTAAGTGAATGATGAAAGATTTCGACAGATAAGTGGTAGTACTCCAAATCTGAAGTCCATAATACCCGAACACGCCACCGGGATTCTTGTGTCACCTCACGCGCAGCGTGTTGCCATGTCAATTCAATGTGAGGACATGATGAATAATTTGACTAACCTATACTAGTACTGATACTATACTACTTACTAGTCGTATTTAGCGTCACATTTTAACCATAGGTTTAACTAACAAAATGTCAATGCATGTCACAAAAAAATATACCATTGGAAACTATGTTCAAATATGAATCAAATGATATAACTTTTTGTGACATGTATTAACATTTAGTTAGTTAAATTCATGGTCAAAATTTGACACAAATTACGAAGGGGACCAATAAACCAGGAGCGAGGTAGTATTACGAGTAGCGCAATATACGGTATAGAGAACTAGTACAAATTTAGAAATGGGGTAAGAAGTTACAAGGCTGTGCGACAGATTTTGGAGGCTACATGAGTAATACAAAATATAATTCCCATTGGACAACACTTTCATCAACAAGTACACACTTGAAACCAATAGAACTGAGCTATTCTGTTACTAGTAACATAATATTATTCTGTTACTGTCGGCCTCTTATAGGAGCAATCGGAGGAATAGACCAGCTAAGCATCCCGGCCCGAGACAAAAGCAACAGAAGAGCCCGCGAGGAGCTCATCGATGGCATCCACACCGACGCCTTCCATCGCGCCACCGTCTCTGCCTCCCACGGCCGTTGTGCGTCGTCCTCGCCTCCACAGTCGCCGCGCGTCGTCGCCGCCTCCCATGGATGCCGTGCGCCGTCACCGCCTCCCACGGTTGTCGCGCCGGCCACTCCCCGCGCGCCTCCCCTCCGACGGGCGCCGGCCACTCCCCGCGTGCCTCCCCTCCGACGGACGCCGGCCAATCCCCGCGCCTTCCCTCCGACGAGCGCCCGCCCCTCCCCGCGCGCCTCCCCTTCGACGAGCGCCCGCCCCTCCCCGCACGCCTCCCCTCCGACGGGAGCCGGCCCCCGCCCACACGCCTCCCCTCCGACGGGCGCCGGGCCCTCCCCGCGCGCCTCCCCTCCGATGGGCGCCGGGCCCTCCCGGCGCGCCTCCCCGCCGAGGGTTGCTGGCCTCTCCCACTCTGCCTCCTCTCCAATGGTGCCACGACGCCACCTTGTACAGGCAGCTCGTCGCCGCACCCCTGTCCGTTCAATGTCGCCGCCACCGCGTACAGGCAGTTCGCCGCCGCCATCCCTGTCCATTCAATGTCCCCGCCACTACGTACAAGCAGTTCATCGCCGCCATCCCTGTCCGTTCAATGTCCTTGCCGTGGACGCGTCCTGCTCCAAGGCCATGGCTTATGCTTCAGCGGCAAAAAGTGGAGCCTGCTGGAGGAATCGCGGGGTCCAGGACCTCCAGCTCAACAGTCCAACTGCTTCCTTTATGGCCGGTCGCTCAAGGAGCTGAGTGCAAGCCGCTCCTTGCTGCAAGCTGCTGCTGCACCTAGGACTGCCCGACACAGCCGCATCCTTTTCTGCTGCTGCTGATGCATGCCCACTACTAAGCAGCTACCAATTGCTGCTATTGTTACCTCTATTTTCTATCTGAAGTTTAGTTTAGTGCAGTGACTAGCAAAGGTACAGAGGTACTGAAGGTTGATTCGAGCATAACCCTTACTCTTTGAAAATTTGGCAACAGTTCGATGAAAAGGTTTACCTCAGTACAAAAGTATGGGTACCCAACCAATTTCTGAACAAATGTGTCTACTTTCTGCAGGTCCTTGTTGGGATGAGAGGGATGACTAGAATGCTCAGAGAAACATCTTTACTTGACCCAGATGTTTCATTGCTTGTCTTCAGTCACCTAAATAAGTTCAAGAAAAATCTGTAAGTTTGGTGCGTGTGCTGCTACAAATATAAACTTCTTGTCCAGTAATTCTAGTACTGATGAGCATCGAGTTGATTGAAATCATGTACTCCTAGTTGGTTTCTGAGAACCTCGCTGGCCCTTCTATATATAGAAGTTGTGCCTGATAGCCATACATGACTTTTGTGTATGACAAATGGTGCGAGGAAATTCTGAATACATGGAACGGGCGCTCTTGGACAGTAAACATTTATATGTTATTTATTTGTGCAGCGAGTCTGTGCTTCTTCAGTTCTAAAATTCCCAGAGCATCAGTGCAACTACATATCAGGGTATACTATGTTGATTCTATAATTTTCCGTATGCTTGTATGTACAAAAATAAGGTATATTTACTGCTTCATTTTCTTGTGGAGCGAATGTTGTATATTTACTGCTTCATTTTCTTTCCTGCCACTTAGGTCCGATGAGCCGCCGCAGGCAGGATCCTCTGCGTGCTAGCCTCGGTGCTGGCCCTATACGTTGGCACGACATCGTTCACTGCTTCCACCATGGGCTGTTCAATGACACAACGTCGAGTCGTTCGACACCGCAGCTCAGGAGTTTGCCTCCTTTCCCAACCTCCACTATGCTCCAGCTAAGGTCTCTCATGTTCTCCTCTCTCCCGTAACCTCTGTCTGTTCTTTCACTTGAATTCCTGCTAATGTTAGTTGTAGCTTGAATTGCTAAAATATTAATGTATTTTTACTCTGCCTGAAAATGCTTGATTAGTTTGTTCTCAAAACTGAAATTGTTCTACATGTAGTGATAGATTAGTTGTTAATTATTGGAGTGTTTCATTCTTGCAGAATAAAAATATGATGTATGCATTGCTTCTTGGCCCAGCTGAGAGAACACTCATGTTAAAAAGTAGAAAGTAGTTTTGAAGCAGTTCCCAGTGTCTTTAGAAGCATTCATGGTTAAAAAGCAACGACGACAACCTCCTCCGTTCGAGCTGAGCACTGGTCATAGTCCAAGTTGAGCAGTAGGTGCCGTCCAAGTTCAAAGAGGGTTGTATGCAAGTACAGAAGTTTGTTTGAGTGAGAAAAAATGCGTGGTTTTGACAATCTTCTGTATGATTCATTTGTTCATCCTTAGAACTTGGCAAATTCAGTCTATTTTTCTATGATGGAGGCACACATGAAGTCCTGTGCAATGGTTATCCCCCTTGTGCTTCTAAGATTCGTATTTTGTTTCTTCAAATGTGTTGTGCGCTTGTTTGATGAGGTAAAACAAAGTAAAAAAGTGAAAATGTCATTAAAGACACTTGGAAGTACGAATGTAAAAAATAAATAAGTTCTGATTCTTGTCAGGTAGAAAGTTTTGGAGAAGAAAACATAAGCTTTTAAAAGAAGGAATGGTAAAAATGTAAGTCCGTTCAACTATCTAAACCATAAAGGTACTATGGTGATGACATTGACAGTAAGGATAAGGGTGGTAAATAAAATTAAAAACTAAAAGTAAAAGAACATAGAGTGAATATTTTTGAAGAAATACAAACTCTCTAGTACCATCAGTACCATAAATTAAAAATTAAGAATCGGAAAATTCAAATGGAAAAAGTTCAAGTCGCAAAACGCGAGAAGTCCAAAACATCGTTGATAAAAAATTGAGTTCAAAACATCGTTCAAGTATTTTTTTTTTCCGGAACCATTCATAATTAATCTGTGAAAAATACCTCCTCAGTACAAACACCACACAAAGATCAGTACGAGTACAACATGACTAAGTTTCACATTTTCGATAGCTTTGCGCCGTTGGACTGAAATCTTTGGCCTCTTTTATAGTTTTGCATTTGACAAATTTTTTTGAAATTTCTTTGCCCACCTACCGCGAAAGTTTCGCAAAATACGAGCTGCCATTTTATAGCTCGTATGGTGCTCAGTCTCATGTCAAATACAGTAGCAAGTAACAGCCATTAGCCCCTGAATCAAATACTACTATAGTAGCTCCACCAGCAACAACATACTGCAGTACAATTAATTAGCGACAGAATCTTCTCTGCTCACTGTACAAAAAACACCTAACTCCAAAATAGAGCTGGCCGGTGTTCCTCCAGTGTCCAAGCCGGAGCACCTACTGCGATCGGCTAATATTGAATTCCCGGCGACGAAAAGCTGCGCCGCTTAACTCCGTAATCCACGAATCGAGCAAGCGCGCAGCTCCTCAGGCATTCCCAGCAACGAAAAGATGCGCCGCCTAACTCCAATCCAAGGATCGAGCAAGCGCGGCTCCTCGAGCTCGGGGGCGCCCGGCGAACGGAGCACCGTCGGCCACCGCCACGGGCTCGAAATCGAAGCTGGGGCCGGCCGCTCCACTCGCTCGGGAGGCGGGGAGGCGGAGCAGAAGAGGCGCGATCTGAGCAAGAAGCCGTTGGAGCAGTCGGGGATCTTAGGCGCATCGTCGTCCTGCTGACGATGTCGCCGCGGCGGGCCGCCGACACCCATCGCTGCGCCTAGGGTGGAGCACAGGTTCTTTGGGAGGGAGGCGGGCAGGTGGATGGATCGGCATGAGCGATCGGTCGACGGCTGGAGTGGCTGGCGGAACGGGGAGCGATTGGGAAGGGGCTCTTATTTAATCTTCTAATAAAAACGATCAGTTCAACCGAATGACAACATCAGTACAATCGTCCGAAATCATCAGTTCAAAAAGGGTAACAGAATAATATTCTGTTACGCGTAACAGAATAGCCCAGATGTGTATATATATATGGCTTCTGCACAACATCTCCATTATGATTTTCAGTACATCCTACGTAGGTGAGTTAGCATGCACTTGATCCCAGAAAGGTATCTATTCTTCAAACCAGAGGAGTGCTTCAAATTAACAATAGTACATAATATCCAACAAAAGAGGGTCATGCTACAGCAGCAAGATACATGGCTCAGTCTAGATATCAGTATGAATCAAGTTGTGCATATTTGCTGTTGGCATGAACCACATCGCCGCATGTCGGGTTTGCAAAATCCATCTATCACATGGAAGCTTGATGCCTTTCACACACTGAAGATTATCTGGCAACAAGTTGTGTCGACGAATCTCTGGATATGGTGATTCATGAAACCCATGGTATGAAGTGTAAACACAGTTCCCCCGGGCGAATGGAAGTTGCATAGCACGGTCATCATCGCCAGTGATATGATCGATGATTGGTTGGATGATCGGATAATTGAGCTCGAGGAACATGGAGTGGTTGCCGAGGCTGTAAACCCGCCTCCGGTTGAATACGCCTGGCCCAACGAAGCTGGGATCTTTCTCAAACACGAAGCAGCCATAACCATCAATGTCACGAACGCCCCAGGCATTGTACTGCATGTGGTTTGATGAAATGATTTGGTCAATTTGGTACGTGCAAATGAGCATCAAATGACCACCGTTAGCAGAACGAGCGATAAACCACCACCCATCGGCTGGTATGATTCCAGGTCCTGGAATCATGAAGGCCAGCGCATTTGCGTCTGCTGCAACAATTCAAATTGGAGACCAACAGGACAAAATAAACAATCATGTTCAGAGTATGTGTGGAATTAAGATTATTATAACAGTGACACATATCATAGACAGAGAATTGCAATGCCGTGGTCATAATCATACCCCAAGTTAAAAAAAGCCAATGGCTTTCATATTCTAGCAATATATCATGGTTCAAACATCATGTAACAATGAGAGGAAAACAGGTATGACATGGCCTACTCATATTCTACCATAGCACTTACTACAGTTATCATATCAACTCTAAGCAATAACATGCGTTGTTATAGAAGTCCTGGAAATGAGAGTAACATATAGCAATCATGAGGTTATACTCATAATATCTATTCTAACAATCATTAGATTCCAAATGTTCTCATATAAACTCTAACAATAACATGTGTGGTCATAAAAATCTAGGAAATGAGAGGAACATATAGCAATGATGTGGTTATAGACATACTATATATTATAAATTTGTAACAATGAACAGGCAGTCGTATTCATAAGGTAAAAGATGAGATGAGATAGAACAATTACACGGTGATAGATTCCACCAGTATAGGCAGCCAATCTGTGCGTCGACCGCGTAAATAATGCCATCATGCACTATAGCATTAGACATAAATGTTGGCTGAAGAGGATTGACGATGAGCCATAACCATGTATGGCTATCGGATTCCAGATAGACTAATACCATGTTGAACATGACATTGAGCTTGTAATCCATTATCCATGTAGTCTTCTGATGGTGTGGGCACTTCGCAGATTACAACCTTCAGCAAACAGTGGTCGATCCAAAAGCTCGACGTGTCTCGTGCGTAGTAGGCAGGAGTGTCCGGTGGGCCGCGAGGCTCGATGGCGGCAGTGTCCAACGATGGAAGGGTGATCTCTCGCTGGGTGTAGATATCCACGAGACGCCATGGACTACCGGATTGGTGGATGAGGACGATCCAGTTGGCCTTCATGCCCGCCCAGTAGTGGCTGCGCATGAAGAACAGGCGGATGGGTAGTGGTAGCATGTCGAGGGGCACCACGGCAACCTTCGTAGGATCATCAAGTCAGTGTTTGGGCTACCAGCGAGGATCGGGCATCAGCAAGCAGGGTGTCTCGAAAAGAGCTGGTCGGTTGCAGACGAGTAGACGGTACAAAGACACCGAGCATGCGGCCAGACGGACGGTGCTGAGCAGGTCCGTACGATTACAGATCTGCTCCAAGAGAACATCGGGGAGGGAATTCCAATCGCGGCTTTGCGTGTCAGTCGGTTATGCCATAGGGTTTTTTGGGGCGCTGATTGACTGGGGTTTTCGTTGCCTGCGAGCCAGCGGGGAAGTGGATTCGAGCGGGCGAGCGAAGAAGATGGCGTGTGTGGCCGGGCAGTGAGCGGGGGGATATGGTACGTGCGAGCTACCAAGGAAGATGGCGCGGGCGGGCGAGTAGTGAGCGGGGGGAAATGGTGTGCGGCCGACGATGGGGAAGAGAGGAGGAAGAAGAAGAGAGAAGGAAGAAGAGTGAAAGACGGGGAAGAAATTGCATTAAATCTCAATTCTACTAGTACTACTACCAGGATATACCATCCTTTGGTGTGTAAATAGTTACGCCGATGACATGTGGGTCTACCTCAAGAGGGCCCATATGTCAGTTAATGGAGGAGAGAGGTGTGTAGTCGTATTTGCGGAAGCGTGCTCCACTGACAAACATGATGGCAATACTGGATAAGGCTGATTTAGTAACACCAACACGCTAGTTCAGCTTATTAATTAAGTGTCCCATCTGCTGTAGCATGTATTGTTACTTCACTGTGAAGACTAGTTGAATAGTTCTCTCTGACCGAGATGGGGAATAATGGATCACGAAGACTTCCTATCTACAATACCCCTATGCACGTACGCTCATCATCCTGTCCAACAACATGAAACATTGGCCAAGGCACCCGGCGCCAATAATGTAGGAGTAATAGTACTACCTCCTTTCCGGTTTATAGGGCTCAATTCAAAAATCCCATCAACCAAGGTAGATGATGAGTGGTGGAATAATTTTTGTAGTTTGCAAAAACACTCAATTAATGCACTCGTTTTCCTCAAAAAATTATGTTTACCAATGCATTAATTTGGTGTCAAACTTTGACTATCTACTCCCTCCATCCAGGTAAATAAGTCATCTTTGGTTGTGCATCGTGACCAAGGAGGAAAAAACAAGAGAACTTCATGTTTATTTGCTACTCCCTCCGTTCCTAGATATTGTGTTTTTAGACATTGAAATGGAATACAACATACGGATGTATATGTAGACATATTTTAGAGTGTAGATTCACTCATTTTGCTCCATACGTAGTCACTTGTTGAAATCTCTAGAAAGACAAATACTCCGTATTTCGGAACAGAGGGAGGCTTTTACTCCGTATTTGAGAACAGAGGGAGTATCACCATATGGAGGGAATAGAGGAAGCTTGAAATATGAACATGTCAATGAGAGGGAGTAAAAGCCTCATGCATGCATGCATGCATGCGATATGCAACACTCACACGTACAAATGGACGCACGCAACACTCACGCACCCATGCGGCACACAACACACGATGCAACACACACACTCACACTCAAGTGCTCAACCTACTCCCTACGTCTGTGAAAGACTGTACATTTAGAGATTTACACATTGACCAGGGCATAATTAACGCCCAAAAGTAGCAGAATTATGTGTGCATGCGACCATTGAGAGAACAAGATTAAATCAAGGTTGTTGCATGCTGTAATTAAGGATAGACGTGTAGCCTATAGCTAGAGCACAAGTTGGTGCATTATTCAATCAATATCGATTTTAGATTAAAGGATAAATGCATTGGAAGTGTAGATGTACACTCTTTGCTTTCTTGCCGATGTACACTCTTTGTTGGAAGACCGAGGGAGTACACGTGCATGCACTCACATACACAGCCAGGGTGGTTCACGCGCAAGGGTTGGACTCCTGTCGCGCCTGCGTAAAGTTTTGTTTAACTGATTTCTTTGCTCTGCCAACTGACAGGTGGGACCCAGAAACCTGGTAACAATTTAACCAGTCAACAAAGTGCCACGTCGACTATGTGGCCGGTCATTAGGTTGCAATACGGTGCTCGACAATGAGCTAGTGATCGTATGACCGTAAAGAGCGTATTGTTACATACTTTGACCACCAGTGTACTTTTCTAGTTTCAAATTAAGCCACATTAACCGGAAAGGACTAGTACTAGTACTGCTTTGATGTGTCCCATCAACTCGCCGAACGAGGAGAAGCTTGCTTACTGCGCCTCTCCCTCGCCCACGCGCGCGGTGGCTCGCAGGACGAGGAGAGGGTTTTGACTACAGTGCCCTCTCACTCTCCCTCTCGCTCGCCCTCACCCTCGTGGTGGACATGCAGGAGTTCAATTGGTGTTAGATTGTCAGAAGCATATTGTACTGTAGTATCATCATTGTTGGACCTTCCGAAGAGGCGAAGAGCCAAGTGCAAGGTTCACACGAGTACAAACTGTTGAACCTCCCAAAGAGGCAAAGAGCTAAGCACAAGGTTTTATAGGAGTTGTCATCCTAGTAGGAGTATTACAACTATAGCGAACGATGCTACTGTATGATGCCGCCACGTCACCTATATCCATAGTTGTGCCACCTTTTTTTCTCAAAGAGCATGTTGGATCCCGTGCAACAACCACACAAGTTGCACGTACACATAACACATTTACTAGTAATAAATTCTAAAGGACAAATGCCAGTATGCCACACAAGTTCATCTCCAATTCATGTGATAAATTTGTCCACGACTAGTCTACATATATTCATAGCGCTGCCGTTCACAATTTACCATACCCCACTTACACGTTATAGATGGGCTACATGTCCTCCTCCAGGTTCCAGTCCCATGTGTTCTTCATGGATGGCACGATCCATAGCGGTGGCCAACGGGAATCATTGTCGCAGCTTTCTAGTCCGGTTCCACACTATGGAGACTCATCCAAGCTGAAGCGGCATAAATCAGGGATAGCGTGTCCCAGCATGTCGTTCATCCGGCGGTGCGCACTAAAGACACAACCATGCTTCATGAACGGCAGGCCTTGATTGTCGCGTGCACGGAAGGTGGCATCCGCTTCACAATGGGGTAGCTGTCCCCAATGAAAAGCGAGTACTCTCCAAGAGTGTTCCTCGGCACCCATGTAGCATCACGGGGGTCGAACTCAGCGCCGTTCATCTGGTACACGCGGCATCTCAAATCTGGACACATGGTGACGTACACAGTCAAGGTCCATGCATAATAATGTTGTGCTCAAATATGGCGGTCAGTAATACTGTGCAACAAATAGTACTACTCCGGTATAGAGGAAGTAAAATAACCGGCTTATTATATATAGCCACTCTTGGCTACATGGATGAGATAGTAAGACATGGAAAAACAAAAATGGTGACAGCTAGTGGGTTCAAGTCTTCAAGGGCCTAGCTAGCTATACGCGTCCTCCAAGGTAAAAAGTACTCCTACTAGTATTAGTAAGTAGTACAACAACAAAAGACAAGGCGAGAGGGTTAAAAAATACTCATACTAAATGGAATACCTGGGTAGATGGTGACGGTCCGAACGTGGTAGATTGTGTGACCATGTTGCACATCAGTGGTACCATGGGTAACGACTGCTATGATAGTTGATCCCAATATGCCAAAGTCAGCTACAAGATTCCATGTTAGACCGAATCGCGGATGCAAATGCACATCCAGGATTGGCGAACTTATTTTGATCGAGGGATGGCTGGTCCCTGCAAAATAATGGAGTTCTGTTAGAGATGCAAATGATGGTTTGTGCATTCCGTTTGTAATCTCCCATACCGTAGGATGGCAACCAGATGAAACAAGTCCCATGGCTTGTCACCGCGAAGATGCGACCTAGATGGCGCACGGTGTCTTCGAACATGTCGGGGTACAAATCTGCCATGGCCAACATGCGCCAGCCTCTGCCGTTACTGCCTCTTGCATTGATGGCAATCCTTACGTCTAACACCGCGATGAGATAGTAATCGTCATAGCCGCGTCGCTTTGTCGGCGGGTCCGCAATTGCTATCTTCTTCACTCTCATGTAGGCATCATCATACGTATTCAAGCCCAGCCAGTCCGGAAGGCCGATCCTAATGGTTGAGAAGGGGTCTACGGGAACGGCCGCATTGTTGTGGATGTTGTGCAAAATGATGGTGGTATCCGGCGGAGGTATGCAAGCCAATCTTCGTTGGCACCGACCCAGACTTATATATAAGACGGTGGGCAGCGTAGAAATTACGGGATGGAAATGGAATAACTAAGTATTACATGATCAACCTCCATGACTGACCTGCTCATCGGACAAAATCCGACTACCTCTCAATGTCGGCAACTCTAACGGAGTCAACATGCAACCATGGCCAGGGAGAGGTGGACTGTTCGAAGGATTGTCCCATAGAAGAACCTTCTCCTCGAGGACGCATGGAAGACCAACAAGCATGGCCTTTTCCAAGCCTGTTTGAGCACCGTCTTGAAAAAGTTGGTGCAGGAAGCGCCGAGTCTTGCGGCGGTGAGGACATCAGAGCGGCTTGCGATTTATCCTAGAGGATCGTCGTCCAAGGTCTCCCAGCCCCGACGAGGAGGAGAACCGCCTGGCGAATCCATGGGAGCAGCGACGAACTGCCTTCTCTTGAGGGGAGGCTGGCGAGGAGGAGATAAGAGCGTAGTAACCGCAGGGCCTCGTCCCTTCCAACTATAGATCCTCGATCGTTCCTTAGCGAAGGGGTGAGGCTATTATTTACTACGTACTCGTACTGTAGTAGTACTAGTACTACTTTCTCAACTAGTAGTGTGATGTACTATACTTCTAGTATAGTGCACCAGTTTTGAACTCTTAATCTCAGGGTCAAGGAGCTACAGTTGGAAGTGGAGGGTAGTGTTGTTCTCTAGAACCATCAATGTACTATCAATGCAGGGAAAGTACACCTGCGTAGTGGGTACTCTCGGTCCTCTATTCAAGCGCGTAGCTAGCCTACTCAGTCGCTCCTCTCACGCACACACTAGCAGCCTGTTTATCATTTATTACGGCGGGGCGAGAACATTTGAGTTATTTGATACAAATGAGACTAGGCTTTTTGCTTCCATTTGTGGAGGTGTAATGGATCTCCTCGAACTTTGTTAGTAGTTCCTTCTTTATGAATGAGATGAGGCAAAGCTTTTGCCTCCGTTTCAAAAAAAATCACGTCAAGAGGAATTTCTTTTATAGAGACGATAATGGAGTGAAGTCCATGCGTGCAACGCCACAAGCTACAGAGTAGTAGAGTACTAGCACTTTACGCACAGAGCCATATTGCACAGTTCCCAATGCTGTGCCAATCTTTTTCGGCTCATCGGGCTTAATTGGGAGGCTCTAGTTTAAATATGCTACTAGCTAATGAGGAAGCTGCAAGCGAGGTGCGGCTAGGGCAAGCACGTGAGCCATGAGATGATGGGAAGGAAAACCCATTCACGTGGCTGGGCTATCCAGTGCACCCAGATTGTGGTGCGACACGTCCGTTCGACTTCAAAACTCAAACTACCCGTGTACAATATTGGCTCACAGCGAAGTTACTATTTAAAAAAAAGGTCGCCGTTCATTCGGCCGGGATCGAACCCACAAAACGAGGTATACACTCCCACGACCACTAGTAGTACTCGTTGGAGTACAACACAACCTAGAATCGCCTTTTGTCGCTAGTAGTACATTGTTCCTCAAGAAACCACTAATAATGCCAAGAAACCACTACCACTTGCATACGTGGCAGACTTAAGATAAGACTACCTTATCAACCATTGTACATGCCCTTACCAGCTAGCCCTACAAGGAAACGACTACTCTACAAAGTGTCGTTATAGGCACGTTTCAACCCATGTCGCCCCTTAAGTCAACGCCTTTATTCGACCGGCAAGTTAGGCATTATGACTTGTGGGACCTACATGTCAGTCTGCACAAAAATCCCCGAGTGACCTCCTATCTCCGGCCTGTCCACCTAGTCATCCTCGGCCATGGGACGCAGCTACCGCCGCCAGCACAAGGCGAGGTCAAAACCCGCCGGCGGTGCGGAGCCCATCTTGCGGCAGCCCGGATGCCAGCTCTGTCCGGCCCTCGCGGCCGCTAGCTAGCCAGGATAGCTCCATCTAGCTGCTTGTCTGCAAGGTTTGCTAGCTAGATTGGCACGGCGGCGCGGCGGCTTGCTCGCGCGTGCTGCGCTAAGGCCAGCCATCTGGCTCGAGCGAAGGCCAGCGCGGCAGCTAGCTCGCGCGTGAGTCACGCCAGTGCCAGCCGCCAACCTGCGCGGAGGAGCGGCCCTGCCCGGCCCAAATGGAGCGGCGGCCAACTCCCTCATCACCAGCGCCACCGACCAACACGCATCAGTACTGTTTGAAGTAATGTTCAGGAAAAATAATGATTTCAGGGGGAATATAACAGGATAGAAGGTCAGATGTGGGTCCCTCGTGTCAACGGTCAAACAAAATGTGTTGGTTTAAGCTGCCTCAAAGACCGCGGATGTGTTGGCCAACCCTGTCATAAACGGGTTTAAACGAGCCTAATCGGCACTAGGTTGTAGCTTTTGGCACGGATTAAGAAATTTTGGGTATGTTTTTGCTATTTTTTGTACAATAGTTTCTTCCAAGGGCTGGTTTAAAGTGGTAGTTTTTTGTTAAATACTCTACATATTGTAAGTAGGAGTGAAAGTTAAGCTTTGGAAGCCAATAAGCAAGGCTAGTTACGTAGTGCCTATGTGTACGTGATTGAAAGTAAATATCAACCATGAGTGACTAATATCTTGATGGAAAACTCAAAACTATGGAAATACTAGCATTTTTTTGGAATGGTTGGAAATACTAGCAATGTTCACGTGCGTTGCAACAGGTCATAATTAGAATAATACTTATTCACAAACTTGATACAAAACACTCTAATTTTGATATACATATATCACTAGAGATATATTATGTTTCAATCAGAAAATATTCTTGGGCTGTTTTGGTGAGGTGAGGGAGGGGTGTGGTTGGTTTTAAGATACTAATTATGGGTTTTTCTGCAAATTGGTAGATAAGTGGGATGTTGGTGAGAAAAGGCAACAACTTTACTCACAGTCGTTAGATGTAGATCTAATGGTCAGAAATGGCGGATGGCAAACACACCATCATCACCAACTTAGTTTTCTGTAGGAGTACTAGCAAGATGTTCGTGCATTGCATGGAACATCAAGATGCATATTTTTATAAAACACTTGTTGTGATTGACCCATGCGGGAGTAATCCCATGTGTAAAAACTAATGATATCTCGTGAAAGAGGAGATAAGGTGAAGAGGAGTGGGGCGTGGTGGTGATTGGTGGTCGACCGAGAGGAGGCAAGGGATGGACGACGCCGCAAGGCACCATGCCGCTTTGTTCCAGAGGCTTCCTTTTTTAATTGCTCAATGATGAGGTTGTTGGAGATAAGGATGAACGAGGGAAGGCCTTGTCTGCAAATGTGGAGAGAGGTGTGGGTATCTTTTAGTTTAATTTCCATCCATCAGATATAGATCGGACGGTCTATTGCAAGATGGCATGCATACCATCATCACCAACTCGGTTTTTTTTATAAGAGAAGAAATATAAGTATGGAGATACAAATGTATTATCGATACTTGTTTCCGTAAACTAGGGTCTACATTCTATTCAACGGCTCAGCATGTGGGGCCTTAGCACAATCACTTCTCGACTGTGTAAAACAAACGTTTTCCCGTCGCCGATAAGGAGGGGGTGACGGCGACGCACTTTCGGCTTGCTCTAGTCCTAGTAGTCATACTAGGTGGTCTACGCATGTGTAGATTTATTCTTTTTTCACGTCTCGTGTTCACCGTACTGCCATGACTGTTGATGAATAGACTGTAAGTTATTCACGGGGAAACCCTTGCTGAGTGTGATTGCAAGAAAGAGAGATAGGGAGAGAGAGACAGTGTGTGTGTGATATGTCTAGAGACTGAGGCAATGATAATAGATTCTTTGTGTCTATGTGTGTGGAGGATAGAGAGAGACATGTACATGGGGCTTTGTGTTGTGTAACATGGAGACACATAGACATAATCATAGAGTGAGTGTGTGAGATACACATGCGGACATGGGGAGAGATGTGTGAGTTAGAGAGTGCATCTAAGCTAGAGGGGGGGTGTATGTACATGTCACATCCCTAATTCTGGTCTGACCTATGCTAGTTTCCATGTGAGCATCATGTTTAAATTCAAATGAAACTTGAATTGAGGAATTTTCAAAAGCCTGAGAAAAACCTTTTAAAAATAATCAACATTTAATTCTCATCAAATGAGTCCAAAGAAATGTTCCTGTTACTCTGTGAAAATATTGGTAAGAGGTAAAATTCAAACCAATATTTTTGGAATCACAGAAATATTTATTTTGGGCCTTTGACTTAAACCAATGACATATTTGAGTTGAATTTATTTCTGTTATATAAGAAATAAAGTTCAAATATTTTTGTAAGTTGCCTGTGAACTTGGACTAGTTCCTGAGCTCACATAACAATTTACAGAAAGTTAAAAAAATGATTTGATGTTTTAAATCAAATCAAAACAAATTGCAGAAAGTAGAAAACATTAATAAATAGAAAAAAACCAGAGAGAGAGAACCTACCTGGGCCACTTACCTGGCGGCCCATCTGCACTGGCCCAGCTGACTAGCGCTGCCAGTCGTCGTCTCCACCGCGCCAGAAGGACGCCGAGCGCGTGCTCGCCGTGCGCACACACGCGCCCGTGCCACCTCCTGCCTGCTAGCTTGCGTGGCGCCACGGACAGACCCGCGAGAGCCGTCTGGATCGCTCTGACCGCCCCGCCACTCCCCCCTCGTTTCCCTCTCGCCCTCTCCACCATGGCCGAGACGCCCGCGAGTTCGCTGCCGCCATAGCCACGACCACTGTCGTGGTTCTAAGTCTGACAGTAGAATGGGGGGTAGGTATGGAGAGGCAAGGTACTAGCTATGGAGTAGTTGGTACGCGACGAGTTCTGAGTTCGAGCCCTTCTCGAGGAAGTAATGCCCTACGTCTCGGAGCCCGAGGCGGTCGATTGGATTATATGTGTATGAATTACAGGTGCGAACCCTTCTACTGTGGAGGGGTGGCTTATATAGAATGCGCCAGACCCCAGCCAGCCCACGTAATGAGAGGTTTAAGGTACATTAAGGCTAGGCGTTCGGTAACGCCTTACATAAAGTGTCATCATGACCATAAAGACTACTTAACTAGAGACCGTTTGGACGCCGAGTGGCTCTTGAACTCCTGGTGGTCGAGTGGGTCTTCATGGTCGAGTGTCTTTGAATCTGTCGAGTGGAAACCTACCAGGTCGACTGGTGGGCAGTCTATTCTAAGGATGCCCTTGGGGACGGTATCTTGGACAGGTCCATGACCCTACCCTAGGTATATGACTTCATCAGCCACCGCCTCTCCCTCCTCCCCTTGAGCAGTCCAGGAGCTCTGAATCATCACCGTAGCCCTCTCCGTCGGCTCAGGCGACCGGAAGAGCCCGGCGCCTCGTCCTCGACCTCATCTTCTGTTCGAAATATGAGCAAATTACTACAAGATTTAATCCAAATAAATAGGAAATAGATCATGATAGCAATAACAGAGATTAAACGAATCATGCGAACTAGCATAACAGATGAACAGATCACATCTAGGGCACATACTAGAAACATGAATTCTACCACGATCTCGAATAGGAAGGATAGAATCACATATGGTGCCCATGTCATCGAGGATGAGGTTGCCGAGGTCGGGGAAGAAGTCGTTGTTCGCCAAGTCGTCGCTGCCAGCAGTCGCACGAGTGCGCTCCCCAAAAACCCGATCGCCCCTCTCCCATACAGGATCACGAGAGGCGGGGTCCGGAGGCCTGCTGTCCCTTCTCCCGGTGCACGCCGAAAGGAGGGATGGAGAAGAATTGCTTGGCGGCGCAATGATCTGGAACGGTGGTGAGAAACCATACGAAGCGGCTTCGGCTAGGGTAGACGTCTGCCTGACTATATAGTATGGGCCGGGTAGGTCGTGGGAGTAAACCCCACGTCCGAGTCGTCACGATCCAAAAGAATCGGAAACGGTTTAGTAATTAACGCGTCCGTTAATTATTAATTAATGACTCATTAATTTTCCCGAGCAGCAAAAATATAGACAACGTGCATAGCTCTATCCTCGGCTCGGCTCAATCCGGAGAGTATTGCATCTACACGGAGTGGGATAATTAATATAGGCATACTCTCCTCTCAGCTGACCAACAACTTGTCTCCCACTTCTACTTCACGGGATCTCCGATCACATAGAGTGGGTTACCACTATGGACAACTCATGCGGTGGGTCTCAAACCCATCTCCATCGATGCATTATCTATCACATTACGTGATAGACCCTTTGTGAAGGGATCTGCCAAGTTTTTCGACGTTTGGATATAATCCAACGTAATAACTCCGGAGTTCCTTAATTTTCTGACAGATTTCAGTATCCTCTTCATATGTCTTGAGGACTTCATATTGTCCTTAGAACTGTTTATCTTGACGATTACAGTTTGATTATCACAGTTCATCAGGATAGGGGGTATTGGTTTTTGAACCATAGGTAAGTCCATCAAGAGCTCACGAAGCCACTCTGCTTCAACAGTGGCAGTGTCTAATGCTGTGAGTTTTGCTTCCATAGTTGACCTCGTTAAGATGGTCTGCTTGCAAGACTTCCAAGAAACAGCGCCACCACCAAGTGTAAAAACATAACCACTTGTGGCCTTAATCTCATCAGCATCAGATATCCAGTTTGAGTCACTATAACCCTCCAGTACCCTTGGATACCCGGTGTAGTGAATCCCATAGCTCGCGGTGCCTTTCAAATAGCGCATAACTCTCTCAAGCGCATGCCAATGATCATCTCCCGGTTTTGACACAAACTTACTCAGCTTGCTCACAGCAAAAGAGATATCAGGCCTCGTGGCACTCGCCAGATACATAAGCAAGCCAATAATCTGAGAATACCTCAGTTGATCTCTAGCAATCTGTCGATTCTTTCGAAGCAACACACTAGCATCATATGGAGTTGGAGAAGGTGTGCAGTCGCTATACACAAAACGACTCAAAACCTTTTCCACATAGTAAGACTTAAGCAGTGTGATCCCACCATTCTCATCTCTCAACAGCTTGATGTTTAAGATAACATCAACTACTCCTAGATCCTTTATCTCAAAACAGCGAGATAAGAAATCCTTAACCTCCTTGATTAAATCAAGTTTGGTTCCAAAGATCAATATGTCGTCGACATACAGACAAAGAATAACTCCTTCACCCCCACCATAGCGATAGTACACACACTTGTCGCCATCGTTTACTACAAAGCCGGCAGCAGTTAATGTTCTTTCGAACTTCTCATGCCACTCTTTAGGAGCTTGTTTAAGGCCATATAAAGACTTCAATAACTTGCACACCTTTCCTTCCTGACCAGGTACTACAAAACCATCTGGCTGATCCATGTAAATTTCCTCCTTCAACTCTCCATTGAGGAAAGCTGTCTTAACGTCCATTTGATGAACGAGAAGACCATGTGAGGCAGCCAGTGATAGTAACACCTGAATTGTGGTCAGTCTAGCCACGGGTAAGTAAGTGTCAAAGAAGTCTTCACCTTCTTTCTGGGTATAACCCTTGGCCACAAGCCGTGCCTTGTACTTTTCAATCGTACCATCAGGTCTAAGTTTTTTCTTGAAAACCCACTTACATCCTACAAGTTTACACCCATAAGGACGGTCAGTGATCTCCAGTGTACCGTTAGCTAAGATGGAATCCATCTCGCCACGCATCGCTTCCTTCCAAAGAGTCAGCATCAGGAGATGCATAGGCTTCTGAAATAGTCATGGGTGTGTCATCCACGAGGTACACAATGAAATCATCACCAAAGGACTTTGCAGTCCTCTATCTCTTATTCCTCACAGGACTTCCATTGTCACCCTCAACAGGATTCTCAACGTGTTCCATCGCAATGGTGGGTTCAGGAATTACAGCGAATTCCTCACTAGGTGGAGTAGGTATCTCCTGATTTGTTGAACTCGACATCTCCTTCATAGGAAATATGTCCTCAAAGAAAGTTGCATCATTCGACTCCATAATCGTACCAACATGCATGTCGGATACCTCAGATTTTATTATCAAAAATCTATAGCCGATGCTATGAAAAGCATAGCCTAGAAGAACACAATCCACGGTTTTTGGTCCAAGTTTGCGCTTCTTGGGAATTGGTATATTGACTTTCGCCAAACAACCCCAAGTACGTAGGTAAGAGAGTCTCAACCTTTTCCTTTCCCATTCCTAAAATGGATTCATGGTCTTATGCTTTGTGGGAACTTGGTTTAGGACATGACACACAGTCATTAGCGCCTCCCCCCACCATTCCTTGGATAGACCGAAGTGTCTAACATGGTGTTAACCATATCAGTTAGAGTTCGGTTCTTTCTTTAGGCTACCCCATTTGACTGGGGTGAGTAGGGAGGCGTCCTCTCATGGATTATACCATGTTCCGCACAAAACAAATCAAATTCATTGGAAAAATACTCTCCACCACGATCAGACCTAAGCCGTTTAATTTTTCGATCAAGTTGGTTCTCTGCCTCAGCTTTATAGTTTTTGAAGAAAGTTAAAGCCTCATATTTTGATTTCAGAAGATACACATAACAATATCTAATGGAGTCATCAATCAACGTCATAAAGTATCTCTTTCCACCTTTTGTCAACACGCCATTCATCTCACAAAGATCAGAATGTATAAGCTCTAGTGGCGCCAAGTCTCTTGCCTCTGTAGTCTTATGGGACTTGCGAGCTTGCTTAGCTTGCGCACATACTTGGCACTTGGAGCCTTTGACAGTAGAGATTTTCGGAATTAAATTCATATTGGCTAGCCGCGTCATGCAACCAAAGTTAATATGACAAAGTCGTGAATGCCAAATATCAGACTCATTACTGTGGCAAACATTATTAATAACTTTAGTGCAAATATCTGACAAAGATAGGCGGAACAAGCCTCCGCACTCATGGCCTTTTCAAACAAATTGTTCACACATAGAAATTACAACTTTATTGGATTTGAAAACCAACTTAAAACCATCTCGACATAAACAGGAACCGCTAACGAGATTTTTATTGATGGACGGCACATGATGAACGTTCTTCAGACGCATGGTCTTCCCCGAAGTAAACTTCAGATCGACCGTACCAACACCTTGAACAATGGCATGTGACCCGTTCCCCATCAGCACGGGTGAAGTCCCTATTGCCTGGTAAGAAGAAAACATGGAGGAATCAGCACAAACATGTACATTGGCACCGGTATCAATTAACCAATCAGGAGATTGGAATACTGAAAGGATGGTAGGAAAAATACCGTACCCTGATTCCTTCATATCGGTATCACCGATGACAACATTAAGCGGACTTGCCGCTCTTCTCATGTTCGCGCTCCTCAAAGCAGTTAGGACACTTCGAGCCCAAAGTGATTAGGATCACTGCAGACATGGCAAAGTCCCTTCCCCTTCTTATGAGAATTCTTCTTGAAGTTGGTAGAATGTGATGGCTTGTTCTTTGTATCAAACTTGCCTTTGCCCTGAGTTTTGTTCGTGTTGTTTTTGAACTTGTTGGGCTGGAAGTTCTTCTTATATACCATGTGGGCACTAGAACCTCCCTCAGCAACTCGAGCAAGTGTGTCCTTTGCTCTCGCCTTCTCTTCAACATCAAGAGTACCAATGAGATCCGCAACGGAAAACTCCTGTCTCTTGTGTTTCAGGGAAGTAGCAAAATTGTTCGACGAAGGTGGAAGCTTGGCAATGATGCCTCCGACAACAAATTTGTTCGGCAACACACACTTGAAGTACTCAAGTTCTTTTGCGAGCGACTGTATCTCATGAGCCTGCTGTACAACAGGGCGCTCATCAGTCATCTTGTAGTCATAGAATTGCTCCATGACGTACAACTCGCTGCCGGCGTCCGAGGCACCAAACTTGGCCTCGAGCGCAACCCACATGTCCTTGCGGTTGTCAAACGACATATACGAATCCACAATGGAGTCATCAAGAACACTCAGAAGAGCGCCTTTAAAGAGAGTATCGATCTTCTCAAAAGCTTGCAGCTGTGCTGGATTAAGATCGCCCTCAGGCTTGCCCTTGGTGGCGTCATAGCAGCCCATGGTGCGAAACCAGAGATCGCTCTCATGCACCACCTCTTATGTTGCGCCCCTTAAAGGCAAAAGTGACTTCAGATGCACAACAAAACCACTCGGAGTAAATTGCCTATAATCAGGTTTTTGGATTGTTGGAAATATGAGCAAATTACTACGAGATTTAATCCGAATAAATAGGAAATAGATCATGACAGCAATAGCAGAGATTAAACTAATCATGCGAACTAGCATAACAGATGAACAGATCGCATCTAGGGCACATACTAGAAACATGAATTCTACCACGATCTCGAATAGGAAGGATAGAATCACATACGATGTAGTGGGAGCAGCACCGCTGGCGTTGACGTCGTCGCCCATGTCATCGAGGATGAGGTTGCCGAGGTCGGGGAAGAAGTCGTCGTCGAAGTAAATCCTTTGCCAGGCCGATCAGCGAGTGCGCTCCCCAAAAACCTGATCGCCCCTCTCCCGTACAGGATCACGAGAGGCGGGGTTCCGGAGGCCTTGTCCCTCCTCCCGCTGCACACCGAAAGGAGGGATGGAGAAGACTTGCTTGGGGGCGCAATGATCTGGAACGCTGGTGAGAAACCATACGAAGCGGCTTCGGCTGGGGTAGACGTCTGCCTGACTATATAGTGCGGGCCGGGTAGGTCGTGGGAGTAAACCCCACGTCCGAGTCGTCACGATCCAAAAGAATCAGAAACGGTTCAGTAATTAACGCGTTCGTTAATTATTAATTAATGACTCATTAATTTTCCCGAGCAGCAAAAATATAGACAACGTGCATAGCTCTGTCCTCGGCTCGGCTCAATCTCGCAACCCGCGGCGCATCGTGACAAGGCGAGGCGTGGCAAGGCGAGCGAGGAGGAGGAGCGCGCATGTAGGTCTCCTCTTCTCATGCTCATACAAGTGGTAGAAGAGCTCACCTTATAAAGAGGTGCAACTCTCTCTCAACTTATGAGGTGGGACTAAACTTTAGCCTCACTCACTCCACTCACATTTGTGCATGAATGGGCTAAGAGAACTTCAGAATTTTAGTTGGGCTTTGGGCCAAAGGCCTACTAGCAAAATCCCAACATCTTCTTCCTCGGCCACGGGAGATCACCGCCGGGATTCCGATGCCATCAAGCCTTCCTCGAGCACGTTGACCCTCTCCCCGTCCTCCCTGTGAGCTACTGTGTCTCCCCCCTCTCCTCTCTCTGCTTTTTGCGCCCCCAGCTAGCTTCACCACCGTGCCCGAATCTCGCCACCGCCGTGCCGTGTTGCTCCCGCGGCCAGAGCTGCCTCCGCCCGCTTTTGAGCGTATCGCCGTTTTCACCGTGCTCCCAGGAGCCGAACGCATGCACCAGCTCCTCCTGCTGTGCTCCCTAACACCGAACCCGAGCTCGCCCGAACTCCGGCCGCCACAAAAGTTGCCGCTGCCGTCAATTTAGTCCACTCTGGCGCGAGCTGTTGCCTCCGTTGGATGCACGAGACTCTCAACTTTCCGTAGCCGCAAACCGCGTCCAAAACCGAGCCCTGTGGGCGTTTTCCGAAGCCCTCCGCCGTCTCTGTCGTCGCCGGCGACTAGCCATGGACCGGGTCCGGCGGGTTTGACCCCGCTTGACCGAGGGTTGACTTCTCCCCTGACCCACTGACGTGTGGGCCGCCCCTGTTAATTATTAGTTAGGTTTAGTTTAGTGCTAATTAACCTAGATTAGTGCTTAACCTAACACTAACTAACTCTGGTAGTTAGTTATGACACTGACACGCGGGACCCACTGTTCAGTTTGACCTGGACCGGCATGTTGACCTGCTGACGTCATAGTGACGCAGTGCTGACACAGTAACTCTTTTTCTGGATTTATTCTTTTAAAGGAAATTCCAAAAAATAGCCAAAACTTCTAAAAATCATAGAAAATCAACCGTAGCTCAGAATGAAATAATTTATATATGAAAAATGATCAGAAAAATCCAATCTATCAATATGTACAGGTTTCATGCATGTTAGAACAATTTAACCTTGCTGTTTAGGTGAAACAAGTTAATGCACTACTATGACCTCTTAAAATGGCTTTACATTTGAATCTTTGGTTCAAATGGACTCATCTCGATCTGTTCTAGCTTGCATTAGCCAAAAACACATTCATATTGCCATGTCATAGCATGCATCATATTGTGCATTGCATGGATCGTGTTTCTTCTCTGTTTGCCGGTGTTGTTCCCCTTCGGTAGACGTTGTACCAACGTTGTGATCGTTGACACTGATGAAGACTCAATGCTATCTTCAGAAGTGCCAGGCAAGCAAAACACCCTTGTTCATTCCGATACAATCCCACTCTCTCGCTCCTGCTCTATTTTACTGCATTAGGACAACAACGATTCAACTGTTACCTGCTGCGGTAGTTGAACCCCTTTTCCTCTGCATGACCTGTCATTGCCACGATAAATAGATGAAACCCACTAGCATGAGTAGGAGTTGTTTGAGCCCTGATGTGCCTACTCATACATGCTTGTTTGTCATGCACACTCTTGCTTAGAGTTGAGTCAGGTCCGATTCATCGGGAATGAATTGGAATGGTGATGAACATGTCCTGCGTGTGTGAGTTAAGTGTGTGAACACGATTTGGTAAAGGTAGCGGTGAGAGGCCATGTAGGAGTACATGGTGGGTTGTCTCATTGAAACCGTCCTCAGGAACCGAGTTCTGTGTTTGTGATCCATGAACAGCTACTACCACGCATTGGGCCCGAAACCAATGGACCCTCTCGACTTATTAACTGCCCTTGCCCTCTGTACAGGAGTTGCAACTAGTTTCTGGTGTTTGTAGGATATGTGTTGGCGGCCGTGCGTAGTGCTGACCCTAGGGTGGGCTATGATGTGGTAGATACACCGTGGCCCGGTGTACCGAGTGCCCGTTTGGTGTCTCGGGAACCCTGCACACATCGTTTGGGGCTGTGAGCGAAACTCCGGCCGGATCTCCTCGCGGATGGAACCCGTATAGGCGATAACCCTGGACTAGAGACTTGTGTGGTTAGTCAGGTCGTGGCCGACTCCCTCGCCAGGCTTCCGCTTGAAGGTTGCCGAGATACACGACGTGTACATGGTGGTAAGTGGCGAGACCGTGTGTGAAGAAGTACACCCGTGCAGGGTTATAAATGATCTAGCCGAATAGCCGTGTCCGCGGTAAAGGACCTCTGGGTTGCCTATAACAGTTCATAGAAAAGTGAAAGTGGATACTCTAAAATGCGCAAGATAAGCGTGAGTGCTATGGATGGCGTTCTCGTAGGGAGACGGGAGCGGATCCATAGTGGTGTATTGATATGGTGAATTTGTGGACTCGTCTGCGCCACCCCAAAAGAGTTACTTACAGTCGTAGTTCAGGTTAGCCACTGAGTCAAAGTAGGCTTGCTGCAGTTAAACTCCACCACCCCTTTGTTGATACCGATGCATATGTAGATAGTTATGATGTAAGTCTTGTTGGCTACATTTGTACTCACGTTTGCCTATTTTATGTTTTTGCAGAGAGACGTCAGTCTCGCTAGTAGTTCCGTGTGGACTTCGACGTTTAGCTTGATACCTCAGCTACGATCTTGTGCCCTCGGCAGGATCTGGTAGATAGTCAGGCTTAGCAGCCTTTTCATTTGTAGATGTCTGTACTCACACATGTTAAGCTTCCGCTTGTGCTTTGACTTGTATGCTCCGAATGTTGGGTCATGAGACCCATGTTTGTAATATCTCGCTCCTCAGAGCCTAATGAATAAATACTTGAGTCGTAGAGTTATGTTGTGATGCCATGTTGTATTTACACATATCGAGCATATTATGTGTATGATTGAAATGCTTGGTATGTATGGGATCCGACAACCTAGTTGTTTATCCTGGGTAGCCTTTCTTATGGGGAAATGTAGTCTCATTCTTCCATGAGCCATAGTAGTCCGCTACAGCCCGGTTCACCGGAGTCCTGATAGCCCAGCACTACTGCTCCGGAACACTTGACTGGCCAGCATGTGATTCACTTCGTTCCTGTGTTCCTTCTTCGGGAAATGTCACGCTTGGTGACATCCGAGTCTGCCTTAGCCTGCTACAGCCCGGGTTCTCGGAGTCTGTTAGCCTACAGCCCGGATTCGCACGCTGCTGACCGACATGCTCGATGTTTATTCATGTATGCCTGTCCCTATAAGTTAGTGCCACTTTGGGTCACGACTAGTCATGTCGGCCCGGGTTCTCTGTCATATGGATGCTAGCGACACTATCATATACGTGAGCCAAAAGGCGCAAACGGTCCCGGGCCATGGTAAGGCGACACCCGTGGGAATACCGTGCGTGAGGCCACAAAGTGATATGAGGTGTTATCGGCTAGATCGATGTGACTTGGAATTGGGGTCCTGACAGCTTTGGTATCAGAGCCTGACTGCCTATAGGATTACCAAGCCAAACTGGTCGAAGTTGAGTCTAGAAATGCTTTAGTTATATGTAGGGGAATTGATTGTGGGAAGGGAACGTAAGGCTCTTTTTACTTCTTTACCTTATGCCTTCTGATCTGAGTCATCCTCTTCTCTTCTACGGGGATTAAGAACTAGGCCTTCTCATCTATCTATTAGGATCACGTGTTACTAATCCGTAGACTCATAGGACTGTTGGATTTAAGCTTCATCTCAGTTCCTACTACTTCCGTATGTTAACTGTTGATCATGAAACCTTGATATTGTGCTTCTGAGTGGTTATGCCACCATTTTTGCAGGATGTCTCAAATCATTTTGAGCATTTACAGCCGTTATGCTGTCCGAGTCATCCCAGGTTTCTAAATAGTCTTATGCACTTGCCAATCCTTTCTTTTCGTTCCCGATGTCCTTTATGGTCAGAATAAGCACACTAATCGGTGAGTTGAGGTAATTTATTGCCTCGACATATATGTTGGAGTTATTATTACAACCCTAGGTGTCTTAGAAGATTACCTAGTAAACTAGCCATGTTTTGTGTTCCCCGTGTGATGATTCTGGCCATCATTCTCGAAAGCATCCCGTGATGTTATTAGTTAGTAGGTATTCTATCCCTGGGTTCTTGAACCCGAGATTCACCCTACTTACCTCATGTTGATAGTGTTTGCTAGTTCCTTTAGGATATCCCTGGGTTCTTGCGATAGTCCTCGAGGTCCGTGGTATTTCCTTCTTCCAAATACCATGAACCATTAAGGCAGAAGTTCTTTGAACCAAAATACCACAATCAGAGTACTCTTGAGGAGTTCTCCATTCATAATTGTGATTCTGCCAGTTCTACCTTTCTGTATGGGTTATCTGGAAGAAAACCTGTTGAACTTGGTTCGACATATTAATCTATGCATCCACAACTCAGAAAGATATATGTCCTCTTGAGTTGTCCCTCTTCATTTATATTCAGACCATCGTCTATCAATTGATAGTCAGGAGTAATTGTGCATCCGTGTTATCGATGCTTATTATTCTTGTGGTCCGTTAAGCCATTCTATTTCAGAATGACTAGGAGAAACAAACTCCAGTACCTCGTCCATATCCAGGATTTGGTCAAAGTAGTTATGTTCTGCAGATCAAATGCCAATCCAGCTTTTGCTCTGTTCTGCCCTGGAGTATTACCCCCTTTATGTCAGGATTGTCATGAGAATTGCACCATCTCTCATGAATTATTGACGCAGTGATTCTTCTTGCCATCATTTTTCATTCCTCGGTCTCGTGTTGTCGCAACCGGAATGCCGACAAGTGAACCATGATGTGTGAAATCAATACTCCTAGCAACCGTGTTGCTTGGTAGTTAATGGACACTAACATCATTCTTAGCGTGTTGGTTATCGAAACACTATTTTAGGATTGATCGTGCTACCTTGTCCTTATTTCTGGTGCACTCTTCGATCTTTGAGTTAGGATTGAATCCCTTGCTCATTTGATCATATCGTCTTGTCTGAAAAGCAAGATTGTTCTCGAGCTTAGTAACATATCGGTGGTTCGTGATTTTCCGAATATCTTCTCGGAAGTATCACCAGGTTGTTCCCCGACTGTTTTGTTGAGCTCGTGATCAAGTTGGTTTTCTTGTAAACCACCCTTTCTCCAAGAATCTGTGTCGAATACCCTGAGCTAGTTGGTTAAGCTAAACAACAACTTGGAGAGTTGGAAGATAAAAGCTTGTCTGACTTTGTTCATGTTAAGGGATATCTTTTGTGTGTGTGTATGTGTTGAAGAAAGATGATATCCCCATTGATTTGTCCTCGTGATCAGTTGTTGGATCTATTGCCTTGTCCAAACTTTGACTTGAGTATGGGCTATCGTCAAGTCAAATTAGAACCAACGATGTTCGTAATGTTGCCTTACTCGTGGTTGATCCCTCGAGCATACACCATTACATCTTTTGGTCTGACCAATGCTATCACCATGTTCACATGATGGTGGAAGCCCAGTGATATGGAAATTCCGATGATTTGTTGTTGAACCCATCAGCAGCATTTTGTCTCCCCCATGAATCATGTTGAACATCAACCTAGTGTTGAAAATTTTATAAGCAATGCCTTCGTGTTCCGTTCATGAAGCTTATGCTTGGATGGAAGGAGTGACTTCCTCGAATTCATGTGCATTTGGTGCAAGATGCGCCGTGAGTTCGAGAAAGATTGTTTTGCTTTCTCCGGAATCATCCCAAGTCAGTCATGCATGTGTGAAGTATTCCATGGTTTCATAGGTTCGCTACCTCCACTCCATGTGTAATCCCTAGCAAACCAAGCCACTGATTGATTTGTTCAAGGAAAAGAAGTTCTTAAGTGCTAATCCTTAAGGACCCAAAGGTGCGTGCGCAGGACTTCGCTCTCCGCAATGATGGTTCCCAATCGGAACTCGGTAGTGTTGCGTTGTAAGACTACTATGTGGCCATGCTTGTCTGGGATAGCGTGTTCACATGTGTGTACCGGCTCATGTTTTGGAGCTTGCTATGATAGTTCATCTCCCGAGAATCTCGCAACATCATCCCATCGGTTGTGTTGCAAACTTTCCCCTTCAGGCACGTGGATGTCTGAAATATCCCTTTACCAACCAGATCTGAATCTCAGGCAGATATGATGGTTGGAACATACCCATCATTTGCATTTTGTTCCAGCTTGCACTACCATTGTGCCAATTCCCATGGGCTGCCCTCTCAGTAATTGTTGTCCAGGATCATCCTCAAAAGTGGTCATGTCAGGGGTCCCATCCATTTCCGATGATAAGCAAAAGTCATCCATTGCGTTGTCTTCAACAAGATAGTTGTCGGTGTACAAAAAGAGGGGTACGCTCTTTGTACCCCTATAACTGTGCACGGGCAGTCCGAGCCGCGGGCACCACCGCACTAAGCAAGGCAAGGGAGGTGAGCCAAGGTAAGGCCGAAGCTCAAGAGGAATAGAACAACGCCAAGACCAAGACCACAAAGGGCAAAGGGGACGAAGCAGACTCCCCCGGCAAGATCCTTTTCGGGGGCGGTTTTAGCAAACCCGGCAAGGCCCTTGCCGGGGCGGCTCGCCCCACGCCCACGGAGCGGATCACCTTTGAGTCCACTGCCCCCATGGGGCAAAGGATTCGGGAGACATCCCCGTGGTAGCATGCAGATCTTTGTGAAGACATTCAAGATCAGATACATACTATAGAAGATGACGACCCTTGGCAGGATCCCGGCCAAGGAGGACCACAAGGCCCCCGGCAAGAGCCTTGCGGGGATGACAACGGCGCCATGACAAGACCCTTGTCGGGGCCCGACAAGACCCTTCTTGGGGGCTGTGGCAAGGCCCTTGCCAAGGACACCCGTAGGGCCACCATCAGGCCCGCGCCAATCAAGCCTCCACCATGCAGCTGCCGACCCAACCAGTTGGGCAGGAACCTGAGTGGCGGCAAGCGAACCTTCGTGGAGACCCACCGCTGCGCCACCTTAGCTGCCTGCCTGCCTACATGGCACCACAGGCACCGTTGGACAGGGCGCGTGTCAACACAAAAGGGAGCGGCGACGGACGAGACTGGGCTCTCCCCCGTCCCCGATAAAGCAAGGACACCTAAGCAAAACACATTTAATGCGCCTTGTCATGTAATGCGAGGGATAAACTCGCATCACTGTACCCATTCCACCTCCTGTGTGCCACTGTGGCAACCCCTTTCCCTATAAAAGGAGGCCTAAGGCGACCAGGAGGAGGATTCGGCTTTTTGGAGCTCCTCACGCCCCATAGCTAGCTCAGGAACATAGACAAACTAACCACCAAAGCAGGAGTAGGGTTTTACGCATCTCGCGGCCCGAACCTGGATAAAGAACCCGTGTGCTATCTGTTTGATCTTCTCTTCTCACGACCCCGCGCCCCGCAACCGTAGTAGGGATTCTTGTGATCCCATAGGTGTAAATCCCGCACCGACATCTTTGGCGCGCCGGTAGAAGCGCGATTGTGAGAATCAGCTCTAGCGATTAGTTCGACGCTTCTTCATCGTCATGGCGCCCAAGAAGAAGGCAGCGGTGATGGTTGGCCCGTCGGAAGCCGGACATCCCGTCCCGACGCGGGCGAGCAGCGGACCGGTCGCAGAAAGGACCCGGGGCGCTGTTCGCGAACACCAACACCGTCCCAGCAGCCGAAGTTTGGGAGGCAGCAATGTTCGTGCGCCTGGTAACGGCCCGCACGCCACCAAGTCCAAAGACGGAGCCGGGCCCTCCGAGGGTGGCGCGGGGCCTTCGAAGATCGCTGCCACCCCGCTCGCAGGCGACGCGAGGGCTTCCAAGACTCCCACGCCGGCACCGATGGTGCGCTCTTCTCAAGCGAGGCGCGAGGAACGGCGTAATCACGCCGAGAACCCCGGGCGTCGCCGCGGAAAGAGCCCCGAGCGCCACTCCCGGGATTTAGAAGACCTGCCCGCTCGCTGAGGCGCTGGTGAAGATGGCATGCGACCGCGGGGTCGTGATAGAGCTCCTCGACATGGTCAAGTCGAAGCGTCGCGATCCATGCAGGTTTCGCAGCCACCAACGCCAGCGAAGCCACGGCGGCGCGCGATTGCTCTCGATTTCCCTCCAGCTATGGGGAAACTTCGGCGAATGGAAACCACTATCCGAAGCCTTGTTGCGGTGGCCAACAAAGGCGAACCAAGTCCGGTGGAGCCCACAGGTCGACACTCCGGAGTCGAGCACCCGATGGCGGGGAGGGCCGACGGCGCTGCAACCACGGTGCACTCGCCTCCTCCTCGCCCGGTACCGAGGACGTCAGCCCGTCACGACGTTACAGGCGACGAGATCTCCGTAGCATCGTCTGACCCGCGGGCCCACTGTGATCAGCGCCAAGTTTTTCGGGAACGAGAACATGAAGACGCTCGAACCACTATCGAGCGCCGGTGCAGAGCGTGCCACCAATCAGACAGGTGAGCAGGGCCTGCTGTGAGCCACCCGGCACCAGGGAGCCCTGGAGGCCTACCTTACGAAGTAGGTTGTCCGGCTTTTACCCGTGAGCTGCGGCAGTTCCAGTGGCCCACTCACCGCACCTTCAAACCCGACGTGGGCGAAAAGTACAGTGGAAAGACCCACCCGTCCGAGTTCCTCAGTGTCTACACCATCGCGATGCAGGCTGCCGGAGCCCGCGACGATAAGGTGCTTGCGAACTACTTTCCGTTGGCTCTTAAACCCAACGCCATGTCATGGTTGATGCACTTGCCGGTTGACTCTATTTCCTCCTGGTCGGATTTGTACCATGAGTTAGTGGGCGCCTTTACTGGAGGCTACCAAGCCCATGGCCAAGCGAGCGACCTACACGTCATTCCCCAGAAGGGAGGCGAGAGTCTCCGCAAGTATATTCAGAGGTTCAGCGGCATGCAGTACAATATCACGATGTTCATCCTGCCGCCATCATCGGTAGCGTTCCACCGAGCGTGTGTAACCACAAGATGCTGCGAAGAGGCGGCAATGAACAAGGTGAGAGATGTAGCAGAACTCTATGTTCTTGCTGACAAATGTGCCCGGGCTGAAGAGGGAAGGAAGTTGCCCGGCGAAGATGCCGGCGTGGAAACCGACTCCTCGGATGAGGATATTGCCGCCCCGGCGAAGAAAAGCCGGCGCTGCAACAGGAAGCGCAAAGGAAAGACCATGCTTGCCGCCGAGGGATCTGATGACGTCGGCTCCACCAAGAAGACCAAGGAAGATGACCCCGGCAAGGAGGTTGCGGATGTAATACTTCTGCCGGCCTTGGCGGCTGCCGAGAAGCTAGGAAACTCCAACAAGCGATACTGCAAGATCCATCGCACCAAAGGCCATGCTCTCCAGGACTGCCGATAGGTTGAGCTCCTCGCTGAGAAGCAGAGGGCTGAATATGAGAGGCGGGACAAGGAGAAGGGCTCAGACGGTGCTGAGGGGTCCGGCAAGAAGCATAATGACGGCCAAAGCGGGCCGTCGGCAAGGATAAGCAGGAGAGAGGCGCCTGGGCCGTGATGAAAGCCGTAAGATGACGAGCACGAAGAGGACGACGAGTCCGGCGACCAAGAGTTTGACTCTACAGAGGCCATGTCGTCGACGGCGGAGCCTCGCTGCATACTTCTCCTTTGCCCGGCTTAAGCGATTGGGCGCGAGAGATCACTGGCAGAGCCGTCGTTTGATGCCCAAAGGTATTGAAGTGGTCAGACACCTATCATCTTTGACCTTTGAGGACCACCACGATCGCTGGCTGCGGTCGGTGCTTGCCATTGTTGGTTTCACCAACAATACGCAACCTCAAGGTGGCGAAGATGTTAGTCGATGGCGGGGCGGTCTGAACTTGATCTCGCTGCCGTGATCGAGAAACCGCAGATTCTGATGGAGACCTCGAGGAGACGGGCACGTTTGTGGGTCAACCGGGTAGAATCCAACAAGGGAAGGTCACGCTGCCGTGACTTTTAGAGCGACCTGAACTTCAGGGACGGAGAGGATCGTGTTCGATGTTGCCAAGATCCTTGCCCTACAACGGGATCCTTGGCCGCCCAGCCAAGTTCATGGCGGCGTCACACTACGCCTACAACACCACGAAGATGCGGGACCTGTGGCGATTATCACCGTCCCCTCCGACAAGAAATATCGCTGATTTGCGCCGACCAACTATACCCGACAAGCGATTGCGGCATTGCCGCTACTAGGGCACTTGCTCCTGCCCCAGGGATCACAGGAGGGAAGAAGAAGAAGAAGACCGGTGAGACCTCGGACACCCACTCCAGCAAGCGCACCGCTTCGGAGTGTAGCGCTGCCGTCGAGGACGTGCCAGAGAGCTCCACCGGCGGAAACAAGAAGCCTAGGGCCATACCGCCGGGAACAAAGAAGGTTTCTTTCAATGAGGACGGCACGGGAGGGGCTTTTACCATAAGCTCCACCCTTGACGACAAATAGGAAGACGCGCTCGTCACCTTCCTGCGGGCGAATGTCGATGTGTTTGCATGGCAAGCTTGAGCATCCCGGTGTTCCCAGGAGGTGATTGAGCACCACCTTGCTGTCTGCCCTCATGCGCGGCCCGTCAAGCGGAAGGTCGGAAAGCAAGCCTTGGAAACGACAAGAGGTCATCACGAAGAGATCCGGAAGCTGGAAGCGGCGGGTTTGGTAAGAGGAGTGCTCCATCCAACGTGGTTGGCCAATCCGGTCGTGGTGCGCAAGGCAAATGGGAAGTGGAGGCTGTGTATTGATTACACAGATATCAATAAGGCTTTCCCTAAAGATCCCTTCCCGCTGCCACGCATCGTTCAGATTGTTGACTCCACGGCTGGGTGTGATCTGTTGTCATTCCATGATGCCTACTCCGGCTACCACCAGATCTTCATGACAAGAGAAGACGAAGAGAGGACATCATTCATTACCCCATGTGGTACATATTGTTTCATGCGGATGCCTTTCGGGTTGAAGAGTGCTGGTTCGACGTTTGCAAGGGCGGTCCAGATTGGTTTTGAACCCCAGCTCCATAGAAATATGGAGGCTTATATGGATGACATGGTGGTCAAAACCAAGGACAGGGCAACCCTCATACCAGATTTGCAAGAAACATTTGCAAACCTACGCAAGATCAATCTCAAGTTGAACCCTGAGAAGTGCGTCTTTGGCATCCCGTCCGGCAAGCTTCTCGGGTTCTTGGTGTCACAGCGTGGGATAGAGGCCAATCCGGACAAAATCAAAGCTATAGAGCAGATTGAAGCACCCAAGCGGATCAAGGATGTGCGTCGGCTTGCTGGTTGCGTCGCCACCATGGGCAGGTTCATTTCCAAGTCTGCCGAACGTGCCCTTCCCTTTTTCAAGATCCTGAAAAAGGCGGGCCCGATGGAGTGGACGCCAGAAGCCGAAGCTGCATTACAAGGTTTGAAGAAGTACCTCTCCTCCGCGCCAATACTAGTTGCGCCTAGGCCACAGGAGCCGTTGCTGCTATACCTTGCGGCAACAGACCAGGTGGTCAGCGCTGCACTGGTGGCACAGAGAGAGGTTGACGACGAGGAGATGGCAGCGGCAGGGCCCGACACCACCAATGCAGAGACGACACAGCCAGTTGAAGTGCCGCCGGAGAAGAAAATGATGCAGCACCCGGTCTACTTTGTTAGTTCCCTCCTGCAGGGGGCTAGATCAAGGTACTCCGGTGTGCAGAAACTGCTATTCGGCCACCTTATGGCCTCGAGGAAGCTGCGTCACTACTTCCAGGCACACGAGATCACTGTCGTCACTCGCTTCCCTCTGCAACGGATATTGCGCAATCCGGATGCAACAGGAAGAATTGTGGAATGGGCAGTGGAGCTGTCCAGCTTTGGCCTCAAGTTTGAAAGTACTTCGACGATTCAGAGCTGAGTTTTAGCGGAGTTCATTGCAGAATGGACCGCGACACCTGACGAAGAAGTTCAAGAGACTGCTCTCCCCGGCAGGGAGGCAAGTTGTGATTGGATCATGTACTTTGATGGAGCTTTCTCCTTACAGGGCGCTGGGGCTGGCCTACTTCTTGTCGCACCCACCGGAGAGCACCTCAAGTACGTGATCCAGATGCACTTCCCCAGGGAGGTGTCGACAAACAATACGGCAGAGTACGAAGGACTGCTTGCCGGTCTTAGGATCGCGGCGGACCTCGGAATCAAGAAACTTATCGTCAGGGGGGACTTGCAGCTTGTCGTCAAGCAAGTCAACTAGGATTACCAGAGCCCATTGATGAAGGCCTATGTTGATGAAGTGAGAAAGCTGGAAGAGCGTTTCGACGGTATACAGGCTGAACACATTCCCCGAGCGGAGAACGATATCGCTGATTACCTGTCAAAACGCGCTGCCCTCAAGCTACCTGTGGAACCAGGTACCTTTGTGCTTCAGCTAACTCAACCATCCCTTGATCCATCAATAGAGCAGAATAAGAGGAGGAAATCAGGGCCCGGCAAGTACTTTCCCGCCGAGCTCCCGTGAGCCCGGCAAGGATGTTGCGGGGATCTGAAACCCCGCCACGGGACGGCCAGCTCGGCGGGCGTCAAGCTCTTGCCGTCGAGACGGCCGCTCTATGCAGAGGAAATGCCTTTAGTCCTCGCCGTGAGCCCGAGGCTCGGCGTGGGCCGCACAACATACCATCCGATTCCTCCAAGCAGGGGAACTTCACGAGGAAGCAGGAAGAAGCGGAAAAAGTAGCCCGTCGGCTCTACCATGTACCAGTTCGTCGATGGCGTCACATGTGAGGAAGAGGTTGAGCAGTGTGAAATTGAAGTGTATCCCTCGAGAGGAAGGACTGGAGCTGTTGGTAGAGATACACGAGAGGCATATGTGGATCCCACATTGGGTCAAGGGCCCTTGCTTGGCAAGGCATTACGGCAAGGCTTCTTACGCCCACCGCCCTCCGAGGATGCGACGACACTAGTCACCAGGTGTGAAGCGTGTCAGTTCCATTCAAAGAAGCTTCATCAGCCAGCTCAAGCCCTTCAAACCATTCCTCTCTCCACGGCCCTTCTCGGTGCAGGGGGCTCGACATACTGGGCCCTTTCCCCCGCGCTGTCGGGGGCTTTGAGTACTTGTACGTTGCAATCGACAAGTTCACAAAGTGGCCGGAAGTGGAGGCAGTAAGGAAGGTCATAGCTCAGTTAGCCGTCAAGTTCTTCAAGGGACTAGTGTGCTGTTTTGGCGTGCCCAACAGGGTTATCACCGACAACGGCACACAGTTCACAAGCCGCACCTTCATGCAATATACCCAAGACCTCGGCAGCAAAGTCTGTTTCGCTTCCGTTGCTCACCAGCTGAGCAATGGTCAAGTTGAGAGGGCAAATGCTGAAATCTTTGCGAGGCTTAAGGACCAAGACCTTTGACAGGCTGCACAAGAGTGGAAGGTATTTGGATTGATGAGTTGCGGCGGTTCTTTGGTCGATCAGGATGACGCCAAATCGAGCCACCGCCGGACACCTTTTGCCCCTGTATACGGGCGAAGCAGTTCTCCCAGCGAACTCATATACGGGTCACCTCGAGTGCTCGCTTATGATGAGCTTGAGCAAGAGCAAGCTGCGGCAAGATGGCCTTGATGCTCCTTGAGGAAGATCGTCTTTGGACGGTTGTGAGAACATCATGCTACCAAAGAAGCCTTGCGCCGCTACCATAGCCGCAAGGTTCATGCGAAGCCTTGAGGAAGGCGACCTTGTCCTTGGGTAGCGTTCAATCGACCAAGAATTCCAACAAGTTGACGCAAAAGTGGGAAGGCCCTTACCGGGTAACCACGAGTCACCGGCTGGCGCAGTCCGCCGAGACCGAAGATGTCGTTCGAAAGGAGTAACTCACGGAACATTGAGCATCTTCGCAAGTTTTACCCGTGAGGGCGCTTGCCGGGACCCGGCAAGCCACCTTTATACAAGCATTGCCGATGATGCATGTAACCCTTACGTACAAAGCGGTAGCGAGATCCACGAGCATAAATAAATGAAGCGTTGGCGCCCTAAGTTATAGCATGCATGCTAGGTCAAGTCTCGTCCTTGGTTAGGGTTGATAGTGCTTAGCAGCGACTAACCCCTAGCTTAGAGGTCGAGTGTGCGTCTCTTTGCCGTTCTTTTGCCTTCTTTGGTTCGCAGGACTTCAGATATCCTTGCTGGATCACTTGAGAACGAAAAAAGAAGAAGAGGGGTAGACTGGCGTCTAGACCCCGGCAAGCCAGTGTTGCCGGGGGCTGCAAGTATAAAGATTCACTCACGACAAACCAAGGTTGCCGGGGGCTACAGCTTCAGATAAGTTCTTCATCCCTTATCATGCATTCCCTTATGGACTGAGGCATGTGAAACCTCGTTTTTTCCCAAAGCTACCATGCTCCCCTAAAACTCTAGGCTCTAGGGCTCGTTCCTGGAGCCAGGTTTGGTCGTAGTCACGGCAGCAAAAGGATGAAACGAGGAGCCTGAACCCATCTCATCCCTGCCTCCGCCAAAAGCGTGAGAAAGGTCGAGAAAACTGGGAAGACGGCGGGGCCTATTGCCGGGCAAGGAAGTGTTTATCTTAGAGATATCAAGGATTTATTCCTTGTCGTGGGTTCTACCCGCAAACAAATGACCCGGCAAGCATCCCTCTTTCATTAAAAACATTCCACTCAGGTACATTCCATAGAGAATGAAAAACATGAATGATGAGATTACAAGCTTTAAATTCGGCCCAGGCCCGAAGGCTTGCAAACTAAAAAGAGATAAGGTGCCCGTAACCCCTCTCTTGTCCCTCTCCTCAGGAGGCAGGTCAAGGAGGCGAAGAGGGCAAAAGGGACGCCTAGGCAAGCTACGGGTGGCAGGAGGCACCAAGAGATCATCTCGGCGGCCGTCCGAAGGCTGGATGGTGATGGCAGCCAAGCGAGCTTCGAAGGCAGGCGGCGGGGCGTCGGCCGCAGCGTCGAAGGCGTCAGTGCCCGCGTACTCTGATTTGACGGCCTTGCCGCCCGCCCTCTTCCTCTTCCGCAGCCTCCCAACGCCAGCCGTCCAAGGAGACGACCCCGAGAAGTTTAGGAAGCCGGCGACACGGATGATGGGATCGCCGGTGCCGCACGGAGCAACGCCCGACACCTTGTCGGACCCGTCATCCTGCTGCCTGCTACCCTCATCGTCGCTGCCGCTGTCCTCCTCGCCACTCCCGATCGAGGAGGAGCCTTCGCTATCAGAAGAGCTCTCCACACAACACCTTGCCCGAGTCCCGAAGCACCCGAAGACCTTGACGGAGAGGAGGCTGCCCTCCATTAGCTTGAAATGGAGAGTGAGCCCCGCCGTCAAGCGATGGATACGGGCGAACGTCTTCCACCCTTGACCAAGATACATCACTTGAGGGGCTGGAAAGTCGACGCGAACTCGCGTACCAACAGCCCCTCATGTGCAGCCGCAGTGACTCCGGCGGATCCCGCTCCATCTCGCTCGCGAATGGAGTCGGGAGGCAGCGGCATGGCGTGACGGCGCAACTGACGAAGAACTTCGCAAGGGTCATCCCCAACATGGCCCTCCGTGGGGAGGAACTCTTGGCAGAGGCGGGACCCGGCGCGCCGCCGGTTCTCCTCTTCCTGGCGCCTCGGCCTCGTCCACGGCCTCGCGCGGCCTCGCCCCTCCCCTTCCCTCATGGCTGGCTCTGCCACCACGGGCGAAGGAGAAGGAAGGACGCGTTGTCGAGCGGCGACCCTTGCCGCCACCGTTGAAGAGCCAGGATCCCCTCTCTCCATGCCAGATGGAGGGAGGGGGAGCAGGAGCTGAAGGAAGGAGAAGATGGAAGAGTACAGGACACCGTTCCCCCCCCCCCCGCTCCTTATAAAGGAACGGGGTGGGGGCTCGGCCGCCCCGCTCATCCAATCAAGATGCAGAAGGCACAGGAAACTAGGACCAACCCGCTGCCCCGGCCGGCGACGGCCCGGTTCCCGCCTCCACCGTTTGCCACCCCAAGCGCATGAGAGCCACGTGGCAGGCATGCGGGACCGAGGCGACGGGTGAGGCAACCTCCCCTCCCCCCGTGATCATGGGGAGTGGACGCCTTGAAGACCACGCCCCGGCCTTGTTCAGTAAATGGGCCGCGCCTCCACGCCTCCCTCCGTTTATGGGGAAGGCGCGAACCGCCCCCTTTTACTATGACGTGACGCATGCGTGCAGAGCTCAGCCCCACGCACGCCACCCACGTCACGCACGCCTCCCCACGCCGAGCCACGCGCAGGAGGCATGGGAAGCGCAGCGCGCGAAGAGACTTACCGCGGTAAAAACCACCCTGCCTGCCCGCGCACCGTTTTTGGGCCTAACCCAACGACGCGATTGCGCTTACGTGTGGCCCAGGCCCGGGGGCTCCTGTCGGTGTAAAAAAAGAGGGGTACGCTCTTTGTACCCCTATAACTGTGCACGGGCAGTCCGAGCCACGGGCACCACCGCACTGAGCAAGGCAAGGGAGGTGAGCCAAGGTAAGGCTGAAGCTCAAGAGGAACAGACCAACGCCAAGACCAAGACCACAAAGGGCAAAGGGGACGAAGCAGACTCCCCCGGCAAGATCCTTGCCGGGGGCGGTTTTAGCAAACCCAGCAAGGCCCTTGCCGGGGCGGCTCGCCCCACGCCCACGGAGCGGATCACCTTTGAGTCCACTGTCCCCATGGGGCAAAGGATTCGGGAGACATCCCCGTGGTAGCATGCAGATCTTTGTGAAGACATTCAAGATCAAATACATACTATAGAAGATGACGACCCTTGGCGGGATCCCGCCCAAGGAGGACCACAAGGCCCCCGGCAAGAGCCTTGTCGGGGATGACAGCAGGCGCCGCGGCAAGACCCTTGCCGGGGCTGCGGCAAGGCCCTTGCCAAGGACACCCGTAGGGCCACCATCAGGCCCGCGCCAATCAAGCCTCCACCATGCAGCTGCCGACCCAACCAGTTGGGCGGCACTGCGTGGCGACATCTGAACCTTCGTGGAGACCCACCGCTGCGCCACCTCAGCTGCTGCACGCCTACATGGGAGCACAGGCACCGCTGGCAGGCGCGTGTCAACCTGAAAGGAGCGGCTGACAGACGAGACTGGGCTCTCCCCCGTCCCCGATAAAGCAAGGACACCTAAGCAAAACGCATTTAATGCGCCTTGTCATGTAATGCGAGGGATAAACTCGCATCACTGTACCCTTTCCACCTCCTGTGTTCCACTGTGGCAACCCCTTTCCCTATAAAAGGAGGCCCAAGGCGACCAGGAGGAGGATTCGGCTTTTTGGAGCTCCTCACGCCCCATAGCTAGCTCAAGAACACAGATAAACTAACCACCAAAGCAGGAGTAGGGTTCTACGCATCTCGTGGCCCTAACCTGGATAAAGAACCCATGTGCTATCTGTTTGATCTGATCTTCTCACGACCCCGCGCCCCGCAACCGTAGTAGCGATTCTTGTGATCCCATAGGTGTCGTCCCTGCACCGACAGTAGTCCACATCTTCGATTCTAGTCCGAGTATGTCATCCTTTTGAACTCCTCCAAATGATCGATTGTGATTGCCTTAGGTTGGTATAAAGAGTTTCAATGTTCTCTAAATCAAAAGTAATTCTTTTTGCCACTTAAGGGATGATTCTCTGAGCCACCTCCTCTAAGATGTCTCGTTATGGTATCATGGCAACTCAACTCCTCGCTACTTTGACAGCCGATTACCACCTTCTTAAGTGTGGAATTGTTGCCTACCTAGTGAACCTTCGACATCTGTTCCACTCCATCCTTTTGGATGTATGCTTCGTATCTCAGCTCGAGAGATGTTCTTACCTCTCACTCCATGAGTTCATCTTGAATACTGAATCTTCGAGGTGATCGTTTTCTGTAGAGTCTCCTTCTGTCGTCATCGTGTTGGATGAAGACCTGCATAAGCAAAGGCGTCAAGATCGATTTGAGTCAGCAAATCAACACCCTCGAGAAGACAGTTGGATCATGAAGTTTGTGATTCTTAGTGTCCCCTTTGTCTTCTTACCTCACGTCTTGAATCTCGGGATGAGATTCTTGTTTAGTGGGGGTGAGTTGTCACATCCCTAATTCTGGTCTGACCTATGCTAGTTTCCATGTGAGCATCATGTTTAAATTCAAATGAAACTTGAATTGAGGAATTTTCAAAATCCTCAGAAAAACCTTTTAAAAATAATCAACATTTAATTCTCATCAAATGAGTCCAAAGAAAAGTTCCAGTTACTCTATGAAAATATTGGTAAGAGGTAAAATTCAAACCAACATTTTTGGAATCACAAAAATATTTATTTTGGGCCTTTGACTTAAACCAATGACATATTTGAGTTGAATTTATTTCTGTTATATAAGAAATAAAGTTCAAATATTTTTGTAAGTTGCCTGTGACCTTGGACTAGTTCCTGAGCTCACATAACAATTTACAGAAAGTTAAAAAAATAATTTGATGTTTTAAATCAAACCAAACAAATTGCAGAAAATAGAAAACATTAATAAATAGAAAAAAACCACAGATAGAGAGAACCTACAGGCCACTTACAGCGGCCCATACACTGCCCGGTGACTAAGCGCTGCAGGTTGTCGTCTCAATGCGCCGAGAAGGGCGCTGAGCGTGCTGTCTTGCGCACACACACGCCCGTGCCACCTCCTGCCTGCTAGCTTGCGTGGCGCCATGGACAGACCCGCGAGGGCCGTCTGGATCACTCTGACCGCCCCGCCACTCTCCCCTCGTCTCCCTCTCGCCCTCTCCACCATGGCCGAGACGCCTGCGAGTTCGCTGCCGCCATAGCCACGACCATCGCCTCTCCCTCCTCCCCTTGAGCAGTCCAGGAGCTCCGAATCATCGCTGTAGCCCTCTCCGTCAACTCAGGAGACCGGAAGAGCCCGACGCCTCGTCCTCGAACTCATCTTCTTCCTCGGCCACAGGAGATCGCAGCCGGGATTCCGACACCGTCAAGCCTTCCTCGAGCACGCTGACTGACGGTGTCTTGGACTAAGGGGTACTCACCACGTCATCCCCCAATTGGTTAGATTGGGCCGAGGACCCCCAGGGCCGCATACTCATGGGCCAGTCCGGACAGGTGCCGCATACAAGGAAGATTCCACAAGACTTGGTGATCAAGACAAGGACTCCTCCCCACCCGGGCGCATTCGGCTAGGACTCTTGTTATCCTAGGCCTCGGTGCATTATATAAACCGAGGCCGGGCTAGTCGAAAGATATACAATATACAACAATCATACCATAGGCTAGCTTCTATGGTTTAGCCTCTTTGATCTCGTGGTAGATCCACTCTTGTAACACACATCATCGGTATTAATCAAGCGGGGCGTGAGGTTTTACCTCCATCAAGAGGGCCGAACACAGGTAAGAACATCGTGTCCCTTGTCTCCTGTTACCATCTGCCTAGACGCACAGTCCGGGACCCCCTACCCGAGATCCGCCGGTTTTGACACCGACATTGGTGCTTTCATTGAGAGTTCCTCTGTGTGTTCGGCAAAAGGTCGATGGCTCGCCTGTAGATCAACTGCGACTTCGGCATCTTCGTCACCAGCTCATTGGTCACCTTGGTTCGATCAAGGACTGCGCCCTACCTCCGATCGTCATGTTGGGATGAGGGCCTTCATCAACATCAACTCTGATCTCTATCAAGATCATGGAGGAATCATCCGAGGAGCCCGGGGCTCAAGCGTCAACATTGCCCTCGGGCGGCCGTCTTTATTTTTACGGGCGGCGGACTTGTGTCCGCCGCCACACGCCTCCTCAAGCGTCGTTTTAACGATGCTTGGTGGAATTAATGCGGAATTGAGTCTACAACAACCCTGGAAAATTTCGTCGAGTTCCGATGGAGGAATCTCTGGCAATCTCCGATATACAGGAGCCGCATTGAATCTGGACGAGAATCCGGACGAGTTTAGGGCGTGGTGTCCAGATTCTAGCTCGGACTTCTTTTGGAAGATCCAACCGTTGATCGGCTGCGGAATTCCTATTTCTACCACCCCTCAAAATTTCAGCTCGATCCGACCGTCCAAACTCCGGGAACCTTCCGATTAGTGCATCTCTTTTTGGATCTGTTTTCTGCGCGAAAACGAATCCGACCCGAGTTCGTCTTTTTTATGAACGGTATTTTGGAAATCCTTTTTGAAGGAAGTTTTGTATGGGGTATTGTGTTTTGTTCCCGAACACATCCCACTAACTTTAAGATCTTTTGAACATGATCTTCAACATCATGCTGGTGTCAAACCAGTCCGGCAATATTGCTCCACGGCTGCCGACCTGCGCTAGACACGTCGTCACTTTGTTGAGCCAAGCTCAACCTCTTCGGATCGTCATCTTGGCAAGCCGAACAAGAGTCCGGCATCGCGAAGGATAAATCATCACCAACATCACCGCCCCACGGATTACACGGAGCGGGCATACTGGCATCGCCGCACGGTTGCTTCACCAAGCCGGCATCGACCACGTCACGACCTGCATCGGCAGGGCCGCACTATTGCTTCTTCAAGCTGGTGTCCATCACGCCGACCTACTTCGACATCTCGTCTGGACCGGGGGCTTCGCCATCTCTTCATTAACCTACTCCAGACACTTCGGCGTCACTAGCAATGGGTGCGCGGATCGAGTCCCAATTTTGGGAATCACCTTCCTTCGGATTGCTACAACAAATAAACCAGGTGCTATTAATCCTAGTATTTCTTTTTGCTTGTTTGGGTTAATTTTCCCTAAGGAATTATTACTTTGGTTTGTCCATCATATGTACACAGGTCTATCAAATGGTGGCCGCATTATCGGCCAGTCGCATGATGGTTCGGTCGGTTTCCATACATAGTCCGGCGACGCCCTCATCGAACTTCGGACCGACACAGTGAATCGAGCTTTGCCACGCCTTTATTGCATTACGCCGACGACCTGCATCGACATCGACTTCGACACCAGGCCATATTTCTTTTATTACTCACTTTGCATAAATTATTTATTATGCAGCAGTTTTTTACTATTATCTCTGGTTTGCACTATTTTTTGTGCCCAGGAAAATGATCCAGCCGGACTATATCCTTTGACGTCACCTCGGCTGGACAGGGGGCTTCGTCAACACTTCATTACCCCATGCCAGGGACTTCGGCATCACTCTGCCGTCCGGCATTGACCGTGCTATGTCACCACTTCTCAGTGCCAAGCTCTTTGCTCCGCCACCTCGGGACCGGCTTGGGGGATAGAACCTTGTCCCGCATCAAGCTCGGACCGCATCGTCAATACCGAACACATTAACCAGCTAAGTTGCCTTCATGCTCAAAGTTTTAAATTTCTAACTAGTGTTCGGTTTGACCAAGCATTATACCTTGTTGGAAAAAAGTTGCTTGTAAAATTTTTGCTTGTCCAAACTTTCTTCGCACATACTTGACGCGCTACCCGCGCTCATTATACCTGGGGGCTTCTTTAATAGAAGCTTATTAATACGGGCTTAATGCCCAACTCATGTGTCACACTTCCGCATGTACCTTTTATTCACCATTATATGCATCGATATGACCTAAGTTTTGGCCAAGCTGGGTTGCCTGGCTCCTGTGCTTACCCCTACGTTCCCGATCGTTCGGCTAGGTGGTAAAGGGAGCACCTGTGCGATTATTACTGCGGGTCACCGGATGTGTACCTCGACCGGGTGAAGCAAAAGCTAAGCGTTGTTAAGGGAATACTCGGTCGGTGAACTAAAAGATGATTTCTTACCTATTTATTTACCTGCCCCGGATGTTTTTCTGCTCTTTTGGCGGTCCGGACATGCACTTTAGGGCATGCGTCGAGAAAGGAACCCCTAACGGAACTATTCTCCACGGAAGATGTTTCTTACTAACCATGTAATATAACATAACTAGTTGGCACTTATGCGATAAAGCACTAATGACCCCTACGCCTGGTCTCCACGCATGCCCGGTTTTTATAACCGCGAGGGTATTCGGACACACCGCAGAACTATTGGGTCCGAGAGGTTGAAGCGAAAAGGTCCGCTCGACAAGCGATCTACAATCCGGCTAGAAGGCATTCTACATGTCACCTTACATTTTATAGTCAACTTTTACCCAAGTCACTTGGGGGCTCTTATGTTTATTTGAGTCGTTTCATACTAAGTGTTTTTCTTCTTAGTCGTTGCAAAGTTAAAGCACGGCAGAAGCACCTTTTTTTCTAAAGCCCAATTTTTGGATTGGCACCGAACACTTGATCTAGTTCGGACATTAACCTTTTGAGTAAGTTTTTTGGCTTTTCGAGCCCGTGGCACTTTTAAACTATTTGTGTCTTTTCAGCACAAGTCTCGTAGTGCAACGCCGAACACCTTTAGAGATTCGGCAAAAACATTCTCGGATATTGCTATATATGCATCAGTTTTGAATTGTGTCTTCGGTCAATAGTTGGGTTGCCCGGCTCCCGTGCTTGCCTCCTACATTCCGCTTTGTTCGGCTAGGTGTGCAAAGGGAGAACCACTGCGATTGTGCTTCCAGCTCACATGGTTAAGCACCTCAGTGGAGAAAGCCGAAAGCATTTGTCACAATAAGCGTAAACTGGTCGGCGATCCGATGACGGCGTTAAACGACAGGCCATTCATAACAATGGCCGAAGTGTTTACGGCTTGACCTCGACTGTCGCCGAACACTATAGGGGGCTATTAACTAGCCTCCCAAACTAAATCCTCGATATTTTGCTCTTACATTGGATCTGAGGTTTCATGGTCATGCTTAGCATGACAACCAAAGAAAGGAACCGATAGCAGGACTATTTTCTTTGGAAGAAATTTCTTCTATTAAACAGTAATATAACATGTCTCTCCGCGTACCTTTGTTTATAAAACCGTATGGCCAGATTGCCTTGTTTGTTGTAAATCTTTGCCCTCATAAAGGCTTTATAAAGTAGGACAAACACTCCTCGGCTATTGGCCGAGGAGGTGGAAGCTGATGGTCGGTCAACAAAGTTTGTACAATACGGATTCGAGCATTAATGACGTAAAGTACTTGGATACATAGAGTAATTACACATAATTTGTGATTTTACTATGGATATCGATCCTTAATTCGGCCTCCCGTGCCCGCATTAAGGCTCGGGGGCTACTGGGCTTCGGGCTTATTATTTACAAATATTAAAGGGGCACATCAATCCCCTGATCTGGTGTTGCCACCCGACCAGTGTCTCGGGGGCTACTGCATTGCCTGTCCAATGCAGAAAATTTTAAGTGCAATACAGTTTCCGAGGAGATTTTGATCCTCAGGTTGGTCGGCCGCACCCAACCTGAGTCTCGAGGACTGAGCACGCCGCTTTTTGTGTCCCGAAGTATTCTGCCGAGCTAGGACTTGATCCTCGGGCGATTTTGCAAATCAACTTTGAGTCTCGGCTGACTATGGGGATCAGCGGTCTTATGTCGTCCTTCATGTGCATCTCAGGTTTTAGACCGATACACACCTTGAGGGCTACTGGCTATATATCTCGTCAGAGAATAAATTGCATCAATAAAAAATATTGACAAAAATCGGCCCACATTCGGGGTGGTGCACCACCTCGGAAGCAGTCCGGCATAAAGCTCGGGCGCTAGTGGCTGGCTCCATAGAGGGCATTTCCGGCATTAAGCTCGGCTAAACTCCTCCAAACTTCTTTGAACCAAGGTGATTTACGACACCTCGGATGTGATCCGGCGTTGGAGCTCGGATACATAGTCCGGCGTTGGAGCTCGGATACAGTCCGGCATTGGAGCTCGGATACATAGTCCGGCGTTGGAGCTTGGATACATTCCGGCGTTAGAGCTGGGAAGCGGTCCGGCGTTGGTGCTCGGCTGCAAAAAGATACCTCGAATGCAGTCCGGTGTTGGAGCTCGGACGCAAGAGGACGCTGCCGCCCGGGAACAACTTCAACCCCGAGGTGTGGCATAAAAATAACAAGGCATTGATAAAGGCCGTAAACTTAAAGGGGCTGCTCGGACACCCAACGTGTAAACTCGCCGAATGCATTTCGGCGATCCTCAAGATCGAAGATGAGAAGATTTGTTGAACCAGTTTTCAAGACCGGCAACCGAAGATGAAGAATAGTTCGGAAGAATCGAGGAGCGTCCCTAACTTGAAGACCGGTTCAGGGGGCTACTGACGGTGTCCTGGACTAGGGGGTACTCGCCACGTCATCCCCCAATCGGTTAGGTTGGGCCGAGGACCCCCAGGGCCGCATACTCATGGGCCAGTCCGGACAGGTGCCGCATACAAGGAAGATTCCACAAGACTTGGTGATCAAGACAAGGACTCCTCCCCCACCGGCGTATTCGGCTAGGACTCTTGTTATCCTAGGCCTCGGTGCATTATATAAACCAGCGCCGGAGCTAGTCGAAAGATATACAATATACAACAATCATACCATAGGCTAGCTTCTAGGGTTTAGCCTCTTTGATCTCGTGGTAGATCCACTCTTGTAACACACATCATCAGTATTAATCAAGCAGGACGTAGGGTTTTACATCCATCAAGAGGGCCCGAACCTGGGTAAAAACATCGTGTCCCTTGTTTCCTATTACCATCCGCCTAGACGCACAGTCCGGGACCCCCTACCCGAGATCCGCCGGTTTTGACACTGACACTGACCCTCTCCCTGTCCTTCCTGTGAGCTACTGCGTCTCCCCCCTCTCCTCTCTCTGCTTTTTGCGCCCCCAGCTAGCTTCACCGCCGTGCCCGAATCTCGCCGCCGCCGTGCCATGTCACTGCCGCGGCCAGAGCTGCCTCCGCCCGCTTTTGAGCGTGTCGCCGTTCTCACCGTGCTCCCAGGAGCCGAACGCATGCACCAGCTCCTCCTGATGTGCTCCCTAACACCGAACCCGAGCTCGCCCGAACTCCGGCCGCCGCAAAAGTTGCTGCCGCCGTCGATTTAGTCCACTATGGCGGGAGCTGTTGCCTCCGTTGGATGCACGAGACTCTCAGCTTTCCAGAGCCGCAAACCGCGTCCAAAACCGAGCCCTGTGGGCGTTTTCCGAAGCCCTCCGTCGTCTCTGTCGTCGCCACGACTAACCGTGGACCGGGTCCGGCGGATTTGACCCTGCTTGACCGAGGGTTGACTTCTCCCCTGACCCACTGACGTGTGGGCCGCCCCTGTTAATTATTAGTTAGGTTTAGTTTAGTGCTAATTAACCTAGATTAGTGCTTAACCTAACACTAACTAACTCTGTTAGTTAGTTATGACAGTGACACGAGGGACCCACTGGTCAGTTTGACCTGGACCGGCCCGTTGACCTGCTGATGTCACAGTGACACAGTGCTGATGCAGTAACTATTTTTCTGGATTTATTCTTTTACAGGAAATTCCAGAAAATAGCCAAAACTTCTAAAAATCATAGAAAATCAATCGTAGCTCAGAATGAAATAATTTATATATAAAAAATGATTAGAAAAATCCAATCTATCAATCTGTACTGGTTTCATGCATGTTAGAACACTTTAAAATTGCTGTTTAGGTGAAACAAGTTAATGCACTAATATGACCTCTTAAAATGGGTTTGCATTTGAATCTTTGGTTCAAATGGACTCATCTCAATCTGTTCTAGCTTGCATTAGCCCAAAACACATTCATATTGCCATGTCATAGCATGCATCATATTGTGCATTGCATTGATCGTGTTTCTTCTCTGTTTGCGGTGTTGTTCCCCCTCGGTGAGCGTTGTACCGAAGCGTTGTGATCGTTGACAGCGATGAAGACTCAATGCTATCTTGAAGTGCCGGGCAAGCAAAACCCCTTGTTCATTCGATACAATCCCACTCTCTCGCTCCTGCTCTATTTTACTGCATTAGGACAACAACGATTCAACTGTTACCTGCTGCGGTAGTTGAACCCCTTTTCCTCTGCATGACCTGTCATTGCCACAGTAAATAGATGAAACCCACTAGCATGAGTAGGAGTTGTTTGAGACCTGATGTGCCTACTCATACATGCTTGTTTGTCATGCCTGCTACTGGTTAGAGTTGAGTCAGGTCTGATTCATCAGGAATGAATTGGAATGGTGATGAACATGTCCTGCTGTGTGTGAGCTAAGTGTGTGAAGACGATTTGGTAAAGGTAGCGGTGAGAGGCCATGAAGGAGTACATGGTGGGTTGTCTCATTGAAACCGTCCTCAGGAACTGAGTTCTGTGTTTGTGATCCATGAACAGCTACTACCACGCATTGGGCCTGAAACCAATGGACCCTCTCGACTTATTAACTGCCCTTGCCCTCTGTCCAGGAGTTGCAACTAGTTTCTGGTGTTTGTAGGATATGTGTTGGAGGAAGTGCGTAGCGCTGACCCTAGGGGTGGGCTATGATGCGGTAGATACACCATGGCCCGGTGTACCGGGCGCCCGTTTGGTGTCTCGGGAACCCTGCACACATCGTTTGGGGTTGTGAGCGAAACTCCGGCCGGATCTCCTCGCGGATGGAACCCGAATAGGCGATAAACCTGGACTAGAGACTTGTGTGGTTAGTCAGGTTGTGGCCGACTCGCTCGCCAGGCTTCCGCTTGAAGGTTGCCGAGATACACGACGTGTACATGGTGGTAAGTGGCGAGAGTGTGTGTGAATAAGTACACCCCTGCAGGGTTATAAATGATCTATTCGAATAGTCGTGTCCGCGGTAAAGGACTTCTGGGTTGCCTATAAAAGTTCATAGAAAAGTGAAAGTGGATACTCTAAAATGCGCAAGATAAGCGTGAGTGCTATGGATGGCGTTCTCGTAGGGAGGCAGGGCAGATCCATAGTGGTGTATTGATATGGTGAATATGTGGACTCGTATGCGCCACCCCAAAAGATTTACTTACAGTCGTAGTTCAGGTTAGCCACTGAGTCAAAGCTGGCTTGCTGTACTTAAACTCCACCACCCCTTTGTTGATACCGATGCATATGTAGATAGTTCTGATGTAAGTCTTGCTGGGTACATTTGTACTCATGTTTTCCTATTTTATGTTTTTGCAGAGAGACGTCAGTCTCGCTAGTAGTTCCGTGTGGACTTCGACGTTTAGCTTGATACCTCAGCTACGATCTTGTGCCCACGGCAGGATCTGGTAGATAGTCAGGCTTAGAAGCCTTTTCATTTGTAGATGTCTGTACTCAGACATGTTAAGCTTCCGCTTGTGCTTTGACTTGTATGCTCTGAATGTTGGGTCATGAGACCCATGTTTGTATTATCTCGCTCCTCGAAGCCTAATGAATAAATACTTGAGTCGTAGAGTTATATTGTGATGCCATGTTGTATTTACACATATCGAGCATATTGTGTGTATGATTGAAATGCTTGGTATGTGTGGGATCCGACAACCTAGTTGTTTATCCTTGGTAGCCTTTCTTATGGGGAAATGTAGTCTTGTGCTTCCATGAGCCATAGTAGTCCGCTCTGACCGGTTCACCGGAGTCCTGCTAGCCCATCACTACTTGCTCAGGAACACTTGACTGGCCGGCACGTGATTCGCTTCGTTCACGTATACGTCCCTTCAGGAAATGTCACGCGGTGACATCCGAGTCCTGCCTAGCCTGCTACAGCCGGGTTCCCGGAGTCCTGTAGCCCAAAGGTTACAGCCCGGATTCGCACGCTGCTAACCGACATGCTCGATGTTGATTCATGTATGCATGTCCCTATAAGTTAGTGCCACTTTGGGTTCACGACTAGTCATGTCGGCCCGGGTTCTCTGTCATATGGATGCTAGCGACACTATCATATACGTGAGCCAAAAGCGCATAAGCGGTCCCGGGCCATGGTAAGGCGACACCCGTTGGAATACCGTGCGTGAGGCCACAAAGTGATATGAGGTGTTACCGGCTAGATCGATGTGACTTGGAATCGGGGTCCTGACAATACATATCTAGAGATGTAGAGAATATGCAAGGGTGTGTGTCTTAAAAGAAGGATCCAGATAGCTAGATGGGTGTATGTGCGTGTCTGTGTGTGTTTGTGCGCGTGTTTGTGTGTGAGAGGGAGTGTGTGTATGTGGAGTATAGAGACCACTAATGATGTAAACCTAGTATAAGGGAAGGGGGAATGGTGTGACATGTGTGTCAAAGAGAGACAAAGGCATGTGTAGTAGCGGGATTGCATGGGTGCGGGCGGGGAGCAGACTATTTGGAAGAGACATCGAGTGTGTGTGGGAGAGGGGTGTGAGAGCGAGCGAGCGAGAGAGAGAGAGAGAGAGAGAGAGAGAGAGAGAGAGAGAGCTAGCGACGGAGAGAGAGGGGAAAAGAGGGGGGGAGAGAGGGGTCGTTTGTGTCCATAAGTGGCGTATACATAGGGAGACAATGTTGATGTTGTTCGAAATTGGCCTATGTACGGAAACAGAAGGGAAGCGAGTCATCATGTGTGTGATAGGGACTTCATGAGAGATCTAGAATAGATGGTGTAGAGAACAACGTGCAAGATTGAGAACGATGATACATTAGGGAGCTATGGAAAGAGTCACATCATATATGTATGCAGGAAAGGAGCTGGGGCGGGTCCGCATGTGGGAGATATAGAAAGAGGAGAGTGGTGCACAAGGAGACAAACTGTGCTTGTTTGCAGTGGGGGTGGTGTGTGAGGTGAGTGTGCGAGAACCACATAACTAGGGATATAGATGTTTGGGGGCGACGTTTTGTGTGCATGAGAAAGATACACTCTACATAGTGTGTGTGCTTGGGAAAGAGAGATGCCGGAAGACCTGGAGAGTGGGGAAAGAGACGTGTGCATGCCCGAGAGACAAAGTGATAAGAGACCTATATTGGGGTCTGGACTTTAGAAGAGAGGGGGTGTTAATGTGCTTGTGTGTATGCGTGTGCAGGGGAGAGAATAGTGTGAGTGTGTGGGGGGCGGCTGAGGAGGGGGTGGGGGTGGGCGGGGGGGGGGGGTGGCTTCAGATAATGAGTTAGATATCTATATTTTAGGGACTTTAGCGTAATTGAGATATATATGGTCAATAGTGTGTGCACTCATGGTTGATCAATTTGTTTCACAGTTTGGACTATGAGATAACAATACTTTTGAACATGCGTGATATACCTTGATGTACCAGAATTACAAACCTAAGATTGGAATTTTGGAATTCGACTCCATCATTAGCTTTTGTAATTCATTTAAACAGAGGTACATTTTAAGCCGGGATTTTGTGATTTCAAATTCATATATCAAACCTAGAGATATACACATACGGGCATGTTCAAACTTTATAATCATCCACTTTATTCATACACATACACATTTTTTCTTTTGTCATCATATTTAGGATAAACACATTAGGAATTTCATTTGAATTGGACCGTATGATGGTATTTACTTGTACTAGCTCAATGATCCACATTTAATTGAATGAACAATCTAAGTTTCGAGTTGGACACAATGATTTTCAAAACTTGCAATTTTTTTGCGTGCAAAACAAATAAATTCTCGGCCATGATATCATAGTCGGCCGTACAAGAGCAGAACACTTATAATTTGGTAGCCAAAAGCTTTCAAACTTCCCGCTCACATCGAAATATCTCACACCCGAAAGTTTAGCCCTGCGATATTCCTGTTTTACCCCTGCCACATGAACGGAAAAGGGCTGCTTTGGTAACTCCATTGTTTTCCCCTCTTTACCCCCAACATTCTTCCCCAGAGCCCCTCCCCTTCCCCTCCCCGACCCCCAAACACGGCAAGCCACCGAATCTAGCCCTCTGTTGCAGTGGTGGACCTCACACCCCGCCGGATCTACCTTCCACACCTTGGAAACCCCAACTGCCAACTCACCACTTCACCGGAGCCGCTTCACCGACTGGCTTGTCCACCGCTCCAGATCTCCTTGACCGCCATCATGGTCCACCGCACCGGATCTGCTTAATCGGTGCCCTCATCCACCACAGTGTAGGCCCTTCACTAACTCCCTCGTCCGCCCCATTTTTGGCCCTTCATACAAGTCCTCGTCCGCCACAACAGATCCGCCTCACCGAAAGCACTGTACACCGCGCCCGCCGAAGCCTTCGTCCACTGCACCAGACCCGCTCCACGGACGCCATATTTAACTCCACTGGCCTTGCTTTATTGATGCCGCAGCCTCATTAGGTTATTTCGATTTGTACTCCTTTGGTTTTTCTCTTCTTTATCGTGTAACTGTTCACTTACCACAGATGAGCTTTCTTGTATGTCTACAGGAGCCGCAACCGGAATCGGAGCCGCTTCAATGACAATGACAGGCCCAAACTCAACCGCAACCCGAGCACCATCGACGATCCTTAGCTATCAAGTATGACAAGATACCCATATGCCACCGAGAATCAGGTACTATTATCCAACGGCCGGCGCCTACGTTCACTTTCTTAGCATAAGCACCGCATCTTTGAATTTCTTAAGGGCATCATTCAATTTTTCATGAGACGCGTTATTCTGCTTGCACCTGTAGGGCCATACATCTCGCAGTGAACATGTTACATGTGCTAAATTACATACAAGTGCACTTATAGTTAATATGCTTTAGTTTTGTCCTAAGTATTACTATACTTCCTAGATATCACAGCCTACTATTTTACTTCTTGCATGCTATATTTATGATAATGGTGTTGTTCTGATGCCACCCATTGGTTCCATCAGACTGCTTCACGTTCTCTATGCTTAATTACACATCAGCAAACTAGCATGTGGTTCCGCTGCTTTTTGTTCGTTTTACCCTACATTTTCTTTTGCTAGCTATTACATCACTGCTCCGAGCCCCTGTTCATTACTTTTTTGTGTGTTCTTGATCTTCCCAAGTTGCATGACTAATTTGATGCTTCTATTAATTATGGAGCTGCCAACCCCATCAAGCAAAATATTTGTTCTTTTGGGGCTGGCACCTCGAACAAGCATAAAAAAAGAGTGAAGCAGATATATTGTCGTGTAAGCACACACCCTTCTTTCATTAGTTTATATGAACCATTGATGATCAATTTGAACCAGTGCATGCGATTAAAATTAATTTTCCCTAAATAGAGGGTGCAGAATAAACTACAACAACTAGATTTGCAACCAGGGGATGCTGACGATATCTTCAAAGAACATTGCAACAACAGCGAGGCTTCATAGCAACATATGGTAAGCCAGTGTGTTTTAGTACATGTGAAATGTAATGCATGTGGGATGCTTTCTTGGCTTGTGCCCTCAACCTGTAATCCTACAGAATTACGAATAGTTCAGTTGTCTACTTTGTTGTATTGCTTGATTCGAATGCTTGTTTGTTACTTGTTAGGCTATACCTGAGTTGGCCAATATTTCGGCAGTGACTGCTATACTATCGTAAAGAAATGCATGCCTAGTTCATTTGAGTCCTTAACTTTTCTTCTGAACTTCATCATAAGACTGTCTTCGTAATTTGTATGAGGCCACACTGTTAAGTGCTTTCTCAGATTATTTGAACTGCTTAGATGCCTTGGCAACTTAAATATAGCGATGGTACACTCCCTTCCAACTAGGGATGTCAACTGGGTCCCGTTTAATCCTAATTAAAGTCCAGTAGTGGTATGATAGTTCAAAAGAGTTTTTGTTTTTTGAGGAAAATGAACTAGGGAGCTAGAAAATACTAACTAGATGGGACTGGCGAATGTCGTTTATTTGCCCCTTACATCCCTAGTTTCATCTTACCATTTTAGTTTCTTTTCGGCTGATGCTGCTTTGAACCATTTAAATATAGCTTTCCATGCTCGGCAATAATTCGTATGTCGTTTACCATGTAAGCTTACTGCCTGGATCATGCGATAATTATCTCTTACTTACGTCCAACGAAAACCTTTCAGGATGCCGTTCACACTAGGACACAATGCACAACCCCAGAATCTATTTGTGGAAGCAGTGCGCCATCCATGTTATCAGATGGTAGCAGTTCAGAGGCAACACGGCCGGAGAGCAGTCTGAGCACATATATTATAGTTCTTGAGGCTCTACTAGAGGCAGAAAGAGATGGTGTGGCTGCCATGAATGAGGTAATCTTGATCTTGAGGTTGGAAATTATGCAATTAGCTGCACACATTATGCAAGCAACCCAAGAATTGGAGGAAGTAAGAATGATGCATTTGAAGACGGAGGAGGTCCTGCTGTTTCTGCTATCTGAAGCCTAGGGTAATCCCAGTTCTTATTTAGATACCAGTTGAAATTGTCAATAGATTATTGTACTTGCATGTTGTGTCATGTCTCTGAATGGTTTATGTTGTAAGACCCCCTATGTTGTCCATGTGTTGTAATGATCCGAATTTTGTAGGCGAGGTAATCCTCAGTACTTGTATGATTTTTTTTGAGATGGCAGTAGTTGTATGGTTGACATAAGGTGAATTGTTTTTCGTGTGAGCATATTGTATTGGATGAAATAACTGTTTGACTCAAAGTGTATCCAACCTACTGAATTCAAAGATCACGACATTTCTAAATCATAATAATATATAAAGGTGGAATAAATCTTTGTTGTGGTTTTGAAGAAATAAATAACAAAACATAGAATTATCGGTGGATATTCGTGTCGAATACAAATTGGATTTGAATTTAGTTGCCAGGGCCCAGGGCAAACGTGAATGCTAATTCTCCCAAGTTTTGAACGAAGTGGCTAAACACCCACTATCATTTGTGGGCTGCCCGAAGCAAGTGTTTGCGAGATGGAAATTACTGTCTGCCTAAGGGAGTCCTGGATTAGGGGGTATCCGGACACCCGGACTGTATACATCGTCCGGACTATTGAAGCAGTAAGATACAAGACTCAAGACTTCGGCCCGTGTCCGGATGGGACTCTCCTTTGCGTGGAAGAAAAGTTTGGCGATCCGGATATTGTGTTTCCTTCCTTTTAACCGACTCCATGTAAACCCTAGCCCTCTCCGATGTCTATATAAACCGGAGAGGTTGGTCCTTAGAAGGCCGATCACAATTACAATCATACCATCATAGGCTAGCTCTTAGGGTTTAGCCTATATGATCTCATGGTATATCTACTCTTGTACTACTCATATCTTCAATATTAATCAAGCAGGAAGTAGGGTTTTACCTCCATCGAGAGGGCCCGAACCTGGGTAAACATTGTGTCCCTTGCTTCCTGTTACCATCAGCCTAGACGCACAGATCGGGACCCCCTACCCGAGATCCGCCGGTTTTGACACCGACATTGGTGCTTTCATTGAGAGTTCCTCTGTGTCGTCGCCACAGGGCTCGATGGCGCCTTCAATCCTCAACAACACGGTCCAGGAGGAGACTTTTCTCCCCGGACAGATCTTCGTGTTCGGCGGCTTCGCACTGCGGGCCAATTCACTTGGCCATCTGGAGCAGATCGATAGCTATGCCCCCGGCCACCAGGTCAGGTTCAGAAACTTGAACTACATAGCGGATATTCGCGGAGACTTGATCTTCGACGGATTTGGGCCTGCGCCAGGAGCACCGAACAGTCACGATGAGCACGGCTTAGACCTGCTGTCGGACGAAGCTCGGGATATCACCCCTGCAGAAGCCTCGGATCTAAATCCGGAGCAGGTTGCGTTGCCTAAGGACGGAGGGCTGGACCCCGCCCCGCAGGCCGCACACTCATCGGCGGTGGAGCCAAACACATGTCTCACCTCTGTGGAGGCCTGTAACCCCAGGCCCCCGGATTCTTATCCGGTTGTTGGTTCCGGTCCGCACACCCTCAAGCCAGCCGAGCCAGGTTGGGCTTTGGTAATGGAGTTTACTGCTGCGGACATCTTCCAGCACTCGCCCTTTGGCGACATGCTGAACTCATTAAAGTCTCTCTCTTTGTCAGGAGGCTCTGGGCCGAACTATGTTCGACTTGAGTGGGAAGCAGGCGATGAAGGAATTCGCTGCCCACCCACCACCCACTTCATTGCCACGGTCGATGATTTAACCGACGTGCTTGACTTTGACTCCGAAGACATCGGCGGTATGGGCGGCGATTCATCTGGAGAATTACAGAGCCACCGCTCACAGGCGGTGGGCGGCCACCTCCTCATACAATATATACATGGTGGACACTCAGAAAGAAACCAATGGCGACGAGGCAACGGAGGATAACCCCTCAGGGAGAAAAGCAAAGCATGGGCGTCGTCGGCGCCGCTCCAAGCCCCGCCACAGCAATACCGGCCCCGGAGATAAAAGCAATCCGGATGGCGCGAAGAGAATACAACCCTGACGGCCGCCCGCCTTGAGCAGGCGAGCAGGGAAGATGAGCGAGTCAGGCCCGACGAGCGAGCGACCGGCGGATATCGAGGAGGACAACTATATATCCCCCCCCTCAAAAGGCGATTTTAGCCTCGGCGGCGATGAGTTAAGCGTGCACGAGGATCCCGTGGAGCGAGGCGCTTCAGCGCCCGGCTTATTGCCGCTGCGAGGAGCACGAAGAAGCGGCGAAACTCTAGGCTGATCAAGACCTGCTCACAGATAGATGGACTGAAGTCCTGGCAGCCGAGGAATACAGACTCGAGCGCCAAACGGCTGACCGGCCACCCCATGGCCGGGATAAAACGGGATATCAGCCTTAATACCAGCCCGCACCCCCACGCCAATACAGTACGCCCCGGGGCAACAGGCAGGACCTGCAAGATATTCTGGAAAACAAAGCAGGACAGCCAAGATCGATCTACGGATCGCGGGGGCGCGCCCCATCGCGCGACGACTACCGTCACGCTGGATACATTACCAACAAGTCCGGCCGGGCCGAACACAGCAACCCAGACCAATTCGAACTGCGTAGCCACATAGCCCGGCACAGAGGCGCCGCACACCCCCTCTGCTTCACTGACGAAGTAATGGATCATGAATTCCTAGAAGGGTTCAACCCCGTAAACATCGAATCATACGATGGCACAACAGACCCCGCAGTATGGATTGAAGATTTCCTTCTCCACATTCACATGGCCCGCGAAGACAATCTACACGCCATCAAATACCTTCCCCTTAAGCTCAAAGGACCAGCCCGGCACTGGCTAAACAGTCTGCCAGCAAATTCCATTGGCAGTTGGGAAAACCTGGAAGACGCATTCCTCGACAACTTCCAGGGCACGTATGTGCGACCACCGGACGCTGATGACCTGAGCCAAATTACCCAACAGCCCGGAGAGTTAGCCAGGAAATTCTGAACTCGGTTCCTAACTAAAAAGAACCAAATAGTCGACAGTCCGGACGCCCAAGCCTTGGTAGCTTTTAAGCATAATATCCGTGATGAGTGGCTTGCTCGACACCTTGGCCAGGAAAAACCCTAGTCCATGGCAGCTCTCACACCCGCTTTTGCGCGGGCGAGGATAGCTGGTTGGCTCACAGCGGCACCACGCCACATTCCGGCACTTTGGATGTTCGCGACAATAACGGCAAGCCACGACGCAACAGACATAAGTGACAGAACAACGACGACAACACTGAAGACACGACAGTAAACGCCGGATTCAGCGGATCCAAGTCCGGTCAGCGGAAGAAGCCATTCAAAAGAAACAATCAGGGACCGTCCAGTCTGGACTGTATATTGGAGCGCTCGTGCCAAATTCATGGCACCCCGGACAAGCCAGCCAACCACACCAATAGAGACTGCGGGGTATTCAAACAAGCCGTCAAAATAAATGCCGAAAGCAAGGACAAGGGGCTGCACAGCGACGATGACAAGGAGCCCCGACGTCCGAACACAGGGGGACAGCAGAAATCCCCCCCCCCCCCAGGTTAAAATGGTCAACATGATCTACGCCACTCACATCCCCAAGCGGGAATGGAAGCGGGCACTACGGGACGTCTACGCGATGGAGCCAGTCGCCCCCAAGTTCAACCCATGTTCGCCTTGTCCGATCACCTTTGATCGTAGGGATCATCCTACTAGCATCCTTCACGGCGGCTCAGCCGCATTGGTCTTAGACCCAATCATCGACGGATTTCAGCTCAAGCGAGTCCTTATGGACGGCGGCAGTAGCCTGAACCTGCTTTATCAGGACAGAGTGCGCAAAATGGGCATCGACCCTTCAAGGATCAAGTCCACCAAAACCACCTTAAAGGTGTAATTCCTGGAGTAGAGGCCCGCTGTACGGGCTCTATAACATTGGAAGTGGTCTTCGGATCTCCGGACAACTTCCGAAGCGAAGAGTTAATCTTTGATATCGTCCCTTTCCGTAGTGGTTACCACGCACTGCTCGGACGAACCGCATTCGCTAGATTCAATGCGGTACCACATTATGCATACCTCAAGCTCAAGATGCCAGGCCCGCGCGGGGTCATAACAGTCAATGGAAACATGGACCGCTCTCTCCAAACAGAAGAGCATACTGCAGCCCTCGTGGCGGAAGTACAATGCGGCCTCCTCCGACAGACCAATCCGGCCACGACAACTTCGAGCACCGTCAAGCGAGTCCGGAGCACCCCGCAGCAGGATCATCAGGCACGCCAAGAGCGCGACTAGCAGTCCGTCCTCCGCTCAAGCCCCACCAAAGCAGCATTCGTGCCACGCGCACACAATTACACACTCAAAATACCATGGGCACGGGCAGAGGCGCAGCAGCGACACAGTCAAATAGTGCGGTAGCACTGCAGCATACCTTTATAATCTTTCCCTTTCACCTTTCAGGACATTGCTTTAGTGCAGCCCCTTCAGAAGAGCCGGATTGACGGACCTATATAGGGGAGAAGACCTAGGGGGCGACAGGCGTTGCGCATAGAAGGAAATACCCAAGTGGAATCTATTTATGATCGTTATACCTGTTTTATCTATCTGTACGCGGCCTGCCCCTGGATAGGACATATCAAATAGTCCTATTTATCTCCACTTAATGCACACATTGTAAACATAAGCTTAAACGTATTATTCATCAAGGGAGATCATATATAGCGTCAACTTATTATTCTTATTTGAGCATTTTTCTCACAAATGTTTATTTGATATTGCACCCGTACACCTTGGTACGTCCAGTTGCCAGGGGCTTCTTATGGCGCCCCATAATATGGCAAGACAAGTCCGAACACTTTCAACAGTGCGGCATCCCGAACTTATAGCACTTTATGCATCAGCTCTGAATCATGTCTTGGGTCTACAGTTGGGTTAGCCCGGCTCCCTTGTTTTGGTACCTTATGTTCCGTTATATCGGCTAAGGTAGTGCACGTAGAACTACTGCGATTGTGTCCCGGTTCTTCCGGACGAGCACCTCAGTAGAGAAAAGCCGAAAACAGACCGGCATGATGTGGCGAGAGCTGGTCGCTGTTCGAGAGGTCTTAAAATCCTTAAAGATTTTTCCGCTTTAGGTGATAAATCGGCTTCGTCCGATCTAGGCATATATAGCGCCCCAATTCGGCCTTCCGGATCCTAGGGGCTTCGTCGAAATTTAAAATTGTAGACTTCTATGGCTAAGTGAAAGTTATAAAGCCGCATAGTCCGATTGCCTTGTTATTGCGCGGACACCTCCTTAAGGGACCAAACATTTGGATAAAGAGTGTCCGGGTTTTCCACGAACACCCCAGTACTAGTTACATGGGCGCGGAAGCCGACGACTGGCTACTTTCAGAATTCTATAAACAGCCGCACAGAAGGTAATATTTTAAATCAACCAGTGCTACATAGCACAAGTAACTTCGTCTTTAAATCACAAACATGACAGAAGTGAATTCATTCTAAAATGGTGTTGTTTGTACACTCATCGACCACGAGACGAGCGCCCTTCATAACGCCATCATAGTACATCTCAGGATGGCGATGCGCCTTGCCCTCCGGTGGCCCATCCTTCACCAGCTTCTCCGCATCCAGCTTGCCCCAATGCACCTTCGCGCGGCAAAGGCCCGGCGGGCACCCTCAATGCAAACAGATCGCTTGATCACTTCAAGCCGCGACATGCATTCACCATCCGCTCGATCAGGCCAAAGTAGCTAGTGGGCAGAAGCTCACCAGGCCACATCCGGACTATGCAATCTTTCATAGCCACTCCGGCCGCCCTGTGGAGTTCGACCAACTGCTTCAGTTGGTCACTCAGAGGCATTGGGTATTCGACTGACACCTTTGGGACCAGAACAGCTTCTCCGTTGAGCTCCCCTCCTTGGCACGGTAGAACTCCGCGGCATCTGATACGCTGCGTGGAAGATCTGCGAATGCCCCTGGAGAGCTCCGAATTCGAGTAAGTAAAAGGAACGCCTCCTCCACATGTTTGCTTTGCATAAAGAACTTCTTACCCGTCGCTATCTTTTTGGCCTCCTGGATTTCCTGCTGTGCTTTCTCGGCTTCGGCCTTGGTGTCTCTCACACTCATGAGGGCCTTTGCAAGCTCGGCCTCTTTCATCTTTAGATCATGCTCCACGGACTCGAACTTCTGGCCGAGGTCCCGGAGCTCTTGCTGCACCTCGCCCACTCTAGCACTTTGCTTTTCGCGCTCCTTGCATTCCAAGGCCGCCTTCTCTTCGGCCTCGGACAGCGCTTTCTTCAGGGACGCCACTTCAGCGGTGGCCCCTGTTACACAGTCACGACGCTTTCGCGTTAGACTAACCAATTTTTGTCTATCCTTAAATACATAAGAGCGGGGAATCACTTACCCTTGTTCTCCTCGAGCTACCTCTTCATGAGGTCGAGCTCTCCCTGCGCTTGCTCCAGGTCCCGCTTTAGTTCGGCAACCTCGATCGTGCGGGCAGCAGCGGCAAGCAGCACAACCTGCTTATTCACATGAATATTTCTTATTAGACTCCTGCGGATTATAATTGACCCTCCGTTTGGTTTTTCTTTCCGAACACCAAACAGAGTATCAGGGGCTACTACCCATCGGGTGGTAATTTAACACATTTTTACTACTTACCTCAAAGCCTATTAGGAGGCTGGTGCAAGCTTCGGTTAGTACGCTCTTGGCGGATGAAACCTTCTGAATCACCGCACTCATAAGAGTACGATGCTCTTCATCCATGGAAGCGCCGCGAAGCGCTTCCAGCAGAAAATCCGACGCCTCGGGCGCAACGGAAGTCCTCGACGCAGACGGCTCGCCCTCCCTAACGAGGGGCTGCCCGTCTGAGTCCGGAACCATTGAGGGTTCCAAAACAGTGTTCGGCTGAGAGCCCGGCCTACTGTGGCTCCCATCGACACGATCCGCTAGGATCTTGAACCCCGCATGTCCGACATCTGGAATCCCGCCTTGGGGCGTCTCCAGAGTCACCTCCCCCTGCTCTAGGAGCCTTTGGGACAACACCTCCATGTCATCCGCGGGCTGAGGAGTGGTGGCCGTCGGAAGCGAATTCATCTCCGACTCACTCAGGGACCAGGAAGAAAATACCTCGGGAGGAACCCTGGCCGGACTGCATATATGTTCGGCATTATAAAAATAAAAACTATGAAGTAAAGTCATGATGGAGTGCGGATACTTACGATCACCAGGGGCTTCCCCCTGGGCAGCCACCCCTCCTCGCTGTGAGCGGCCGTGGCGGAGTAGTCCGGAAGGGACACCTTTCCCTTCTTGGATGCCCCAGCCTCCCCCTCCGGGGAGGCTTTCCTCTTTTTCTCCTCCCCAGTGCGTGGAGGTAGAGTTTCTTCTTGCTTCCTCCCGCCTCCGTGGGAGGAATCTGTCTCGTCGTCATCGGACGACGTCGGTATGACGTCCTTGCGCCGGTGGCCTTTTCCAGCCCCTCGGTCCGCCTCCCCAGGCCCATCATCCTTTCCGGATGGGGCGTCTTCTTCTTCTTCTTCTTCCTCCCCTTCGTGGGAGGAGTGTGCCTCGTCGTCTTCGGACGAGGCTTCCGGCACAGCCTTGCGACGGAGACCCTTTCGGATCCCCGGGGCCTTCTTTACGACCTTCTTCTCCGGCACCTTGTAGGGCGCCGGGACTAGCATCTCCGTCAGGAGAGCATCAGCAGGGCCTTCTGGCAGCGGAGCCGGACAGTCAATCCGCTCCGCTGTCTCCACATAATCCTGAGCAAATATGCACAATTATTTAAGGCTCCCCCATGAGTATATTGGGAAGAACTGAATCCGGTGGTAGCCTGAAAACTCACCCGACTAGGAGGCCGTGCGGCGTGGAGCCCACGGTCCTCGGATGTGGGAGGAGGTACTTCAGAGGCCTTCAACATCGCCTTCCACGCATCTTTGTGCTTCATGTCATAGAGCCTCTGAAGCGTCTGGTGTTCGGCCGGGACGAACTCCCACAGATTGAATGCCCGCCTTTGGCACGGCAGAATCCGGCGAATGAGCATGACCTGGATCACGTTGACAAGCTTGATGTTCTTGTCCTTCATGCTCTTGATGCAGGTTTGGAGTCCGTTCAGCTCTATAGATTCGCCCCAAGACAGGCCCTTCTTTTCCCAGGAGGTGAGCCGCATGGGGGCGGATCAGAACTTCGGGGCCGCCGCCCAGTTGGCGCCGCGCGGCTCAGTGATGTAGAACCACCCCGACTGCCACCCCTTCACGGTTTCCGCAAGGAGCCGTCAAGACAGGTGACGTTAGGCATCTTGCCCACCATGGCTTCTCCGCACTCCGCCTGCTGGCCGCTCACAATCTTCGGCTTCACGCAGAAGGTTTGCAGCCATAAGCCGAAATGAGGCTTGATGCGGAGGAAGGCCTCGCATACGACGATAAACGCCGAGATGTTGAGGACGAAGTTCGGGGCTAGATCATGGAAATCCAGCCCGTAATAGAACATGAGCCTGCGGACGAAGGGATGAAGTGGAAATCCCAGTCCACGGACGAAGTGGGCGACAAACACGACCCTCTCGTGGAATCCTGGGGTCGGAGTGACCTGCTTGACGTCCAGTAGCTGGTGCGCTATGTCTGTGGCCAAGTATCCGGCCGCCCAAAGATTCGCGATATGCTTCTCCTTGACGGTGGAAGCCACCCACTTGCCTCCTGCTCCGGACATGTATAGCTGTGCGGAGAAGACTTGGGCTTGGGCGCTGGAGCTCGAGGGGGCAAGAGTGGGCAAGGGAGAAAAAAGGTGTAGGTAAAAATGGGGAAATCTTATCCCTTTATAGAGGCGACAAATGTGGTGCGCCTCCCCACTTGCCTGTTGGGAATCGCTTGCTTCCCAAGCGCCACGATTGATGGCGTGGTGGGTTTACCCATACCCGTATTGATGAGAATCTCGTGATAAGGGGACACGATCTCTGCTTTGATAAGACATGTCAAGGAAACCGCCTCGCAATATGCGCTGTGGCTGGTTGTAGGAAAACGGTTCGAATAATGACCTGACCGTAATGACACTTCGCGTTGTCTAAAAAGTTGTCAGCAGATTGCATTTGTGAAAATATCATTCTCTCTACAACGGTATGTGAAGATTATTTTGTGGATCCGGACATGATTCAAGTGTTCGATAATTACTTTGGAGTATTCAGAGAAGGAACCCGCCTTACAATGTCGAAGACAAGACTGCACGTCGGACCCATCGTCATTGAAAGCCTGGTTCAGGGGCTACTGAGGGAGTCCTGGATTAGGGGGTATCCGGACATCTGGACTGTATACATCGTCCGGACTATTGAAGCGTGAAGATACAAGACTCAAGACTTTGGCCCGTGTCCGGATGGGACTCTCCTTTGCGTGGAAGACAAGTTTGGCGATCCGGATATTGTGTTTCCTTCCTTGTAACCGACTCCATGTAAACCCTAGCCCTCTTCGGTGTCTATATAAACCGGAGAGGTTGGTCCTTAGAAGGCCAATCACAATTACAATCATACCATCATAGGCTAGCTCTTAGGGTTTAGCCTCTATGATCTCGTGGTAGATCTACTCTTGTACTACTCATATCTTCAATATTAATCAAGCAGGAAGTAGGGTTTTACCTCCATCGAGAGGGCCCGAACCTGGGTAAACATCGTGTCCCTTGCTTCCTGTTACCATCAGCCTAGACGCACAGATCGGGACCCTCTACCCGAGATCCGCCGGTTTTGACACCGACACTACCCCTGACACTTTGACATCCTTATCGACCGGATTTACACTACTATCAATAGGGGTAGACTAGTAACTTCAATCAAACGTGACACGACTGCCTCTAAGCCCATTCCGACACGGTGGGCGCCAAACGTGGGCGACAAAACACATTTGATTCAAGGTTGTCCGAAAGACATGTGTCTCTCCCTCCATTTCCCCATTCATACACGGTGGGCGGCAAAAAAACTCTCCTCGCCCAAAATCGATGTAGGCAAATATTTTAAATAAGGGTAGATGTGTAACTTCCCTCAGACGTGACACAACCGCCCTACCTGTCAGCCCCATTCATACACCGTGGGCGCCAACCGTGGGCGGAAAAACACCCTCTCCTCGCCCGAAATCGCTACCGGCAAATATTTGGGAGATGTGAGATTACCGTCCTATCCCCAACCGACGTGATGTCCGAAATTTTAAACGGGGGATAAGTTCGTAACTTCCCCACATTTCAGACAAGAGCGTCCCAATGTTTGAGACCCCCCTCCCCCTCCATTTCCCCATTCATACAGCGTCGACGCCACAACAACCTCCCGACTGCGGCCAGCCTCCTTTGACCGCCACCCCATCCTCCACCTTGCCGGAGCCGCTACCCCATCGTCCACTGCAAGAGATGGACGTCTCTCATCCACGGCGCCGGACCAGGATCCTTTCGTTGTGTCCTCTCGCTTCATTGGTGTTGTCGTCCACCTTGTCATTGCCGCTTCTACGACCGCCTCGTCCAGGGCAATAGGATTTATCCCCCGACCCGGCCGTCTACCGTCTAAAGTCTTCTTCCCCGCTACGGACAACCATCGCACCCGCAACACCCTCAACGTATCAGGAGGGGCCTACACAGCGTCGCAAGAGAGGCGGTACCCTTCCATATTTTCTTAGGTAATTGATCTCACCCGGAAAATAGATCGTAAATTATTTACTGTACTTTTCTTGTCCGTACCAAGTCGTAGTGGCTAGTTGAAAGCAAACATTGGTTGCGAAGTAGCTTTGTCCGGTTTGCACCTTTAGATCCGCCATGGCACGGTCACTATACTCGTAAAGCTTATGGTTTCCCCCTTTATATTCACTACCATCATCTTAGGTGCTTCGTGTCGTGCTAGCACTGCTCCTCAAGACCTCAACCCATCAAGCAAAACAACATGCCACTCATAATTCCAAAGCTTAGGTGTTGAAATACGAATCTAATATGATGCTCATATTACTAAAACAGAGAACATTTAATTGATCACCTAATGTTCCTATATTTGTTTCGAAAATCATGTGAGCCACCCACTGGTCCAGCTAGTTCCACTTTCCTGATTTTACTCTTGATGCTTAGGGTTTTCCACTTTTATCTACTCTACTATAATCTGCGTAGGTGCTTTCTATCGTACTAGCATGACTCCACCCTTCAAGCTAAACAACACATGGCTTAGCTGTTCAAATATGATTGTAATATGATACTGATATTAGTTAACAGACACATTTAATTGGTTAGCTAAAGGTCCCACTTGTGTTTCCAAATGCATGTCGCGACATATAGAGAGACAGCAGAATTGCATTTCTTTGTCACTTGTTCACTGTACTTTCTTGCCCATACCAATTCTTAGTTGTTATTTCAAAGCAAAGGTCGGTTGCTAAGTACCCTTTGCATGGTTTGCAGCTTCAGATCTGCCATCCCACTGCCACGGTCAACACAATACTCATCATGCTTACGGTTTCCCCATTTTATGATGACCACAATCAGCCGACGTGGTTCGTGTCGTAATAGCACTTCTCCACCCATCGAGCTAAACAAGCTTAGTTGTACAAATTCAAATATGATATTATGTTGATATTAGTAAAACTAAGAGTTGTTTAATTGGTCAGCTAAATGTTCCTACTTTAGTTTCGAAATGCATGTGAGCCACATATGGAGAGACCGGAAGGAATACTATTTCTCTATGCGCTCTGGTTCATCATGGGTGGGCAACCGAAATTATATAGAAAGACCTGTAATATCTTCAATCTGCTTGCTCTTCTGCTCTTCTTTAAGATGATACTCTTCTCTTCTTTAATATGTATGTTCCTTGTTGGGAAGAGTAGCAGAGACATTTGCGGTTGACTAGTCAGGTCGAGTTGTTCTCCCTTAGTATATTTTGAATCTGTCAGGTCAGGTCGACTTGTTCTTCTTTAGTATATGTTGAAGCTGTCATCTGTGAAGTATCATCACTTCTGGAGCTCTCATATTTTGAGTAGTAGGCCACATTATATCAATGCACACACCAGGTTACATCATGCATGGAATCTCTCAGAAGAATTGCAGAGATAGCACAAAGGGGTTTATAGGGAGGCAGTATTGGATTAGAATCACTTCTGCATTACAAAGATAATCTCACTTGTTTTTATGTTTTCAAGCATGTCAGGTACTGAACATTATCAAAATGAATATGAGAATGGGCGCACAAGAGGAATAATGCAGAAAAATCCACTGGCTAACAAACTTGGCATGGTGGAGGATGGCCTATCTTATTCACCCATCAAGGTGCTTGCTCTAACTTGGCAAGGTTGTATTGGTCGCACATATTTTGCATCTGACCTCTTGCATTAATTCTACTTTATTACACCATCTGCTTAGTTTAAGCATCATATATGAGTATATGCCATACCTATCCATTTTCTGTACCTATTCCATGAGTCGTCATACTATGTTTTTCCAGTCAAATGTTGTTCTTTCATAATAGATGTCCAAAAGGAAGAGGGTGAGTGCAGATCCTCAAGGAGTACAAACTAGGTATTTGGAAAAGGTAGTGATACCTTATAAATTAGATAGATCAGCAGCCACAGAAAACACAGGCCCAACCGTACCACACTCTACCCCTACTCCACTGGCCAAACCCCTATTAGAACTGCTGAGAGCCCAGCGTCAGGTATTGTCTATGATATCAATTCAAAATTTGAACTCCTAAATTTCTGCATGTGTCTTACCTTCTCTCTTGTATGAAAACTGATTTCAGATGAAGCTCCTTGCTCAAAGGATCATAGGATCTGACAACAATACTGGGCTCTGCATTGCTCTTGTCAGTACCTCTTGCCCTTTGTCAGCATACTTACACTCATTGCTGTTTGATTATTTAGCATCACTGTAAATGTTCGCTTCTTTATCCTCCCTTTGCTTGAAATTATAAGATCTATATTCACTCTAAGATAAATGTAGAATTAACACAATGGTTATGAAGTTTTGGATTGCGCATGTATGTACCTGTTGTAATGCACTCCCTCTGTATCGAATTAATTGTTGATCAATTGGATGTATTTAGAACTTAATAGTGCTAGATACATCCATTTGAGCGAAGAGTAATAACAGACGGTGGTGGTATTACTGTACTTGCATCGCGACATAGTTGATTGTCTAGCATTACTCTGCATCTTATCTGCCCTGCCCTCCACTTTCTCCAAATTATCATATCTACATTTACTCTTACCAAAATGTTGAATAAAGCCAATGCCACTGCCCACGACTGCACATGTTGATGTCTGCATTCCTCTTGTCAGTACCTTTTGCCTTGTAACCTTGTACTTAATTAATTGCTATTTGATTATGTATCATCAGTCTGCACCTAAGCTTCATTATCCTCTATTTCTTCCAATATTATTTGATCTATATTTACTCTTTGCAAAATGTAGCAAAATGGCAACGCTTATAAAGAATTTTCTTTGGGGAATTTATTGAATTATCCTTCCATCAACATGGAGATGGGCTTTGTCCAGCCTGTGTTAACATGTAATGTAAGTTCATCCATCTCAAGCCTTCAAACTCTTTTCTAGTATAGAGTTGGATAGGCATCATTTCCTCCTTCTTTGTTTACTTTGCTTTGTTTACATCTGATTGGATGTTTGCAACAACTACCAGTTTTAAATTGTAGCTGTAAAAACATGTTCCTTATGCAGAACAGATCCATTTATTTGCTTATACAATTGTGAAACCTGTTACGTGTCTCCTTGTTTCTCTTTCAGTGTCGTATCTCTTATGCCAGGCAAAACTTTAGGGAAGATAGTGAGCCAAATCATATAAAGGACAACGAGATGACCCCAAGGTCCTGTCTTGATGAAGGTAGTGAGTTGAAGCTACTCACTAGCATGTGTGAGACGACCTCTATGCAGACGCTGCCTCAATCAGTTCGACTGCTTTAGTCTCAACTTAAAGCAGAAAGGCTTGCTTCAGCTCAGCTCCGACTTGAAGTCAAAGATGCAAAGAAGATGTCATAGGACTGCCATGCGCACTATCGTGCCATACAACTAGGGATGGAGCATCTATCGTTGACACAACTGAGGTCTCATTCGCTTGTTCGGCTGCTTGTGGGGCCCGTCCTAGTCAGATCTAGTGCCTTCTGAAGTGCTCTCGGATTTGTATATTCTTTTGTCGGCGCGTTTATATGCACTGGTGGTGACCTTTGATGCCCAGTATATGTAATCCGCAGTCATCTTGCGCTTTATTATCACCGGTAGCGAACTTTGATTCCCAGTGGATGTAATATGCCTAATTTCTTTATTGTATAGTCTAGGTTTATTCTTTGGTTGGTATGTTGTAATTTGGGCTAGAAGGTTCAGTGGATCTCGGTGTTGTCGGTCTTCAGGCCGGCCCGTTACTCATATGGGCCAAAACGTGGGCCTATAATCATCTTGGGCCATTAGCAGGTCTAAACCTATAGTAGTTTCGCGCCTTTAACAAGCCGAGTAAAGTTCTAGCCAGCTGGGCCAGAGAATACCATGGGCTTTTAACAGGCTAAAACCTAGATTGGGCCAGCGTTGGGCCGAAAAATTCACGGGCCAATACAGGCCGAAACTGCCTAAGGCCCATGTTTGGCCCAAATAGGATGAGCAATTAACAAGCCAAAATATATCTCGGGCCAGTTTGTCCTAATAAAAGTATGGGCTTTAAGCAGGCCGGTATCCATGCGAGCCATAGGCCCAAAAGTGTGACGGGCCATTATCAGATGGGCTGTAAGCAGGCCTGATTCAACGCGGGCTGTAATTAGGCCCAACTGTTCAACGTGGCATTAACATGCCGATAGGCCTGTTGGGCTGAAATTTATCCATGACGACTACGGGCCGTTAAGAGGCCTAAAGTTACTTCGGACAAGAAATAGCCTAGTTTCTGCATGGGCCGTTAAAGGGCCTAAAGTTAAACCGGGCCGACAATGTCCCAGATGCACCACAGGCCTAAACTATTATCGGGCCAAACTGGTTAATGGGCATTTAACAGGCTAAAATACAAACATGTCTTATAATGGGCCCAAAAGAACAATGGCCTGTTAATGGGCCTGATCAGATATGGGCCGTAATTTGGCCCAAAACACGGCAGGATGTGAACATGCCTGATCTGCTATGGGCCTCAATTTGGCCCAAAACATGGCAGGCTATTAACGGGCCAGCCCACTAGTGTTTGAAAAAACATGGTGGGCCTTTAGTTGGGCCAGCCTTTTCACTGTAATGGGCCTCTGTTGGGTCGTGCCACGTGTTGACGTATCATAGGCGCCTCATGTCCAATGAGTGGATGACATCTGTCCCAATGGTGAGCAAACACGTGTTTCCTCCGGCCAATGAGAATTTTACAAATGGAAAATTCCCATTGGTCCGGGCTGTTAACGGGTTATCGGATCCAAAACTAGACCCAATAGCTTAACAGCGACCCGTTACGGTCGATGCCACGTGTCGGTCACCCTTAACCAAAGCACTTCTATGACGCGGGATTTATCGTCATGGAAGTGGACACTTCTGTGATGATAATTTTGGTAATGTCATGGAACACTTCTACGACAGCACATGTATGACTATCTTGATTCTGTCATAAAATCATCATGGATGTACATGCATGACAGAAAACGTGACCTACTATGACAAACATGTATCATCACGGAAGTGTATTTTTTATAGTGGAACTTGATGAGGTAATTGTACCTTCTCTCGAATTGGAAAGTAGCTCATCATAGAAAATCGTTCCCGTGATGCCGTCACCAACTAGAGAGGAAGCTAATGATAATGATCATGAAACTTCAGATCAGGTTACTGCTGAACCTCGTAGGTCAACCAGAGCACGTTCTGCACCAGAGTGGTACGGTAATCCTGTTCTGGAAGTCATGTTACTAGACCATGATGAACCTACAAACTATGAAGTAGCGATGATGAGCCTAGATTCTGATAAATGGCTTGAAGCCATGGAATCTGAGATAGAATCCATGTATAAGAACAAAGTGTGGACTTTGGTTGACTTGCTCGATGATCGGCGAGCCATAGAGAATAAATGGATCTTCAAGAAGAAGACTGACGCTGATGGTAATGTTACTGTCTACAAAGCTCGACTTGTCGCAAAAGGTTTTCGACAAGTTCTAGGAGTTGACTACGATGAGATTTTCTCACCCGTAGCGATGCTTAAGTGATCTGTCTGAATCATCTTAGCAATTGCCGCATTTTATGATTATGAAACCTGGCAAATGAACGTCAAAACTGCATTCCTTAATAGATTTCTTAAAGAAGAGTTGTATATGATGCAACCAGAAGGTTTTGTCGATCCTAAAGGTGCTAACAAGGTGTGCAAGCTCCAGCGATCCATCTATGGACTGGTGCAAGCATCTTGGAGTTGGAATATACGCTTTGATGAGGTGATCAAAGCATATGGTTTTATACAGACTTTTGGAGAAGCTTGTATTTACAAGAAAGTGAGTGGGAGAACTGTAGCATTTCTAATATTATATGTGGATGACATATTGTTGATTGAAAATGATGTAGAATTTCTGGACAACATCAAAGGATACTTGAATAGAAGTTTTTCAATGAAAGACCTCGGTGAATGTCGGAGTAATTGACCACGGGTAGCCTCATCGGCACCCCATGGCATTTCCAGACATCGGGGCTAGCTGCGCCCCTCACACCTCCCAGACGAAAGGCCGACGCTTTGGGCCGCCTAGTCCGATGGGCCGCCTGCCAGAAGGCGGCGAGCTCTCAGAAGGTGGCCACAAGGGAGCCGACTCCTAGCAGGAGGCCCCTCGCCCCTCAAAGTTTGCACCCACTTAACCACGACGAGACGGGGTGTGGATACAAGACGACCTGCCACCCCCGAATCCCAAGCGGAACATGGCCACGGTGCGTGTACCAAGCGGACACCCCTCGCCCAGTGCGGCACTGTTGCCACGTAAGCCATGACACCGTCTACGTCAGAGGGAGCCATGCTCCCATGATGGGCGGTCAGTACGACCCGCAGGCGGCAGGCCCTACTTGTCCACGAGCCGCTAGAAGGCGGAGAATCGCAAGCAGGCGGCCTCGAGGGCGGGCCGACTCCTAGCAGGCGGCCCTCCTTTCCCTCGGTGTCTGTGCACCATTAATCTGATGAGACGGGGTGTGGTTACAATGAGTGCCCACCAGGCGGCGGGACTGTAGCCATGCACCCCCCCCCGACAAAGCCTCCGTCATTAGGGGTGAGGCTATAGTATAAAGCATTCAACCAGGCCCGCAGGCGGCGGGCCCTACCTATCGGCCGAATTCGCAACAGCGGGTTGGACCCACCAAGCAGTGGGCCCCAACAGCTGGTGGAGAAGCCAGTGCCCAGGGAAACTGATGGTCGGGTCCTACACCCGGTCGGATTACCGTTGTACCCCTGGGGGTAGGCCTATATAAACCCCCCAGGCTCACCCATGCAAAGGGTTCAAAACCTTTGCCATCATACACACATCCATAGAAGGAGAAGATAGAGCTAGCCTTGCCCTTCTTCCTCCTCTAGCCGAAACAGCTCAGGGAGCACACTTGTAGCTACTCTATTGACGATAGTCATCATGCGGAGACCCCGCAGAGCAGGACTAGGGGTGTTATCTCCACGGAGAGCCCCGAACCTGGGTAAGACTCGTAAGCGTTCAAGGTCTCGCTCACTCCCGCTTCTAGAGCCCGGCGACATAGTCTTGTCCCCCCCCCATTATAAGCCACCCCCTGGCATATGTCGCTAGATATCCCCGACATTTGGCGCCCACAGTGGGGCAAGGTGCACCATCATCCGGAAACATGTTCTGGACGGGAACCCTCTTCCTTCCTGGCGAGCGCAGCTAGCCCGGCACGCCTGATGGCATTTGCGTTGACGCGTTGTGCGTCGTGGAGGCTGCTACATCTTGAGCTTTCGTTGGTTTTCCCCGAAGAGGAGAGGATGTTGCAGCACAGTAGCGTAAGTATTTCCCTTTGTTTTTGAGAACCAAGGTATCAATCTAGTAGGAGCCCACGCACAAGTCCCTCGTGCCTGCACAAAATGATAGCTACTCGCAACCAACGCGATTAGGGGTTGTCAATCCCTTCACGGTCACTTACGAGAGTGAGATCTGATAGAGATAATATTTTTGGTATTTTTTGGTATATAGATGCAAAGTAAAAATAAAAGGAAAAGTAAAAAAAGCAAGTATTAAAAGTGATGGAGATTGATATGATGAGAATAGACCCGGGGGCCATAGGTTTCACTAGTGGCTTCTCTCAAGAGCATAAGTATTCTACGGTGGGTGAACAAATTACTATTGAGCAATTGACAGAATTGAGCATAGTTATGAGTATATCTAGGTATGATCATGTATATAAGCATCACGTCCATGACAAGTAGACCGAAACGATTCTACATCTACTACTATTACTCCACTCATCGACCGCTATCCAGCATGCATCTAGAGTATTAAGTTAAAAACAGAGTAACGCCTTAAGCAAGATGACATGATGTAGAGGGATAAATTCATGCAATATGATAAAAAACCCATCTTGTTATCCTCGATGGCAACAATACAATACGTGCCTTGCTGCCCCTTATGTCACTGGGAAAGGACACCACAAGATTGAACCCGAAGCTAAGCACTTCTCCCATTGCAAGAACTGCCATCTAGTTGGCCAAACCAAACGGATAATTCAAAAAGACTTGCAAAGATAACTCAATCATACATAAAAGAATTCAGAGAAGATTCAAATATTATTCATAGATAAGTTGGATCATAAACCCACAATTCATCAGTCTCAACAAACACACCGCAAAAAGAAGATTACATCGAATAGATCTCCACGGGAGAGGGGGAGAACATTGTATTGAGATCCAAAAGATAGAAGAAGCCATCTAGCTACTAACTATGGACCCGTGGGTCTGAGGTAAACTACTCACACTTCATCGGAGAGGCTTTGATGATGATGTAGAAGCCCTCCGTGATGGATGCCCCCTCCGTGGAGCTCCTAACAGGCCCCAAGATGGGATCTCGTGGATACGAGGAAGTTGCAGCGGTGGAATTAGGTGTTTGGCTCCTGTTACGATCGTTTGAAGTGCGTAGGTATATATAGGAGGAAGAATGCGTTGGTGGAGCAACAGGGGGCCACGAGGCGGGCGCGCCCTAGGCGCCCCCACCCTCGTGACCGCCTCTGTTATCCCTTGGAGTAGGGTCCAAGTCTCCTGGATCACGTTCGGTGAGAAAATCATGTTTCCGAAGGTTTCATTCCGTTTGGACTCCGTTTGATATTCTGTTTCTTCGAAACACTGAAAAAGGTAAAAAAAACAGCAATTCTGGGCTGGGCCTCCGGTTAATAGGTTAGTCCCAAAAATAATATAAAATTGGAAAATAAAGCCCAATATAGTCCAAAATAGTAGATAAAGTAGGATGGAGCAATCAAAAATTATAGATACGCTGGAGACATATCAGGCATCCCCAAGCTTAATTCCTGCTCGTCCTCGAGTAGGTAAATGATAAAAAAGAATTTTTGATGCGGAGTGATACTTTGGCATAATTTCAATGTAAATCTTCTTAATTGTGATATGAATATTCAGATCCGAATGAATACAAAATAAAAGTTCATATTGATAAAAGAAATAGTATACTTCAAGCATACTAATCAAAGTAATCATGTCTTCTCAAAATAGCATGGCAAAAGAAAGTTCATCCTACAAAATCATATACTTAGGCTATGCTTCATTTTCGTCACACAAAGATGTTCCCAACTTCTATACCCCGATGACAAGCCAAGCAATTGTTTCATACTAAAATAGTCTCAAACTTTTTCAACCTTCATGCAATACATGAGCGTGAGCCATGGATATAGCACTATGGGTGGAATAGAATATGATGATGGGGATTGTGTGGAGAAGACAAAAAGGAGAAAGTCTCACGTTGACGAGGATAATCAACGGGCTATGGAGATGCCCATCAATTGATGTCAACATGAGGAGTAGGGATTTCCATGCAACGGATGCACTAGAGCTATGAATGCTCAACAAAAGAAAACTAGTGGGTGTGCATCCAACTTGCTTGCTCATGAAGACCTAGGGCATTTGAGGAAGCCCATCGTAGGAATATACAAGCCAAGTTCTATAATGAAAAATTCCCACTAGTATGAAAAAGATAACTTATGAGACTCACTATATGAAAAACATGGTGCTACTTTGAAGCACAATATATGAGACTCACTACATGAAGAACAAGGTGCTACTTTGAAGCACAATATATGAGACTCACTACATGAAGAACAAGGTGCTACTTTGAAGCACAAGTGTGGAAAAGAAATAGTAACATTGCCCTTTTTATTTATTTTCTTTTTTTGGCCTTTCTTTTTTCTTTTTGGCCTTTCTCTTTTTTTTGGGCAATGCTCTAATAACGATGATCATCACACTTCTATTGATTACAACATAAGGATTACAACTCGAAACTAGAACAAGATATGACTCTATATGAATGCCTCCAGCGGTGTACCAGGATGGTGCGATGAATCAAGAGTACATGTATGAAAAATAATGCATGGTGGCTTTGCCAAAAATACGATATCAACTACATGATCATGCAATGGCAATATGACAAAAGTAAGGTATGTCATGATGATGAATGGAACGGTGGAGAGTTGCATGGCAATATATCTCGGAATGGTTATGGAAATGCCATAATAGGTAGGTATGGTGGCTGTTTTGAGGAAGATATAAGGAGGTTTATGTGTGATAGAGCGTATCATATCATGGGGTTTGGATGCACCGGTGAAGTTTGCACCAACTCTCAATGTGAGAAAGGGCAATGCACTGCATCAAGAGGCTAGCAATGGCGGAAAGGTAAAAGTGTGTATAATCCATGGACTCAACATTAGTCAAAAGAACTCATATACTTATTGCAAAAATTTAGAAGTCATCAAAATCAAGTACTACGCGCATGCTCCTAGGGGATAGATTGGTAGGAAAAGACCATCGCTCGTCCCCGACCGCCACTCATAAGGATGCACAAGCAGGTACACTTCATGTTTAAAATTTGTTACACAACTTTAACCATACGTGCATGCTACGGATTTGCTAACTTCAACACAAGCATTCTTTAAATTCATAATCACCCAACCAGCATGACTTTAATATTACCACCTCCATATCTCAAAACAATTATCAAGTACCAAACTTTTCTTAGTATTCAATGCACTCAAAAGAAAGTTTCACATATCTTGAATACCAAGTATATTAACATTAAGCAAATTACCATGCTATTTATGACTCTCAAAATAATCTAAGTGAAGCATGAGAGATCAATGGTTTCTTTAAAACAAATCCACCACCGTGCTCTAAAAGATCTAAGTGAAGCACTAGAGCAAAAATTATCAAGCTCAAAAGATATAAGTGAAGCACTATGAGCATAACTATCAAACTCAAAAAAATATAAGTGAAGCACTATGAGCATTCTATCAAATTCCAATTCATTTATGTCTCTCTCAAAAGGTGTGTACAGCAAGGATGATTGTGGTAAACTAACAAGCAAAGACGCAAATAATATAAGACGCTCCAAGCAAAACACTTATCATGTGGTGAATAAAAATATAGCTCCAAGTAAATTACCGATGGAAGTAGACGAAAGAGGGGATGCCTTCCGGGGCATCCCCAAGCTTTGACTTTTTGGTGTCTTTGGATTATCTTGGGGGTGCCATGGGAATCCCCAATCTTAGGCTCCTGCCACTCCTTGTTCCATAATCCATCAAAAGAATTCACCCAAAACTTGAGAACTTCACAACACAAAACTCAATAGAAATCTCGTGAGCTCCGTTAGAGAAAGAAAACAAAAGACTACTTTAAGGTACTGTAATAAACTCACTCTTTATTTATATTGGTGTTAAACCTACTGTATTCCAACTTTTATATGGATCATAAACTATTTTATTATCCATAGATTCATCAAAATAAGCAAACAACACACGCAAAACAGAATCTGTCAAAAACAGAACAGTCTGTAGTAATCTGTAACTAACGCAAACTTCTGGAACTCAAAAAATTCTAACAAAATTAGACAGACTGGAAATTTTGTTTATTGATCAGCATAAATTGGAATCAGTATTTTATCACGTTCTGGTGAGTTTTAACAATTCGGGCACTGAGCACAAAGTTTCTGGAAATGACAGCAAGATCAAATAACTATCATCCAAGAAGATCCAATAAGTTTAACTTGGCACAAACACTAATTAAAAGATAAAACCAAATCTAAACAGAGGCTAGATGGATTATTTATTACTAAACAGGAGCAAAAACAAAAAATAAAAAATAAAATTGGGTTTCCTCCTAACAAGTGCTATCGTTTAACGCCCCTAGCTAGGCATAAAAGCAAGGATAGATCTAGGTATTGCCATCTTTGGTAGGCAATCCATAAGTGGCTCTCATAATAGATTCATATGGTAATTTTATTTTCTTTCTAGGAAAGTGTTCCATGCCTTTCTTTAGTGGAAATTAGAATCTAATATTCCCTTCCTTCATATCAATAATTTCACCAATCGTTCTAAGGAAAGGTCTACCAAGAATAATAAGACATGAAGGATTGCAATCTATATCAAGAACGATAAAATATACAGGCACATAATTCCTATTTGCAACAATAAGAACATCATTAATTCTTCCCATAGGCTTTTTAATAGTGGAATCTGCAAGATGCAAGTTTAGAGAGCAATCATCAAAGTCACGGAAATCTAGCAAATCACACAAAGTATTGGGAATAGTAGAGACACTAGCACCCAAATCACACAAAGCATTAAACTCATGATCTTTAATTTTAATTTTGATAGTAGGTCCCCACTCATCATAGAGTTTCCTAGGGATAGAAACTTTCAACTCAAGTTTTTCTTCATAAGATTGCATCAAGGCATCAACAATGTGTTCGGTAAAGGCCTTATTTTGACTATAAGCATGAGGAGAATTTAGCACGGATTGCAACAAGGAAATACAATCAATTAAAGAGAAATTTTCATAATTAAATTCCTTGAGATCCAAAATAGTGGGTTTAGCAACATCTAGGTTTTATTTCTTTCAATCCCACATTTATCAATTTCATCATCAAGATCTAAATACTCCGAATTTTTAGAACGCCTTCTAGGTAAAGGAAGATCATATTCAGTTTCATCAAGATTCATATTGCAAAACAAAGATTTAATGGGTGACACGTCAATAACTTTTAGATCTTCATCTTGATTTTCATAGGAATTAGAAGAACATGCTTTAATAAAGGCATCTTTGGAAGCACGCATCCTAGCGGTTCTTTCTTTGCATTCATCAATGGAAATTCTCATGGCTTTGAGAGACTCATTGATATCATGCTTAGGATGAATAGATCTAAGCTTTAAAGAATCAACCTCAAGAGAAATTCTATCAACGTTCCTAGCCAAATCATCAACTTTAAGCAATTTCTCTTCAAGCAAAGCATTAAAATTCTTTTGTGAATTCATAAACTCTTTAATACTATTCTCAAATTCAGAGGGCATCTTATTAAAATTTCCATAAGAGTTGTTGTAGGAATTTCCATAATTATTAGAAGGATTACTAGGATAAGGCCTAGGATTAAAATTCCCTCTATCTGGCGTTGTTACGAAAATTATTCCTACCAACAAAATTCACATCCATAGATTCATTATTATTCTCAATCAAAGTAGACAAAGGCATATCATTAGGATCAGAAGAAACACTCTTAGTAGCAAATAATTTCATAAGTTCATCCATCTTCCCACTCAAAACATTGATTTCTTCTATCGCATGCACTTTTTTATTAGTAGATCTTTCAGTAAGCCATTGAGAATAATTAACCATTATATTATCTAGGAGTTTAGCAGCATCTCCTAAAGTGATTTCCATAAAAGTGCCTCCCGCGGCCAAATCTAAAAGATTTCTAGAAGCAAAATTCAATCCGGCATAAAAACTTTGTATAATCATCCACAAGTTCAAACCATGAGTAGGACTATTACGAATCATTAATTTCATTCTCTCCCAAGCTTGTGCAACATGTTCATGATCAAGTTGCTTAAAATTCATAATATCGTTCCTAAGAGAGATAATCTTAGCAGGAGGAAAATACTTAGATATAAAAGCATCTTTGCACTTGTTCCAAGAATCAATACTATTTTTAGGCAGAGATGAAAACCACGCTTTAGCATGATCTCTAAGCGAAAAAGGAAATAGCTTCAATTTAACGACATCATTATCGACATCTTTTTTCTTTTGCATATCACTTAAATCAACGAAGCTATTCATATGAGTAGCGGCATCTTCACTAGGAAGGCCGGCAAATTGATCTTTCATACCAAGATTCAACAAAGCAGTATTGATTTCACAAGATTCAGTATTGGCAAGAGGAGCAATCGGAGTGCTATGGAAATCATTATTATTGGTATTGTTGAAGTCACACAATTTGTTAGCATCTTGAGCCATCACGACAACAAGCAATCCAACACACGAGCAAACAAACGGACGAGGAAAAGGCAACGGAAAGAGAGGAGGAGATTGGGAAAGAGAGGGCGAATAAAACGGCAAGCGTGAAGTGGGGGAGAGAAAAACGAGAGGCAAAAGGCGAATAATGTAATGAGAGATAGGGATTGTGATGGGTACTTGGTATGGTTGACTTTTGCATAGACTCCCCGGCAGCGGCGCCAGAAATCCTTCTTGCTACGTCTTGAGCTTGCGTTGGTTTTCCCCGAAGAGGAGAGGATGATGCAGCACAATAGCGTAAGTATTTCCCTCAGTTTTTGAGAACCAAGGTATCAATCCAGTAGGAGGCCAGGCACAAGTCCCTCATACCTGCACAAAACGATAGCTACTCGCAACCAACGCGTTTAGGGGTTGTCAATCCCTTCACGGTCACTTACGAGAGTGAGATCTGATAGAGATAATATTTTTGGTATTTTTTGGTATATAGATGCAAAGTAAAAATTAAAGGCAAAGTAAAAACAAAGCAAGTATTAAAAGTGATGGAGATTGATATGATGAGAATAGACCCGGGGGCCATAGGTTTCACTAGTGGCTTCTCTCAAGAGCATAAGTATTCTACGGTGGGTGAACAAATTACTGTTGAGCAATTGACAGAATTGAGCATAGTTATGAGTATATCTAGGTATGATCATGTATATAGGCATCACGTCCATGATAAGTAGACCGAAACGATTATGCATCTACTACTATTACTCCACTCATCGACCGCTATCCAGCATGCATCTAGAGTATTAAGTTAAAAACAGAGTAACGCCTTAAGCAAGATGACATGATGTAGAGGGATAAATTCATGCAATATGATAAAAACCCATCTTGTTATCCTCGCTGGCAACAATACAATACGTGCCTTGCTGCCCCTTACATCCACATCGGGAAAGGACACCGCAAAATTGAACCCAAAGCTAAGCACTTCTCCCATTGCAAGAACTACCAATCTAGTTGTCCAAACCAAACGGATAATTCGAAGAGACTTGCAAAGATAACTCAATCATACATAAAAGAATTCAGAGAAGATTCAAATATTATTCATAGATAAGTTGGATCATAAACCCACAATTCATCGATCTCAACAAACACACCGCAAAAACAAGATTACATTGAATAGATCTCCATGAGAGAGGGGGAGAACATAGTATTGAGATCAAAAAAGAGAGAAGAAGCCAGCTAGCTACAAACTATGGACCCATAGGTCTGAGGTAAACTACTCACACTTCATCGGAGAGGCTTTGATGATGATGTAGAAGCCCTCCGTGATGGATGCCCCCTCCGGTGGAGCTCCGGAACAGGCCCCAAGATGGGATCTCGTGGATACAGGAAGTTGCGGCGGTGGAATTAGGTTTTTGGCTCCTGTTCTGATTGTTTGGGGGTACGTAGGTATATATAGGTGGAAGGAGTACGTCGGTGGAGCAACGGGGGCCCATGAGGCAGGGGGCGCGCTCTAGGAGGGGCGCGCCCCCCACCCTCGTGACCGCCTCTGTTAACCCTTGGAGTAGGGTCCAAATCTCCTGGATCATGTTCGGTGAGAAAATCATGTTTCCGAAGGTTTCATTCCGTTTGGACTCCGTTTGATATTCTGTTTCTTCGAAACACTGAAAAAAGCAAAAAACAGCAATTCTGGGCTGGGCCTCCGGTTAATAGGTTCGTCCCAAAATTAATATAAAAGTGGAAAATAAAGCCCAATATAGTCCAAAACAGTAGATAAAGTAGCATGGAGCAATCAAAAATTATAGATACGCTGGAGACGTATCAGAGGCCATTTGCGCCGTGAGCCGCCTCGCCGATCTCATTAGCGGGATCCGCCTCTCTGACGAACCCGTACCCGACGTGGGAGCAGCCAGCTCAGAGAGCTGCCTCGTCGACCTCCTCGGCAAGCTCCACATCGCCAACGAGCCTGCCTCCGACCTGGAGTCTGTTGGCTCCACCGACCCGCCCGTCGAGATGCTCATCGACTTCGACGCGGCGTCCATTGATGCCTTCCCCAACAACGTGGTGATCATCGACGACCCGCTCGCTCCTGCGGTTAGCGACACTGGTGCTAGCACCGTCACGAAGTTGCTGGTCACTAGCCATGATGGAGCCTCTGATGGGGCCGGCTAGGACCCGCTGCAGGCGGCAATGCGGGGCATGTCCGCTCCCTTAGCGCCGGGTGCCGATGGTGCAACGCTGGAAACAGTCTGCGTCTCGCTCCTCTACAGCGCCAACAAGTTGGCAGCCATGAGGCGCCTCACTGAAGCCTACCAGCGCGAGATCGATCGCATCGTGTGTGGCACGTCGGCTGCTGACGAGCCTAGCCGAGTGGGCATGGTCTGGCAGCGCGGCGCAGCCATCGCCAGCATGCTGGGAGCCGACCGCCCGGTCTATGCCACCCTGATGGAAAACTTGCGCGCCGCCTAGGCGGCGGCTGACGAGCTGGACCACCTGGAGGGCGACGAGCATTGCTACATGATGGCGCGCCTCCAGCAGCTCCTCGACGCGTCAACCGTGCAGTAAGAAGCTGACTGCCCCGTGGTGGAACCCGACGTGCAAGCCGAGAACCATTCCCCTCGCCATGAGCACGGGGAGACCTCCTGGTCCCCTACAGGCGGCGCTCATGGTCGACAAGACCAAGAGCCGGCTGCTAGCCGCAGCCGCACACGTATCACGATCGAGCGCGACCAAGACGGCCGCCGTCAAGCAGTGGAATGGCGGAGCGACCGTCCGCCTCCTCCTCATAGGGAGAGGCGCGCTTCTCCGCCACCTGTTGAGCATCCGACTCTCGGAGGCCGGCTAGGCCCCGTGAAGGAGTCGGAGAGAACGACCCCGCCACCAGATCGACCGGCTTGCTCGGTCCCTGGCGGTAGAAGAACAAGATGCAATCGGCCCGGCCTGCTTCGGCCCCCGCATTCGCGACGAGCCGTTCCCCAAAGGGTTCACGCTCCCTCAAGACACTCCCAAGTACAACGGCTCCGTGAATCCGGAGGACTGACTGGTCGATTACTCCATAGCCGCCAGCATAGCAAACGGCAACAAGCGCGTTGCCTGAAGTACGTTCCGCTCATGCTCCAGGGCATGGCCCGGACATGGCTGAACATCCTCAAGCCTTACAATGTCAACAACTGGCTGGACTTTGCCGATGTCTTCACCCGCAACTTCACCAGCACCTACAAGCGGCCGCCCAAGCCTCCCCAGCTCTCCATGTACATCCAAGGCCCGACTGAGTCCACCCGCGACTACCTGACGCGCTGGGCCGAGCTGCGCAACTCCTGCGAAGGGGTGCACGAGGTGCAGGCCATAGAATACTTCATCGCCGGGTGCAGTGAAGGCACCCTGCTCAAGCACAGGCTCCTCTACGACGAGCCGGCCACGCTAGACGAGCTGCTGATCATAGCGGACAAGTACGCCACGGCCGACTCCTCAATGAAGTCGGAGCTGCAGGTTGACACGTCCGGGAAGGTGACCCTCAGGCTCCTCAGACGCCGGCTGGTAACTCCAGTTGGCGACAGCATACGAATGACAACAAGCGCAAGGCCCCGCAGCCAGCTTCCACCAGCCGACAAGTGGCAACAGTTGAAGTCCAGCGGCCGGAGGGGCAGCCCGGCCCCAAGCGTCAGAAGGGCGGCAAGCCTGCTTGGTTGCCCGCCTTCTCCTTCGAGCAAACCCTTGATGCTCCCTGCAAGTTCCACAGCGGTGCGAAGCCATCCAACCACATCACGCAGAAATGCCACTAGCTCACCCGAATCGCTGAGGGAGAGGGCCTGCCTCCTCCGCCTGCCGGCCCCCCAGCCCCGCCTCCTTAGCAGCCGATGGCCCGTGTAGCCGGCATGATCCAAGATGAGCTCCCCGAAGCCAACGCCACCTACTCGTCTTCACCAGTGAAGCCGGTGACAAGCACAACCGGCGTCAGCAGCACCGGGAGGTGAACATCGTTGACTCAAAGGTCCCAGAGTTCATGCACTGGTCCGAGAGGCCCATCAGCTGGAGCTGTGCTGACCACCCGGCCGTGATGCCCTCGTCGGGTTCCTATGACTTGGTGTTGGATTCCACTTTCTCGACAGAGAGGCGAGCTTGCGCCTTCTCCTGAGTCCTAATAGACAGCGGTATCAGCATCAACATTCTCTACCGCGATACCATGGCAAAGTTGGGCATCAAGGAGAAGCAGCTCCTGCACAGTCGGACCGTCTTTCATGGCATTCTACCCGGCCTTTCCTGCTCTCCAATTGGCAAGATCAAGATAGATGTCATGTTCGGTTACAAAGATCACTTCCACCACGAGCCGATCTAGTTTGAGGTGATTGACCTGGACAGCCCCTACCACGCGCTCCTGGGTTTGCCCACCTTGGCCAAGTTCATGGCAGTACCGCACTATGCCTACCTCAAGATGAAGATGCCAGGCACCAAGGGCATCGTCACCATAGCCGGCGACTACCAGAAGTCGGCTGCATGTGCTGCCGTCGGCAGTCGGCTGGCCAAGTCCCTCTTCATCGCCGTAGAGAAGCGACTCCTTGACCGGGTTGTGGCCATGGCTAGCAAGCAGCCGGACATGTCGCCTAAACC